>PPHJ01000006.1:0-600000 GCA_002991585.1 Ilyonectria mors-panacis
GGAGCTAGCTGCAGGATGAAAAAGGATCGCCGTTGAGGTATTGCGTACGCCTCGATGGAGCCTTTGCGGCAGAACTATCGTTAAAGATGGGGATTTGGCGGCGCGAGATGCGCCACACCTGGGTCTAGAAGTAAACAATATAGAGGACTGTGATGAGAGCACACGAGGCTTGCCCCAAGTCCCAATACCCGCCTCCTACATGGAGCTTGAAGGGAGGGTAAGCCATGAGTTGACGAGAAGAGCCGACCCGACTGCGACGCGACCCAAATCTTGGCCTGCCTGCTCTAGCTCCCGATGCAAAGACACGAGAACGTGGTCAATGTCTGTTGAAGCCAGCCTCACAGTTGATCTGGATCGCAATCCAACCCACTTAGCAGGTCTTCAAACTCCACTCACCTGCAAAGACTCCAACATCTAGCCACTACGGAGAGGACCCGATCAAGCACGCAGGTGCAGCGGGCAGCGGGTCAGGCAAGCTCCCGAGGCGTGATGGCCGCAGTCCCCCCCGTCACGGCTGCCCTGGAGCATCATCCTGGTGTAACCAACCTCGCAAGATTCAGCATGTCTCGAGTTGCAGGGACCCGATCCGCATAAGCAGAGCCAATGGATTTCGACGGAAAGCGAACAAGGGGGGCGAGATGAAGCAGGATGATGGCAAGGGAGGAAGGGCGCCCGGCGTCAGACTACGGGTTCCCGCATGAGGCGGGGCCCGGGGTTATTGTGAAGAAGACGCGACAGAGACTCAGTCAAGGTGACGCAGCGCCGAAGTGGAATATTGAATTGGGCTTGTTTGAGGATGTTCAATGCCTTCGCTATTGCAACAATGTCCATCCAGTGCACCAGTTGCGGGCGTAGACGAACGCGATGGCGTATCCCTCGTTTCGACAAACTGTTGGCTCACCCGGATTATGTGACTGGTCAGTAGCGACGGGGATGAAGCGGCCAGTTTGAGGGGTCTGATCGCATCTAGTCTCTCGGTACGACAATCAACTGTCCCAAGAGGTGGAACCCTGAAACTGGCCAGGGCAAGAGGTGCCTCATCTCATATCCATTGGTGATGCATACTGAGAAGGCAAGAATATGGCGTTTGCTCCCTCAGTGCATGTCTCGCGTCAGAGTCCCACGGCAGGCAGCCGGGAGCCGGGAGCCACTGTTGGCCGCGACTGATGGAGAGGAACCGAGTGGGTACAATGGAAAGGTGCCTGGTAGCACAAGGATCATTGAAGGCAAAAGCACAGCATCACTCAGATCCGGGTGGCAAAGAGCCGGAGGACCTAAGGGCAAGGATTGATGGGAGAGAACAGCTGGTCTAGCAGTGAGAAATATTAGGGATGCGCATCGGAGCCAGACGGCTGAGGGAGGTTTCGAAGATGGAACACGCCTAGAAAAGCACACAATACACCTGAGGGGAAAGGACGATCTACAGGTTCTGATTGCTTGTATGAATGGTGTTCCTCGGATCTGGCTGGTGTGGACAGTCCGTGTCACCTGAAAATAGACCAACACGCGCAAAAACTAACCGGAGGCAAAAGGCAAGGGGATCCGAAAATGGGAAGGCCGCCGCAGGGCGCTGCGTTCGATCGGTGCGATGCACAAGATGGACTCTTTATGGTCGTTGCCACTTGTAGTCAGCAACGGTCAGGTCCAGGCCTGAGACATCAATGGCTCTCCTTCGATGGCTACCCAGGCGGGCAGGCATCTTCTTGGTCAGAGATCGTATGATAAAAAGCAAAGGGAGACGCTCTCGAGCAATGAACTGCACTGCTCTAAGCCGACTGGCAGGGTCGCCACGCTGTCTGTCTCAGAGGCTAAGATCCACCATGGCCCGTAGCTTAGACCATATGTGGAAGGATTCAAAGAAAACTTGGTTCAGGTAGGAAAGGCCTGACGTAGTATGTGAGATCTGACGGATGATCTGAGAAGCGATAATTTTCGGGGTGACCAGGGCAGGGTAGGGTAAGAGAGCTGTGAGCTTGGCAGAAGAGACTGGACACACCGGGCTGTAGCCCAAGAGGGTCCCGCCTGTTGACAGACGAGAATAGTCGAGAGCTGGGCTGCAACTTGAACTCGATCACAATGGCCCTTGGAGGCTGTCGCGAGGATCTGTATATACGTATGTATGTGTTGCGTATGCGTGCGTGTGTGCGTGTGTGTGCGCTCGAATGCATTCACCAACTTCCGGCGTCCATCTGCTGGGTGCATGGCGATGCGATGATGTACCATGACCGCGTGCGACAACTTACAGCATCGCCACCATAAGCGGGGCGCAGTACCCGGGAAGCACATTACCTCCGATAGGAACGGAGAGGAAGTAAAGAGGGGATCAGTAGTAGAAAAGTGGCCATGCTCATCATAGAGGGACATGCGCCTGGTCAAAAGCTGAGCAGTCAAAAACAGAATCCATGGAAGCGGGGCACTGCATTTGGCCCCTGGCTATGGCCAATAGGATGAGCCATCTGAATCCAAAGAAGCAATATGATATCCACCACGTTTAGGGTTTGGTGGAGTTTGGGGAGCAAGGGAGTCGAAGGGACTGATCAAAAACCCATCTGCGGAGGAGAGTTGGTTGGCACTGAGGCCACACTGCGCTGGTGTTGTTTATGTTTCTCAACAGCACCGAACGCCATGTACTTAGGCGAAGCGGATGACTGCCCGCATTTCACTATGACAGATGAACTCGGCCAAGCTAGCCATGTATTCCATCTCGTATCGTGAATAGCTTTGAAACGTGCGACAGCGGAAATCGGGATGGACCAATATGCAATCAGACAGGTTTGATGACATGTCTCGTGCCCATAGGACGAAGAGCGTGTAGGTTTGGCTGCAGCCGTTTCGTCTCGTTATAGGAGGCCGGTTGAGCATGGCGATAGGGTGGATTCCTCTACCTCCAAGGTACTTCAGCTTCCGGACCCTTATCCGGGCCTCGACTCTTTCACCCAGATGGAGATGTAGGGACGATCCTCTCCCACCGCTGCCACCCGTCTTGTATGAAGCCTTTTTAGTACAAGGGCCGGATGTACGAGCGAACGCCCTATGGCGATGTTCGCAGGGATTGGCGACTGCTCCAAGCGATGATCGCCGAAACGGGCCACTAGGAGGCTTGAGTAGTGCCTGTGCGCCCCGGAGGCTGGGACGGCCAAGCTGGAGAAGGACAGATTTGGGAAATGAACTAACAGATCGAGGCGGGGTACCAGTGAGGACGATGAGATTGCCGCTCAGTCAAAGATTTACATCCAGAATAGGGTTGGACAGGGCTGGAAAGGACGTATGAGTCCCGGCCCTGAGGGCGCTCCGACCTGGCAGAGGCCAACCACCAGTTTGGTGGGAGGCTTTGCTACCTCATCCGACCGATGCGTCCCGGGTCTAGGCCGTCTCACAAGCTAGAGTTCCCCTCCCGTGCTGGATGATGTAAGTGACAGCTCCCTCGCAGAGCTAGCTGAGGATAGCCTTGCTTTTAGGACCCCTTAGTTGGTTGGGCATAGAGCTGGTCTGCCTATCCTTGGTTGCCTCAAGCCGTTGAATGCTGGGCCAAGCTGGTGTGGGTGAGAACCAGGGGGGGGCGTTTCCTAGGAACCGCAACTTCCCCCAGTACTACTCTGGTCTCGTGCTCACTCTGGAAGAGGGTGCAGGTACGACTGAGTGTGGTAATAGTGTGGCATCGTGATGCCATGGTACTGGGTGAACGCCAGAGTGCAACCGCGTCATCACCGCCGCGGAGATCCCGAACCAAAGGAAGTTGAGAATATGATGCGTTCGCGCGGCAATCAAGAAAAAATGTCTTGCTGTAGGCGATAGCTTTCTAGGCTGGTTGGCCACTGATAGCAACTAAGGCAACGAGGGGCGACTGATCAGTTAGGTTGGTGGATCGGAGCCGCAGCACCAGCTGGAGGGAGCACCCAGAGAACTACTGTAGCGCGCATGGTGGGCACGGTTCTCATAAGCAGCCAATACTGGATATTGCTTTTTCCCTTGACACAGTAGCAGAAGCTGCTGACGCTCAATCTCGGGGGATTATGTTCATCGAAGACACTCGGAAAGCCCAACGTCTGGTGGGTGTTGGGCCGTGTATGCACGTTGGCTGGACAAAGAGACGAAGACGGCTGATGGCCACGGTGAGCCTGGCGAGAGCATTGCATCCGAAAGCAGTCTAAAAGACAAATGGCCGTCGTGTCCCCACCAACAGACGGAATGTTCGGGTGTTGCCTCTGGTAGATGGTGGTGGTATGCGATGCATTGGTCTCATCGGCGAGTCCACTCCATCCGTCCATCACCTTTGGCACCGACGGGCCACCTCTGACACTGGACAGCAACTAACCCCGACGACGACCCTAGCGGCCACGCTATGGGCGAGATGGTGTGCGCTGCAAAGAAGCCAAAAGCAAGCCATCCGTCCACTGGCAGCTTGGTGACAGGCCAAGGGATCGTGGGGAGGAAACAAGCCACGGACTGGACGACTTCTGGCCAGCTGGGCTCCTTGCAGTGGAGGCGAGCGGCGGGTAGGCGGTTCACTACCCCGAGCCACGGACCGAACACCAAAAGTGCGGAACCATGCTTCTGGCCAGCGCGCCATCCCACGAACGCAACGCACTTGCGAGCTGTGGGCGGGCATCTGCTAGCTGCGTTCGCTTCTGATTGCATACGTACTCCGTACTCGGTACTCTCCCTACGTTCAGTATTAGCCGGGCCGCCATTGAGGGGAGGGACAATCGAGGCGGCGAGCAGGAGTGGACAAGCCACCGAGTGACACAGAGACCGGGCAAGCTGGACAAGAGACCAGGCCGAGATCACTCTGCTGCACCCCGGCAACGTATCTCGTTGCGAGGTAGCAGTGAGCGTGCCGTGGCGCACACGTTGGACACTTGGCTGGGCTGGGCGAGATTGTCCTCCTGGGAGTCATGGCCGGGGTGTGTCCATCCGCTGGGCACGCCGCGCTGGTGGTGGTGGCGTGCATGTCTCGGTCGAGTCCAGAGAGCCTGCGAGACATGGAGACAAAGCAATCCAGGGAGGACGTACGGAGTACACTACTACGTAGTTGTACCGCAAAGAGGATCCAGTGGGATCTTGGGAAGTCCGAGGACGTTGTCATCCCTGCTCCCGCAGCAGCCACTGTCGTCTCTTTCCAACGTCTCGGCACGCGGCAGTGGCATTCCTCCACAGACGATGCTTAAAGGTTCCCTTGGGCCCCCGGGGAACGAGTGTGTCGGATGCTGAAAGGAGACGCTTTGCTGTTTCTGTTTCTGTTGACGGCAGTGCTTTGCGCGAAATTCCAACATATCTTACCTGCCTTCTTCTCCTTCCTTCATTGTGTAGTTCCGATTCCAGTCGGAGAAGGTCCCCGTCGTCCATCACCGTGGTTGCTTCCTTCCTTCCCTGTGCAACCCTCCATCACTCTCACTCGCTCCTCGCTCGCTCGGCACTCTGCACCTGCCTCACTGGCCACTCCAACTGCCACTCACACTGCAACTGCAACTGCAGCTGCAACTGCCACGGCCCGCACACCTCGCACAAGGCGGCGCACTACACTCCCTTTCACTTACACCTGCAACCGCATCCGCATCCGCAACCTCAACATCAACCACAGGCCGGCATAACACGAAGCACCGCACAGCACCGCACGACACCACACAGTGCAGCACCGCACAACGCGACGCAGGACCCGAGATATCCTCATACAGACATTTCGACACAATCTCCAGTCCTCGATCCACCATCTCGTGCAACTCTCCCCTCGTGCCTCCCTCCTTCTCCTCCGTTGGTGGACAGGTCGAGGTCGCTGAGTACGACTTCGCGGTCAAAGCCACAAGCTTCTGGTTCTTGTGCGCTGGTCTCGCCATTCTCTGATACAATCACTCCCGATCTCTTCCAAAACCAGTCTCCAAAATCCGTCTTGATATTGTTCTCGCAATCCGAAAACCCCCCCGGATCTGATTCACCCCAACTTCACCTACACCTCACCCCGACCTCACCATTCCAACTTCGTCAACTTATCACGCCTTCCTCGGTACGTCAGCGTGTAGATGCTCTTCGCTCACACACCTGGGCCTTTCATGGATTTTCGCGCTTACACAAGCTCACCAGACACCCTGCGCAACGTCGTTTCTTGTCACTACAATTTTACAACCACTCAAGATGGCCAACGGCTTTGATCGTCTAGAGCGGTTCTTCGCCAAGAGAAAGGTGTCGACCGTCACTGCCGACTCTATTGAGCCCGTCATCACCACAGGCTTCTCCACCACCGAGCCCCAGTTCCCTTCTCCCTCCTTCATTCGCCCCAAAGCCACACGTATGGCTGCCCGAGAAGAAGTCATAGTTAAACAACCCGGCTCTATTCGATCTCCTTCGGTGGCAGATGTGCATTCGCCTCACCGGATGGGATCCATTAAGGCGCAAAGCTCGACGTACTCCTCAGACTCGTATCGGCTGCAATACTCACCCATCAGGACGTCCTCGCTCAGGTATCTTCAGGGACAAAACCTGCTTGATGGGTTTAAAGACTTCCAGTTTCCGCAGCCTCCAATTCACAACGGGGAGATTTCACCAGCATCGTCAACATCCAACCAAATGCCATCTTTTGAGCTCTCCGGACAGCGCAGCCCTCGATCTTGCTCCCCACGAAAGACAGAAGTTGGCCCGATTAGACTGGACACTCCTCCAGTCTCAGATCTTGAGGATGATGACTTTCGCTGCCCTCGATACTTCCTAAACAAGAAACTCCCAGAACTTCCACACGGCGCCCTGCCCACTCCCGGCCCTTCTCCCGAGCTCTCTCCGGTCCTAGATTCCCAACTGAGAGAATCAAGATCCATCGACATTCTGAACAAACCGGTGTATCAGGACATTCACCGTCAACTTCATGAGTGTTTGGAGCAACCTCCACTACAGAGAGCTTTGAGTCAATCCAGCCTGTCGCTCTCAACGAGCAGGGGGTCACTGAGCAGCTCGACCTTGAGAGAACCCGATGTCATTGACTTTCTCAATCTGAGCGACGACGATATCGCAGAGATAAGCCCAGATAGTCCTACCATTTCTTCAGAGCCGGATCACTCTCCTCCTTCTACCCTGGCGCCGACTATTTCACCGCGCCAGCGCCAATCTCTCCTCACACTTACACCACCATACGCCAGCCGCCCTGCCACGGCAGCCGCATTTGAGGCTGCAAGGATTGCCAAACGGTACAACTTCGATCTGGTTTATGTCGTCAACCTTTGGCCTGATGTCTCCGGGCCTCTAACGTCGGGTCCAGAAGAGGACACTGCTTTCTTCGACTCGGACTTCTCTGCCAAGCCTTCGAGGGGTATGACAGGCCGTTTACTGGCTGCATATGGACTTCACAACGTCAAATCTCCTTTCCAAATCTCGGCTGGCGTGCATGGGAAGATCCTCCGCTCGGGAGGTTGGATCGAGTATCGGAACCAAGAGGCGCGAAGCGACGAGTTCGCCCGTGGGTACGCTTGTGCCTTTTACACGGGCCAGTACTCGAGAACTGGTTCGATCGTCTCTAGCAACTCCACTTCTTCACCGAAAGTGAAACACAGCGATCGAGGCATCGTCTTTGCAGCTTACCGGAAGCCCAGAGCTGATGGCAATATGATGGGCGTTGGCTCAAGCAAGTCCGAGTTAGCAGATGTTCACCAAGACGCTGAAGCCCTGGTGGAGATGCTCATCGACATCCATGTGGCGAATCGCCTTCGTCAGCCTCTGTCACATTCTCACGACCCTGATGAGACCGGCCCCATGCCAATGCAACCACTTAATTTGCAGTAAAGCTGCGAGGACACTTTGTTTCTCAAATTTCCTCGTCTCTCACTTGGCCCTGTTCATCAACATCTTGTTGGTATTCTTCTTAGCCCTACACCTTGGCCAGGTGATATATGGTCTATTTTCATTTTCAAATCTTTGTCAAGATACCTCCGAGGGCGGTTGATTGTCATTTTTTCAACTCGACGATTCACACGACCATTGACGGCGTCCTGTATTGCTTTCTTAGGTATCCGGGACACGCTAATGAGCTTCAAATTGTGCGATGACGGCACACAACGAACGAACATGGTTTATGCGGCTTAAGCGCGGAGTAACAGTCTTTTTTCCGGCCATGGTGCATGGTGGAGGATTTGTGTTATTATAAGCGCAGGATGCATGGTGCATTCTGCCAACCGAAAGATAGGTCCTGCAGGCAAGGGATAATCCCGAGCAACCTGCAGCGAATTGATGTCCATTACATTACCCCTCTGTTGTATTCCGTGACGTAACTGTGGCATCCCTGAACATTGACATTGTGCATGTCGTAGAAGCAAAGAGCTTGGTGTGTGGTTGATCATTATCGTGTCATGCAAGCATCGGAATTATTTTATCGGTCTCGATATGGCTGTTCTGCGGAGGAGATCGTCGAGCGTCTGGGGCTCAATTTGCATTTTCTTCATCGGGTCTTGAAATTTTGCTACCAACGCTACTAAATAATACATGTGAAAGACAAATGAGAATTCTCTAGAGCATGCCTTCTTTACTGCGGCCATGAAATTCCCTTGCCAACCTCAGCGTCGCAACCAACCCCAAACCCCTCCCTTGTCCTTGCCATCTTCTTCTTGGACGTTGTTCTCTCGGACAACGCTCAGGAAGACCCTCTCAAGCGTAGCTCCGCCGATAGAGTAATACTCGATACCCATCTCCTGCTTCCCTCGTTCAAAGAGCCCAATCACGCCGGCCACTGGGCTGTTGCCGGGGATGGTGAAGCGCACTTGGCCACCCAACATATCGCGTTCGAGTTGCGCACCAGGGAGCTGGCCAAGGACCCAATGTCGCACATTGTCCATCTCATCAGGTGTTGAGTTAGGGGCTGTTGCGAGGAGGAGGTTTACGTAGTAAACATTGCTGTAGCGCTTGCGAAGGGCTTGTGTGGTGCCGACGGCAAGGAGGCGTCTGGAGATGATGGCGGTGCGGGTGGCAAGCGTATCGGCTTCCTCCATGCTGTGTGTCTATTCACGTGTGTCAGCTCATCTAGTTCATTTAATTGGCGCTTGTGGTTCTTACGGTAAGGAGCAGGGAGCGGTTCGGTGTGATCTCCTGGATGATCTTCCAGAACGCTCGCTTGGCGACAGCATCCATAGCGGAGGTAGGCTCGTCGAGCACCAGCACAGGTGGCTTGCCCATCAGCGCAATTGCTAGGCTCAGCTTCCTCTTGTTTCCGCCAGATAGCTTCGAAGCCAGTGTCTGGGCGTGGGGTGCCAGGTTGAGTCGGTTCATGACATGGTTAACGTTGGCTTTGACATCCTTGATACCCTTGATTCGAGCATAGAAGGACAAGTGCTCCTGGGTGTTCATCAAGTCAAGCGCATCGTATTGCGGACAGACTGTCATTCTGTCAGTATGTAACTCCCAGACAAGAGCGTGTCCATCCATCTTACCTCCCAGGTATTTCTGTGCAGAGCGCGTCTTAGAATTCTCACCACGGAGCAGAACCTTTCCATGGTCTGCTGCTAACTCGGACTGGATGAGGTTGACGAGTGTTGACTTTCCAGCGCCGTTGGGACCAATGAGAGCCATCACATCGCTCTCTGGCAGTCCAAAGGTCACGTCGTCAACAGCCTGGTTGGACCCGAACGACTTGCTCAAATGAAGAGCTCGGAGGAGATCTGAGTCCGTGTTCTCGGCTCTAGTCTCCTCTTCCTTGACTTCGCTGCTTGTCACGGCACTCGAACTTTTCTCCGAGTCGACAAACATCGTAGTCTTAGTCCCTTTTCGGTGGAACAAAGCAAGGTCGCCCTCGATCCAGATGATGATAGCGAGCAGAACAATAACCTGAAGAACGAGGTACAGGATCGGGCCACCGTAACCATAGATCGATGCTGCTGGCGTATGCTCTCCGTCCTTGCAACCTACCTCGAGCACGTTGAGGCCGATGAGAAGAGCCCTAAAGACATTTCCAATAGGGAGGATAAGATAGACACCGAAGGCGATTCCAAGCGTCAGCTTGTCCATCTGGGCTGCATCGGAGAAACCCGGAACCCACCTATTTCTGTTAGCATGCAGTGTTTTCTAGAAGCAACATAACACTTACAGCAAACGATATGGCTGCAATTCCATACATAAGCACGCTCACACCAGCCACCGCGAGGAAGGACTTGAGAGGCCCGGAGACGAAGTGTGAGACGACGTAGCCCAGGAGGATTGCTGCCATACCGTACAAGGCCAGGATCGGGAACATGACCCAGATAGGTCCGTTCCATGTCAATTGGGTGCTGATAATTGCCGTCACTCCCACCGAAATGGCGAGGACGAACATAAAGTCGAACAACCCGTAAGCTACCCAAAGAGGGCCGCGACGTACTCCGTTCGCATATTCCAAAGCCCGAACTTTTCTAGCCTTCTCAATGGCAGGGGTAGAGTACAAAGGCAGCGGGATAAATCGCCTGCAGGAGCGTAAAGAAGACAACATAGATGACTCCAATATTGTTCGCGTCCTAGAAATGTCAGTCTACAACACTATACATGGTAGCGACAGTAGTGTTCTTACACGACGGGTTGCGGCAAAGCCCTCCTGAGACGCAATGATTTCCACGCTGCTGTTCATCTGACTCCACAGGCTAATCATTATGGCTCCGGTTTGACTGCCGAACGCGTTTAAGCGGTAGGCCAGTACAGGTGCATCAGTGTCAGATCCAGTAAAGACGCCACCAGGTCCAGTCGTCCTGTTCTTAGCAATAAAGTCAAGGAAATCCTGGCGATCGTCGAGAACAACGGGGAAGCCCTCATAAAGCGCAGGGACAACCTCGGCCACTTCTTGATAGTCGGCCTTGACCATGTCGTAGAGAGTCTTGTTTGCGGACCTTGGAGCCACGGCAATCCTGTCGCAGCCATATTCAACGCAGGTTTCGGACCACATTAGTGTAGGGGCTGTGGGAGGGTAAAGCTGTGGTGTGATGGCGGCGCATGATGGCTGTTTATACTCCTTTAGAAGGTTCTTGAAATTAGGGGTGATGACGAGAGGCAGGACCAGAACATAAAGGTACGGCCACCAGAACCTCCTAAGCACGGTGAGTCGCTTCCTCATAAGGACCCCGACTTGGTCCCAGAATGAAGTTGCTTCGCCGGGTGTCATCTCAAAGTCTGGTTCGACTGCTGCCATGTGGCTCTTGGTGGGCTCCAGCTCCGGTTCGTCGGCCACATTGAGGAAGACATCCTCAACTTGAGGACCCGAGATGGAAACATCCGTCACGCCCACTGAGGCCAGGATAGCGCAGAGCTCGGCGGCTGAGCGAGAGTCAGGGGTCGTGTAGACGAGTTGGTCTTGATGTACGAGGGCGGGATACCCGAGATCCAGTCTGTAGGCGGCCAACGGAGCAAGGACCTTGTAGCCACCGCCATAGAGGTTCTTGAGCTCTGCGGCAGCTCCTTGACACTTCACTTTACCCTTGGGACAAGATGACAATGTGGTCAGCAAGGACATCGACCTCGTCGAGGAAGTGCGTGGTGAAGATGATGCTGCGTTTCGATCTCTGTTGGAGAAGGATCTCCCAGATGACTCGGCGAGAAAGGGGATCCAGACCGGACGTACACTCGTCAATAAGACACACAGTTGAATCACCGACAAACATGCATGCCAGTTGCAGCTTTCGCTTCTGGCCACCACTAAGGGTCTTTGACTTGCTATTGCTCTTGTGGTCCAGATCACAGGCTTTGATAAGTTCATCCAGTTCCTGGGGTGTTTCTCTTCCTGCCTTAATTTGGTTCCAGAGGCGAACATGCTCCAAGACGGTGAGCTCATCCCATAAAGTGTTTCTCTGTGGACACAACCCGATTTGGGAGGGCAGAGCATCAAGCCTCACAGATCCTTCGGTGGGCGTGATGAAACCAGACATCATGTGTAGAGTGGTAGTCTTGCCGGATCCGTTCGGTCCGACAAGACATAAGATCTGGCCCTTGTGTCCTTCAATACTGACTCCATCCACGGCCGTCACGGAGCGTCTCTTTCCACAGCAGAACATACGCTCCAAGAAGTTGGGAACGAATCGCTTCTTGAGGTCAAAGGTAGCAGCGACAACCCCTGGGGTGGCTGCAGCGCTCCTCCCAAACGTTCTCTTTCGGAACTCGATGCCGTGCATGAGGTGTTCGACTATCATAGCACCAATGGGGTACACGATGATTTGTACGGCAAGAAACCCAAGCATCGTAGCCTGAGTGACGTTGTAGGACTCCGAGTTGATTCCAAAATCGGCGGGCGGGATCTTATTCAGGTCGGCTCTGGTGTCGTTGAGTTCCCAGAGGCACATCTGCTGCGTAAAGAAGACATGGTTGGAGCTTGGGAAGAAGAGCGACAGGAGAAGGGCGCCGACTCTGTGGGGTAGAGGATGGAGTTGGAAGCTGTAAAGCTGTCCGGCGACAGATAGAAGGAGGAACATTCCCATAACGTAAATGGCTGAGACGCGAGACTTGGTGAAGAAGGCTGCAGCAAAGACGGTACAGCTGTTCACAGCCAGACCAAGGAGAATCTGCCAGCCGATGATGATGCTAAGGCTAGCTAACGGGAACATGAGTTGCCCATAGAGCACGCCAAAGACGACGAAGCAGGGCACACAGAGTATATCAAATATAATTAGCCAGGCCAATACCCTGGCAGCCGTGGCACTGCCACTGCCCATGGCATCAACCAGCTGGGACATGCCAGACTCTCGCTCCGTGGTAATGAGGCCAGTGAAGCGGTAGATGATGACGAAGTAGCAGGCGAAGAGAGCAAACACATAGACCTGTCCGATGAGCAAGACAGAAGACTGTCGGTGCTCCCGGTCTTGCTCTTCCTGCGTCTCCGGGGTGAACATGAAGACCTCGGGGATAATGGTCGAGTTGGTGATGGCATTGTTGATTGCGAGTTGAAGGGGAAGGTATAAGTTCTCTTGATCGCTCTTGTGGGTCTTGGCATCGAATTTGGTATCATCGCGGGCGGGATCAGCGCGAATGGCGTACTGCCAAGTATGGTTGGTGCTCTGGCTGTTGGCAATCTTGCCCGTGGTCAGGGGGGAGTCGATGAAGGTAACAGCAGCATGACAGTCGCTGACTCCTCGAAGGTTCGCGAGGCACACCGTCGTCAAGTAGGATTCGTCGTCGAGGAACAGGATGTTGTCCTTGCTCAGGGGCTCGGTGAAGGTCTTGATGACACGGACAGCGTCGGGCCCTATGCTAGGAGGCTGGACAATAACGAGCTTCCCGGTGATGGTGTCGGCGAGGTTCTTGATCGGCGCTGGAGTTCCGACCCCGAACCCGTTCGAGGAAGAGAGAAGCGAAGGGATGGACGAGAGAAGGGCGAGAATAGCAATGGGGATTCCGTAGATAGAAAGTAGGAAGCCGATGGGGTTTCTGACAACGGTAATAAGTAGGTTCTTGTAAATGAGGGCGCGAAGTTGGCGAGCAAAGGCTCGCAAGTCGAAGGACACCATGGTGTCGAGGATATTTCAACAGGACAAAAGAGGCAGGAACTACTCAATCGGCCTCTGAAGTTTAGAAGTTGCTTCCTCAGAATGCTCTGGAGCAGTCGGTGTAAGTGTGCAATTATCGTGTTGGTGGGTGACAACAACCAACTGCATATACACCTCACATCAATGCAACATTCACTCAATACGAAAATGAAAGACAGCGAACGAGGTCATCATATACTGTAGCAAGATGGATTCGGAATGGCGTCTGAAACGACGGAGGAGCGCGAGTGCCCAGGATCGTCCAGATGAACTCGCAACACCACGCCATGAGAACCAACAGTGGAGATGCCGCCTCGTGCAGTGCGCTGGCGGCGCGAAATGGGCGTCAATCTCTCGTATTGGCGACTCAGCCTCCCTCTCCTCAAAGCACCTGGGGAACTTGGAGACATTCTCATAGGGCGTAGGCAAGCCTTTGTTAACTCGAGTCTTGTCTCGGGGGTTGCTCAGCCTTCCCATCCTTCCAGAGCCATCAGGGGCTTCTATACGACGGGCACTTTGTTAGCTCTGGCGGCCGACAGACCCCCCCAAACTTGGGCCCATCACAGGGGACTACGGCGCAGTTACAGGCCAGGCTACAGGGCTGGAGGGCCTAGACCCAAGCGTCATGCATTCCTTCATTGGTCCGTTCGTCCTGACATGTTTCGAGCGGCCGCCGTAATCTATTCCGTACCTGCGGGCTCGTAAATCTTCATTTCAGCCGGTTGGAGCCGTGCATTCTTGCTGTACTATTCTCGTATTCATTTTTCTGTTCAACATGTCACGTGCCGAGGCATGTTTTGGTTCTCTCTTGACTCGCTTTGGAACAACATGACTCTGGTTATGGAGCTCCGACATGTGTAAGAACCCAAATTCAAATTCAAATCATATCTATCCTAGGCACGAACCTGCTGCAAACTCGATGGTAATGATATAAGTCCCCTTGTTCGTAGATTCTAGAAGCCAGAGAGGTTGCCAGCATTCCAGGACTCAGTGACCATTACTCTCCTTCAAAGAGGATCATTACAACTGACTACGCCTTGTTACTAAAACGATATTTTGGGCTTTGGCACAGTCACTAGTATCAGTTCGTGTTTGACTCGTTATTTCAGTGACAGGGGCTGCATGTGACGTAAATACAACATCCTGTCTTGCGAGCTTCGAGAACCTCCAAGGCCTTACAAAGCGCTTAGTCAAATGGGATCCTCCGCAGGCTCTCTCCGACGCCCCTTTTCCTCATCTCCTGAGCAGCTGCAAGACTGCTCGGTACCTTGATGCCGCAGCAGTCACCCCAGCCCTTCCCCTCGTGTGCGTGTCCCGTATGCGGGTCGGAAGATTCAGGTCCTGCTTCCTCTTCGGCGGCACCAATAGCATCCTCCTCGCTCATGCCGTCAGCCGCCGGCACTAGTGACCCGAAGAGAAAGTGTTGCATGACGGGCAGCTTGCCCAATACTTCCGACACGAACATTCGGCGCATGCCCCCATCAATCTTGGTCCACGACTTTGCTGACGATATGTCGTCGAGCATCGGGCTATGCCATCGAAGGCCCTTGACTGTCTTGGTACTGTTCACAAAGCTAACTTGACCCAAATACATAAAGTCAACTCCAAACTCTTCCAAGGTGAGATCTTGGTGGATGGCTCGCGGGGTGATGAATGGATGGTATAATAGCTGCGCAGCGCCGAAGAGGAACGGCAAGAATTGGTAATCGTCAAGTCCCCAGACTCCATGGGACCCAGCAGGCTCTAGGTAGTAGGTCATCTGGACAACTCGCATCACGGCGAGGTACCGCACGAAGACACGGAGAACGAGGGCCTTGAAGTCAGACTTCTGCAGCAGCCCCAGCTGAAAGAGACTGAGAAGCCAGATCATAAAGTTCAGCTCGTGGCCAGAACCATAATCTATGCGGCTGCCATTACCGAAGGATTGGCAGAAGTATGTGGACACCTCGGCGAGGGCATCCTCATTGTCCAAACCAAGCAGGCGGTGCCAGTCTAAGCTGTTATCCTTGGCGAGGTCGAGGAATCCACGAAAGGCTTTGTTTCCAAACCGCGAGCCACCCTGTTCGTTTGGAGGGGATTTGGACACGAGCTGCTCCGCCTCGTCGAGAATGTGCAAGATCGTCTTGACCCTGTCGCTGAGATCGCCATCGCGAACGGCCGAGCACGGGGTATCAACCACAGCCTCCGCCAGGCCAAAGACCCAGGCCGTGATCAGCTGGTATGTCGGGGACTCCAGGAACAGCTCGTGGTCTTTCCTTGACAATATCCTGCGCGAGGGTATCTTGTAGGTCCAGTTGGACGTGTCGGGTGGCGAGGGCAGACTGGGAGTCTTGGGCACGGGAGTGGGATTCGACTGCGTGGTTCGTCGCCTGCGGGGTTCGAGCTTTGGGATCCTGTCCTTGAGGTTGGGGATCGCAGGTGCCCCCGGTTGTGAGGGCGCGGACTGTGTAGTAGCGGGGGAGGCCATCGCGTAGAATATTCGATATGATGATGCAGCTGTCAAGCTTGTCTGAGAGCTTGCCGGCCCACGATGCGATGACTTGAAGCACCGGCCCGGAGCAGTCACCTGCAGCGGGAACGGACCCCACCGCCCCAACGCCACTGGAAGGGGCCGCCACCCTCTGTATTTTAGGGGACCGCGGGGCAAAAGCTACCCTGGACACTACGCGGTGAGCACCGCATTGAAGGTTCTAACGTCACAACCTCGCAGCTGGTGAAATTTTCATCAGCCTTATTTATTACAGCATCCCGATATCACAACCACCGCAGAAATGGCTCCCTCTGCTGAACCAGCCGCTGAGCTGTCGCATCTCCCCAAGGCCGATGGCTCTGCCACCTTTTCCTACGGCGGCTATTCCGTAGTCGCCGCCGTCAACGGCCCCGTCGAGGCGCAAAGACGAGACGAGAACGCCTTTGAGGCTCTGGTGGATGTCATCGTGCGGCCTGCTGCAGGGGTTGGAGGTGAGAAACTCAACAAGAGCGGCGGAATGGGGAGATTTTTCTAACTATCGTCATTTATAGGAACCCGGGAGCGACAGCTTGAGTCGATTTTGCAGGCTGCTTTCCGCCAGCTGATTCCTGTGCGGAACTATCCCAGATGCGTGATCCAAATCACCCTACAGGTGGCCGAAACACCAGAGAATGCCTATGTCAACACCAAGCTGGTCCAGGCTTCGCTGGTAAGATGCCTAAACCAACAATTTATTTGATTGGCTGCTGATACCCGATAACAGAACCTTCCCATTATTCCTGCGTTGCTCCACGCAGCCATCCTGGCAATTCTAACTGCCGCGATCCCTCTCAAGGCCATCGCCGCAGCGACTGTCATTGCCATTCCCAATGACAACACGGATGTCATCGTTGACCCAACCGCAGTTGAGGCAGACCGTGCTAGGTCACTCCACGTGCTGGGTTTCACCTCTCAGGATGAGCTTCTCTTGTCCGAGAGCGAGGGCTCCTTTACTGTCGATGAGTGGAACAAGGCCCTGGAGCTGGGACAGCGCATATGCTGCCAGCACCAACAACCCGGTCTTGATACCGCCAAATGGCAGGTGATAACCATGAATCTAGGAGTATGAAGGAGTTTATTCGTTCAGTCATAGCGGCTAAGACGGCAGACGACCTCTACTGGAAATGAAAGGCTCTCTAGGGTTGCAGCCACTGAACGAGTTCTGGAGTGATAAGACTGATGCCGCCGGCCAAGGCGCGTATTGGTCTTGTCCTGTTATCTGGACCGCGAATGTTGTGACAACTCATGCATCGCGTCCTATCTACAACATAGGCAGCATCATAACAGGGCGGATGGTAAAGGAGAGGGTGTGCTCGTCACGCATCAAGACGATCAAACAGCAATCGGATATGCCTCCCAGGGGGACGTTCATGGCCATAACAATACGTCCAATCAGAGGAGCAGCTAGCGGCATGACTAAATGCTAGAGGCTGGGACGACTTTAGCTGGGCATGAAATCGACGCGGTGTTTCATCTGAACCTCGAAATTTGGGGGGTTGTCATCAAACAACATGGCTTCTTTGCGGTTCAACAGGTGGCGAAAAGAAAAGGAAGATCCAGGCAATACAGCCACAGCCCGGCAGGGTATCAACAATGCATTGCCCTATCTAATATCGACACTTGAGTGCTCGAATACACATGCCAAGCTCGAGTAGATGACATAAAGATGATTTCCAGCCGACTCAACGGCGTTGATAAGCTTGAAGAATAAAGTCAACAATCGATGTATGAGATAGCCGCCAGACCATACACAATCACCCAGACCCATCCGCGCAGAAACGTCCCAAGCCTGACCCAAGAAGGTGCGGCAGCTGTCTCCGTCCCTCGTGCAACATCCCTACGCCACGACGCGGTGTGTTATTGTGCCAAGGGCCCGATCATTGGGGGACAGGGGTGAGTTGAGACGAAAAGCCACAGTATCACGGCGTTTCGACTTCGGAATCACCAACCCCGTTGATGCGACTCTGACGCAGCCTTGCTGCCAGCCTATCACGAACCCGTGCGGCGCGACGGACAATGCTCGTGGGACCTTGGCCCCCCCAGGTTTAAGGATATGCGACGTCACAGCTAGCCGACACGACACAGCTGCCCAAACCCCAAGCTTACCCATCGCTCGGCGTTGGATCTCTGATCTAGACCATGCCGCTTTTCACGCGAAGACGGGGAAGCATGCCCAATTGCTTCAGGTGAGAGGCAAGACGCTCGTGTACGCAATCTGTCTGGTACCGTATTTCACAAAGGTTTCCGTTCTGGCCCACCGTAATAACCAGATACCCACGATCGCCAGCCCTGTCTAAATTGCCTCCGGTAGATGGCACCGATCTGTATCTGGGCCCCCGGACAAGATGGCGGACGTAAAATCGGAGGATGCTGGGGCCACAGAATCGTCCAGGCTCGGGGGCAAAGAGACATCGATGGACAAGATAGGGGGGGCACCATGGCCTTCTCACGATATCTCAGATTTGGGTTGCTCAACGCCCCCCGTGTAAGATCCGCCATGTGGATACAAGTTCACCCAAGCATATGCAGAGATGCAGCTGCCACCGTTTTCACAGCAATGGCTTTTCCTCGTGCATAAAGCGCGTAATCAGACTGCGAGGTTTCTGAAGCAATCCCTGACACGGCCAGGGCAGCAAGGACGCTAAACTGGATTGGCGCCCCTGCGACGTCAAAAAGCCGTTGCAAAACCGTGGAGCCGAACGGATGGGTTGCCCCCCGGAACCCGACGCTGCAACCCCAGCGGCAGCGGCCAGAAGCTGCGTTGGCGGGCGCCGCGGCGCGTACTAGCCAAGGTAGTAGCTTAGCAGATTCAATCCATGCTGTAAGACGGGGAAGGGAGACTTGTCTCTAACACTAGATCGACAGGAGCAGGAAGGGAGAGCAGCAACATGACAAGGCAAGGCCAGGGAAAGGGGGACGACGTTTGGATACAGCCTCCTAGTTACAGGTCTGCTCGCAGCTAGCAGCTAGTATAAAGCCGTTCCTCCCATCGGCGAGAGAGGAAGAGAAGGGAGTTGCAGGTACACCTCATACATTCTTTCGTTGCGTCCAATTCCCCATTCCGGGTCTTCCGCCACCCACTCTCTCCGCGGGGGGACAAAACGAGACACAAAGACAAGTCGAGACGTCACATCATATCATCAAGCCAGCAGCAAAAGTTCAGAGAGCTCTGGGAGTCTTCTCTGCAACCACCCACACCTGCACGCCCGCTTATTTTCTTCTTTTGGCTCTCGTGTCGCCCGAGCTTGCGGCCTTTTGCCCCCGTCTCCGACTTGTCTGTCTCGTCTTCTTTTCGACCCAACCCTTTTTCTTCTTTTTTTTTCTTCTTCTTCCCCACGTGGCGGGATTGAAACTTCTGTCGCTTATACCTTCTTTGTTACTCGTTAATATTCCCCTAGCACCCGGTATCCTATTGGGTGCCTGTTCGCTTCTTCACTCTCTTGTTCTTTTCTGCGCTGGTCGTTGGAAGGAGGATTTGCATCTTTTCATCTTGCATACCTGCGGGCTGGGTTGCGTAGCGTTGCGTTGCATCCGTCCTCTTGAATCTCGATCCCCCTGGTCCTCGCTTCCATCTTTGGGCTTGTTACATCCGTCCCCAGGTTCAGCAGTCGTTATTTGCTGGTGCAGTCACCCACGTGCATTGTGACGCTGCGGCTGGATCCCTCTCATCACAAACGGCCACCAATCGCCGCCAATCCCTCCCGCTCGGCTCGGGCTCTCACACCAACGCACCAACCCCGGCAAGCGAATCTGGGCAATTGGTGCATCAAGAGGCAGACTGAGGATTGACGAGATTCTACGTCGTATCCCCCTCTTCCCCCCTTCCCCCAGTCACTTGCTCGTGCGTCTGCCAAGGGAGACGTTAACGCCGGAACTTTCAGCGCAACAAAGTGACGGTGAAGAGATAGTCCAATTGGAACCAGCCCCGGTGGCCAAAGGGAGTGTTCTAAGAGCAACTAACGAGTGATTGATTCACAACAAAGCCAGGTGATTGATTCATCCGGTACCACTGTCACTGTCACTCTCACAGTCACTGCCACTGCTGTCGTCACTATCACGCCCTCCTAATTCACATCTCCTTGGGCTCCGAGGAAGCACGGGGAACAGAAGAGAAAGCCGCTTTCGCGTTAATACAAAGAGGGAGAGATAGCTGCAAGCCGTCAGCAAGAGGCAGCAAACCAGCAAACCCACCGCAAGCTAACTCGCCGCCTAGTCCAACAACCTCCTCCACTTCTGTGAGAGTGGGATTGGACTTTTCCGCTTTCCTGCTGTGTGTGGCAAACGGTTAATTCGGGTTCGCTTCTCCGCCGGACTCCGCAATTAGCGACTCGGAACGGACTTTGCGGAACGGGGCCAAGGCGCAAAACTAGGGGCACACGACACAACCAGCCAGCCTGTTGTGTCTCTCTGTCTCCGTCCTTGTCCTTGTGTCAAGGTACTTCACACCTCTGTGTCTGCGGACTGAGAGAAGAAGTATCCACCCCCCATTTTCCGGGACCCCTCTACATTCTTCCCAACCAAAAAAGAAACCCCTCCCGACTATCCATGCCATCCATGCCCTCCATCGCGGGAAATATGACAGGAGTACTTTGCGCCTTGTCGCCGACGGCACTCCACCCGGCTCTTGGCAGCCCCGGGCGAGACGGATCTATTATTAAGAGCGCACCTGTCGCTGCTGACGGAGCATGCGAGATTGAGGGCGAGAGACGCGGCCAGATAGACACCTCTACTACAAAACTCTCGCCGATAACATCATCGCCAACAATTGATAACACAACCTCCACGCCCTGCCCCAGCCCCAGCTCCAACGGCAACGTTGATAACGACAGCAACTCATCGATTCCCTCAGAATCGTCGGCAGCGTTCTCAGTGGCGGCGGCAGCGGTTCCGGGCCCTCTTGTTGCAGCTACTGCGATTGCTCCCGCTACGGCTGGAGATTCGTTTGGTGGAGCCTCCTCCTCGTCGCCATTATCCCCGTCTATTCCTGCACCTCCGCTTCAGACTCTGGCTTCTTCAGACTACTCCTCCTCCTCTTCAGACTCCTCCTCCCCTCCTTCATCTTTGTTCTCTGCAACCCTCCCCTTGTCGTCATACTCGGCTTCTTCTTCTTCTTCTTCTTCCTCCAACTTCCGCCAAGGCCACCAACGCAACTCCCCCTCCCGCGACTCAATTCCGAGGCAGACTGTCATCAAGGCACTAGCCTCGGTTGCACGCCAACACAAGCCCGACGCCCTTTCGCTGGTTCCTCCGTCGCGGGGCGTTCACAGTCACTCCCGGACTCGCTCTCAGTCGCGATCCTTCTCCATCCTCTCCGGCATGAAATCCGCTCACGGCGGGGACGAGGCCCTGTCCGAGGCTCGACCCCAGGCGGATGTCTCGTCAACTGCCGCGCCGTCGACCGGAGTGAATGCGGCAACTGATAGCCAGATCAGAACCCCCTCGTCGCAGACCCTGACCGACGCCCTGAATGACATTGCCAAGTCCCGCCTGACCCCCACGGCCACCAGTCCCACGCCTACGCCCACCACGGCCATCCACTCAACCATCGCTGGGGCCGCCGGATTTCCAGCGCCCTCCAGCGCCCGCGCCCGCCAGTTCCCCGCTGCCGACGCCGCCAGTGCTGCTGCCGCTGCTACGCCCACTGCCGCCACAACCCTCCTCCCCGCGGCGCTTCAGTCGCCCTGCTTCTACCACGAGCGCTTCGCCGACGCCGTCGACATCAACAAGGTGCTCGAGGAGATCAAGAACGATGTCTCCATGTCGCACTCGCGCCTCGTCGCCACCGCCACCGGTGTGCGCGAGGTCTCCAAGCAGCTGCAGCGCCGCCCCGTCAAGCGTGCCGTGCGCAACATCATGATCGTCACCAAGGCCCGCGACAACCAGCTCGTCTACCTCACCCGCGAGCTCGCCTCGTGGCTCCTGCGCACCCCCCGCTACGGCTCCGACCTGGGCGTCAACGTCTACGTCGACGCCAAGCTGCGAGGCTCCCGCCGCTTCGACGCTCCCGCCATCCTGGCCGAGAACCCGCGCTTCCAGCACATGCTCAAGTACTGGACCCCGGATTTGTGCTGGAGCCAGCCCGAGAAGTTCGACCTCGTCCTGACGCTCGGCGGCGACGGCACCGTCCTCTTCACCTCGTGGCTCTTCCAGCGCATCGTCCCCCCCGTGCTGTCCTTCAGCCTCGGCAGCCTGGGCTTCATGACCACCTTCGAGTTTGAAAAGTACAAGGAGCACCTCAACCGTGTCATGGGCGACGATGGCATGAAGATCAACCTGCGCATGCGCTTCACCTGCACCGTCTACCGCGGCGGGCTCCCCGGTGAAACCCACCTGGAGGAGGGCGAGCAATTCGAGGTACTCAACGAGCTCGTCATCGACCGCGGCCCGTCGCCCTACGTCTCCAACCTTGAGCTCTACGGCGACGACGAGCTCCTCACCGTCGTCCAGGCCGACGGCTGCATCTTCTCCACCCCGACCGGCTCCACGGCCTACTCCCTCTCCGCCGGTGGCGCCCTCGTCCACCCGGACATCCCGGCCATCCTCCTGACGCCCATCTGCCCGCACACACTGTCCTTCCGGCCCATGGTCCTCTCCGACACCATGGCGCTGCGAGTCTCCATCCCCCGCAACTCGCGCGCAACTGCCTACTGCGCCTTTGACGGCAAGGGCCGCCTCGAGCTCCGCCAGGGCGACCACGTCACCATCACGGCGTCGCAGTACCCCTTCCCCACCGTCACTCGCACCGACACGGAGTGGTTCGACAGCGTCAGCCGGACCCTCCGCTGGAACGTCCGTGCCGCGGCCCAGAAACCCTTTGACGCTGACATCGAGGGTTGCGCCGACAATGACAACCAGGACGACCTGGGCTGGGACATTGACACCGATAGTGCCTTCTACGGCAGTGAGGAGGGCAGCGTCAGCGCGAGCCCCATCCGCCGCCAGATGAGTCTTTTGGGTTTGTAAGGGGGGGAAAGGTCAGGTTATCGGCTGTTCGTTGGCGTCTCTCTTAATCTTGAAGCGCTGTTTCTCTCGTTTTACTTTAACGTCCTGCGTACGGAGTTTTAGGTGTTGATGGGTTTCTTTTGTCTGGTCAACTAGGAAGTTTTGACGGACGGCAATGGATGTATCTGAGGCTCTAGATTCCTCGATACGATAAGATAAGGTACTACCCTGGTTGTTATCAGACATATACAAATATAGAAACGCGTACAGCGTTTTCTCATAGATAGACCATGGGGCCAAGCATGGTGGACAAGATCGCCTGCTTCCTCATATCCTCAATACAAGACACAGATGGGGTTGCTGGAGCATTCCCTCTGCTGTTCATGAGCCACGATTCCTGATAATTCATGCACATGTGACCGCACTATCATCTTGATATATAAATGGCAACAAAAACAAGCCAATTCATAAGAGAACACTCCTTTGCTCGTAACAATCTTTCATTTCCAGGCCAGAAGCCGAGTCTAGCTGTTCCAGCTTAAACAATCTCGGTCGGACAGATATATCTACATTGAATCCAACATGTCCATGTTGCCGCCCATCCCCAAACAACAAAACACCATACCATAACCATGACCTTAAAAACGGTAAAAATAACACGTCGTTGAAATGCAACAAAAAACACACATTTTCCCCCAAATATGGGTATACACAAAAACCTCCAAAATGAAACTCGTCATCGGAGGCTTTCCCTCACAAAATTCATTCCAGCGGGTGAGTCCGGCGTCACTCCGCCTGCACCACGTGGTTGGTCATGATGTCCGGCATTCATCGCCAGGCACCCTGGCTGAGGGACAGCAATCCAGCCACACAATCCATGTCAGGCTTCTTGCTGGGGCTTACTTCGCCTCGCATAAATCTCTCAACGTCATCCTCACGAGACACCGGCGGGCACTTCAACACATCCTCGAAAATCTCGAGTCCTTCCTTAACCACGTTGCGGTGGCGAGCTGGGGCAATGTTAGACCGATTTCCGAGTAGGTTAGAGCTTTTTTGCTCCTGAAGCACTCGGCCGAGTCGTCGGGGGTTCTGAGCTTTGGGGGGCGCGGGTGGTAGCGGTCTTCGGCGGTGGGACTCTGCCTGGTTTCCGTCCTCATCCGGGCTCCAGTTCTCCTTATCCGAATCCCCCGAAGGCGAAACTAGCATCGACACCTTAACCTTTCCGTATTCCTTTTCAGGCTTCTCGGTTTCTTCCTCCTCCGTCTCCAGCCGGGAAATGCTAGACCCGCTGCGGTTGAGCCTTGCCTTCTTTGCCTGGTGAGGTCGTTGGGGCTTCGAGATGGGCGCGTTGCGCTTGGCGCCGCTTGGCTGGAGCACTCCGCTGGACGACCTGAGGAGGCTAATGGCAGCGATGGCTGAACCGTTTGACTCATGTTCTGCCTGAGCCGTGAGCTCGTCGCGGTTCTCTGCATCTGCACAAGATTCCCAGGCATGCACGTCACGAGAACGGCCTCGCATCAATCGTGGCGGCAAAGAGTTTGTGAGGGTCGAGATGGGAGGGAGAGTGATACTTGGAAGTGCACTATGGCTCCGCTGGAGGCTTCGTTGGCGCACGTGGGGCAGACTTGGAGTGGTGGAGGACGGTCGTGGGGGAAGGTTACGAGTGGGAGAGACTTGGTTGGAGACGAGTTCCGCCTTTCCTTCCAGGGACAGTGACAGGCGGACTTTAGACTGGGATGAGGGCTGGGATGGTTCAGAGGAGCACGAAGATGGAGGAAAGGGTTCGAGTCTGGATAAAAGTTAGTGTGGATTCCAATAATTCAAGAGAACATGATATACCGGAAGGAGTCGTCACCGCCACGTCCGAGAGTGGCCGGTGTGGAGAAAGAGCTGCCAAGATTCCACCGATTTGCGAGGTATCCAACAGAGCTAGACATGGAGCTAGATAGAGAGTGGGAGCCATCTTGAGACTCCTGGGATGGGGAGAAATCGTCGTGCTTGGGAGTTATGTCGGGATAGGAGCGTGGGATGCCCTCGTGGCTAGCGGGGAGGGGCGTGCTGGCAATGATATCGGAGTGAGATCGGGAAATTGAAGGGGTCTGGTGAAGAGGTCGGGGAGATGCATTGATGGAATTCGTAGGTCGAGAACTAGCGGGGTCGGATGCCGGGAAGGTCTTTTCGGGTTTGCAGGGAGTAATGTTTGTGATTGGGTCCGACGAAATGACGTGCATGCCTCCATATCTGAGAGCAGCAATCTCTTGTGCTGATAGAGGACGTGATTTTCGTCGATCGTTTTGTCGTCGGTTCTGGAACCAGATCTGGAAGAACGTGTTAGTCGATATATGTTTCCAAGGCATTGGATGAGACGCGTTGTGGTTAAATGGAGCCGAGATGGACGCGGACGTGGGTAGATATGAAAACTTATGCGTTCATATATTATGCGGGGATTCTGGCGTACCTGGACTTCTTTCTCATTTAATGAGACGCGCTGGACGATCTCGAGACGCGCCTGCTTATCAGGTTTGGCGTTGTTGCTGTATGCCTCTTCGAGGATCATCTTATCCTTGGCCCTACATCACCCAATTGACCCAGTATTAGCTCATCGGAGGCTTCCCGAGCGGTATCGTGCCCATAAGGTGACAGTATCAACATACGCAGTCCGCTTCCGCTTGCCCTTGGGGTGCTTCTCGGTCTCGGAGCCCGGCCGAGGGCTGGCGGCGGCATCGGCGAGCGGGGGGAGGATCTGTGACGTGAAGGATTCGTCATGACGGCCGGAGGAGGCGGCCGCGTGCTGGTCCGGCGAGACGGCGAAGGCGGCGGCGGGAGAGGTGTTGGCCATGGCGCGGGGAGAGAGGCGGGAGATGGAGATGGCCTTATGAGACGACGAGAGGCATTACTGAGGGGCGGTCTGAGAGGAGGAGGAGGAGGCGGCTGGAGGAGGAGCGGGAGTAAGCAAGAGAGAGGATGGGTCGAGAAGATGAGAGGAGGAGAGGAGGAAGAAGAGCAAAAAAAAAAAAAAGAGGTTGTCGTGTGAAGTCGTAGTGCAACTGGCGACGGGGCGTTGGGCGTGCGAGGTACGTGAACGTAACGTGGGCGTGGGCGTGGACGTGGAACCGCGGAGAGGAGGAATGCCAAATGGGCAAGTGCTAAAACGAAGCGGCCCAGGCCCCATCGTCCCTTCCCTTTTTCCCTTTTCCCCCTCTTGGCCCGCCCGGCCCTCTGCTCCGCGTTTTTTGCCCAGTTTCTGGCCAATGGTGTCGCGCCCTTGTGATGGCCGTGTCCCAATCGGGAAACCATGTCAACACGCGTTGCACGTGCCCCCCTGTCTTTGTATATGTCGCCGCCTCTCCACTCGACAAAACACATACAAAACTGCATGCGGATGGACGAATAACGACTCCATACGTGCGTGCAAAGTACCGCCCAACCTCCCGACTATGACTCTATTCTCTTGTCCCGTCTCTTCGCTTGTCCTGACCGCCTTCCCGCCTTCTGTTCTAGCAATATGACTGGCCATTTTGTTGAGGCCCAAAGCCCATTGCATCCCAGCCATGTTGTTCCCTGTGGTGCGGTGCAGCGCAGTGCGGTGCGGCAGTTCAAGTTACGTCGCGGTTTCAATATTTTGGCTGGCGCTCCGTTTATTTTGGTCCCCGATACGAGATTTGGCTCGACCCATGTTTTTTGGCTCTGACAGATGCATCTCCCCCGCAACCGAACAAGCGACGCGCTCCCTCACGCGTGTGCGGTCTGTGGTCAATTACTTTTCTCTTCCATTCAAAATGGACTCATGCCCTTCCCAGCCCCCGGTCCTTCCCGTCAACTCCGTTGAGCTGAGACTGCTCCAATGATGGGCCGCAGTGGCGGGCCCTTCTCGCATCTCGTTAATGCTCGGTATTGTTGGCCCCGTTGTTGATGTGAGGGGGAAAAACAATAACAACAACACACACACACAGTCCACTCATTTCCTTCCATCGCCATGCTTCGACTCTTCCATTCCCCCTCTGCCCCACGCTGAGTGAACGGTCTTGATGATCCCCCGGCCATCTCATGGCCATGTTCGCGACCCCTGCTTCATAAAGTGGCTGCATGCGCCAGCGCCAGGGGTCTTCTGCGCGCCATCCATCCCATTTAACTAAATCACGACGCCAAGTCTAATCTCATTAAATCGATCCTCGAATAATCCCTGCTGTCGTGGTCCTTGCCATCTATCTTTAACGAGTCGCGTTCCAGGATCGCGATACAGAGTACATGGGAATTAAATCCGCTGCTGAATGATGAAGCGGGGGCACATGGGCCACTGGATCACCCACTGGGCTGAGGCTATCGTCCGAGTACGGCAATATCGCCATCTCGGATGCTGCTTGATGAAGAAAACAAACGAGAAATAATGTCGGGGACTTTTCAACAGGGATGCCCGGAGCTGGAAATCAAGTCACACGATACAAGCAAAGCAGTGGCTGTGGTTCAAAAGTGTGTCAGCCCTTGCGCAGACTCGAGCTCGGTTCACTCCACGGGGGCGAATCGAGAAGCTGTGATGTTGGAATGAATGTTGCTGCTGTCCGAGCAGCGTAGGCGACTTTTACTATACCACCTACTATACATAGGCACTTACGGTGTGTACCTAGTTCCCAACCACACACAGTATCGCATATTAGCATCATGCTCCAGGCGTGTCATTTATATGGTATTTTAAGAAAATGCATCATTATCTAGGCGTTAAGTAAGACACACGTACAGGGTAGCTGCATCGAAATGGACTGGGGTGGCGGCACCGGCAAGAACGCTAAGCAATCAAATCTCATTCTTTGGCCAACTCAGTCAACGATGTCATGCCGGTGCTACCGATTGTTAGTGGTTGGCTGGAGAGTCAAATGAATCTGCGTCATACTCTAATTACACAAAACATCACACCATGGCATGCACGGTTGTTTGGTCTAAGACTCCCACTCCGCCCACAAGTGTGTACTGAATTGGGTCGATAAGCTGCCAACTCCAAACATAACAAACATCAAGAAGCCCAAAGCTCACATCATGGCCGATCATAGACCACGAAGTTGTGACACCTGCTATTTCGTGGGTCACGCAGTAATAGAGTTCCTACGTTGCTATGTGCACTGCTCACCTCGCCCCGACCCATTATCAGTTAAAGCAATTGTACGAAATGAAAAGGGTGTGCGAATATGAAGGAAAACTTCATAACCAAGCCACGCAAACTTGGCCATGGTGTCGTTTTGAAGGATGTCTAGCTAACTAAAGAGGCCACCGATCTGTGCAGTGGCACCACCCCTTCTACCTCAAGTGAGGGACGACGGCCGTCTTTTGTGCCGTCCATAATCACGCTACTGTAACCCTAGCACTTTCGTGCTGTATCTCATAAATGGTCATTCCGGCTGCCTATGTGCCATCCTCAAATACTTCTCATGTCCCATTCCGTGGAACACGGAGTATCCTCCTCAACAAAGTATCCGAGACCGGTCGAGCCATTTACAGGTCATCGTCGGAAAGCTCACCAGGAAGGGGCTTGTTGGCGGCCTCGTTCATCTCCTCCTCGTACTGCTTGAGAAGAGCGGTGTCGACGGTAGCGGTGGGGGAGCAAGGGCAGGGGCAGCAACGAACTCCTACGTTACGAGTTAGCAATTTGATATGATTTCTGCGGGAGACGGAAGAACGTACCAGCTGAGGGTTGCCGACAAGCTTGCGGGCGAGCCAGAGGAAAGGCTTCTCGAAGTTGTAGTTGGACTTGGCAGAGATATCGTAGTACTGGAGGTTCTTCTTGCGGTGGAAAGTGATGGTCTTGGCCTTGACCTTGCGCTCCTTCACATCGACCTTGTTACCGCAGAGAACAATAGGGATGTTCTCGCAAACTCGGACGAGATCACCTGTAATTGATTCGTGAGCAGGAGGCTTCAGAGACATGCCGGATTGGGATAACGTACGGTGCCAGTTGGGGACGTTCTTGTAAGTGATGCGGGAAGTGACATCGAACATGATGATACCGCACTGGCCGTTGATGTAGTAACCGTCACGGAGACCACCGAACTTCTCCTGACCAGCGGTATCCCAAACATCGAAGCGGATCTGGCCGTAGTTCTGAAATGATAAATTAGTACCCCGCCTGGGCGACGTGGGGTCGCGAGACTTACGGTGGTGAAGTCGAGAGGGTGGACCTCGACACCGAGGGTGGCCATGTACTTCTTCTCGAACTCACCAGTCAAGTGACGCTTGACGAAGGTGGTCTGTCGGGAACGAGGATATCAGTCAGCGTTGGAGCTCCGAAAAATCATGACATCTCTCCGCCGACGAGGGGCGAGGCGGGGTGATGGAAGGCCGCCGATAAGGTCGGCGGGGAGGATTTGCGGCGAGGGATTGTACACACCTTTCCGGTACCACCATCACCGACAAGCACCAGCTTGAAGGTGGGAGGGACTTCCTGCGCAGCCATTTTGTGAAGGGTGTCGGAGCGACGGGTGTGGAGGACGTAAACAAGCGGGGTGCTGGGATGCGGGAGTTAGCTACTGCAGAGCGATCGAGACGGCGCAAGCGAGTCGGTCGGAGGGAGTGGGCATCGTCCCAAGGTCGCAGACAGCGAGGAGAGGGATCCTAAATACCTTGAGATGCGTCGCTGGAGGTGGGTACGTGGTGATTGACGAACTTGACAGCGCAGTCAACCTGATGTTTTGAAGGCGGCGGGGAACTTGGGCAGGGGAAGGGCCTTAAGCGAAAAAATCAGTCGCCCCAAGGTGGGCAGCCTGCACGTGATGCGCAGCACGGATCACGGACATCATCAACCAGGGAACCGGCGGCCAGCAGGCAATTAATCAGGTACCTTGCCTCCTTAGTACTTTGCCTAGTACTTTGCGCTCGGCGCCATGCTGCAAGCTACCTAGCATGGTGCGTAACTGCGTATGCCCGCCAGGGTCACCGTCACCGTCGCCGTCACCGCCTTGTGCCAGTGGCCTGCCTATGCCGCCTAGAATATTCCACCCATTGGGTACCGCTGGTTTTGCCATACGCGCTGGGTGCCTGTTGAGTGCCTGTTGAGTGCCTGGGTACTGACTACTGAGTGCTAGGTGCCCACCCGGTGCCTGCCCATGGCTGTTTGCCCGGCTCTTCGCTTCTTTGCTGGTGACATGGGAAGAATTTTGTGGCAAGGGCACTCTCCCAGCCAGGCCACGCGCACTGCACTCGTTTCGGCATTCGGGCCACTGGCTGGCCTTGTTTGGGCACGAATGCCATTTTTTCTCCGTCCATATGCCTGTGTTTGGCCAGCTTCTCAGGTGGCAGAATCCTTCAAGTATACGGGCATGTCTCTGGCAATTAAAGTACATGGCGGAGCTACTGTACTGTACCTACCAACATGTAGTCACCTACAGCTACGCACGCACGTCGCACTGCAGCTCAATGACAGACATGTGGCCGGTTGCTGGCCAAGTGCTGAAAGCGTGTTTCCATCAAGCCAAACCCGTCGTCCGGAATCCTTCATTCAACCAGTCACCTTTCATGATACACAATGAGGTAGTCAATCCCATGCAAACTACATCAGGTATGCAGCACTGTTGTTTCCATTTTCATCGGGCCTATCCATCTTGGGCTCCCCTAGTATCCGGTTTGGCCAACACCTTCCGTGACAGGGACCAACCCAACCGCCACAAGGCACCTGAGCTGCCAACTTTTACTGTTTTGTTCGTACTAGCTGGCCTACCAGAGTCAAGAGTCACTGAGGCTGCCAAAGATGTGGAGATATGGGCCTGAGACGACTGAGACGCCTGCGACGGCTTTGTAATCCTTTCTCGCCCAAAGTGTAGTATCTGACTCTTGGCGTCACGTTGTCGGCCCCCCTGCCTAAACTTCATCGGAATCATGCCTCGCTCTGCAACCCAATACCCTGTCTTTTTGACTATCTGCTGGGCCTTTTGGCGACATGATTACGCGAGCAGTTTCAAAGCACGTCGGCTGTGCGATGCCGTGAGGCTTCGCCCATGATTTAGGTGTACATTGATCTCCGTCCTTAGAGGGGGAGAATATGGCAGCCCAACATTCCACGTCCACCCCAATCCTTTCTCGGGGTCAGGGTTAGCCGTAGCTCCTCTCGTTGCGCCACGCCTGTAGGTCGTGACACTTTGATAAATACGTTGCTCTGATGACAAATTAGTTGGCCGTATTGACTGGCGTTGGGTCATCACACATACTCCTTCGTTTCCCTGCACACACTCTGCGACCTTCTTGAGGTTATCGTGGTTGGATCGATTCACGTAGCCGAAATTGCGAATCTCGTCGCCAGCCTTCAAGCCAGCTAGGTCAGCTGGACTTCCTGCGGCAACGGTGTTGACCTTTGCAAACGGCGGGTCCAAGGACTCGGGCTGCGAATCTGGAAGGATGGGCAATTCGCCGCTGGAACTGGGAGCTGTTTCGCCGTCGGCATTGAGGGCCGCGAAATGATCGTGGAGGAACTTTTCGATCCGAGTCATGAGGCCTTTATAATCGTTTCGGAGTCGAATGATTCGAGCCCTTGTTGTCCGAACTGGGACTGGTCAGCTGCTGAGTGAGAGCAAGGCATGGGATGTATCGTACTCTGAGCAACGTCGATGTCAGAGCGAGGGAAGCCGTCTCTCGTGATGAGCGCCGTGTTCATGTCCACTCCATGCTGACGGTTGATCAGCAATGGGGAACGAATGCATGCATGGAAGCAAGGCTTATGAAATATACCGAATCAAGGACGCTGCCGAGTGCCTTGAGTTCTGCTTCAATATCATCCTTCCGTCGTTCAAGCTCTTTGAAGCTCAACTGCCCCGCATCCCCGTTGCTTGTGTAGGAGCTTGTCTGTCCGGACGGGACTGTGGGCGCGTGGAGGTTGTTCATTCTGAGGGGCAATCCCATATCTAGGTGAGACTCTTTGAAAAACGTATGAAGCCTGGAATGGCTGGACAACTGCGAGATGAAGTTCACGTCAAGTGGTGCAGGCTACCTTGGATGACGCGCCGCAGAGAGCTTCAGTGGCTTTGCAGTGGCTTTCGCAGTGGCTCAGTGGTGTGGTGTCGGTACGTACCTGACTCGACACTTGAGAACAATAGAGTGGTCCGTGCACGCTTGCTCGGCATGAGCCAGAAGTGAACTCCGAAGGACCTCCTGGTTGGCGACGTCACTTTTTCATCCTCAGCACTTTGCCCAACAACGCGTTTTCATTGACATTGGCACTGCGATTTGGCCCACCATGGCTACCGGGTAGATGCACGACTCTTGAAGTCGACAAAGTTCCCTGCCGAGTTCAGCCAGAAGGTCGACATGCAGAAAGTCAACCTCCAGGTCATGAAAAAGTCAGAGCCGCCCCCAATCTGTCCCTGTCCTTGCTGACTCCTCTGTCTAGGTGGATCGCTAGCAAGATATCTGAAATTCTCGGCAGCGAAGACGATGTCGTGATTGAGCTTTGCTTCAATCTGATCGAGGGATCGCGATACGTATGCCTACTGTTTACCCCGAAGAAATACTGGGCGTGCTAACCACGCCCTCATAGCCGGACATCAAGTCCCTACAGATCCAACTGACGGGGTTCCTCGACAAAGACACGGCCCCATTCTGCAAAGACTTATGGAGGCTGCTGTTGAGTGCCCAAGGCAGCCCTCAGGGGGTACCCAAAGAGCTTCTGGAAGCCAAAAAGCTTGAGCTCATACAAGAAAAGGTACCTATTAGATCGCGCTGCCGCAATCATCGCCTCAAGCTAACGTTGACCTTATAGATTGAAGCAGACCGTGCTGCCGAGGACGCTAGAAAGAGACGCGACGAGCTGGACCGCCGAGATCGCGAAATCGCCGATATGAAAGACCGTGACCGCCGAGATCGGACAGCTGGACGTGGTGATACCTGGCAAGGGCGACGTGGTGATCGTGATCACGGCAATCGGGGGCGAGGTGATTTTAGAAGGACTGGAAACCGATCCCGATCACCAGCGCCTCGATTCCGTGACCAGAGAGATTCGTACGGGCGTGACAGCTACGTTCCACGAGGTCGACGTGGTGGAGGGCGCGACCGCGGTGATCGTGGTACTCGCCGGCGGTCGCGCAGTCGCTCCGGCTCTGCCTCGGGTTCGGCATCGTCTCGGTCCAACTCGCGCAGTCGCAGTGCTTCTCGCAGCAGCGATCGATCAGACAGTCGGAACCGCCAGGCTCGACGGAGGTCACCAGGAGGACGACGAGACCAGCGCAAGAGATCAAGATCACCTGCAGGAGGTGATGCCTATCGACCACGACCGAATCGTGGCGGCAGAGGACGTCGATACGCCCCAAACCGTCGATCAGGTTCTGTGTCTTCTGAGAGGCGTTCGCCTACGCCAAAAAGAAGAAGGTATTCTTCGTCACGAAGCCGATCAGTCGATCGTCGAAAGCGATATTCGAGAAGTGTCTCGTCATCGAGATCTAGGGGCTCTTCCGAGTCTCGTAATCGTAGCCGCAGTGCATCGCCCAAGAACCGTGGCAAGGGGCCGAGAGGCGCACAAAGTGATACATCGGATGTGGAGGATGATGGCCGTCGGCGTCGGCGGGCCAGCCCAGGTCGAGGCGGCCGACGCCGGTCAAAGAGACCAGAGTCTCGCAACGACCGGCGACGGAACAGTTCCTCACCTGCGTCACCCTCCAGAACACAGGGCAAGTCAGCTGATATTTCTGAAGATGAACCTCGCGTCCCGCCATCGAAACCTGATGCTGAGCTTGTGAGAGCCGACGAATAGGTGGGTAAGCCTTGATGTATCATGGGAGGAAGGGCAGTCGTGTGGTCATGGACACTGACAAGTGGCGAGCCACAGACAAAGACAAATTTGCATAGCAAAATTTCCTGAAGGTTGGAGTTAAGGGAAGACGATTGCGAAGATGAGATCCTCTTCAGAGCGGCTCTTCAACAGTCAAGGCTAACTGTTGTTGAAGCGCTCCACCCGATTGGGTCCTGTCGTTTGTAAAATTCGGTTTGGAAGACGAAAAAGCAACTGAGATTTAAGCAGAAAATGGTTGAATCAAATCGTAGAATGATGAATCAATGAAATCTGAACAGTGACACCTGGATAATTACGTGATGTTTTCGTACCGGTTGATGCCTTTGGGAGTGCCTTAACAATCGGGCAGAGGCGCGGCACGTGCAAATGATACCATGTGGACGACTGGCCATGCAAGCGCGCGGCGCGGCCCCACCGGATGTGATTAAGCGCTCTGACGCGAATGGCCATGACACCCCGCGATTCCGATGCGCCCAGCCGACTTTTGAATTCAACAACCTTGGACAACAAAACGCCAGCTGACGACCTCAATCGCCACGGACCGACTGCCCCCGCTAGAAGCGAAAACGAACACTACAAAGCAAGCTGCATGGCGGAAAGGAAGCAAGGAATCGTCGGTGGTTCTGGGGCGGGCCAACCAACGATGTCAGAGTACAAGAAGGCGCAAGCTCGGGTGCGCGACCTGGTTGAGAAGCGGAGACTGCTGGAGAGACGTCTGGTAAGGAGCATAGTGCTTGCATGGCGATACTTTATTTCGGAGCCTTGCTGACTCTAGCAGACCCAAGTAGAAGATGGCATCGCACAGAAGGAGTCCGCGTATCTCGAGAGCACTCCGGCCGGAAACATCATCACGGGCTTCGACAACTATATGAAGGGGACAAGTGGTGCGGCCGCTCAGAGACGGAAAGCTGGACCCATGGAGCAGAACCGAGTGTTTTCGCGATCTTCCATCTCGTACCGACCGAACAACTTAGTAAGGACCGCCACAAGCTGAGACCATAGACCAGAAGGATGCTGACCAGTTTGCCACGTAGGAGGGAATTGCCCCAGGGTCTGGAGGCTCGACGCCCGCTTCACATGCCACACCGTCGTCGGCGCCCTTCCGAGACACCGGGTCGAACCATGCGACACCCACGTCTACGACAAGCAAGAACGCGAACAAGCTGAAGAAGAAAGATCACGAGGATAGCGAGAACGATGCGCAGACGAACAAGAAGCGGACAAATTTTGGTGCACAGCGAAAGTAGAGAGGAAGCTCGGTTGAAACGCGTGCGGGTGCACGTATGGCAATCCCGAATTCTGACCGAGGAAGACTTGATTTATGGGGTGGGTTTTGGCTTGGGCGTTTGGGATAACAAAGCGGAAAGCCACATGGCTCGGCTTAGCAGAGGGATGCGTGGCGTTTACAAAGATCGATGACATACACAATGGACTACTTTTCTCTATTTTGATTGCAGCATGGGAATGGGATTCCCTTAATCTACGAGGTGGAGAGATGAACTTGGGGTAGCTTCTTGTTGTAGCAACCTGACGTTTGTAGTCGATCAGGCGATTGTGGGATGCGAGAATAGCCTCTTCGGGATGTAGCGGGCGTAGGCACCGAATTCAAGCGGGATTGATTCACCGGCTGATTCACATATGATTTGGGACCGACAGCGTCTGAGGGAGATTGCTGGGGCTGTTCTGAACATGGCAGCTCGTTGAGGGAACTGATCAGGGTTATCCATTATCCACTCTACGGTTGGGTAGTGACAGCGCTAGCAGCACGGAACATCGAACATGGGTGGGGATGATTGATTCCCTGCCTCTCTTTACGGGGTTTGGCCGAGGATTGACTCGATTGAGGTTGGCTGCTGGACCGGGTATTGTGAAGTACTATGTAACTAGGGACTGGGGTCTTTTGAAGGTTGGCGATCAGTGTCTCTCGGAGTCCCTTGATGGGTCATTTCCGGGACCTTTTGAATGGCCGAATTGGTATCATGCCGAGCTGCTGGAGGGGAAATGACTCCGCTCATGGATACCTGGTGACTGACTGAACGCATGAAAGCCACCGCGGGTCGTCCATGGCCATCGCGCATGCTGACGCCACCCTTGCTAAGCTACGAAGTACCAGGTACGCGGGTTACTACTGCTGTAAGACCTGTGAGCGAGCGAGAGCACATGCCTGGCCAGTGGCCACTGGTTAGCGCATTGAATCCAATCCCATCAATTGTTGTTACGGCGGTGGCTGTCTATGGTTTTATTAGTCGACGGAACGCTGTAAGATGCGGGGTTGGCGGCTGGGAAGCCGGCCTGGTTGGATGACACGAGAGAAAGAGATGAGGAGAGAGTGATGGTGGCAACGCAACGACGAAAGCGGGCACATGGATGCAGTGCAGGTAGATGCGCCATCCAGTGCAGGTAGATGCGCCATCCAGTGCAGGTAGATGCGCCATCCAGTGCAGCAGATTCACCATCCAGCGCAGTTATTCCGCATGTATCTGGTACTGCACCTGTCGCACAGTCGTACTGTCACACACACAGACACACACACATTGCTGGCCGCGGCTTAAGCGGAGTCTGCGAGGAGAGGGGCCGGCGGAGGATACATGGAGGAGGCGGAAGCGGAGGTGGAGAGACAAGAGAGGGGAGCTGTTAGAGGGGAAGCTTCGACAGGCTGGGAAGGAACCTGGAAGGAAACTCGAGCTACCCCAGCTCGAGCTCCAACTCCGGCTCCGTCGCGGCTCTACCCTCCAGGTCGCCTTCTTCTACCTCTCCTCTCCTCTCCTCTGCCTTTGTCTATCTTCACACTCGCATTTTTACTGCATCTTTGCCTTTTTCATCTTCGCCCTGCACCTTCGCCCGGCACTTTCGCCCTACCTTTTCGCCCTGCTTCGCCTTGGCCGGACTCCTTATATTACACCTCCGACTCCCTCTTGTCTTTCTCGTCGCTGTCATCTTCCACATCATCCTCTACTTCCCCTCTTCTCCTTCTTCTCCTCACACTGCTCTGCCTCCCCCATCAACTGATTCACGCCACCGCCTATGATGACGATCCAGGCATCGCGGTTCACACCCGAGGTGCTTCTCTCGGCCCCACGCCGATCCGCCGGCGTCCCCAACTCCACTGGCGAGCTGGCCCTCTATACGGTTCGTCGTTTTCATCATTCACATACTTAACACTCTCGCCCGATTCCTTCCAAATCTCTCTTTTTGCAAATTAGACAAGGGCACGCAGCTAACGCACGGATTTCACCCCCAACAGGTCTCGACCTACTCATTCGAGACGCACTCCAAGACCTTTCAAATCCGCGTTCTTAACATCAGAGACGGTTCTTCTCACCTCGTTTCGGAGGATACCGCCGCTGGGGAGCCCATCTGGATTGGTGAGACCGAAGTCGCCTTCATTAAGAATGGGGACAATGGCTGTTCCATGCTCCTTTCTCAAGATGTTTACGACAAGTCATCTGCGTAAGTCAATTGCTATTATAGGGATCCATCTACCCGAAAAATGGGCTGGTGGCAATTGCATTCGCGATACACATTGAATTGAACATGACTAACCCTTCCAAAGGCCACATATGATGCATTACTTTGCCGGAAGCATCTCCAACCCCAAGGTGAAGGTTCTGTCCTCAGACAAGGTCGCCTTTGTCTGCTCCGCCTTGACCACCCCGATGGAGACATGTACTGGCCTGCCGCCGAGACCAAGTCTCACACATCTGCCAAGATTTATACTGGCCTCTTCGTTCGACACTGGGATGCGTGGAACACCGCGAACCAGAATTCTCTGTGGTACGGTCTCATTGTGAAGCGAGACGGCAAATGGACACTCGAGAACCCGGGCCTTACCAACCTCCTGGCAGGTACTCAGCTGAGCTGCCCCGTTGCTCCTTTTGGCGGCACCGGTGACTTTGACATTTCCGCCTCGGGTATCGCTTTTGTCTCTAAGGACCCGGAACTGAACCCCGCCAGACACACCAAAAACTGACCTTTACTATGTGCCCATCAAGTCGTGGACCGAGAAGCCCTCGACACCCCAGCTCGTCAAGACTGGTCGTCTGAGGGGCTACAGTCTCTCGCCCGCCTTCTCCAACGATGGACGACAGATTGTCTTTGCGAGGATGAGGAGCGAGCAATACGAATCTGACAAGACGAGATTGCTTCTCCTCCCAGACGTTACCGACTTGAGCAACGTACAGGAGTTTTACGAGACCAAGGATGGCGAGGGTGGTTGGGATTTGAGACCAGACTGGGCTGTATGGGGAAAGGATGACAAGGTGCTGTACGTTGCGGCAGAGATGCACGGAAGAATGGTCCTCTGGGAGGTTCCTGCCTCGCCATTGGAAGCCACGAATCTCCCACAGGCTATCCACGAAGACGGCTGTGTCATTGAAGCGCGAGTACTGGGTGGGAGCAACTCACTTCTCATAAGCTCCAAGTCCCGCATCGAAAGCTCCAGCTACTCTATCCTCAACCCTGATAAACGGTCCATCAAGGAGATTTCCACCAGCTCCAAACATGGTAGGTCCTTTGGCCTCTCGAAATCGCAATGCTCCGAGATTTGGTACCCAGGGTCGGAAGGGTATAAAAACCACGCCTTGGTCATGACACCGTCTGATTTCGACTCCTCTAAGAAGTATCCTCTGGCCTTCTTGATCCACGGAGGTCCACAGTCGGCGTGGACGGACGACTGGAGCACCCGGTGGAACCCGGCCATCTTTGCCGAGCAGGGATATGTCGTTGTGTGTCCTAACCCGATTGGAAGCACAGGATATGGACAGGCTCATACCGATGCGATTACGGAGAACTGGGGAGGCGGTCCTTACCAGGATTTGGTCAAATGCTTTGAATACCTTGAAAAGGAGGTCAAGTACGTGGACACCGACCGAGCGGTAGCACTGGGGGCGTCGTACGGTGGCTATATGATCAGTAAGTTGGAAGAAGCATCCATGTGGCATCTCGATACTGACAAAACTCTAGACTGGATCCAGGGGAATGATTTGGGACGTAGGTTCGAGGCCCTGGTTTGCCATGACGGCGTCTTCTCCACGCAGAACCAGTGGGCGACTGAGGAGCTGTTCTTCCCTGAGCATGACTTTGGTGGCACACTCTGGGAGAATCGCCCGGGATACGAGAAGTGGGATCCGTCGAAGCATACGGGAGAATGGGCCACTCCACAACTGGTAGGCCGAGACTGCCTCATATTCATCTACAGTCCGCTCACAATATTTAGGTCATCCACAACGAACTCGACTACCGCCTCCCCATTTCGGAGGGCCTAGCTATGTTCAATGTCCTCCAGGCCCGGGGAGTCCCCAGCAAGTTCGTCATGTTCCCTGACGAGAACCACGTAAGTTATGACAATTGGAAATTCTACCTAGAGTGGTGTGTTTTGAGACTAACACAATTAAATAGTGGGTTCTGAAACCCGAGAACTCGTTGGTTTGGCATAGGGAAGTGCTGGACTGGATCAATAAGTACAGTGGTATTTCCGACGAGACCAAGTTGGAGTCGCGCACGGGAAAGCTTACTGTGTAGTTGGGGCTATGACTTGAAGGGAGCTTGTAAGATTTTGGAGTACAAAGTTACGTTTGAATGAGAATGGCAGCAATAGTTATCATGACATTGAGAATTTCTTCATCGGCAAGGCCCATTGCACATTTGCCGCGTGTTGAAACTGATAGGAGGCATAAATAAGTTCAAGACGTAATCACTAGACCTCTTTATTACTATCATGTATTTATTTTTAGTCTCATTGAACTTGCTAGCAATTATAAAGTACCAGACTTTTTTTAAATACGGAAGTATGGACACCCACGATGACGAATAATAAAACATAGGAGCCGGTATAAGTTAAGGAAGTTTTCTTATTATACGGAGCTCGTGCATTGCATCGCTGACAAGCTCCAAGCCAGAGATGCACACCGTGTGGGGATGCAACCCACACTGTGCATCCCGCGGCGAGGCTGAAGCCCCAATTTCCAAGCTCTCTCTCACAAGCTCAATGCCGCGACTCCAACATCCTCGTTTCCAGCTTCCCACTCCCCACGTCAGAGAAATCAGCGCTCGGGGCGGACACGCGCTGTGAGACCTTTGCAATCTCCGGCCGATGACGTCCCAGCCAGCGCGACACCGTCGCTACGACTAGAACCATCACACGCTCCAGCGCCTGCTCGAACAGCTTCAACACCAATCCAATACTAGCGAACGAGCTGCATAGCCAGCAACACCTCGCCCACAATGACCACGCCGCCCTCCCTCTTCCACGCGCTTCTTCGCCCCTCGATCCTCCAGATCCTCCGGTCCACCGGCTACCACTCCACGCGGCCCGCCGTGCTCGACTCCCTCACCGACCTCGCAGCGCGCTACCTCTCGTTGTTGTGCCAGGCCACCGCCGACCACGCGGCGCACAACCAGGGCAACAGCGCCGACTTCACCGTCGTCGATATCCGCATGGCACTGCAGGATGTTGGCGCCTTGCTGCCGGAGCGCGTCGAAACCGAGCAGGAGTGGCGCGGCGACGAGGACGTCCGCGGCGTCGAGGAGTTTGTCAAGTGGTTTGCGGGACAGCGCATGAAGGAGATGATGGAGTTTGGTAACGGAGACGGCGAATCGGATGCGACCGACTACCTCAATGGTGAGATTTTGCCCTACCGCGAGAAATCGCAGACTCGACTCGAGATCGCTAACACTTTCGCAGCTCTGAAGAAGAAGCACAGCAAAACTGGCGAGGACGCAAAATTCCACGGCACTATCCTCGGCCGCGGTAACGACACGGGTGAGGTCCAAGTCGAAGGTGGTCCAGACACAACCATTGCCGAGTGGATTTCCAAACGGACCGTGGATCCTCAGGAGGAAGAGGACAAACAACAAGAAACGGCGCCCCAGCAAAACGGCCACATTAGCGATGATGACGACGACTCGGGCCTGAGTTCGGTGGGCGACCGTTTAGACGGCGATGAGGGGATGGACTTGTCGTAGGAGGCTTGCACCAGCGACGGCTCCAATGGCTGTCAAGTGCTCCATGAAGAAGTGTCGCGCGTGAGAGACGGGAGCAACGAGGGGAGTGTTTTGATCATTTTGCATAGCGCCGGAGTTTCGGACGGGACGGATGGAAAAGATGGGACTGTTGGCTTAAAGGACGTCCTGCCTACGGGTCGCGATAGGATTCTTTGCTTCAAGCCACAACTGCTGTCGAGGGTATCCGTATATGTAGCTAATATCTATCACGTTTACACCCGCCGATACGCCCAACACTCATTGATATGTGTGAAATTTGCTGCATCTCCAGACGACTGAGCCAGGTGTGTTCTATTATACAGGTGTGCCCACAGCCTCTGTGGTGCCTAATATACAATTCCGCAACGGTTTGGACTATTGCCTGTTGCTGTCTATATGTGTTCGCACATTGGAGATGGTACAAGTTCCGAAGCATCATTCATCATCGCTTTTTCGCCGCCTTCTTTAACAAATCGTACACGCCCATCTGCCGAGCCGCATCTCGGAAGGCAGTCCTCTTCGCCGACTCATCGGCATCCTCGGGCCAATAGTGCTTCTGGAGGTACTCGAACAGAGCCACGCCGCGGCGCGGGCCCTCGAGCTTGGCGGTGTCGCCGTCGGCCCAGGCGACGAGGGCACGGTCGAGATTCCGCTTGGCGAGCACGAGGCGGTTCCGGCTGCCGGTGGAATCCAGGGAGAGCTTGGTGGTGCCGAGGACCATCTCGAGAACGAGTGTCTCCGGGGGCAGGAAGCGGAAGAGGTCGCGGAGGGCCGTCAGCGCGACGATGAGGCCGGCCGGGTCGTTGATGCGGCGCAGGGTGTGGAGGATCTTGCGGGCGAGCTGGCCATCCATGCCCTCCGGCTCGAAGACGTGCTTGAACTTGACCGTCTCGGCGAAGAGGGCGCGGGCCGCCTCGGTTTCTCCGGCGAGGGCGTCTTCAGAGACCGAGTGCAAGCGGTTGATGCCCAGCGTCTTCCACAGCGAGCTGAAGGTGTAGGGGTCGGGGTTGATGCCCTTCTCCGTGACAAGGGCGTGATACAGCTCGAGAGCCTCCTTTGTCTGACCGGCCTGGATGTACGACTCGATGAGCTGGTTGATCATGAAGGCATCAGGGCTGATTTCGGCATCGCGGAATGACTGCCATAGCACCTGGAGTCGGTCGTGGAAGCCGCGCATGCGGTAGTTCTCTGCAAGCAGGGAGAAGGTCTCGAGCGTTGCCCTGGGCAGTGGCGCCGTACCCGACTTCTCGAGAGCCTCGGCCTTCCTGCGACTACTCTCGTTCCGCCTAGTCTCAACGAAGCTGATTCGTGATTCGATCATCCCCCAGGCCATCTCATCAGCTCTCTCGAGATCCTCCACGCCCACCCGCGCGTTGCCAAGCAGCGACGAGGCCGTTGAGATGAATCGGAGCGGCGTTGACGCCCTTCTTCCGCATGAACTCTACGACGCTGAGGGCGCCGTTCAGGTCACCAGCGCCAATGAGCCTCTTCAGCCATTTTCCAAAGAAGAACTTGTTTGCGACAACTGAAGGCAGGTATGTCTGCCTCTTCAAGTCGATCTTCCCGTCGCTCATCATATCAACAAAGGCGTACAGGGCATTTTCGGCTTGGTTTGTCGCCAAGAAATAGGCGATGACCTGGTCGTAATCTGTAATCTTCATGTCTTGCCCAAGAAGCTCTCGCATCTGGCGGTAGACGGACCAGGCTCGCTCTTGACCCTCCTCCGTGCCCAATTCAGAACATGTCCGAATAAGAGGCATGAGAATTCGAGGATCTGTCTGCCTCTCTAGCAGCTTGTTGATAGCCCTCTGTGCCTGCTCCAGGTCACCCTCGCGGCAGTACATTCTCACACCGAGTTCCCAGAACTCCTGGAACGTCTCTGCGTTCTCATCACCCAGCGAGCTTATACATCGCTTCCAGTTTTCAATGGCCTTGGCTTCCCAGCCATCCACGAACACGGCCTCAATGGTCAACAGCTGTTGTACAGGGCCCAAAACAACCTTGGCCTCGCTCATGTCTCGTGCTAGCAGTGCAATGTGCGATAGACGATGCATGTTGACTGACTCATCCACGGAGAATACTTTCCACAGGAAATCCCACACTTCGAGCGGGACGTGGCTCCATCCATGGGCGAGGGAAAGCCTTGCCGAATGGTAGGCCTTGTACACTCCCTGGACGCTCTTCTTGGTGAGTTTCGAATCTCGGCGCATCTCTCGTGAGACACGAGCTAGAATGGAATTGAGCCTCGTGATTTTCTTCCGTTGGTTCATTGTCCATGGCTTCTCTGGGATTTGGGGCAGGGCGACCCGTGAGCCCAGGCTGCCCATCCCTGGTAACCCTGGGATCTCCCTATCAAGCTCTTCCAAAAGTTCCCTGGGAAACTCGGCGCCAGTTTTGTCGATTTCCGCATCGATTGCCGCCGTGTATGCGTCCATCCTGGCCACCAGTTTCTCCAGGTCGTCGGCCGTCTTCAACTTGTCCCAGTCCTCGCCCATCTGTGTCACTACCTCGTCGAAGGCGTCCTTCTCCTCCTTCCCTACGAGCTCATCCTTGATCTCGAACAAGACATCCTTGAGCTCTGACGCATCGAGTTGGTTGAGCGAATCGCCAAAGGCCTCCTCGTCGGAGAGCTCGGTTCTCTGGTTGTTGTTCTGTTCAAAGTATCGAACCGAAAAAGACTTGTCTGCCTCCTTCTTGGGGCTCCGCAGGGACCTAATGCGATCGAGATACTGCTTTAATTCCAGTTTACTGGGCTTTCGTGTGATGGATTCGTCGGTAGGTCGTCGTCCCGCAGCCTTGGAGGCTTGGGAGCTGTAGGCGGCAGCCCATGGAAGTTGCGGTGGTCGCTGGCGGATCGCAAGTCGACACGAGCGGCAGATGGTGTTATTTCGACATTGCAGGTCGAGAAATAGCGGCCGGCCCGCCATTTTCACAACGTGCGAGCCTTCAGTCTCGAATCTGAAGCAAGTGAAGCTTGGTTGACGCAGGATCTCGAACTTTTCTGGGACCTGCAGTCGCGCTGGAACACCATCATCGGGCTTATCGATAAGACTTAGAAATCTGCCACCTCAAGTGGAGACAGTATATTGGCTGCTCACCGCCTGCTTTGTTGGGTGGAGCCGACAACTTTTCCACTGGCAGAAAGATAATTTTTGTTCTGGCGGCGGGATGCGAAAGCAGCGAGCGATTCTCCAAGATACCCAAACCAAAAATGTCGAATTCCTCGCCGGAATTCCTCCGATTCTCAGGCCACCGGGCCTTCACCCAGCGGGTGGTCCTGTCTACGCTGACCGGCCGGCCCGTCCACATCGCAAAAATCCGAAGCTCGTCGCCGACGAATCCCGGCCTGGCCCCTCATGAGATCTCGTTCCTGCGCCTCATGGAGGCCGTCACCAACGGCAGCTCCATGCAAATTTCGTACACGGGTACGACAATCACCTACCACCCGGGTCTGGTTACCGGAACCATCGCTGGGTTTGGAGCCTCGGACGGAGATGTCATTGAGCACAACATTCCCATGACCTGCACCCGCGGCGTCACCTACTTCCTCTTGCCGCTCTGCCTCCTGGCACCCTTCTCGAAAGCGCACATGAATGTTCGGTTTACCGGACCGGGCGTCATCACATCATCTACCGAGACGGGTGATATCTCCGTCGACTCCTTCCGAACCGCCATTCTCCCTCTCTTCGGCCTCTTCGGCATCCCTCCCGCGCGCATAGAGTTGAGGGTGCTGCAGCGTTCATGCGCTGGACCTGGTGGACGAGGAGGTGGTGGATGTGTTGAGCTACGATTTGCGAGCCAAGTGCGGTTACCCAAGACGCTGCATCTGAACCGCAGCCCTGGGCGCATAAAGAGGATACGAGGTGTCGCGTACTGTACAGGAGTCTCTGCGTCCAACAACGCGCGCATGATCCATTCCGCGCGAGAGGTCCTAAACCCTTTCGTGTCCGATATCCACGTCGCCGCCCAATACGACCAAGCACCGCTCGTCTCCACGGGCGACAAGGCAGGAAGCAAGCGACGGCTGGGCATTGGTTTCGGACTGAGCTTGGTGGCCGAGTCCAGCGCAGTGGGAGTCATCTACTCTGCGGACGTCGTCGTCCCGCCTGAGGGTGGAGTCGTCCCTGAAGAAATCGGCAAGCGATGCGCCCACCAGCTCTTGGAGACCATTGCGCAGGGTGGCTGCGTTACCCAGGTGTCGGCCAGGACGGTTCTTGTGCTGATGGCAATGGGATCAGAAGATGTCGGCCGTCTGCGGATAGGCAGGGACGTCATTGGCACGGAGGAGTTGGTGGGACTGGCAAGGGACTTGAAGACCTTTGGAGCGAGCAGCTGGGGTTTGAGGGATGTGGATGACGAGACGGACGATATCATTGTTTCTGTTAAGGGATCTGGCGTTGGCAACGTGGGCAGGAAGATAGCGTGAAAGCACCACATTTCAATATTCAAAATGATAAACACCCACCCACATACATACACACACGAATGCTCCAACACCCTCGCACGCTTGAATTTCCATCTTGATCTTACTGCTGTCTATCGGTTTGCACAGGCCGGCTTGTCACATTGCCCCCCCGCCGGCGCGCCTCGAGGGCTGCCAAGGTAGCCCCATAGCTCAGCGAGCGGAGGGAGGAGGCAGCCGTCCTCTCTAGGTCCATGGCCGCCGAGCGAATGGAGTGGATGACATGATACTCGCCGAGTATTGCGTTCCCAGAGCTCAGAACGTCTGACAGATGCGACCTCGAGGATTCCTCCATCGATGACTCTCTTGACAGCGACTCTGACTCTCCGTTTGGCTCGTTGCCGTCGTCCGCATCGCTCGCGCGGCGAAGCGGCTGCATTTCAACATCATTCGTCTCATCCGTCGTTGCCAAGCCGGACATCTCTCGGGAGACGCCGCGTTCCTCCGCATCCAGGTCTTCTATGCTGGGTATCGTCATTACCTGCTGGGCCAAGTCCGAAACCAAGGGGCGGAATGTCTTTAGCATAACCCGGAGCCTCTCTCGCTCCGTATGGACGGTCAGCATCAGACACTGGATGGCGAGGATGGCGACATCTGCCAATAAATAGTACAGTCGCGAGGTGGGAGGCTTTTGGCCAATAAAATCGATGACCAATCCGCCATGCATGTATCCTCGATGATAATCCGGCCCTACTGGGAGGGAGCAGAAAAGATGTAGGAGCATGCAGATAATGTTGGGAATAACGACCAGCATGACATGCATCCGGGTGGCGGGCATGAGGAAGGGAAAGGAGTCATCCTTGGGGGTCAGGTACATGTACTGGCCCACAGCCCGCAAGACAAATCGGAACATGGAACATCTATAGATGGGACGCAGAGGTGAGCGAGGGCCGTGGGGAGCGAGGGCCGTGGGGGGCGAGGAAGGGATGAAGACATACTCCATGTAATATAATGCACTTAACTCCACAAACACCAGGGTATCAAGGCTCTTGAGCAAATGGGTGACGAATTCCAACTTCCTTGCCAATCCAGGATTGCGCTTCCTCCTACTCTTCTTCTTCTTGCGGCGCTGCGACTGCGACTGCGACTGCGACTGCGACTGGGCGCGGCGGCGGGACGGGGTGGCGAGCTCCGAGCTTGCGTCCCAGGCGACACGGCTGCCGGAAAGTTCGACGGAGGGTTCGACGGAGGGCTCGACGGAGGAGTCCGCGATTCGCGCCGGGGAGCTCGGCGAGGCATCATCGCTCATTCTCGGGTTCTCGTCATCTGTGGACGTGGGCGAGGGCGAGCCGATTCTGCATGAGGAGCAGGGCGATGGCTCAGGATGAGCAGCGCGTGCAGGTCATGGGCCCTGAATTCGGGACTCTGCAAGGCTGGCGGGGAGAGGTTGAAGCCGGGGACACGTGCTGCGTGCTGCGGGCAGGGGATCTATGCGCGGTGGAGGGTGACGCCACAAAGAGTCGGGAGATTCGGGGATTTGCAATGCTTTGGTGCCTGGTGAGTGGTGGTCGTCTGGGCGCTGGTCCGGAGCGTTGATGACGAGGCTCCATCGGCACCATGATAAGATTGCAGGGATCTGCAGCGCCGAGGTGCGTGCCACAACGGCGCCATTGCCTGTGGCTGAGGAACAACATTAAATCCGACGACGGACGTCACTCACAGTGTGCAGCGTGGTAAGCGCACCCCGCCATTGAGGAGCAATGCAACCAAGTGAAGACCATTGTTGGTTGCGATGGCTGATTATGATCCGACGTTGGGTGATTCAAATGGGGTTGGGGAGAACACGTCGCCCTCTGTAATAGAGCTATTGCGGCGTGTTCCGACGGGATGCTGAGCTGATGGGGCCGGGTTGAAGCTTGGGTGGGTTTATGTCACCTAATTAGTACCCTAATTGCCTACGTAGCATCTCCATCTTACTGGATGAAATGGAAATAATCTGGAAAAGACAATTGGAATGGAAAGGCCAGGACTTGCCAGATGCTGTCACATTATTGCGGAATGGAAGCCTCCCACCTCGGTGATGAATTCTGATCTGCAATGAAAGATCAAGTCGTCATGTTAATGCCCATCGACATAAATTTAGCCCCACTGCGCACGCCGGCGATGCGCATTCCTGTGTCCGGCCCAGACTTGGAGGGCCATGAACAAAGCATAGATAAGACTAATAAAAAGGTCCCAATAAAGCTCTAGATAGCTTCCATCCACCATGAGGTGCGGGCTCGTCACAAAGCGGCCCTCTGATTGTTGGCTCCAGCAGCCGGCAGTTGTACTTTGTTTCAAGGCCCTGCCCCCACAAGTCTCCGAATAGGCCGGTCGCATCGGCGGCGTAACGACCCCACTACGAGGCCCCTCCCCGCCGCTCGTCTTGTCGAGCAACAGCACGAAGAGCCGAGACCAGGAGCGCAATGTCAACAACTCCCCAGTATTGGACCGGCCATTACAAAGCGAAAGCGACCCCCCTTCATGCAAGAAACCGGGACCCGTGTGACACCTGCAGCACAACTGCGGCTTTGTAATTGACCTGGCCTACTATGTAAGGTGGCGTGACGCTGCCCGCCTACGACGTAGTGCGCCATGTACTCGCGATCACCAGCTCCCGGCCATGATGCCCAGACGCCCGCGGACCCATCAGAACCCCCGCTTTGGCGCCCCCCTGGTCTCGTCCCTCAGACTTTGGATTTGCGGGGGACCCAAGGCCCATTGGATGCACTTCGAGACGGCGTGGTTGGGCCGAGTGCGACGGCGATTGGCGTGCTGGCGTGCGACGTCACTTGGGCCATGGGCTGGCGGGCGGGGGATCGCTTTAGGCGAAGCTTCGTCGCCATGCCGGCCATTCACTGTACGGGCTGGGATCGACACGCCGGCCTGTGATTAGCTGGATGTAGGTAGCTTTCCGTAGGTGAGGCAGAGCATTGCTGTAGCTCGAGCGTAAGGTATGTGCGTGAGAGCGGGAGGGGACCTGGGGGCGAGAGAGTAGAGACTAGAGACAAGTGGTGGCGCCCAGTCGGCTCCCCGTCATCGAGGACAAGACCAACGAGGAGACCGAGTCGAGTCAAAGCACATATAAGACGGGTGATCAGGGCTGCCCTCCCGCTCGTTTCTTCCCTCCTCCTTCGATCATCCCGCCTAGACTCGAGTATCAAGTAGACTTGTATACTCCAACTATCCCGCCATTGAACAATATCTCTCATTCTACACATTATCACTTGCGTCCATCATCCTCATCAACACCGCCAACATGAACTCCGAGACTCCCCAGCAGCCCAGTCCGACCAACACCACCCGCCGCCGAGTGCGCTCTCCCCTCCCCCTCCCCTCTGTCTCCCTCCACTAACCACCACCACCACCAGAGCTCTGGCTTTATGCCCGCCTTCGCGAGCCTACAAGAGCAGAAGCGTGGTTCTGATGCCAACGCCGCTCGCCGTGCCAGCATGTCTGACCAGGAACCCAAGGGCGGCATCTTCAGCCAGTTCTTCCACAAGTATGTCACCAATCGCCCCTTGCTTCATGCTAACACCACAAACCCTCCCCATTGCTCCCTCCCATGAAGTACGTAGCTGACACCGAAACCTCGCTTAGCAACTTTGGCAAGAACGCTGGCAAATAAGGCCCGTCGAAGATTGGAACAATGATGGCGGATGGAGGGGTGCTGTATAATATGATACGTCTATGCGAGCTGGGTCATGTTCAGGCCCATAGCCATAGTTTATGAGATGAATGCGTACGGACGTCGAACTGTAGGAATAGGGAAAGATGGCAATTGATTGACACGACATGTGCTATTGCTTGACTTTTCTCTATGGTGACATATTGGCCAAGGATCATCAGGAACCCACACGACTCTGCCAACCGATTCGGTCGCGACCAGCCAAGCTCGAACTCTCCCGACGCTCCCGAATATGCGTCAAACCCATCTAAAGCAACCTAGACTCCATGAATCAAATCTCCAAAAATGTCTACAGTGCCGCGTGTAGAATGGACACTGGCAACCCAGTGTCCGGAGCCGCACTCTCTAATTATATGCCCTGCTCCTCGCGCCTGAATAATCACTTCGCTTTTACGCTTTAACCATAAAGATCTGTCGACTGTTAGTACTGGCAAGTCCAAGAATGAAGATCATCACAGATACGAACCTGGTTCAACGCCTTGGTATCCAACACGGCCTGTCTCTTCTGCGCAATAAATCGTGATCTCACAAAGTTTCGGCTTCCTCGAGGCGTTGAAGTTCCCGTGCCTGGGGTCGTGGTTCCGGTGCCTGCTACCGATTCGGCAGGCGTTTCGTCTGAAGCCTCGGCCTCCTCCTTTCTGCGCTTCTTCTTGTCTTTCTTGTCCTTCTTCTCCTTTTTATCCTTCTTTGACTTCTTGGACTTCACTCGATCGTCATCTGACTCCTCGCTGGCGTCCTTCGACTTGGACTTTCGCTTCTTCGATCGTTCGTCTGAGGCCAAGTCTTCGTTTTCAGAACCATCGGCTGCTGCCTTCTTTGCCCGCTTCTTCTCCTTTTTCTCCTTCTTCTTGGCCTTCGCATCATCGGTACTGTCGTCGGCCTCCTTCAGCTTTCGCTCTTCCTTTCGCCTCTTCTTGCTCTTCGATTCCGAATCTCGGCCAGAGGTGTCCGCATCGTCATCGTCGCTGGCCTTGCGCTTCTTCGACTTCTTGTCCTTCTTGGACTCCTTAGGGGCGGAATCCTGGCTCATCTCTACATCCGCAGCTTCCTTGGCTTCGGCCTCGCTCGATGATCCGTCGGAATCTTCCTCTTCCTTGGGCTCTTCCTTCAACTCGTCACCCACTAGCAGTCCACCTCGGACGAACCGCATGGGACCCCAGCGTTGTTCGACATAGTGGTTGGCCTTGACAGCCAGTCGCGTCTGGCGATCCTCCTCAACAGCGCCCTCTGATTTGCCATTCAACCGACTGAGCAGGTCTTGGAACACGTCGAGCCCGGTGATCTCGTCCTCCTTGGCCCTGCTGAATCCCAACCCCTTCATGTCATCTTTGAGCGCAACCCGGATGTACGACGCGTTCGCAGCGGTGTGAAGTTCAGAGTGTGGCGCATTCGTTGCTCCAAGGAACTGGCCCGGTTGCCAGCCCTGGGATCGCAGGATCTTCTGTCCGAAGGTGGTGGTATCGCGAGTCCATTTGGTGTTGTTGGGATCCTTGTTGATCTTTGACCGGCTGCAGGGGAAGAGTTAGCTGTCTATAAGGCGGCAGGGCTATGCAATGGTTAGAATACATACGTCTTGTTCTCAGCGAGAAGTCCCATCTTTGCGACTGGTCAAGTTCCGGTTCACGGACTTTTGCTGGAACAGACTTGGAGATGTAGGAATGGCTCAAGAAAAAAAAGGTGGGCGGTGGGGGTGGATAAGAGTGAAATTGTCTTATCGAAGCCTCTGATTGGCCGAAACGGATTTCTGTATCAGCACACCTCAGCAATGCACGCCGTCACCGAGACCTTCACCTGGACCTTCACCGAACCTATAAGATTGAATGGTTGCGATCTGAACATTCTGAGTAATGATAACTGTCTGAATTTTTGACCAAAGAATAGCAAGATACAGGATCTTCTTTGAATGAAGGTTGCGAATTCCCCCAAAATAGATCTTGCAAACAAAAATGCTAAAGCAATCACGAGATATTCTACACGGGTTTCCAGGCGCCTCCCTACCCCCCTTGGTAACCTCTTCGACAAACCTGAAATGCCGGACGGCCCTGGTACCCACTCGCCGCGGCGTGGAAAAGTACAAGTCAACGCACTGGGTTTTTTCCTCCCTTCGGCGCCTTGCTCCTCAGATCTCTAAAACCAATCTAGTAGTTGAGCTCTCCACCGCCGCCGCCTGAAACTTGATCCAGATCTTCGTAGCTCTTGAGGCTGCGACCCTGAACGGCTTCACGAGGCCCACCCGCTGCGCCTCCCGCACCATCTCCCCAACGAGAGCCTCCCACGCGGTTTCGGCCACCGCCTCCATCCCATCGATTGCCTCCACGGCGATCGTAGGGCCCAGAGCGATACTGGCCACCTCTACCGCCACCAGACATGCCTCCTCGCCGAATAGGGCCGCCAGAGCGGTCATCACCCATTGGATTCCATCCGCCAGCCTGCATACCAGCAAACATGGGAGGGAAGGTGCCTGGAGCCATTGGGAATCCTGGCATTCCCATCATGCCGTTCATGGAGAAGTTCTGCAAGTTGAAGCCACGAGGGGTTCCAGTGGTCGCCTGGCCATTTGCGGGCGGGAAGTGGCCGTTCGAGTTGGCATCGGTCCTGGAGGGAGCGATGTGGGCAGGGTCCATAACATAGGCGTTGATGAGCTCGAACTGGACGAAATGTTTGTTAGCAAGCAAATTTGTCTCGGGGGCGCAGTTGTACCTACTTCCTGCTTCATGCTATCAAGCCAAGTCGGCATGACGCTTCTCAACATGCTTCTTCCAGAAGTGTTCCTCTTTGAACAGCTTTGAGCATTCTGGGGCTTTGCACCTCCACTTGTGCTCGTCCTCCTGTTTCACATGCTTAAAGAGTTCCTCTTCAACTGCCTCATCAGCTGAACGACCACCCAGCTTGCGAATATCCACCGACTGTGGTTCCAGGATTTGTATCAGTTTGTCCTCAAAGGTCTTGACCCAGTTGTAAGCCCGAAGAAGTTGCTGCTCAGTCTTGTTAGACGTGTTGCGGAACTTCTTATCTCCATCAATGCCATCGCCCTCGGCTTCTTCAGCGGCCTCGCTGCGCTTCTTGCCTGGGAAGGGCTCTCCATTGGCACTTGCCCTGGCAACTGCTCTAGCCGAGGACGAGAGTGTGGTGCGAGGCCGACGGAGATGACCACCGGGGCACTTTCGGGTCAACTCGTGGATAGAGTCGCTTTCGAAGACACAGAAGAAGCAAAAGTTGAAGACACGGCGAAGGTATTCGATCAAGAGATCGAGTTGCTTCTTTTTTGACGAGGAGTTCCTCATCATCAATCTCCTCCTCGTCATCAACGGCTCCCTCTTCCTCTTCCTCCTCCTCGATGTCAATGATGCCATCCTCCTCTTCATCCATAGCCTCATCCATGCCAACCTCTCGGGTCTTCTTGACCTTCTTTTGAGGGATCGGGGCCACGGCGGGTTGAAGATGGCCGGCATTCTTCAGATCTTCAACCTTCTCTTCGATCTTCAAGGTCGCCTGGAAATCAGACCCGAAGTCCTCTTCAAACTTGTTGACAATACGCTGGACCAGTAGGAGATCCTTATCAATGCGCTCAGGTGCAGAAAAGAGATCCCAGAGCGCCTTCTTTCGAGGATGAACAGGGGGGTTGTGGACTCCCACATGGCAGACAAAATCACCACGGACCTCATCCTTCACGGTCTTACCATTGATGGCATCGAGGGCCTTGTCAGCAGTGGAGACCGGCTGAGGCGACAATATCGGCTCATCGCCATCTTCGTCCTTGGGATCGACACGATCAATGGGGATGGCGGTCTCGGAGGAAGGATGCAGCATCACCCATCCAATGCGATGGTACCGCTTGCTGGGGTTGGGATCGGACAGGGAAAGCCACTTGAAGCCACCCTCCTCCTCACCAAGGTGTTCCTTGCAGAATGCCTCGAGATTCTGGCGGCTGACGTGGGGCGCGATTGTCTTGATGAGAAGAGTCGGTTGGAACTGATTCTCATCCCGGATGTCCGCACCATTGCCTGGAACAAGGTCGCCGACTCCAAGAATTTCATTTGTAGCAGTTGCCTCACCTTCCTCCTTCTCCACAACACCACCAGCTCCATTGCTCTCGCTCTTGGGGAGTCCCTCCAGGGAAAATTCGTCAAAAGTTCCAGACTCCAGATCTTGCTCCCACTGAGTGTAGGCTCCTCGTCGGGATTCGTTGAGCTTCCCCCGGAAGTCGTCACGAATCTCTGGCACGTATCTTTCCTTGAACCATTGCTCCTTCTTGTGTTCAGATACAAAGGTGCGTGCCATCTTGGCCTGTAGTTCCTCCTTGTACGTATCGTAGGCAGCCTGGATCTTGACCTTTTCTTTTTCGCGTTCCTCTTGTGCTTCTCTGGGGCCACGGACTCTTTCTGGCTCGCGCCGACGGCCAGTGCGGGCCCTCTCCTTATCTTCCTTGATCTTCTCGTTCATTCTCCACCATTCTCCAAAGTAGGAGAAGCCAACTTGGTAAGGGAGCTTGACAGGATCGGCAAGAGGATTGGCAGTCATGCCACCAGCAGCAGAGGCGCTGGCTTCTTGGCCTGGGACATATCGGTCGATGTTGGCAGGAGGCGAACCAATGCGACGTCGGTCATCTCGGTCTCGATCATCTCGACGGGATCTGGGCTCGTAACGATCGACGGCTGCTGGGGAACGGGATCGTCGACGTTCACGGCGTTCGTGACCTGTGAAACTACTGTCAGATTTGTTTTCCGATCAAAGTCGCACCGTGGGAGGGAGGATTGGTGCGACATGAGATTCGGGGTGAAAGGCCGCAAGGACCGTTGGGGGACGCACCAGGAGATCTCCCGCGGTAGAAAGGATCGGTTCGGTCGTCTCTGGTTCGGGAATCATCGCGACTCCAGCTTCTCTCGACTGGGGATCGAGCTGGGGCCTCCCGGAAAGACGTGTACGAGTCCATTGTGGGTGGTGTTGGACGCGATTGGACCTAGCACGGAGAGCAGGCCCTTTTCGACTGAGGTGCGGTCGGGTCGCGCTTGCTACTTGACCCCAGAAGAATGATTCAGGCCTGATTGGAGGTGGAGTCTATTGTTTGGCGACATGATTGCGGTTAGAGAAGTCATCCTGAACAAAGTTTGGACCATGGGAAGCAGGAAGAGAAGCAAGAAAACGTAAAGGTATGCCAAAGAGGCGCCATGGAGAAGGTGGCCAAGAGGGCTAAAGACCCTGGCTCATAGAGAAGGGATGAGGGACAGATGAGAGAAGATGGGAGGAGGGTAATGACGGTGATGGGCACAAGAATGGAGATGCCGTGGAGGTTGGGAGGGTAGAAACGCGAGGCTGCCGATCGGCTCTGGGTCGACCAGGTGGACAAAGGACAAGGGGAGAAAGAGAGGATGAAAATGGGGGAGACCAACTAATTGGGCGGGCGAACGCGGCTCTGAAGATGCAGATGGCGCTGTGGTAGAGAGTTGCGCTCCAACAAGCCTCACCTCACAACAATGCGATGGCGACGTGATGAAGTGAAGTTGAGGAGGCTGAGTTGAGGCGAGTCGGAGTTGCGCTGCGCTGGCCGAAGGTGGAGCTGGCACGGCCGCGTTGTGACGGCTGCGGGTTTGATGCAGCCGCTCTGGGGTAATAAGGCGAGGTACGTACCGCACCGCTTGCGTGGTGGGTAGCCCGTCGCGTTGACGCTATTGCGCACTGTGTTACATCGGCAAGTGTTGGGAGGGAGACACAGTGCGATGCCGGCTGCGCACGCATATCTTCGGGCCAATGACAAACTGAGCCAAGTCCGGCTGGAGGGTGGCGATCTCCGGCTTTGGGGCTCGCCGCTGTGCTATCAATCGCCGCCCTTACATCATGGGCCCGGCCGTAGCGCTTGCTCTTTAAAGGCCAGCGATACGGCGTCAACACGCTGACCTCTTTTGCCTGTGATGCTCCCTCGACATCGCTGCTTGAAGATTGGAGGAATTCATTGGGCTGACTAACTCAGAGGCAAACACACATCCGCCCTCACCGTCTCTCACCATCATCCTTGCCTGTCTCACCCAGCTTCCACTTTCATCGACCTGCTCCACTCGTTGTCGATGATAGCGGGCAGCACCAAGACACGCGCCAGACTCCCAGGCAAAAGCATGGAATCCGTCGGTCTTGGATTCTCCCGCGATCGCCCTTCATTGCTCTCATTTACATATTTCCATTACCATCTCCGTCTCGAAGCCGCTCCCGACTCTCTTTCCCGGGGCGATCAACAAGATGCCTGCCCCCAATGGTCCCGGGTACAACGCCGCCGTCGAGAGCTTCAGAGAGACAGAGTATCCCATGATCAAAGGTCCGTCTTCCACGACCCTGTCCATTTCATCCTTCTAATTTTCTTCGAGACTCCGTTTATCTTGACCATGCGGGAAGTACCTTGTGCGCCAAGTCCGTCATGGACGCCTTCGCTTCTGAGATGACCTCAGCCCTCTTTGGCAACCCACACTCCGCCTCTCCGTCATCTCAACTATCCACCTCTCGCATCGAGGATACTCGCATGAATCTCTTGTCGTTCTTCGGCGCAGACCCTACTCAATATGACTTGGTGTTCGTCCCCAATGCTACAGCTGGTGTTAAACTTGTGGTCGATGCCATGAGGTCTCAACCTCGGGGGTGGTTCTATGCATATCATCAAGCATGTCACACCAGTTTAGTCGGAGCCAGAGAAGAAGCCACCCACAGCCTGTGCCTCGAAGATGCCGCCGTTGAGTCATGGATACATGGTGCAGATCCGTTCAGCAACTCTCCTCACCAGCAGCCTCCTGTCACACTCTTCTCATACCCAGCTCAATCTCACATGGATGGGAAACGATATCCCTTGTCATGGAGCAAAGATATAAAGAGGGCAAATACCAGTCCCGAATCTCGAATATTCACTTTGTTGGATGCATCTTCCTTCAGCGCAACATCTCGTCTCGCCCTCGACGACCCCAACATTTCTCCTGATTTCATCGTCTTCAGCCTGTACAAAATATTCGGCTTCCCTGACCTCGGGGCTCTCATAGTTCGGCGTTCTGCAGAGTTTATTTTTGACCGTCGCAAATATTTCGGTGGGGGGACTGTCGATATGGTTGTCTGCGGCAAGGAGCAGTGGCATGCCCCGAAATCGCACTTCCTCCACGAGCGTTTGGAAGACGGCACCTTGCCTTTCCATAGTATAGTGGCACTGGACATTGCTATGGGGGTTCACCAAAAACTATTTGGATCAATGGACCGGGTGAGCTCACACACGTCATATTTGACACAACGATTGCTTCGCGAATTAAACCATCTGCGGCACGCAAATGGGGCGCCCGTTTGCTCGATTTATACAGAGGTATCCAGCGACCCAGAATCGCTCGGAACCGGTCCGGCCGTGTCCTTCAACATCAGGAACAGCCTCGGGGCCTGGACAAGCCTGACGGAGTTCGAGAAGCTTGCAAATCTGAAAATGATGCATATTCGAACTGGTGGACTGTGCAACCCGGGGGGTATAGCATCAGCACTGGGCTTACAACCATGGGAGATGAAGCGGAACTTCTCCGCGGGGTATAAATGCGGCGCCGAAAACGACATCATTTCGGGGAAACCTACTGGTGTCATTCGGGCTAGTCTTGGTGCGATGAGCACAACATCAGACGTTGACCGCTTTGTCAGCTTCGTGAAGGAATTCTTCCAAGAGACGACGTTGCCTAAAGCGATGGCGGTGGATTTTGACCCCCATGAAACGACTATAGCTCATAAGCAGCCTCGACTCCGGGTAAAAGCTATCACAGTCTTCCCTATCAAAAGCTGTGGCGGAGTTTCCATTCCACCAGGTGTGCCGTGGGAAATTCGGCCTGAGGGGTTGGCTTGGGACCGAGAATGGTGTCTGATACATCAAGGATCTGGATATGCCCTGAGCCAAAAACGTTGTCCAAAAATGGCACTCCTGCAACCCTCGCTGGATTTCAACCAGGGGATGTTGGTAGTAAAATACCTTGGCAAACCAGTCCACTGCTGTCCAACCCAGATTTCGATACCCTTGTCTGCAAACCCATCACTCATTGATACAGCTTTTCAACAACTACAGTCGCGAGTTTGCGGCGATCAGATCTCGACACAGATGTACTCCTCCGACGCTATCAATGAGTTCTTCTCCAAATCACTCGGAGTGCCGTGCATATTGGCCAGATTCCCACCAGGTGGCCTTGGAGCGAGCAGTCGATTCTCGAAAGCGCAGATGCAGAGGTATCAACAACCGAACAGAGACCAGAGACTACCCGGGTCCTTTCCAGAAATTCCATCTCCTCCTGACTCAGATTCTGAACAGCAACAACCGGGGAAAATTCTACTTTCGAACGAGAGCCCTATATTGATGATACACAGTTCAAGTGTTGACGCACTGAACAAGGAGATTCGAGCTAGAGGCGGGAATATCGTTGCAGACATAGCGTTTCGGGCAAACGTGGTGCTCGAACCAGCTGATGGAGCGAAAGAACAGCAAGCATTCGCCGAAGACGGATGGGCCTCGGTGTGTATTGGCCGTCATAATTTCAAGCTCCTTGGGGCGTGCCGCAGATGTCAGATGGTTTGTGTGGATCAAGAGACCGCAGAGAAGAAGGAAGAACCATTCGTCACACTCGCCAAGACGAGGAGATTTGATGGAAAGGTATATTTTGGGGTTCACATGCGACATGACCCTCCCAGCAGAAGCGACTACATTAGTAAGGAAACGCAATACCCGACTATCGAAGTCGGCGAGGATGTCACTGTGGAAGCAAGGGACTAAGCAAAAATTACCGGCATAGCATTTGGCATGGAAGGCGTTTGAGACCAATGGCGTCGCGTTGTAACTCAAGGTACCATGTTTGATTACTTGGCTTGTTTGTAAATATATGTTGTTAAGCTGTTCACCAATGAGTCCCGCACTACATTGTGACATGAATATCAGACATCAAGCGATTCCGAAACTGGCCCACCTAATCATCTCGTCTCCGTCCAACCCTCCGTAGCGCGATCAAGATTGAACGCAGCACTGATCAGTGCTAAATGACTGAACGCCTGCGGCGTGTTTCCCAGCTGCTCGCCGCTGCGTGCGATCTCTTCGGAGAACATGCACAGGTGGTTAGAGAAACCGAGCATATTCTCAAAAAGATTGATCGCTCTGATGAGATACTTGGGCTCATAGACGCTGGCGCGGGTCATGGCCTCAACGAGCCAGAAAGTACACATGCTGAAGGCTCCCTCCGTGCCACCAACTCCTATAGATGATCCCGATGAGTCAGCGAGATCGTATTCCGCAACAGGAGACGGTGGTTGTTTACCGTCATCGGCGAGCTCAGTATCATAACGGTATACCAAGCCCGTACTGGTCAGTCCACCCTTCTCAGGGGGAGAAGAATGCGATCGAGTGTGTTGGTGAATCGTGGGTCGCAAGGAGAGATGAAGAAGACGAGGGGTGCGATGAGGATGGACGAGTCAAGCATTGTGTTGTTTTCAAAACTTTGAACGAAACATTTCATTTCGGTGTTGTAGCCTTGGTAACAATGAGCTGAGTGTCTATGATTCGGGGACGGGGGGAATGGCGACACAAACCTTTCTCCATGACTCGCTCGTAAAGCTTGTCCCTGGCTTCCATCCATTTGGCGCGGTTGGGGCAGGGGAAACATCTCTTTTCAGAGAGGCGGAGACCACGGTCAAAGGCAACCCAGAGCATGATCTGCGAGTAGGTGAAGTGTTGCTTGTGGTTTCGGACTTCCCAGATGGACATGTCGGGTTCTATTATCGTGATACTGTAAGCCATGTGAATCTCTCATTAATCTCAAAGACCTTACCGTCGACGATTGTCAAGACATAATCTATAGTGTGATTTAGCGATGGCCTTGAGATGAGGATGCTATAACTTACCGAGAATGTCACGGACAGCACGCCATACATCCCAGGGAACTGGTTTGCCAAACTTGTTGTACAGATAGATGGCATCCATGAGTTCACCATAGATATCAAACTGCTTATGGAATGCCGCGCCGTTACCGATTCGAACGGGACTGCTACCACGGTACCCCTCGAGGTGGTTTAATTCCAATTCGGGGATATCGGTTTCTCCGCGGATCGTAAACATGATGGGCAATCCGCCATCAGGTCCACGTGAGTGGACGAACCGCTCCATGATGAACTCCATGTACGCGTCGGCCTCGGCTTTGAAACCGAGACGGAGCAAGATGTAAATGGTGAAACTGGAGTCACGGATCCAGCAGTAGCGGTAGTCCCAGTTACGAACGCCTCCGATGGCCTCGGGGACTGAGAACGTCGGCGCGGCGACGATTGCTCCAGTAGGTTCTGCCAATTAGTTAGAAGGTGAAGGCCAGAGTTGAGGTCAGGACTCCCACCATATGTCATCATTTTCAGTATCATTAAGCTCCTTGATACCACTTCCCTCCACCGCCCCTTGTACTTCGACTGAGAGATGAAGTTGAACCAGAAGGTTTGGGTATCATGCTGTTGAACATCCAGAATAGGAGTCGAGATACTCTGAGCCACGTGGTTGGGAATATCGTTTCGAAGAACAAATGAGATATTCTGCCCTTCCTGGATCTCGATGCGAGCAACGAGGCCTTCGCCATGCATACCAGGACGCTTCACTTTCTTGAAGGTGATAATGGGGCAGCTCTTCTCGTCTTCGCCGTTGTCCACTGCCACATCGAGCTGGAGCTTGACGTCCTTGCTATGGAAGGACGCCATTTTACTCTGGGGACTAGCACAGGTGTGTGATTCCCGGAGGAGAGTGGTGACATGTTCATCTTGACCGTATCCAAAGGCAGGGAATATTTCAACGTCTGGAAATGTCAGTTTAAGCTGGCTTAGCTGCTATAAGTGTGGCATACCAAGTGTTAGAGAACCGCGGATGCATTCTACCCGTCTCACAAGCCACTTCTTCAGCTCCTCCTGGACCTTGGTGGCCTCTCGATAGGCGTTCTGTTTATAGCCTCTTGTCATGACCTGGGCGCTCTTGGGGCGCGGGAAGAAGTCAACCAAGTCGACGACGCCATCCTCGTGGATGTAGCGTGTCTGCAAGATGCAGGACGAGGGTAGGTACTGCTGCTTGGTGGTGCAGTTGATACCTTGCGGCGGAGAAATGCTGAAGTAGCCACCAATGTTTTTATCCAAGAGGCGGCAAAAGACAGACGGGGAGTCAAAGTCAGGCCTGAGAAGGACTCAGCCGCAAGATCCAGAAGTAGATATGGAGGGTTGCCTACCAGCACATGAAGTCTACACTTCCATCCATGCCGACTAGGGCACAGGTGTGCATGTTCCCAATCATGCCATAGTCCTCAATTGGGAGATAGCCTCCGGTCTGGGCTCTCCGAGCCTTTCCACTGTGAATCAATGGGCATTGAGAGGCCATGGTGTTTGAGTGTGTGGTAAGGTCAGCCCCCAGCCGGATGTCGTGGGATGCATGACGCAATGCTTTTATATATGTGCCAGCTGCGCGGATCGTATAGCACTAGCTCACATGACGTAGCACAGCTTTGGGCGGAGACCCGGAGACAAGAGAGGCCCTGCAGTGAGTGGCTTTCAAGCCGTGGATAGACTGAGTAAAGCGCATGCGGGGATGCACTTAGACTTCCACGATGTGTGTGCCGCCTAGACGACCGTGTGGCTACTATCAAACACACACCGTTACCAAATGGAGATGGGCACATGGCCACGTAGAACAGCCCCGTCAGATCCGTGGGGGCAGGCCTCAATGAGAATTGCTTCTCATGGCTATTGGGCTGTGAGAGTAAAGCGGTGCTGACAAGTGCGTTGACTGTCTTGGGCTACGCCACGAACGGCGATGTCGCCGAGCTCACATACCTCCATTATTCCCGAGAGAATAAATTATCCAATAGATTATCGTGTAACATGTACACGAATTTTTCGAACCCAGATCATCCGACTTAACTCCATGTTTCACCCATCCTCCAACCCCGTGGGTTTGCATCGACCTTTTCTACCTCGACACCGTCTCCCTGAGGAGGCTTAGTCTTTGCACACGTGTTTTGGCGCTATTGTGTCAATTCCATTCTCAATTATGTGGCCGTGGTCATAGTTTCCGAGTATTGCGACTCGTGGGTGCTGTTCCTGCGCATACATCTGCTAGATATCCAGTACAATACCTCGGTGCAACAATTGGTGTAGATTAGTTGAAGTGGAAGTGTCTCTCCTGTCCGTGTCCCGATATGGCAGCCCGTTGTCATTGCGAGCCTCTGCTTGGGGAGAAGGTCACAAAGTTTTCAAACCAGACGGCTCAATATTGACTAGACCAGCCTAGTTTACGGTGAGAGATGCACATCATCGCATGAAGTAGAAGTGAGGCATGTATTCATCTTCTCTCCTCCGACCTTCTCCCTGGCTTTCAGGTGGGAAAATGACGACTAAGCAGCATACAGGGAGGGACCCAAGTCAAAGTTTGCCTAATTACAAGCCTTGGCGATAACGCTATTGCCCCACTCGTTTCAAAGCGGTAAGCATGTAACTAAACCAACGACCTGTGAACTCAACTGGGGAGATACATAAACTCTAGCCTCTCTATTATCCATCTCTGCTATCCTCATTTTGCCCTCGCCTTGGTCGGCCACTGTAAGACTCCATGCCAGACACACCCATCATGTCTTTGACAGCATTGCCATCTGAGATCATCCAGGAAATACTCTCATATCTACCCAAGTGTGCACTGTTCAGCGTACGAGGTGTCAACCATGTACTCAATTCTTTGGCAACTCCATGGTTGGTTAGGAGTATACGACTCCAAGCATACGGCCATGATGCCCAGAAGTTCATTTACATCGCCGAATCCGAAAAGCTTCGTGGGTTGGTGCGAGAGGTCACCTGCGATACTTGGATCGGCCCTGCGTTTCAATACCGCACAAAGGCCAAATATAGAGTGCCCTCCGATTTTTTAACTGCACTGCCCTTTTTGGGTTGTCTTGAAAACGTCGAGGATCTCCATTTGCGGTTCAACTCGGATTGTGGATACAATCAATCTGAAGACGAGATCGATGAGACGGCCGACGTTCGATATCGAGTCCTGGATACCATTTTCCAGTGTCTGGCTGGAACTTGGTCTCCCCAAAGACAAGAAAGCATTGACAATCAGCTTGTCACAAATCGTCCCCTTAGGCATTTTAAGATGGACAAGATTCCACATTTTGCCGAGAAACTCCCCATCTCGCTGAAAAGGCTTACGGTTTCTAACCTGGCCGATTACTCCGATTCGCGACTTACAGAGAGTAGTGCCTTTAAGTCGGTTCTTGCTTCGAAGAGCCTAGTTGACCTACGGCTATACATTGCGACAGAAACGTGTGGCACATATAGACTTTTTGACACAATATCCCGTGACAAGCACGACATGTTTGAGCTCTTACCCTCAACATGGCTAGCACCAGCGGTGACTGAACATCTTCGGTGTCTATCGTTGTATTGTCACGAGTGGTGGGGTTGGTACCCGAAGCTGGATTTCCGACTTGTCGGAGCTGGGAAAGGGTTGCCAAACTTGAAGGTGCTCGCATTGGGGAGATATGTTTTCAGTCACGAGTGGCAAGCCGATTGGGTTTTGTCTCTTGGCCTTGACGAGCTGTATCTCGATGACTGCGCCGTCCTGCACCGAGCGTGCTCCGGTTTGTCCGAAGATCACAGTACCACTTTCGTGGGCAAGGATTCTGACGGAAACGACATCGTTGTCTCCAATGAGGGTTATCTGCTTCGAGATCACCCTATAATAGTGAATGGAGGAGATATTGGATGGGAGGATACCGATTATGGACCAGTGTCGTCTCCCATTCGATGGCACGACCTCCTCACCAGCTGGAGAGAAGCAAAACCAGCCTGGAGAGTTTTCAAGATGGGCTATGGCGCCTGGGACCATGCGCCTGAAGAGACTGTCGATGCCTACTACAAAGATGATCCGGCGGCGCCGAGCAACCATATTGCTCGAGATTACCCCTTCCAGCATAATGCTTTTCGATATTTCCAATGCCCTACACCCTCGGGCCGTGGGGGTGACAAATATAGGCATGGTGCTGGCCTGTCTCCAGACCGCGCCTCGGACCTCACGTATGTCTATTACAATGATGTGTGGGATGACAAAGAGTCATGGGAGGCATGCTTCAGGGAGGACGAAGGGACATGTTGGCATCTTGATGATGACGTAACAGACAAGGACGAAACGGCGTTTGAACTTCTTGTATCTGAATTCCACGAGAGGGGAATTGAGACAAGTTAATGATGGAAGCATATACCATGACGTGGAACCCGAGTTAACCAAATTGTCAGTTAGCACCTTGGACATCTAAGAGATGGAAGTCTCACGCAGGACCCCAAGGGTCGATCTTTGAGAGCCGACCTACACAAGCTTTTAATAGTGATGACGGAACCGCCATCACAAGGCTTGAATCAGTGAATGGCTCGGTCCACTTGTTCTCCATAGTCTGTGTCTAAGTCAACTGTCCACATCCTCGTATCCGAGAGATGGTGTCTATGGCCTCGGATGGGGCGGCATACACAAGGTACGTCATTGGAGGTGGACAGTCTCGGAGGCCGTTCGGTGGATATAAGGGAAGGGAGAATGGAATCGATGGATGGACAGGGATTGCTAGAGTAGATAGAAAAGGTTCTTTTGCCAAGACTCAATTGAGATCAATGGTTGCCTGCGCCGTAATTGACTTCGCATCCTGGGACAGGCCTCCAACCGGTGCTCGGGAGCTCGGTGGACGGAGCATTTGACCAAATTAGAGGCCGAAGTTTAGGGGTCCGGGGAACTACCTAACGGAGCCCTCGGGCAGCGGCCCTAGCGATCAGACCGCCCCTGAGCTGGGTGCTAGAGCTAAAGGGTCTGGTCCACTGCTCAATTTCGTATAAACATCAGGGATGAACATCAGAGGACACGCGACACCTGCACGTCTGTTCATAATAAAGGCGAGCAGACGCCATGGGACAAGGTTAAGCAAGAAAACAAAACTTGGAATCCAGCCCTACACGGATATGGAGCACTCCGGTGTCTGGAGAGGGTAGACGTGATGCCATACGTAGTAAGGCGCTTGGTTGATCTGGGCCGGCCGGTTGATCTAGCATTGGGCTTGCCCATCACATGATGGCTCGAGGTAGATCACCATCTGTGCGTCGTGTGACAGCTTTCTTCCTGATCCCGAGGGACAAATGCAACCCCGGCAGCTAAGGTTGTAGTCAGTCGCTCCCCCGCAGGTGGCCTCGGGGGTGACCGCCAGTTGGGTTAGGGGATTGTAATGGAAGGCATCTGGACGGCGGGATTATGCTCTGGTCATGCAGTAATAATTAACTTAGGGAGCTGAATTGCCTGATAGAGCAGAATGGTAGCGACGGCAGTGCGCCAAGACACGGTCCACATTTCATCTGGCTTTGGGAGAAGAGGTCCAAGTCGGCGTCATCAGCATCGCCGTCGTCAGCGCCGGAATCACAAGCGTCAGTGTCAGTGTCAGCGTCAGCACCACCACCAGCCCTAGCCCACTGGAAAGAGTCCAACAATCGCCAACGCTATCGACTGGAAAAGAGTCCGTCGAGACTCTAACACAAGCCACCATTTCTCTCCCCCAAGGCGCGGCAGCAGGCGTCTTGTTGGTGTCTTGGTGTCCAGGTGGCCACTCTTCCTTGCCCGTCTCAGGTACTAGCTCGCTCCACGCGACCCAGCACCCAAACGCCTCCTCCACTCAACGTGTGGACTGCCGGCCTACCGAGCGCTCTACTGCAACTGATCCGAACTGAACTTGCTCGGCGGCCAGCAGTCAACCAACCAGCCCGGTCCAGCCAGCGTCAGTCCAGACCCCGTACCTGTCCAGGCGACCCAGCGAGGCCCCGTAGCGTCCCCCGGTCCCCCCAGTCCCGCGCCAGCGCGAGCGCCAGGAGATCTCCCTCTATCGCTCTATCGAGCCGTCCCCGTACATAGGCATTCGACAAGACATATTAATGCTCCATTCCCATCATGCCCGCGCCTCACCCCCAGTCCACTGACAGACCATCATCACCATCTCCGTCCTCTCCGTCCTCTGAGTCCTCGCGTTCCACCTCTCCCGACCTCTCCGTGCTTCCCGCCAGCTCTGGCCGCGACGCCTTTTCTCGTCTCCATCCACAATCGATACCGCCCCCCTCGGCGACTCCGACCAGTTCAACCACCCCTAGCCAGTCTTCGGCCGCCTTGCGAACCCCATTCGGTTCATCATCCTCATCTTCAGCAGCAGCAGCACCCCCAGAAACAGCAGATATAGGGTCCAGAACTGGTCACGCAGCAGCCGGCCCATCGTCCTATGCCGCCCGGTCGTCCCTGACCGACGACGAAACAGACGACGAGATCGAGATGGAGCCCATCGGCGGCCATCGCCGCCGCCGGAGCAGCCTGGCGGACAGCCAGCCGGGCCCTTCCAGATCACGCACACCCATTTCCGGCATCGGCAACGCTCCCAAGATCTCCGAAGAAGGCACCAGTGTTGGCGGCTTTGCGAACCGCAGCGACGACTCCGGAGACGAGAGCTACACCGACGAGGATCTGCAGGATGACGAGGAGACGGGCTTGACGACAAAGGGGAAGCGCAGGAGGCAGAAGAAGCGCCAGAGGAGTACCCAGCTGGACCAGCGCGTTGCCAGAGAGAAGAACACCATTTCTGCCGACGAGCGCAAGGAGGCCGACAAGGACGTCTTCAGGAGATTGGTCGTCAATGGAGTCTTGATCCTCCTTTGGTACATCTTTTCGCTATCCATCTCGTTGGTACGCTTCAATCTCTCCCTCTCTGCCCATTTTGCGCCGTCACATTTCCCCATGTCACCCTGAGTAGCTGTACTAACACGGCAAACACAGTACAACAAGTGGATGTTCGCCAAGGACCACCTCAACTTCGCCTTCCCCCTCTTTACCACATGCATGCACATGGTGGTGCAATTCATCCTGTCCGGTGTCGTCCTCTACTTCGTGCCGACCCTACGACCGAATCACAGGCACAATTCAAATCTGGGAAGCTCCAGGCACGATTCGGAATCCAACCCTGGCATGACCAAGATGTTCTACCTCACGAGGATTGGACCATGTGGTGCCGCTACAGGTCTGGACATTGGCTTGGGTAACACCTCTCTCAAGTTCATTAGCCTCACCTTCTACAGTATGTCTATCTCTTTGTGTCCCTATTTCCTTTCCTGCCGTCCTCGGTATCTGACTTAACTCTCTAGCCATGTGTAAATCCTCCTCCCTCGCCTTCGTTCTCATCTTCGCCTTCATGTTCCGCCTCGAAACTCCGACCTGGCGTCTAGTCGCCATCATTGCAACCATGACTCTCGGTGTCGTTCTCATGGTCTTTGGCGAAGTTGAATTCAAGCTCGGCGGTTTTGCCCTCGTCATCTCTGCCGCCCTCTTCTCAGGCTTCCGCTGGAGCCTGACCCAGATCCTCCTCCTCCGCAACCCTTCCACATCCAATCCCTTCTCCAGCATCTTCTACCTCACGCCAGTCATGTTCGTTGTTCTCCTTGCCCTCGCAATTCCCGTCGAAGGCTTCGGAAACCTCATCGGGGGATTCAAGATCCTCAGTAACGAGTGGGGTGCCGTCCTCGCGCCCCTTTTCCTCCTTTTCCCTGGCTGCTTGGCCTTCTGCATGACTGCCGCCGAGTTCGCCCTGCTGCAGCGCACCTCCGTCGTGACCCTATCCATTGCCGGCATCTTCAAGGAGGTCGTAACCATCTCCGCCGCCTCCCCTCGTCTTCCACGACCACCTGACCCTTATCAACTTCGTCGGCCTGCTCACCACCCTGGCCGCTATCGTTGCCTACAACTACATCAAAATTACAAAGATGCGCCAGGATGCGCAACACAAAGTACACGACCGCCACATCACCACGGAGGATGACGGTAGCAGCAGCAGCGACATCGACGAAGACCGGGAAGACCGCCGCGAGGAATCTTCTGGACTCCTGCACCTTACTGAGGATCGGCATGACACCCTCGTCACCTCCGACGGTGACTTCCAGCCTCTGCTCGAGCCGCTAACGGCCTCGGACGAGCACCGGGCTCGACGACTGGACTGAATGTCCTCTTGACGTATTATTTTGGATAGTTCCTCTTCACACAGCATTGTTCATCGGGCGCAACATGACCTCGGAATCACCTTGTTTTTATGTCTTGTATTAAGTAAACTGGGCATCATGTGAAGGATAAACGGACGGAATCGATAGACGGGATGGGTTGTATCTAGGGGTTGGCTACTTTACATGGGCAGTGGAAGAAGACAAGTCAACATTGTATAGGTTGGAGAGATGGATTAGAGAGTCTGGCATGCTTTGGCACATGCGCAGCATCACCGAGATACCCAATACTAGTTTCACATAACTTTGGATGTCAATTACTTGGTTGTCTCCCGTGTGCGTATAATATATGTTCTCCATTCTCCAGTCTTTCTACCAGTCTGCCAGTGCCGTGCAGTCTGTTACTATGTTATAAATTATATTCTCCGGGCCGGGTATGCCAGAGCCGATCCCAACGCCAAACACCACGAGATAAAACAACAATGGATGCCCCATCCCATCCCATCGCCACCTAACCCAACAACCGCAATCCATTCTTCGTCTTCTGACCAGGCTTGGTCACCCCCCACCGCCGACGGGACCCAGGCTGGGCTCGTAACCGCCGCCAGCACCACCACCACCATTCCCGTTCCCGTTTCCGCCCTTCTTCTTGTTGTGCTTCTTGCCCCTGTCCTTGTCCTTGGCATTGGAGACTTTGATCTCGGTGTTGGCCTTTCGGATCACGACCGGGTGGCTCTGGATATACTTGCCGTTCATCTCCTTAGCGGCCTGGAAGAAGTCGTCGGCGTCGCTGAAGCTAACGAAGCCGAAGCCCTTGGACTTGGCTGTGCGCTTGTCGCGGATGACGCGGGCCTTCTGGACGGATTTCCACCGTGTGAAGGCCTTATGGAGGGCCTCGTCAGTTGTTTCACCAGCGAGGTTACCCACGAAGAGACGCAGGTGTGAGGGATCCCACTCAAGCAGTGTGTCGTCGGTCCACTTCTTGCCGCCGCCCTCGCGGACGACTGTCTTCTTGCGGTCGGTGCTGTTGGGCAAAGCGGCGGGTTGGGGCTCTGGCTTTGGCGAGTCGGTGCTGGGCTTGCCATCTTTGGGATCCCTGCTCACGTAGGCGCTCTGCCACTGCGCAATCTGGGCCGCCATGTCGGGGTCGTAGTCGCTCTGGGCGGCGCCAGTGCCCGGCATGGGGAAGGGGTTTCGGATCTGGGGAGCGCCATAGCTCTGGGGTCCGTAGCTTTGAGGTCCCGCGCTTTGAGGTCCGTAGCTTTGTGCCTGTGTCTGCATCTGCTGCTGCGGCGCGTACGACGTCACTCCGCCGGGCGCGGGGCCGCTCTGGTACGAGGAATAGGACGAGCCATACTGCGTGGCGGGCGCGGCGGGCGCGGCCGAGTAGCTCGAGGGTCCTGCGTAGGAGGGAGGCGCGTTGGCGTACGAGGGCGCGGCGGCCTGGGTCGAGGGAGTGAAGGCCGGTTTGAAACCAGACTTGGAGGCTGGGGGTCTCGCGGGGAGGTTGTTGATGCCTGGAGGGGGAGGGTACGCCATGATGAATAGAGCGACAAAGATGGATGGTCTGCGGTTTTGTGTAAGAACGTACCTTGAGCCTTGTGCTGCTCAAAGTTCCTCTCTGCAATTGCCTGTGCGCGCTACCAGCTCTCGTTGTGGTGGCGTTACTGCGTTGTTGGTTGATATCGTGGAGAATCAGTGGCGATGGAGGTTGCAGAAGTGACGATGGCTTGATGAGTTAGCCTGCCACGCCACCCAAGCCTTTGGGCCTTAGCCTCGGCGGGTGGACAAAATTTTTGGCTCGGTGAGCGGTGAGGCACTGGTCACGTGCGCCGGGACATCGGGGTTGTTAATCACCACTCCGACCTCATCTCGATGCGGGGTGACAGAGTGAAAGGAATTTTTCCATGATGCGCGGAAAAGCTTGTGAAATATCGCCCAGGGGATTGGGCATTATCCAGATTGCGTGAATAACATTGCACATTGCTATCGTAACCTCCAAGCGGACGCTGAAATGATGCTTGCAACAAACAATTTCCACATTGACTCCATCACGATTCACAGTCCGCAACAGTGCAACCTACCTGCATCCAAGTTCCCAGAAGCGGTCCAGTCCTGGGTGGAAGATCGGCTCGTGGGGCACAGGAAGAGGAGAGGGTGGACGGATTTATTTGAAATCAAGGACGCCCATTATTATCCCTCAAGGCACATGGAAGAAAGAGTCCGATACATGAGGCATGATGAACAACCTCCGCATATAGGTGCTTTTAGGCTGGTCTCGTCGGACATTGACTTTGGGGGTGGGGGCCGCGGGGCTCATGGCATCCAAGTTGGGCAGTTTTTGGAGCTCACCAAGAAGACGTTACGTTGGGAAGAGCGTAGTTCAGCAGATGAAGCCCAAAGATTGGCCATGGGGGAATTAACAACCCCTCCAACCCCTCACCTTGCTGGGGTGATTCTGACACCGGCGGCTAATCGGTGAGGACCGAGTTGTTGGAGGGACTGGGAGAGGCCTTTATTCGGTCTGCCGTCAAGTGGATTGGAGGGGTTGGAGTGGGTGGCCAGTCTAGAGGCGTCCCTGCATCCCGCTCACCATGCCTCATCATGCAGCTCGCAGTTTCGTGCTGCTAAGTCCGTCCTGCCTCGTCCTGCTCGGCGAGCGACTTCGGACGTTAAGGCTGGGATGCATGAACTCGGCGCCCTCGCCGCGCGCCGCCGTATCACTTTCCGGATTTAATTCCGGTGGAGCTCCCCTCTCTAGTGGCGGAGGTGAAGGAGGGTCTTGCGGAGTTGACGCATCCCACCGCAAGCCATGCTCTACCACGTTCCTGGGCTGGCGTTACCTGTCCATGCCTGTCTACTGGCCGACTGGACCTGGAACCGCCTGGCTCCGTCATGGCCTTGGCTGAGCGAGGTGTGGCGGGTGTGTGCTGTGCGGCCTTTTCTGGCCCCTCCTCGGCCGTCTCGGTTCGCTGGTCCATCCCGTCAAAGCTCAGGCGCGCGTTGGGGCTCGGGCTACTGTCCGACGGGGGACTCGATTGGCACGGCAGTGGCAATGCGGCCCCGAGGACCCATTGAGAGGCCCCAACAGTCGGGCAGCCTGAGTTCGTGGACGGCGGAATCCCAACGGGGCAAACCACGGCGTCGCTGGAAGAATGTGGAAGTCGGAATGGTTAGATATTGTAGGTATTCATGTACAGTACTTGTCCGCCGCGTAGACCGTCCCCCATGCTTGGGGGGAGTCCCTGTTGAGTTGTAGTGCAGTGCGGGCAATCTTCCCGCCCCTCCAAGCCTCCAGCCAGTGATAACCATCTCCTCGGGATGGACCCAGGAGATATCGCCCGCGGGATCATCGGGATGGATGGGGTTGGTGGGAGGTGGTTTTTTTTCCCTTTGGGGCAGCACGCCACGCTACACCGGGAATTCAGGGCATTAGTAAGGTCAAACATGGGGGTTCAATGCCCCAGGATTGACTCCAGGCGAAACACGGCCGCGGCGCAGCCGGATGCTGCTTCTAACAGCGCATGTTTTGCCTGGGTCACGGCGTCGCTCCGGAGCACAGAACTCCGTGACCCGGAGATGTTGTAGGGAGATGAGGGGGGAAATCCGTCGTCGAGCTGGGATCCAATAGACGTGGGGCCTGGAACTCGGTCCGTGGCTACAGGACACCTCCTGCGTAGTAGCCTCGTCTCGCAGGCACTAGGGCGGCGGGAGGGGCATCAGTCATGATGATGATGGGCCATGCCAGCAGGGTGCAATGCCATGCCTTGTGCACTACGTAGTACATGATGGCCAGTAGGTGATTTGCACGGGACAACGTCTATCAAATACGGCCGCTGGATGATGACTGAATACGGCATCAGCAGCATACAGCACAAGCTCTCGACAGCGGACAGCTCGGCAGGGAAACGAAGATGAGGCAGGAATTAACAAGCAACCCCCACCGTTTGTAAGCATCCATCCAAACCGATGCTAGTGCTCCATGATTGGAGACTGAGGCCCGCGTCTAAAAGGTAAATGTGCTATGTAAAAGCACCACCTTTTGGTCGTCGGCGCAGTGATGACGATAGTGGGACTCCGCCAATGCGTGTGGGTACCCGCTTTTCTTGGCGCGTCCGGTCAAACCAGAGACGTCCGAGCGACAGTTCCCTCGGCGATTTGCAGGTTGAGGTGAGCGACTGACAGCATGGATGAGGTACGTAGTGCGTACTCCGTCTGCGCCGTGTCTCGCTGAGCGAGTAAGGCCAAGTGGCCGTGGCCGTGGCCCGTAGCCCGTAACCATGTCCGTCGCCTGCTTGCGCTCGCCGCTCTTACCTATATTTCTCCTCCTTCCTCCCCAGGCCTTGATATTTCTCTCGTGAACCCTCTCCTCTCCTCCTCTCTCTCTTCTTTTTTTCTTCCTCCTCAAACCTCCAACCACCGACTCCCCTTCCAAACCACCGTCGCACCCATCCAAACTTGCCCATTATGTCTGGCCCCGTGTAAGTCCATCGCTCGATCTCTCTCCAACGGCTCCCATCACCCCTCATCATCTCGCTGGTTTTACCCCACCACCCCGCCCCAGAGTTCATGTCGCTGCTCTGCCGGCCATGCCTCAATTCGCGCACGCCGAGCGCTGCAAATCGCGAGAAATCCTCGTGGTGAGCTTGCGATCGTGGCTGTAGCGTCGACCGCGTTGAAAAATCCCCCTTTGTGGACGTGGCTCATGGTCTCGAGGCAGCGCCCGTCTTGCAAATCTCAAGCTGGGCGGCGCCCAACACCCCGCCTCTCCCTCAACACCAACGTCATTTTCTGGTGCGACTACTCAAGATGCAAATCATACTGACTCTGTTCCCAGCGCGGATCTGGGCCTCATTGGCCTTGCTGTCATGTAAGTTAATACTCCGTCTCAACCCCTCACTCCCCTCGCCTTGCGTGCTGACAGCTCTCATAGGGGACAGAACCTCATCCTGAACATGGCCGACCACGGTTTCACGATCTGCGCCTTCAACCGAACCGTCTCCAAGGTCGACCGATTCCTCGAGAACGAGGCCAAGGGCACCTCCGTTGTTGGTGCTCAGTCCGTCGAGGAGTTCGTCAGCAAGCTGAAGTCTCCCCGCCGTGTCATGCTCCTCGTCCAGGCCGGCTCTGCTGTCGATGACTGGATTGAGAAGCTTCTGCCCCTCCTCGACAACCCGGTGATATCATCATTGATGGTGGTAACTCTCACTTCCCTGACTCCAACCGTCGCTCTCGATACCTTGCTGGCAAGGGAATCCGATTCGTCGGCTCCGGTGTCTCCGGTGGTGAGGAGGGTGCCCGATATGGCCCCTCCATGATGCCCGGTGGTAACGAGGAGGCCTGGCCTCACATCAAGGACATCTTCCAGGGCATCGCCGCCAAGAGCGACGGCGAGGCCTGCTGTGAGTGGGTTGGCGACGAGGGTGCTGGTCACTACGTCAAGATGGTCCACAACGGTATTGAGTACGGTGATATGCAGCTCATTTGCGAGGTATGGCGATCCCGCATAACTCCTTTGCACCACGCACCTGGCACTAACCAATCGACTCTTAGGCCTACGACATCATGAAGCGTGGACTTGGTCTTTCCAACAAGGAGATTGGTGACGTCTTCACCAAGTGGAACAAGGGCGTTCTGGACTCTTTCCTGATCGAGATCACCCGCGACATCATGTACTTCAACGATGAGGATGGTACCCCCCTCGTCGAGAAGATCCTCGACAAGGCCGGCCAGAAGGGAACTGGCAAGTGGACTGCCGTTAACGCCCTGGACCTGGGCATGCCCGTCACTCTGATTGCCGAGGCTGTCCTCGCCCGATGCTTGTCCAGCATCAAGGATGAGCGTGCCGCTGCCTCCACCAAGCTTGAGTTCATCAGCCGCACCACCAAGTTCGAGGGTGACAAGGAGCAGTTCCTTGAGGACCTCGAGCAGGCTCTCTACGCCTCCAAGATTATCTCGTACGCCCAGGGCTTCATGCTCATGCAGGAGGTAAGATAACCGTGCCCCACACTCGATGTGTGCCATAAGCTAATAGGTCATCGTAGGCTGCCAAGGAGTACAAGTGGAAGCTCAACAAGCCCTCCATCGCCCTCATGTGGCGTGGTGGCTGCATTATCCGATCCGTCTTCCTCAAGGACATCACCTCTGCTTACCGCAAGGAGCCTGAGCTGCAGAACCTTCTCTTCGACGAGTTCTTCAACAAGGCTATCCACAAGGCCCAGCCCGGCTGGAGAGACGTTGTCGCCAAGGCTGCCCTTCTGGGTATCCCCACTCCCGCTTTCTCTACCGCTCTGTCCTGGTTCGACGGTTACCGCACCAGGGACCTTCCCGCCAACCTTCTCCAGGCCCAGCGTGACTACTTCGGTGCTCACACCTTCCGCATCAAGCCCGAGAACGCCAGCGAGAAGTACCCCATTGACACTGACATCCACGTCAACTGGACCGGCCGTGGTGGCAACGTGTCGGCGTCTACCTACCAGGCATAAAGGCATGGCGAGTAGAAGGCGATGGGAGGAGGAGGGTAAATATGCCAGATCAATCGGTGTCTGGTAACTGCGTCATGCGAGTAGGCTTTTGAATAGGTACGCAGGGAATACTGGCGCTGCACTGGGTAATGGGCTGGAATGGGCTGGATTTAGAATGCTCAGGAGGAAGAACTTGAAATCCTGCAGCTTATTCGTAAAATAACAAAAATGACAATCATGACAATCATGACAAGATTGCTTTGTTTCTGATGTGAGAGTATGAAATGTGACAAAGGATGGCTTGGGGTAAAAGGGGAGTGAACAACACAAACTAGTAATTGGAGGATCAACTGGGCGAAACCGTGAACTCATGAGCGGCCCGATGTGTCTGAGCTCTGAAGCTCGGGGCAAGGCTCTTCGATTGGTGTTGAGTCTGGACCCGCTTTTCGGCGCCACCCTCCTCCGCGACTATTGGCCAGGCATCCACAGCCTTGTCGCGAGAAGTTTGGAGCCGCGCCAGGACATTGTCGCTCGCTCTGTCAAACTACATCTCATCACTCGTTGCGCCGCCCCATCCCATCGCCACCATCCGGCCCCTCACCTCGCCGCTACCCCATCAACGAGGCCCTTCAATAGCGTGCGACTCCCGCAGGCGTCAATCGCGAGGCCTGACCCGTGGACACGTTGTCCCCCTCGACCGCGACGACCGTCACCATGGCTCAACCCGATCCCAGCCAGGGCGTCCCCCAGGACCTCGTACGTGCAGATACGCACCGATGACCGTCGCAATTCGTCGCTGACCATCTCCTAGATGCCCCATGTCCACCTCATTTCATCCTTTCGATACCCGGCGATGCCCCGACTCGACCTTAACGAGGTGGCCAAGTGGCTTATGAGTGCTCCCCAGGTCGCGCGAGACCGAGCTCCCTTCTTCTGGACATACCTCGACAAGCCCACCGACGGCACAATTCTTCTCACCTGGCAGCCCCTGCAGCGCCTAGGCACCAACTTCGCGACCGATGGCTTCGTGTGGGCGCCTCCTGAGCAGATCTACAAGCACGACCTAGGCAATGGACTGGTAGGTTTGCAAGCTTACCTCGCCGACCATGCATGCTAACGGTATAACAGATGCTGGAAATCTACTACCAGAAAGCCGGTTATATCCCCGGCGAACAGTTCGCCCTTCATGCCCGACGACGATTCCGACTAGTCCCCGTCCCCGGCCATCCCAACCCTCCTCAGCCGGATGTCAGCCTCTTCGTCGTGCATTATGGACCTGCCGAGCCCAACGACCGAGTCCCCATCTCGATGATCCCATTTGATGAGCGAGTCAACAACCTCATGTCGCAGCGCCACTTCCTGCAAAGGGCTGGCCAGATTCGTCGCAAGGAGTTCATGCTTTCGGATCGTGTCAACTGGCCCACGCTTCCAGACCCCACTCGCCAGCAGGTCGCACCACAGATGGTTCCCCGTGGGGTTCCTCAACAGATGGCTTATCCTCCTCAGCCTCCCCAGGGACCTCCAGCTAAGCGTGCAAGGCACGCTGCGAGCCAAGGACAGCAGGCGGCTGTTTCGGGAATGCCTCAGCTGGATGCTGCGTTCGATGACGACGAGGATGTCTCGAGGGGCGACATGTTTGATCATCTCACTCCCAGAGAGATCTCATTGAGCCGATATCAACAGAATCACGAGTGGATGGAGGAGATCCTATCTTCTCCTTACAGAATCAGCCAGATTACCCCCGCAGACCTCAACCTAGGCTTCAAGGGTGAGTTGGCTTCGCTGACTGAGGGCATTTTCCAAGCGCAGGGGTACGATGCATTCAGCTCGGTGCCCGACAAGCCCTACATTGGTCGTCTGGACGCTGGCCAGGCGGACGAGTTCCGCAAGCGTGTCAATGAGCATATGGATTCTACTAAGGCGGAGATTGAAAAGATGCAAGCCGCCCACGCCGAGGCCCTTGCCAAGTTCAAGGAGAGCTCGCTCCTAAACAGCAAGGAGAAGGAGCTCAGAGGCGTGGTTGAGAGCACTGGGTCCGAGGCTTGGAGACTCGAGGGCAGACTGGATCCCCACGATGAAGACGCTGGGCCCCGTCCTACCACTAAGAAGACGATTGATCAGATTGTTGCGGAAGTTGAGACTTCCACTGGTCGAAAGGTTGAGGCCAAGTCGTCGATTTCCCGTGTTCAAGAAGGCGGCTATCAGGCGCCAGCACCGGAGCCCGCGCCGGCGCCAGCCACGCAGCTGTCACGACAGCCTTCTCAGTCCGGCTCGCAAAACAGCGGCGTCTTGGTTGGCGAGTCAGATATCGATATGGGCAACACCGCTGCTGGACTGCTGGACCAGATGGGAACAGGACTCTCGGCGACTTCTACTCCGGTGAACAACCTCCCTACACCTCAGCCTCAACTATCAGCCGCCCATTCAGGCGCGGCTACTCCATCCAATGCCAATGTCCCGTCACCCGCTGCCCTGCAGGCCCCTGCTCACCAAGGGACCGGCGGCGTTGATGTGGCCATGGGCGGGACTGACGAGCCGGCGAAGGGGTCGACTGGAACTGCACCCGACCAAGGCACAGGTAGCGGAGACTGGGTCGTGGTTCCTCAAGGCGGAGCGACCCCAGACCCGAATGCCCCAGCGGCTACAACCGCGTCCATGGCTGGAACCGCGTCGGCCACGGAAGACAGCGAAGCAGCCAGGCAAGCCCCTGGGTCTAACAAGGCGCCATCCGCTGCCGCAACGCCAGCTGTCACAGATGGCGGCTCTGTGTCATTCGATCAGAACGACTTCAGTTCCCTAGGCGACCTCGACACCGCCGGGGATGCCCTAGCTGGGTTCGATGGCCCAACCCTGGATGGGTCTGCGGGCGAGCTTGGTGATGGTCTGGATCTCAACATGGACATGGAGGACTCCGCCTTCGGTGATGCTTTCCACGGGGTCGAAACCTCGGGCACTCCAGCGGAAGGCCAGGGGCAAGACATGTAGGGCTTGTTATGATCCTTGGCGACACGCCGCATGGGCAGTAATGGAAGCAGCAGTAACAGGCACATCACAAGTCAACAGTCTAGACTTCAAAGGACGCGCCTTTCACTGCTGCGTGGGTCGAAGACGGGGGCCTTGGGTGATGTTGAAACGATGGAGAATGGCGCGGTGTGTCAGAGGTGTCTGTTTTGATACCTGACACGGTTGTGTTTTTTTGCCGTTTGTACGAGTCGTTTTTCGATGCTGTACCTAGTTTTCTGTAGAATACGGGCCGGGGAAATTTTGAACAAGGGGTCTCTTGTCTGAAGTTCGGTGTAGCGAGTGGAGTTGTGACAAGTTTGTCGTGGTGCGATTTACCTCCTGTATCACTAGTATCCTGCCCAGACAACATTGCCAGCTCACGGCTTACGCCAAGGGAGCAACCGGCAGGATTGAGCGCCTTGTTACATTCGGCCGGATGCCGAGTGCTTAAACGTTATGCTTCGGCGAGACGAGACGAGGCGAGTCAGTTTGATCGCCCCGAGCAGGGGTATGTTATGATTGTGTCAGGGTTTCAAAGTTGTCATCCGGCTCGTCGCCGAAACACGGCCGTGAAAGATGCTCTCCGGGCTGAAAAGCATGAGCGTCATAGCTACAAGGGACGAAATATCCAGACCTGTCACGTCGCAGATCGTGGCGAACGGCGTTGTCCGTGGGGAACCGAAGCCGGGGCAGCGTGGCTTGTTAGAAGTTCATTTCTGGGATGGTGCCTTGGCTGCTTTCTTGACTTATATGCTGTTGCTGCATCACCGCTTTTCTAAGTATTATCCAACAATCGTTCTTTGCTGGTTCTTTTCTTCACGGCTGCTGGCAGCATTATTTAATTTCTACCTTCCTTACGTGGCTGTCGGGGTTTTGACTGAAGCGCTGGCGCTATTCCTAATTGCTGCTGAATCTCGATACCATCCTTCAAAGCGACTTTCCTTAATATTTTTTGTTTTATTGTCTATTCAAAATGAATCCATCACTTAGATGGTTGGTCATGATGATGGGTGCGTCGACCGCTGTGGCCCAGTTGATCAGCACACCTGACGCGGTAATAACTGGAATCTCTCACTCCCAACTCTCAGACCATTCCCTCTAACTGTCACCAGGCCATTGGGTTCGATGAAGAGGCCACCAAGGTGACTCTCCCCTTTGAGACGCTCTCTTCCGCAACGGGGACCGGCAGCCCTGCTTTGGGCTTGCTGCCGTCGCTTGTTCTCGACAAAGATAGATCCAACGGCTCAGCAACTCAAAACACGGTTATTGCGACACCGACCGGAGGGAATGTGCCGGTTATCAACCCAGTCATCACCGCGTCGATGCCTCGCAATGGGACTGCGGAGGCCACGAGGTCTGGCAATGCTGGCACGAATGGCTCTGGTGTCACAGCCACCAAGTCCGGTACTGCCCCATCAGGGACCAACTCTGCTGGTAATTCTGAAGAGTCTGGAGGTTCGGGTTCTGGATCGGGGGATAAACCAAACAGCGGCGGTGAAGATGACGGTTCCGACAACGACAATGGGGGTAATAAGGACAACAAGGGCGATGGGAGCGACAACGGGGAGAGTGGCAGTGACGAAACCGGCTCAGGAAACAGCAATGATGGTTCGAATTCCGGAAACTCTGGGAATTCAGCCGATGGCATCTCAACGACATTTGCGAGTATTACGCTTGTCGCGGGAGAAACGCTTGCGCAAACATCAGCGTCTGCAACAGGCACCCCTTCCAGTGTCACATCTCTGGGACATAGATCGGCTCCAAACGTCGTACTTTGTTTGGGTGTGTTAGTTGCGAGTGCCTTCTTATTTGGATAGGCAAGGAGCACGGGTTTGATGCTTGGTCGAGTGCCTTTGATCTCTTTCAACACCTTTGTAGCGAGGGAGTATAGAGACAGGGTCATATTAACAGTACACTCGCCCATATTATTAGAGTACAGCTATTCTCACCCAGGCATAAGTTCATACACCTAAGCCTCAGCTAAACCAATGTACCAACCATGCGTGCAGTCGAAAAGTGCAATTTTGGGTTAAAAGTGTATTACCTTCATTATCAAATCTAACCCTATAAACAAAATAACATATTAGACTAATCCTAATAATTAGTCTTATTGAAATCTCAATTCCTAAATTGCTTGATTATGCATCATCATCATAATTATCTTTCGGACCGGGTCATCTAGTTATGTTGTAAACTTAATGTGTATTTGTGCGAATAACACTGTATTGTTTATAGAAGGGTCATTATCAAAGCCTCGTATATAGTTCGAAAGACAAAATCTAATGCTTCTTCGGACTCTATCACTGAAAATCAAAACGGGGATATCTAGAAAACGAGAGATGCTGATACCGATGCCAATGCCATGAAAATGCGTACAGAAACCAAACCACTCAAACAAAAGCATTACTAGGGCATGCCAGCCTTGATGTTGGCGTACACACTGACAGGGTACGACAGCATGTTCTGGGTCGTGTCCAGAGTGCCCATCTTGGCTGCGACATTCCTCACGATGCTGGAGGCGCCCGTCTTGTCGCCGCTAGCCTCCCAGTACATGGCACCGCCAAGGCCCTTGCTGTTGATGTAGGTCGCCTTTTGTTTGGCTGTGGCAATGTTCTCGTAGGTAATGAACTCCTTCGTCGTTGAGTTGAACGACCACGCTGCTATGGCCTGTGTGTTGACGTAGACTTTAGCGCCAGGGCGTGGCAGTCTTTGAAGAGGTAGATGCCATCCGTCGTGGTTCCTCCAACCATAGAGCCACCACCAACACCGCTGAAGGGCTTACCGGGGCCGGTGGTCTTGGCAAAGGAACGTCCATATAGGGGCATGCCGATGATGATCTTGCTCGCGGCGATGCCCTTGGCCATGTAGTCGGTGACAGCCTGGTCAGTGTTGAATGGGGTGGCCTTGGGGTTGGCCTTGGAAGGATAGACGTTGGCCTGCTGACCCGTGAGCGTATCCCAGGATCCGGAGTAGTCGTAAGACATAAGGTGCCAGGCGTCGATGTACTTGTCCATCCCTGCCAGGTCCATCACGTTGTAGTTCGTTGGGCCGGCCGATGTGGCAACGGTGATGATGAAGCGGTAATTCAGCTTGTTCTTGGTCGAATACGCATCCAACGCGGCCCTGAGTTCCTTCAGGAGGGATACATAGTTGGCCGCCTCAGTAGCGCTGGCAGGGTACTCCCAATCGATATCGATTCCGTCAAAAAGCCCCAGTCGGCGAGCAGCTTTACGGCAGACGAGACGAAGGTCTGGCGATATGTGACATTGGCAGCAACGGGGGCAAACTTAGAAGACCATGTCCAGCCACCAATAGACAGCAGAGTCTTGAAAGTACGGTACTTCTTCTTGAGAATGTAGAGTTGCTTGACGCAACCGTAGGCGTTGTTTCCGGTTTCTGACCAAGAGTCGGTGCTGTAGTGCTTCTCCAAATCGGAGTAGGAATCAGATGATTTCCTTCATCACAAGGTCAGAGAGGATTGTCAACGTGGATCTTGAGGGCACTTACACTGTCCCATCTGAGGCAATATCCAAGAAGGAATAAAGGAGATGGGTGACTTTGTCGGCCGAGATATTCTGAGGCTGGAAGTTGGCACCATAGATACCCCTGGACCTTATTAGTGCTGTGTATTTAATGCTCTGGATTGATAGCATACCAGTTTGTGAAGTAGAGGACGTTTCTTTTCGTCGTAGCCCTGAGCTCGAGGGAGTTATCCTCAACCAATTCCGTGTCTTCGTCATCGGGAAGAGGTAGGTCCACTGCTTCGGGCACAAACAAGTCGACAGCCACCACTGGGTCGGCAGTGGTAGCCAATTGCTGGACAACGGTAGCAGTGGAGGTCTCAGTAACCGTGGTAGTGATGTGCTTGTGGCGGACGCCATGGCCCCTTAGGGCCAGCCCAGGAGCAGCGAGAACGGTCTGCGCCAGGAGGGGCGCGGTGGTGAGAAGCAGTCGAAGCATGGTGGTTGTGATGCTGAGTGTGATGGGTGAAGCAGGATGAGGAAATCGAAGACAACGGTGCGACAAGGGCTTATTATGAGAATCCGATAATGCGGTCTGAGTCTGGATCCGCGTGGTGTATGTATTCCTCGTGGTGGATAAGACAGGGTGCGGAAGAGCGTGTCTGCAATGGAGTGTGTAGCCTGGCCTCCAAGCGAGGGTTCCCAACCTTCGGGTCTGGAACGAAGATACTCGACGAGGGCTGGGGTTCTCGGAGAGCCGCGAAGCCGTTCAACAACCACCGCAGAGAATGTGACGAGGAAGAAGACGGGATCAGATGACGCACATCATATTATGGTACGGCAAACACACTTGGTGCTTTTCGAGGTGAACAAACAAGCAGGTTCACGGACACAGCGTAAACACGGGGGGCTTGCGGCAGACTTATTAGTCGATCTGAAGGTTCCAGCCGATGAGGGAGCCGTTGGCGCCAGATTCCACGCGAAAGCAACAGTCTAAGCCGCGCGTCAACAACAGCTCCAGCCGTGGCAACTCGGGCAGATCAGAAACCGCGACACTCTAGTGAAATAGAGTCCGCAGGGCCTGAAAAGGCGACGCCGCTCTCCACATGGGTCAGGGAGGCTGAGGAAGCCATCTTGGTTGAGTAGAGCGTCAGCTGAGACTGTGACGCCCAAAACGTGGGCGTGGTGGCGTGTCTGTGGTGGGAAGCAGGAATGCGCCAGTGACTAGAGTGTCTAAGAGTGTCCAGAATGTTCAGAATCAATGGTCTCCACGCTAAGACGGGCGGGAAGGGCTGGTCTTAGATTGCGCGTTGATGGATGAAAGGGACTCGCGATGTTAGTGTAAAGTGACTTATTAGTGAATATTCAAGGGTCAACTTGGAGTTAGATCAAGACGATGTAGACGCCATTCAGGGGTCTAGCGTAGTTAGTGAACGCCCGTTGGTCCTGCGTTTAATTACACCTGTACAGAATTTATCTTTGTCAACTCTACGGAGTAAAATACAAGGCAATCCCTTCTGTTGCGAATTTGCCATCTCGGAGCAGTCAACTGCCTGCTCACTCACCATCCCCTTCACCCACATCACGAAACGATTCCTGTCCGCAACACACTCATTATGCGCTCTCGAATACCTTCCAGGTCTAAAGTTATCCTCCAAGTAACACAAAATTGCTGTAAATAACACCCAGAGACCCTCCACGGGCTATACTCTATCCACAGTCTCACTTTCCCGGTGCCCTCGCGCGCGCCTTGACTTGCGGTCCAGGTGGAGGAAATTGACTACCTCGGTGGCGCAACCAGGTTTTGCCAAGGTCAGACGGCAAATACAATATGGGATTCTAGTGCAGTCCTGTCCAGATAAGACACTTTTTGCGCTCGGTCCAGACTTTGCCAAGCGTCCTTGCTTTGGCGGGATCATCCCTGAGAGCGCGGCCTTCTAAGTTCTCCTTGCACGCGATCCCCGGCAACGCGATCGGCTATTCCGTCCAAGATGTCGGTATCTAATTACACAGGACACCATAACCAATAGTCGGCATTCCATTACGGGATCTACATGGAGAAAAAAAAATCATATCTCCCAGACTCACTAGCTGAGGGTGAATAGCTCAAACACGCGCGTCCCGAGCTTCTTAGTACAAAGAATTGTGTTCAGCTTCTCTCAGGCCAGCGCTAGTCAAGCCACTATCGATAGTCGAACTTCGCGCCGGGAGTTGGAATTGACCATACGCATGTTCCATTCCATCCCCCCTTCGTTGGATTGCGGATCTCAGCAAGAAGCCCCTTTTTCCTGTTCCCGATTGGGCTATCGCAGTTCTGGGCTTGTCCGACCCGAGACACTCGCACGAGTGGACGAAGTGCCTCATTGAGCCTCATTGCGCCCGGTGCATGCGCCCTGAACTTGAAGTCCACTCTTCAGAGTCAATCCTCGGTTGTCAGTTCCAGCCACTTAACAGAATTCGCCTGCCAGGTCACAGGAGCAACGATGTGACGGTAGTGTCTTACACCCGGTTAATTCCCATATTCCGGTAACAGTACTACAAATTGCCCTGTGTCCAGGTAATGACATTCTTTCCGTCCCAATTGCAATGGTAATGACTCGGGATTTCTGTATCGGGAGGGTTCAATGTATCTAGTTAGAACCCGGTTTGTTCCCGCATCACAATAACTAATAATGGAGCTTCTCGCCGCGTTCCTGCAACTCTTCCGATGGACCTGGCAGAATGTCGGACGCGGCGCGGTGGAGCATTCACCATGAATATTGCGCGCATGACCCGTTATTCGTTTCCAGGAGGCTGGTGACCTGACGGTAGACCTGAAGGTGAGCCATTTTAGGCAAGTGGTAAGTTGAAGCCAAATGACGAGTGTATTTAACCAGGGATTCAACCAACACGAGCGTGGCTGAGGGATTGGGACTCTATCAGCAGACAAGGTGAATGATGCCCAACGGGAATCTTTCGGATAGATCCAACGGCGACTGGGATGGATATCAGATGGGCATTGATTAACGGATTGGACTAATTCCCATGTGATGTAGGGTAAATGACGTCCAAAGTTGTCTCCACTTGCAGACAAGAAATACAAAGAATCCTCACCTTGAATTGATCACATGTTATCGCCACGATGCATGCCCAGTTTCACGATGCATGCCCAGTTTCAATGCTGCCCAACCTCTCAACCTCCTCTCCCCCACACTCTTTCTAGAAGCCTGTTCATCACCGCCCCCCCCCCGCGAACCAAACCCCCGGATCTAAGCCACCGCCACGCTTGCCCAAAACGCCGTTGCCTGGCCGGACCACCCGGGCGGCTCCGTGATCCTCCGCGCCGGCCGCGGAGCCTCACCTCCTCATTCGCCGTGTCCGGTTGGGCGCCGCTACGGGGAGGGGGCTCCCCCGGTAAATCAGCCGCAATCTGCAACCCCCAGCGCTTGCTCACATGAACATCGTAGCGAGGCGTAGGCGCTCCTTCGGGCACGAGCGGTATGATGACGTTCCCGCGGCCCCAATGATGGTGTAGATATGACATTAGCGAGCTGGGTACCCTTGTTGCTTATGTCTTGGCTCTCCAGCTATCAGCTCCTCATAAAGAAGACGTGCGACCCGCTTCTGGGCCTGATGGATCTCTGCTTTGGAAGAAAAAAGGATCGACCTCTATCGACTCTCGTCTCACTACGTAGATCTACTACGCGCTTGTTTCCATCATCACCACCCCCCACAATCCATGTCTCCGCGAGTCGCTGCCCGTCGTAGCAGGGTGGCTCTTCTTGTTAACTTTCGCAAGCCTATGCTGTCGGACTTCGACGGCAACACGCGACCTCCTTAATGGGTCTTGTACACCACGGTTTAGATCTTTTCAACTACGATCAGCGAGTCTGTTCTAGTCAAGTCCTCATCCCCAAAGATGGCACCCCCTCAAACATCGAGTATGACGAGTATGTCGTCTACAAGAAGCCCGAAGAGCTGGAGTCTGGGGCGCAAAAGGACCCCCTGGGAGACGGAGAGGATCACATCGTCCATCATTTCACCCGAGACGATGCATCAGGCACCACCCTGTTCGATCTAGCTTTCCGCCATGGCTTCCTCCTGGATCGTAATGTATGTTTTCTGCAACAAGAGCTATCTGATCCAGTTACTAACTTGCCAGGGCGAATTCCGCAGGCCAGACGGCACGGAATCTCCCTCGGCCCGAATGGAAGGCCGGATCCGCAGAGTGTACGTCCGCGATACACCATGTTCCGTTGAGTACGCTTGACTAACTAGCTTAGCATCTGCTTCAAACGCAGGACACCCGCAGATGGCGGCCGGGATATCCTCAGCATGACTGTAGGTGACCTAGCTGCCATGAATTTGCACCCGGCAACTCTCCAGTACTCGACCCGTACGACAACGGAGTCGCGGTTTTGGTCCAAAGACAGATCTGAGTTGAGTAAGTGCATGAAAAGTGAAATCATGCTTGTAGCTCGCGCTTACAGTGATCCAGGTGTGATTCTGTCGTTTTCCGAAATGCCAAGGACGCCTTGCGATTTCCTCTCCATGACGTACAACGTCCATACTCGTTCCGCCACCATCTTGGTCCGGCAGTCCTGGGAGCCCAGAAGGCACAACCTCGACGACCTCGATGAGTACGACCATCGTCTGGAGTCTTGCCGAGCTCACTGGGCCCACCCGCTCATCATGCCGGTCGTGCTTCTCCAGGTGCAGTTCATGCGCTGCGAAGAAGCCGTCTCTGACAACAACATGAATGTGCCGCCGCCCTGGAACACGACGTCAGCAACGTTGCCGGCTTCGACACCGAGGAACCGTCCCCCTTCCGCCTGAGACGACAGATGAGCAGGGACGAGAACGGCAAGGTCACCTGGGGCCCCATGACCATGGCGAACCTCATGAAGCGGGCGCACGAGGTGTTGAAGGACACCATCAAGCTGCTGGACACGATCCGCTGGATGGAGCGTGCCGTCAAGGTCTTGATCTTGGCCGGCGACGAGCTCGCCGAGCGCATGGGGAGCTCACCCCAGTTCGGTCAGGACCTCAGCATGTTGAGCCCCTTGATCTTGGATCCGGAGCGAAGCCTTCCCGTGAGCCCTGTGCTCCCTCCGACTTTCCGGGTCCAGGTTCCGGATGGAGAGATAGACGGCGACTCGCTGGGCTCGCACTGGCACGAAATCAGACAATACCTCGACGGATTGCTGCGGCTCTGCATGGGCCTTGAAACCGATAGGCGTATGTCCGAGGCTCGGTGCCGTGCGCAGATCGACATGGTGAGTTGCCCCTGAAATCACACCTATCCGAAAACCACCGCTAACACGCCTTAGATCTACAGTAAGATGGCTCAGGAAGACAACGTGCTGAATGCTCGCATGGCGGTGGCATCCTCCCGAGACAGCTCCGCCATGAAGGCTCTGGCTGTCATCACCGCCGTCTTCCTCCCGGGCGAGTTCCTCAGCAGCCTGTTCGGCATGTCCATGTTCGACTGGCTCGGTCCCGACGAGGAGGATGAAGAGCCAAGCGCAGGCTCAAAAGATGGCGTGGGCAACATCAAGCGCTTCAGCCAGAGCTTCTGGGTCTTCTGGGCGGTAGCAATCCCCGTGACTGTCTTCATCCTCGTCGTGTGGCGGGCGTGGTGGGTGACGCAAGACCGCTACTTCCGGCGACACCTCTCGCACGAGCTCAGCGAGGAGCGTTTCTGGACCGCCGACGGCATGCCGCGCAACCTGGACAATAGCTTCGTGCACGACTTCTTCTACCTGTCGGCGCGGCGCGATGAGAAGGTCCGCGTGATGGAGGAGCTGCCCGACCTCGAAGCCATGGACTCGACGATGAAGGACGGTGGCGAGAGTGTCCCGGGACGCAGTGCGAGCATGAGACAGCGGCAGATCATGGAGGCGAGAATGTGGAGTATGAATCAGCGATCAACGGCTGTGTGAGCTTGACATCGCTATGGGACTGTGAGAGACGGACTGTTCGAGGTTGAATTAGTGGATATACATGGGACGTCGTTTATTTTCCCCCGAGTATCTCAGTACATAAGTCTATAGCCTGCTTTTGGAAACGTTGAATTTTTTTTTTGTCAGCGCTAATTTAAGCTATCTATTGATCCTTATGGTGTCCTTAGCGTCCACAACCAGGTCTTGTTGAGATGGGTTTCTGTTCATACTTCACATATACCAAAGTCTAGAGATTATAGGATATTTATTATGCCACACAACAACTTAAAGTAGTTTCAGTAAATCTCGTTGTCGTGTACCTTTTCAAAGAGAACCCCTCCCTCTGTCCAGAGTTGCTTCTCTCCAGTTGTATCCCCGACATCTGCTTCACCCTTACAACCAACTTTCACTTCAGTTTCTCTCTCCTGCTTCTCGCTCCCTTTCCCTTCCTCCAACAACCCCATATTCTGGAGAGTCCTCCTACAATACTCCACTCCGACCTTGGCCCTTTTCAATTTATTGTCCATCCTCTTACACTTGTTGCACTTCCCCTGCACCTTCCGCGACATGAGACCATGCGGCTTGCGCGTTCGGCAGCCGAATGGCAACTTGCCCAGCGCATGGTCCTGGGCGGTGTTGCATCGCCTGACGCGCCGGCCCCAGACATGGTGAGTGCAGGAGAATATCGAGCGTGCGTAAACACACATGGTCGGAGTGTCTGCTATTGAGTGTTTTTTGTATCTGTTTTGGTCAGAGTCAGGATGGCTCTCTCGATGTATCTTGGGTGCTGAAGACTGCCGTTTTCGCCCCCTTCCTTCATGGATGAGCGATGGCGGAAGACAAGCATCTTTCTTGAATTTATATTTCCAGCGAATTTTGACTCCTAGTTGTTTGTCCTTCTGTCTTTCGAGCTCCTGTACTGCCAACAACGAGACATGCCAACAGACCACAGGAAGAAGTCCCTTTCACCGGAACATCATGCATGGTAACAAAGAACACCACAACAGGGCTCCCAGACTTCATCGGCCAGTATCCAATTGTTCACAAACATTTGGCACAGAAGAAATTCTTCGAAACACGTAGACGCTGCAAAGGTCCCCTCTCTACTCATGCAATACACCGCTCTCCAACACCTCTCGAAAGTCTCGCGCCCACATCAAGTTTGAGGCAGTTTCCCCTTCGCCAACATGCGGCACTGGTTCGCCTACTCTGCGTAGAGTGCGCATCAGCGACGAGGCTTCGTCATTCGAAATGACGATGCCGCCTTCCAGGAGACACTCCATGTCCGTCGTTGAGTCCCCGAAGTAGAGCACCCGCTTCTTCTTGTCCGTCACGACATGATCCAGGGCTTCCCTCTTCTCATGGCCGTTCGTCATCCGCCCGCCCAGGAACTCGGGTCCCAGGATCGATCCGTCCGCGTGCGGCTCGTTGGCGATGACGCGGATCTGGTGCGGGAGGAGCGCGCCCTCGATGAAGGCACGGGACCAGTTCACCGAGACGACGCATACCTCCCATCCCTTCTCTTCCGCAAGGCTGATCAAGTCCTCGAAGCCCTCTCGGATCTTGACCTTGCCGCTCTTTACAGCCTCCTCGCCAGCGCGTCTCAATTTCTCAGCATCGAGGCCGGCGAAGACTTGTGACGCCGCAACCCGATGTAGAGACGCCTCTTCGACATCCTTCATGCCCGATAGGAAACGTATTTCCTCCTCGACACATTTCCGTTCCTCCGCCGGCATTGGGTGCTCACTGCTGTAGCGCTGGTAATCTTCCATGTAAGACCGGACCACTTGATCCCACTCGGTCTGCAGGTCTTCGCCACGGTGGCGCTTCTGATACTCAATAGCCGAGTTGGCGAGTACTCCAACAGTGTCTTGTTGGGTAATTGTCCCATCAAAATCGAATATGAGATGCATGGTTTGCGGATGGGGGCTTCGTCTCCTTGAGAGTGGGACGCTTATTGTACATGTAAATGAGGTCGGAAAATGGGATCGCCGGAAACGTTACTGGCGTCTGACTTATCAATGCCCCGAGGTGTTCCGCCACCAAGACGGAGTCACTGGATAGTCGACACCCGGTGACCTGATCAACCCATTCCGTCCTAAAGCCGCTTCATGGTTAATGGCGTGCGGGGAAGAAGCTGAATTACGTAGGTCCTGATGTGGATGCTACAGAGTGCCGATTGTGGAGCTTCAAAGAGCCGAATTGCCTTAAGTCGTCTCACTTTTCACTTCTCACTCAAACGCCAAGCCTCATTCAACGACGAGTGATCAGGTGCCCGTAGAGAGGCAAGTCTGCGCTGGCTTCTCATCTGGCCTAATCTCTAATAATAAAGGGTATCATACTCTAAAAACCCTGGCCTTAATGCCTTAACCCCCAAACACCAACAGTAAAGGAACAAAAATACATCCATCGGGGTTTGCCGATTCTGGGACATGTGAACGAACATCATCCACGATACTACTGCGTGGGCAAAACGTCCTCCATCTCCTCGCCCTCGTCATCATCGCCATCATCAACCGCCTCCGCCGCAGCTTCCTTGGACTCCGAGCCACCCTTGTCCCGGTAGGCGTCGCTGAGGCAGTAGTGATTGGCGAACCGGCCACTCTTGTTCAGAACAGCAACGTCTTCCAGGACTTGACGCAAATACGTGTCGGGCTGGTGCAGCTTCTGTCGGAGCGCTTTCATAGACCAGTACTGGAACTGACGGAAGCACTCGAAAATAAGATCCAAAAGCTGGTTCTTGGGGATACGAGCGGCCTTGAACACCTCGCCCTTCTTGGGCTTGACAATCGGAGCCGTATTTTTCTAGAGAAATGTGAGCGATGAGAGTACGCGACTGAGTAAAGCAAAACATACGATGAAGTTTCCTCCCCAGCTGACTGCACCAGCAGTGCCAGGGTTGATGATGGAGGATGCTTTGTTGCGGCTGATGATTTGGAGCTTCGACTTTGATTGCTCGGCATCCATCAGGCGTTGTGCCAAGAGACGCTCCTCCTCTTGGACATCTCTGGGCTCCACACGGACATCGTAGTGGATCTTACCAAACACCTTGGTTCGCTCTGTAACGTCAAATTAGCATGGAGGCAAACAGCCAGCAAGGTGATGACAAACTTGGCACCGCCTTGCGGTAGTATGGCTGGTATCGACTCCTCCGGTCGTAGGTTGGTCGCTCGGCGCCGCTCGCAGCAGCGGCTCTCTGTCTCAGGATCGAGGCTGGGATTCCGGCGTTGGAGGCGTCCTGGCGAGCCTTGGTGCGCGCCTTGAACCCTGGCAGGTCCTCTTCGCTGAAGATGAAGTGGTTGTTGACGTTTGCGTCCAGGACCTCGAGGTCGTACTCGCGGGGGATAAGTTGGTGCTCTGGGCAGTTAGGATGAAGCAGCATGCGCAACTTGGTCTATGAACATGTCAGAAACGCGGTTGTTGGGGAGACTGGAATGGTATTGTTGCCTACATCCGTGGCACCGTCAGGCTTGGACTCGTTCCATGTGCGCAGTGTTCCGATTTGAATCTCGTCGTCATCGCCCAGTCGCTCCGTCATCTTCACCCACGCGTCCCACATGTACTTGGGGACGCGCGCGAGGTAGAGAGTCTCAAAGGGGCTGTTCGGAATATTCTTGTCGAAGAATTCGAGGTCGCCGGCATCTTCGTAGAGGTCATCCTCCTCAGCGTTCGCGGGGAGGCGGTAGCCTCAGGGTCGGGCTTGATGAATCCGGCGTCGGCCATGGTGGGTGATGGGTGGCTGTAGCGAGCGTGCGACTCAACCAGGTTCTCTGGGGTCCGCTGAGATGGAGAGGGTCGGGCCGTGCGTTTGCGACAGAGGGAGCGCGTGGGAGAGAGCGTGTACGGGAGAGGATTGACGATGGACAAAGAGGCGAGATGTCAAAGGTCTGGGGGAAGTCTTTAAGGCTGCAGTGACGAAATGGGAGCTGGAGCGCCAGTTCAAGAGGTTGATGCGCACGGGCCAAGCGAGCTCCAAGGTGCCACTGTCCGCGAGTAAGTTAACCGCTAGCCTTAATATGGCTTAGATGTTACTACCCAGTTGGGAATGGTCGGCTTATCCAGGTCGGTACGTACCCTGAACTCCAGCGCCTGTGTCTCCCGGCGCCGCGAACAACCTACAACCTCTGGAGTCTCGACGATCAACGAGACTCGATCAGACAAGAATGACCTTGTGACATTAGGGCCCGGATGGTCAACCGCTTCCAGGTCTTCTCCTTCCCCGGCTTCTTTACTATTTCCCGCCCTTCTCAACTCTCTACCGCCTAGTCCAGAGACCATGAACCTGCCGTTCCTGGTCATCCTCATCCAAGCTACAATTACGCCGACATAGCGACACCGAATCCATCGCGCTGATTCACAACCACATCCAATCCACTCCGTCGTCCCCCCGATTCAATTCGCCAAGATGGGTGTCAAGTCCCTGATGGAGCTCGCCACCGCGGCGTGCATCAAGAACATCCGCGAACTCGAGAGCGTTGGCGACTACCTCCCTTACGAAAATGTGCGCCACATCCTCCTCAAGGTCAACAACGCACACCAGCTGCGCCAGATCGAGCTCAACTCTCCCCAGGTCGATGGAGAGACCGGCGAGATCTGGCTCAAGATCATCGAGCGCGAGTTTCCCATGGAATACAAGGCCAAGGCATACAAGCCCCAGAACCCCAAGAAGTGGTACCGCGTATGGGAGAAGTACAAGAAGGACCACGACCAAGCCCTCCAGGAGAGCGAGGCGAAGCTCATGAGTACCCTGGCCGGTCTCAGGCAGAATAAGGAGAAGAACACGAGCACAATCATCGATAGGAGGCTCGATAGGAGGCTCCTACCTCGAGTCGGTCCCAAGCGAGGTTGGGGTCCACGGGACACAACCACCAGTACTCTCGCATTTGCCAGAGGTAGTCGTACCAAGACCGCCAACGGCGCCAGTGTCATGAGAAAGGTGCGACGCGAGACCAAGGAAATTGCCAGTATCCACGGAGCGCTCTCCAGGCCGGTTCGAGGTACGGCAGCCCTGACCCGGCCGAGCAAAGCCCCTGCGGCCATGGTCAACGACTACCGAAGAGCCGCTCAACCCGTCTACCGGCCAATCCCCAAGGTTTCCGAGCCATCTTCTGCCGTCATGGAGCACGAAGAGCGAGCAACCTTCATCTCGGACTCTGAGGATGATGACGACAATGACGAGCTATTCGATGATGACGAACCACCTCCAGCTCGGGCTCCGCCCCCAAAGTCCTTTGCAAAGGCATCCGCCACATCACTTCTCAAAAAGAGACCAACAGGACAGTCGTCGAGCGCGTCCCCCACTAAGAGTTACACATCCTCTTCGACGAGTTCCGCACCGAGGACTACCACTAAGCGTCCAGGGATCCTATCAAACAATTACAGGTCCTCCGCAGCCAAGACACAAACTGCATCATCATCAAGCGCCGCTGCGCCTTCGAGGCCCGCGCCATCGTCTGAGCCCACCAAGCCACCTCAGCGCCTCCCTCGCGCGCAAACTTCCCCGCCTCCAGCAATTGACTCTGGGCCATCCTCACCACCACCCATCCCGGACGTCGCAGCACCACGCAAGAGGAAGGCCGTGGATATCTTTATGAAACGCAAGAAGAGAGCTTGAGGCCTCAATATGGAGGCGTATTTGACATTGCGCCTGGATCTTGGGTAGCTGTCGGGAGGCGATTTTCTGGGCTCGCGATTTTCAGGCGACTACGTTGGAAGAATCTTATAGCTTTGGGAAGTGGATAACAAACATCTGGAAACTAGCCTGGGCAGACATATATATGTGTGGCGGACAGCGGTCTGGATATGAATATGGGCATGGGAACGGGAGAAATTTGCATATTGGTGATATTCTGTATACGGATGACTGGACTTGTAGCAGGTAGTGCAGAGACACACCCGGATTTTTATAGATAGCTGCAAGCCTGAATGCAAAAGACTGGAAGTTGCATCATGACCAACTTGTTCGAGCGAGTCTTGGGGTATCATCATTCCGTACGGACGACCGAGGCATCATCACACGAAGAGCAACACAGTGGCGGTCCCTTTTTACAATCGCAAAACTATCGAGCATCTCTGCATGAGTCTGAGACACAGCTTTCGTTATGCGTGCGCAAATATCGTGAATGTCGTCCCGCCCAACGCCCGAAAATGCAGCCTCCGCGATTCGTCCCCGTCCACCATCTCGTTGTCTTCATTTCTCGATCCGTCGGGGTTCGATCACCGAGCTTTGAACCCGGCACCCATTTAGCAGGCCACGGATCGTCCTCCTCTAAGAGCGAGGACGAGATGCAGGGTGTCGCCGGCGACGAGGTTGTATTCGGCGGCGGTCTTGTCATCAGTCCTGTGGTGGGTTGTTCAGTCAGCTCCAGTTGTCCGCATGGCGAGGTATGCGCGAAGGAGTTGGGGAAAGGGAGGATGGGGAGCTGGTCGTACATTTGCTTGCCGCCGTGGATCAGACGCTGCTGAACAGGGGGGATGCCCTCCTTCTCCTCGACCTTCTCCTTGATCTGCGAGACCTGCGATGGCGGTTAATCCCAGATGCCCAGCTTCACGGACAAGTGCGGCGCTTCGCGAAATACCTTGTAGTCCATCTCGATGTCGAGCTCAATCTCCTTGCCGGTCAGCGTTCGGACCCTGCAAGGCAGCTGTTAGCTCGTTCGTTCCGCGCGTGGCGGGATGGCCGTCTGGCCAGCAGCGGCGGCGGCGATAGGTTCACGCACTTGATCAACATGGCGGCGGTTGTGACTGCGGGTGCAGCGGTTTGGAATCGATTCTGGTAAATGCGGAGGTCTTCCTCGAGCGTGGAGTTTGTCGTTGGAGGCGTGGGAGAGAGTCGTACAAGTGCGAGATGCCGGTGCGCAAGGCTGATGCGAGGAGGCAGCGATGGTGGGTTGGGCTGACTGATTGATGGTGGGGTTGGTTGGTGGAGGAGGGGCGGCTGGGACGGAAGCGGGACGGAGTTAGGATGTAGTTACTACAGTACCTACCTAGGCATAACACACACCGAGCTAATCAGGCATCCTCACAACTCAAAGCATTTCATAAAAAGGTTGGATTAGGTAGTCTTTGCTGCCTGGTATTCCTATAATACATTCCATCCTCGCGGTAAACATACAGTGGAGATTCGTAGCAAACCCCGGGACTCCCATTTCCTTATCCCTGTTCTTCCCTCCCATTTCATCACTGCCAACCCGGCTTAGTTGCTCTTCTCGGGCATCTCAAAGACGTTGAGACCCAGGCCCTCAGAGTCCAGCAGCAGCCGGTTCTTGGAGCCGGACTCTTGCATTTGCTGGGCGATGAGCCGGGCGTTCTCAATCTTCTTGAGCTCCACGTACGCCTTGTTCTTCTTGATGGCCTCACCAATCAGCTCGGCGGAGCGGGCCTCACCCTGTGCCTTGACGACCATGGCCTGCTTCTCCTGTCGGGCCTTGTCGACGATGAAGGCAGCGCGCTGGGCCTCCTGTTGGGCGACCTGCTTGGCTTCGACGGCGGCGGTGAATTCGGGGGAGAAGGCGAGGTGCTGTTGTCATATGTTAGCCGGCTTGTTCGGGAGAATAGCTTGCAATAGCGGTGGTTCATACAGTCAGGGAGACATCGTCGAGGAGAATGTTGAATCGGGCAGCTCGTCGGGAGAGGTTCTCTCGCACCAGCTTGGCGACCATCTCTCGCTGGGTGATCAGCTGGCTGGCGTTGAACTGGGCAACGACGCTCTTCAACACCTCGTTGACAATCGAGGGCAGCACTCGCTCGTCGTAGTCCACGCCCAGAGTGCGGTAGATCTGGGGCAGAGCCTCAATCTGGGGCCGGGAGAGCACACGGCAGGTGATGTTAACCATCTGCAGATCCTTGGTGCCAGTCAACGAGGCCACATTGCGCGGCTTCGCTCGCACGTCATACACGATCGGGGTCTCGAACCAGGGGATGTTGATGTGCGTTCCTAGAAACCGCCCGTCAGCTTGAATGCCATGGCGACGCAGGGTCCCGGCTCCTCCGAGGGCGCCTCCTCACCTTCGTTGTAGATCTCCTTGCTCACGCCGCTGAGCCTCTGGTACTTGATGGCGCGCTGACCACCGTCGACGTTGAAGAGCGAGTTGGACAGCAGCATCGCGCCGCCGGCCAGCAAAATGCCGCCGGCGAGGGCACCGCCAGCTGCTCGGGGCATCTTGGGGCCGCCACCTCGGCCGCTGGTCTGCTGCATCTGGCGAAGGCGGCGCATGGCCTCATCCTGCCAGTTGTTCTGCGACATTCTGAGTGATTTGATGGACGGTCGCGACCTGGGATCAAATCGAGATCTCGGGAGTGGCGGGTTTGGCGGTCGTAGGCTCGTCGAGGTGATGGCGTTGGAGCTGCTCGATGAAGCTGTCGTTGATCGGTCCCGTTTTTCCAGTGTCGGCGGTTCCCGTGTCGTGACCCACCCCCGGTGCTCTCACGCTCCACCAAAAAGTGCCGAAGGACCTACCCTACAACCTACCCCAGCAACGTCATTTCTCCTTGACAGAATATGTTTGTCAGACAGCATGGAATGATCTAACACTACTGTGTGTGTATTGTCGCTATTGGTGGTGTGAAATCTTTTCTTTTACTTCTTCATCGAATCGTAACAATAAACAGTTGTCTGCATTGTAATCTCCATCCTTGTTTCTTACAGCCAATTGTGTACTGATGCTCTTACACCAAGAACATCCTATGCTCCTCACTATTCCTAACACTTTCCAAGTACATGACATGATATCCAAACCCCGTTCGCCAGCCAAAGGGTATCTACCCGGAATGAGCACATGATGGCTAAGCCTCCATCAACGTAAAGGACATTGCCCACTCATGATCCCATTCGCCACTCGTACCATGTCCCCCAAAAAACAACCATCAATCATCTCTGCGTATTATGTCGAGAATGTGCCAATGAACAAAAGAGATCCTCCAGGAGTGTCAAACTCCGCTTTCCAATTAGTTACCCAGAGCAATCTGAATAACCTCGGTACCGGCCTTGGGTTTTCTGGCGAAGCCATTCAGCATCCTGAATCCGGCCTTGCAGTTTCGGCCCTCCTCAATCACAGCGGGAACGCCATCGAGGCACTTGCCAGCTTCTTCCATGGCAGTACCAGCAGTCACCGTGTCGGCAAGTCGAAGCTCGCCCGAAACCTTCTCCATCTCACATCGAAGGAGCCACCGCTCCCAACTCCATCCACCAACAATGCTGCTCACGCTCGCGACATCGTCGCTGCTTCCCATCACAATGGCACTGAGCCGGCAGGTCTTGACGTCCTGGCCATTGGGGCTATCCTTCAGAGGTGGGGTGGGGGGCTTATGAATGTTTCGCTTCGCACCCATTGGAAGGCACATCCAGGCACGTCGGACATCCTGGAAGCCAGTTCGAGCCAGACGGCCTAGCCACAGCTTGGTCGGGTTGGGGTCGTAGCCGAGGGTCTTGAGGGAGAAGCCAAACTCGACGCTCTTGGCAAGGCCGATGGGGCCTGCGTTGATGATGTCGGAATCGAGAAGAGAAAACTCGAGATAGCCACCAGGCTTCAGCACGCGCATGCACTCCTTAAGGCAGCCGTCCCACTCGTCCTCACCGTTCTCGCCAAACAACTTGAGGATGCTATGGAGCTCCCTGGCGGAGATGAGATCGAACTGGTTGTTCGCAAACGGGAGGCGAGTCAATCGCTCAACAGCTACCTGGCGGTGGTTGGGAGGGCCTCGGATGTTGGCGTTGGAGAGCTGGCGGATAGCCTTGGTGGTGACAGTGTAGATCTTGGTGTTGGGAAACTGGAGGGCACAGTGCCATGCCCAATCGCAAGCGGACTGTCCACCAAGATCAAGGATCTCTCGCGCGGTCGCGGGCCACGCCGTCCTTACCGGGAGCCATGCGTGAGAGGCGGGCAAGACGCTTGGTGACCGGGGCAGAAATTAGACGGCCACCGTTGAGCATCTTGATGGCGGCGACATGCCAGGTAGAGACAGTCATCTGGTTCATGGCTTCGACCTCCTTCTCCCGACGCAGCTTCTCGGGGTCGTCGGTCAAGTTGTCATCGCCACGAGCGACATTGGAGCTGAGTCGCTTCTTGGCAGACTGGGGAACGACGCTGAGCTGGTACTTGCCGAGGAGCTGGTTGCGGTGGGATTCTCGAAGCGAAACTCGTTGTCCCTGAAGGGCCTCAAAACGGGCGAGCTGGTGAACAAACACATCCTGGCGCTGAGTCCTGATGATGTAGTCCTGGAAAGCACGGTAGTAGGCCGACTCCTGGCGCAAAAGCATCGACGGAAGTCGCTTTGGCTGGTCAGAAGCGGAGACTAGGTTGGAGAAGCGGACCGTCTTCTTTCGAACAAGAGCTTGCTCAGGCTGGGGCTCAGTTTGGGGCTCGGCCTTGACTCCCTTCATCTCCTCGTCCTCGGAGACTTCGGCGATGGTGTCTAAAGCGCCATCATCTTCGGAAGTATCGTCGTCAATGGGTCGGAGGTATGATCGCTGAGCCACGAGCCACATTTCAGTGCGATCAAGGTTCCCGAGTGCCTCCACTTGCTGCTTTCGAGCATAGTTAGGGTCGTAGTCGACAACAATCTCGGTCGGAGCGTCCTCGGCATCCGGAGACTGAGGGGCCTTGAGGGTCTCGGTGGACGAGTCGGTGTTTCTGTGCTCAATGACAGGCCGGGCAGTGGGCATATCGTCAGAGAAGTCATCATCGTGCAATTCGAGAACGTGCTGAACGACTTGGGACTCTGTGGCAGCGGGTGTGAACTTGACATTCCTGTAGAAATCTTCGGCAACCTCCTTGCGCTTGGGGACAGGCGGGAGCGGGGAACTGGTTCCTGCGTTCCAGGGGCACCTATAAAACTGCTCAGCAGTCGTCGAGGTGGGAGGAGGCAGATCCTCAGGGGACTTGGAAGGCATATGCCAGGTGTTTCGAGTCCGGGGAGAGAGGCCAGAGAAGAAACCTCCCGGTGACGGAATGTCGAGCTTTGTCAAATGAGCGAGCGATTGACGGTGCGGGTTTGGGGCGAAGGTCGTGCCCTGAGTGATCAGCGGCTTGAGGATGCCGACGAGTCGCGTATTGTTCTGTCGCATCTCGGGAACAGGCTGCGGTGGTGCGAGCAGCTGAGGCACTTCGATGACCTGAGACGGTTGCTCGTGAGGGTCCTCGTCGCCATGCGACAAGGCTTGAAGCGTAGCTAGAGCACCAGGCTGAAGCTGCACGCCTGCCCAAGCCTCCTCAGTGGTGACCTCGTCATTCCCAATGATCGGGGTTGGCGGGGCACTCATGGCCGCGAGTTGCTCGGAAGTCAAGCTGCCATCGAGTGAGGGAGGAGCCGAGATGGTTGGGATTTCCATGGCCTGTTGCATGTCCATGAACTCCACCTGAGCCGGAGACATGGGGAACTGAACAGACGGAGTGAGCGGCACTGGAGAAGACAACTTCTTCAGCCCGTCAACCGCGGACCATGAGTCTGTGGGGTTCTCGCGGCTCTCGGGGATGACCAAGGGAGTGGGCTGCTTGGCCGAGGCCTGCCTCGACCTGACAGATGACATACGCTTAGGCATCTTGGCCAAAGCATCCTCGTCCTCCGACACATCGTAGAGATCTTCGAACTCGGTGGCCGCGGTAGCGACGCTGGCGCGGTTCCAAGGGTTGGAGGAAGCCGTTGGTGAAGTGTCGGCGGAGTCGGTGGAGGGCGACGATGGGAGGACCGGGGCGGAGAGGTAGTGAATTCCTCTGGGGGTTGGGAAATGATCGCTCATCGGAGACAGCCAGGCCTCGATCGTCAACTCCGCACGCCTGCTTCGTTGGGCCTTGTTGGCGTTTTGAACCAGACCATCGTCGCTCTCCTCCTCGATTATTGGATTAAGGTTCCGCCGTTGTCTTCGAGCCAGCGAAGACTCCGGGGATTGGTATCTGGGTACGTGAAGTGCATCAGCCATCTTGCGAAGATCAGATATTCCTGAATATCTGACTGTAGCCGGGTGGCACGACGCAACACTGGTGGTGAATGGGTATTAGTGGTAACGGTAATGTATGTATCGACGACCGGCGTCTGGGTATTAGTACGTATAAACGACAGGATGCTTCGATCAACGAAAGCTCTATTATAGATTTGCAATGACACAGCACGACAGCTGGAGATGGAAGAAGTGAATGCGGAGCAAGAGGCCAGGCTTCCGGTTGGGGACTGGCAAAGTCTTAAAGAGGCCGGGGCGAGAAGCCAGGAGCGGGTATGCGGTGGGCGGCAAGCAACTGCAGTCGCAAAAGTGGCACCTACAAGCCATGTCAAGAACCATGCGCACCCACAAGCGCATCTAGGTGGGTCGATGCAGCGACGGACCTGGACTGGCTTGCCGCATGGAGCGAGCGGAGGTTGGCTAAGACATCATCAGCGCCTCCAGAAGGAGCTGACTGGTGAGCAGGGCAGCGAGCGCATGGTGCTGGGTAATGCCGGCGGCGCCCAACTCACAGCCCGCGCCGCTGAAGGTGCGTGAGAGTGCGTGAAGTTGGATGAAAGTGGGATGGTGGCCTGCATAGCCGTCCTGGCCGCGTCCGCTATCGAGCGACTAGTTGGCGGCTTCATCCAATGAACGAAACAATTGCCATGCAGCTCGTGCTTCTATATTTGGGTGACAGCGGTGCGATGGAGTAGCAAGGCCGGGCAGCATGGCGACTGGCTAGCGCGCGCGAAACTGTGACATTGGTGGCCTATGATTGGGCTCATAGAGCAGGGGTCTGGCCAATCGTGGAGTTGGCCTTCTCCCGGCGGCTAACTGCTGCTTGGCCTCGCATATCCCCGTTCTCGAGGAGGCTGCAGGCTTGTGATACCGATGCTAGGACGCATGACTAGACAGGACGACGGGACGATGAGAACGGTGGATTGATACAAATCATGCAACAAGCCCGCCCTAGAGGTGGCCGGCTCGCCGACGTCTCGAATGTCATGAGCGTTTGGGCGGCGCGAGTGGGGGCGAGAACTGGTGGTGGAAATGGCTCCGACGAGATTGACGCGCCAGTTATGGCGGCCACATCGATCGACGTGTGAAGGCTGCAAGCGCTGACATGGAAACGTAACTTTCGCCAGGTGCCATCAGACCGGAGCCGGAATCAATAGTTCCTCGAGGAAACGGGCGGGTAAGTGCATTTACGCAGATGCGCCCCAGTCTGCGGTGTCACTATTGCGTTCGCGGCCCTTTTTGGCGTTGCTTTGCATTGTCGTCCATTGAGGGTTGGCGGCGGTTAGTTAAGTTTGGAGACTCGGGAGTTGGGGCGGGTCAGATCTCGGTGCCTCAGACAGAAACAGGAACCTGGGTCTTTGCTCGCAGCTCGCACCGTCTCTCGTGCCTCAGGCCCGAACGGCCCCGCCACCCGCTCCGGTGCTCGCTGGACTGGCTGGCTCGCTGGGCTGGCAGCGCTGCAAGCCCCTCCATGAATTTTACCCCGCCATGGGTTGAGTTATCGTATCTGGCACGCGTCTCGCCATCCAAGAGCTTCCCCTACACCACGTCTGCACATACACGCCATGGCAGACACAGAACAGCCCGAGGGCGAGCCCCAGGCCCGACATGTAGTATACTGCGGCGGTACGTCTTCTTTTTCTTCAGCAGTTGTCCCGTCTGCTTGCTCTGATGAGAAACTGAATTGATTCTGACCCTGTCCAGTTTGCACTCTGCCCCCGAGGTTCGCTCCCCCCTCCCATATGACATCCCCCCCCGCGAGTCCGATCCCCGAAGCTTAACAATGGCCAAGTAGTACTGCGAGTATGGCGGCACCGTCAGAAAGTGCCAGGAATGGCTAGAGAAGAACGAGCCCGTCATGTACGAACGGATTTGGTCCGCAGGTACGAAAACCCCCCTGGTCTTTCCAGACACACTACCCAGGATTGAACATCCATTAACGCCCATCCCAGAGGCCCTAGAGGCTGCCACCGCGTCACTCTCCGTCGAAGCCCAGAAGCGAGCCGCAAAGGACGCCCAGAAGAAGACGGCAAAGGCTGAGGCCGCCGAGGCCAAGCAGGTTGAAAAGCTTGCCAAGAGCATGATCACCATCAAGCGGATCGAGCGAAACAAGAAGAAATACGTCACGGCCGTGATAGGCCTCGAACTTTTCGGGCTGGAGTTGAAGAAGGTAGGCCACTTAAAGCCGCAAGACACGTTGTGTCCCCGAGAGCGGCACTTGCTAACTCATCCCCCAGGTGGCCAAGGATCTCGGCAAGAAATTTGCGACTGGATCCTCAGTGACCAAGCTTCCCAGCGGAGGAGAGGAGATTGTGGTGCAGGGCGATGTCAGCCCCGAGATCGAGGAGTTTTTGGTTGAAAAGTACAAGGAGATACCTGAGGATCACATTGAGCTTGTTGAGGACAAGAAGAAGAAGAAGGCGGCACCCCCACCATAGACAATCGCAGATAACGCATTCATCATTATTATGGCTTGACTCGACGTTTAAATGCTCATATACTCTTGTTCCCGGCACGTGTCCCATGCCAATTGAACTGACCAGACTCTTTCCTAGTCGTCCTATCCCAATAACGCCATTCATGAGAAAAAAAAACACAAATGCTCTTCGGAGACCGAGCTTCAACCTCGTTTCCGTAGCACTCGCCCCGTACCTGTTGTTGGAGCGGCAGCTGGTGCGGCAGCTTTAGTAGCCGCCTTCTTCGCACCCCCTGTCACACCCTTCCTGATGGAGCTCATCATTCCTCTCTTCGTAGCGGATGCCGGCTTGGCCGCAGCCCCCCGCTTCACTACTGTCCCAGTGCTGCCCTCGCTGGTCTCGCTGTTGCTACTAACTCTGCGAGCGTTTCTTGTAGCAGGCCGGGATGCAGGGGCTCGAGATGCTGCAGGAGCAGCCGCCCGCCTGGTTCGCGTGGCAGCAGTTGTACCACTAGAACTCGAGCTCGCGTTTGAAGTCGCCGTCACCTTCCGTGCCGCTCCAGCCCGCGTCGCCTTGGCCTTCTCCACCATGCTGGACAAGACACTTGTTGCGGTGGTGCGCGTCGGTCCAGAGTTCTTTAGCGGTGAAGCGGGGCGTGCGATGGCTGACTTGACAGGGGATGCAGGCCGGGGTCGGTTTAGACGCGAATTGGACGAGGTTGGTGACAAGATCTGTGCCGGGCGAACGTCTGCACCTGGCCTGACACGAATTCGTTTCTTGGCGTTATCGACCAAGTCATTCTCTTTGTCTCCAGAGATCGGGTCGCTGATATAAAATGTCAATAAAAATGATATCGCCTCGCTTCTTATTGCACTGACCTCATGCGCTTTTGAGCGCGTCCGGCGGGTTTCACAGTGAGAGTACTGGTCTGCGCCGGCTTCTGGGGGGATCGCGCAGGAATGACCTTGGCAGGAACTGCTGCTCTTGCTGACCGCTTCTCCTCTTGCTCCAGGTGCTTGAGCAGGAGATCGCCCATCTTGATCTTTCGCAAGGACACGGGAATTCGGTTGATTCGAATTTCGACACGCGATCGGAGGCCTTGCGCCTGGAGGTTGTACTGGGCTCGTAGTCGTCGAGCGCGTTCGGTGACTGGGAGAATTGTCAACATCACATCGCGCCTCCACATCTGAAGAAATTCCCGTACGTTCTAGTTGGAGGTTGTCGATGAGAGCCTGCTTCTGTTGCAGACTGATTGCTCCCTTTCGCTTCTTGATTGGGCTTCGGTGGTGAGGTGTTGTTGGGCTGGGCCGTACGGGAACTCTCTGATCTGCCATCGCGTCTGATGCTCGCTTCTTTGTTCTTACGGGGGCCATGTTGGATGCTGGGCGCGTCGATTTGAGGGGTGCGTCGTTTGTGAAAGAGATATGTTCAACAAGAAAGGCTGGTGTCAAATATGAAGATTACCCCAGGCGCGCCGCAAGTGGTGGAGTGTAGATCTAAGTAAACAAACGGGGCGGTGTGGAGGATTTGCCTTAGGTAAGCACAGCTTCCCTGAATTCAAGGTGCACTGGCTTTGCCGCCCTGAATGTACCCGATACCGTTTTTAACAGCAAATATGCGAGGTCAACAAGGTACCAGTACCCCTTTAGCTAAGCTTGGACTTCTGCCAGGCTGAACTGCCTTACGACACTTGGGGAGCTTCGTCGCTTCCAGCCTTCTCACCTCCGACCAAGCTCAACACCAACATTCGCAACTCACCCCTCCGATATCAGATCCCTACATCGAGCACCCACAGACTCGACACACCCATCTTTACAGGGACTCAACATCAGAAATCCGGCACGATGGTTCTCGAGGCGGTTATGGTTGTCGTGGACAACAGTGAGAGCAGCAGGAATGGCGACTACCAACCAACCCGATTCGACTCACAAGTAGATGCTGTCGGCATCCTGTTCCAGACCATCACACAAGGCAACCCGGAGTCTTCCGTGGGCCTGATGAGCATGGGCGGCAAGGGCCCCGAGGTCCTCGTCACCCTCACCACCGAGCAGGGCAAGATCCTCGAGGGCCTACACCGAACCAAGAAGAAGATTGGAGGCTCCTCCCACCTGAAGATTGGCATCCAAGTAGCTACTGTATGTGCCATCTCCTACCTTCTCACATTGTTCCCGTCCCCTGGCTGACTCGTCCCCAAAGCTCGCATTGAAGCACCGACAGAACCGATCGCAACGCCAACGAATAATCGTGTTCGTTTGCTCGCCCGTGGAGGAGTCCGAGAAGGAGCTCACGACACTCGCCAAGAAGATGAAGAAGGCCAACGTCGCCGTCGACTTTATCCTGTTCGGCGACCTTGATGATGATACCACCCAGAAGAAGCTCCAACTCTTCATCGATACCGTCAAGACCAACGAGGGCTGCCACCTGGTGGTTATCCCCCCCAGCAGCAAGCTCCTCAGCGACCAGCTGATTGCTACCCCCATCCTCCTCGGCGAGAACGCCTCTGGCGGCAGCGGGGCCGGCGGCGCAGGCGGCAGCAACGAGGAGTTTGAGTTTGGATTCGATCCCGCCATGGAGCCGGAGCTGGCCCTTGCTCTGCGCATGAGCATGGAGGAGGAGAAGGCCAGACAGGAGAAGGCGGCGCGCGAGGAGGAGGAGGCCGCTAAGAAGGCCTCACTCGAGGGCGTCAAGGAGGAGGACGAGTCTGGTGGAAGCGGTTCGGGTGACAAGAAGAGTCAAGATAAGGGAGACAAGATGGACACGTCATAGTCGGTGCCCGATGCATGAGCACACTCCGTCACCTCCTCAGTAATTGTACAATAGACACAGGTCAGGGGTTTTAGACGAAACAAGATCAAAGTCATTACCAGCCGCATATGCTCTCGTGTCACAGCCACTCTAGATGAGTGTCTCTATACTGTAACCCACCATTCGCTCCCCCGCTAGTATCCCCCGCCCACGCGGCCGTCCATGGCCGGCATCGGGCCTATCTATCGATTATTGATCTCCCTAATGTACGACAACATTTTCCGGTCAAAAATGTCACACCGGACGGGCATCTCCAGGGAGTAGAAGGGGTTCTTCATTACGTAGTCGGAGTACAGGTCGTAGATGCGGCGGATGGTGACGTCGACATTGGCCTGGGTGGTGTCGGTGAAGATGAGGAACTTGGTGCCCGTCAAGGTGGTGTAGCACTGCATGCGGAAGTTCTCCGTCTCCAGGACCTCGAGCCCCGACGGCGGCTCCGGTCTGCTCCCGCTGGGCGTGGAGCCAGGCACGGGCTTGACGGGGTTGAGGCGTGCCGTGATGGCGTGGACGCTGAGGGGGAGTGTGAGCTGGGCTGGTTTCTTCCGCACGTAGGGGAGAGGGAGGAGTTACCCATGGAAGGTTCCGGCAAGGACGAGGTAGTCGTTTGTGCTGATCTGGTTGAGGCCGTCGTGGAAGTTCTTGTTGTAGATCAAGCCACCGGCCTTGTTGATGATGATGAGGGCAAAGACAGTCCTATGGAGGGGGGAGCGACAAGGTCAGAGCGAGACGGTCAGAGAGGCATGCGACGGCATTGAGCATTCTTACATGATGTCGAGTGTGGCGGATGGCTCATCAACGCTCCAATATCAGGTTCCACTTGGCCCTTGAGGCTCACCGGTCCATCGATGAGAGAACCATCAACTACCCTGAGGTTCCTAGCAGCGCAACGGTCAGCAGCTGTCCGCGCAGTAATTAAAAGGTGGGGGAACCTGGAGGGTCGCTGGTACCTGTGGCTTTTGAAATGGAATGAGAAGCTGGTCCGGGCGATGATTTATTATTACTTCAAACCCGGCTGGTCATAATCTTTGTCGGTTGCTCGTCCCCTTTTGCGCTGCGTTCGGTGGATGAGCTGCTGCTTCGAGCCGCCACGCGACTCCGTTGTGCCAGCCCAGCCAAAGGGCAACTCGCTTTGGCAGCAAGGCGGCGCCCCACTAAATTGCATCGGGCAGGGGTCGGCACTTACGATAGGTAGCTCCGACGGCCAACCTCTCACAACCTCTTCAGCCTCATCCCGCCCGGCGCCCACTGTAACGCTTCTTTGTTTCTACGCCTCCATCTAGATTAGATCTGCATCTACACCCTCGCGCCGCGCATCACCCCCCGCGTCACCGCCCGTCCGCTCGTCGCGTTTCCATTCTCTCGCCTCGACTCGCCTTCCTGTCCCGGCATCGTTCAATCCGCACAAATCGCATCCTCTTCACGTGGCCGTCCGTTTCTCGAAAAAACATGCCTACTCACCCGCGCACCTCTCGCCCCAAGCCGCCGCCGCCCGGCAACGAAGAGGCCTCGGCCAACCTCAACCTCGGCGAGTTCCAGAATGTCGACACCTTGACCCTCTCCGAAGCCTCCCTCGTCCTCAACGCCCTCGTCGCCAAGCGTCGAAACGACCGCAAGAACGTGAACGAGACCGAGTACGCTCCACCTCTTCTCCTCCTCGCCCTGGCCTCGCGCCCTGCTCCATTCGTCAATCGCTGACCGTGAGAATGTTCCTCGCTGTAGAATGCTGAACCAGACGCTTAACTACCTGGACCATTTCGCCCGATTCACCCAGAAGGAGAACGTTGAGGCCGTCGAGCGCCTGCTCAGTGCGCATAAGGACCTGGCCAAGTTTGAGCGTGCACAACTTGGTGCGAAGCGATTTCAACTCGTTTGTCCGACCTCTGGTTAGGCTAACCCACACCTAGGTTCTCTATGCTGCGAGAATGCCGACGAGGCCAAGACGCTGATCCCGTCGCTGGCCGAGAAGATCAAGGACGAGGACCTCCAGGACCTGCTCGATGAGATTTCCAAGCTGCAAAACCGGTAATCCAGTCGCCGCAATTCACAACCGGAAACGGAAACAACGAAAACACCACTTGATATTCCACAGCGTGTTGAATTATTTACTTAAGGGGGATAAAGACTTTAAAAATGATGGGATAAGACGGTTCCACGCCCCTAGGGCCAACTTTTTGCATTTCAGGCGCATGGCAGGTAGGGCTCTACAGACACAGACACAACCACAACACACACACACGCGAGTACGTGAGAGAACAATCACCCCCGTACTTGGAAAGAAAGGCAATCTCCTGTACTATTGATCTCATGACGAAAGACGAAATGAAATTGTTAGTTTCTTATATAGGTCGAGACCCTTTTTGCCGGCGGACTAGATCCGTGCCATTGCCACATGGAAGCCTCTTCCAACTTCAAACCGTTTCCATGATATCAAGCCGGGCCGTACACTTAAACAGGGTATTAATCTATGCGCAGCTCCAGAAAATGCTCATCAAAATCAAATCCCTTTGGTATCGAATCTGCCTAGCGCTCTGGCCCCAGACCGCGGTACTGGTTCCAATGATTGACGTAAGTGTTGTGACGACGGTCTGCTGTTGAAGCATTGAGATTGGCACGAGGGTCAGTAGGGCCGCTCGGCTGGACGCGGTGCTTCCGAATGATCGTGTCTGACGATTGTGGTGCCGATTGGAAGCGCGAATCAGACGCGCCATGGATCTCAGCAGGCAGTTCAACTGGTGCGCTGCTGGTTCCATCCATCTCAAAGGTATGGCCTGGCGGCTGGTGGACATCGTCTGCCTTGTCAACTCGACCTGGAAGGACATTAGCAGGCGTTGGAAGGGTAGGAGTGAATGATTCTGACCTCCAAAAGGGGCGAATGGATCGCCACTGCCCTGGGTGCCGGTGGTATGAGGCGACATGGCTTCGAAGTAAGCCTTCTCGCCGGAGCCGTTTTCTCCAATATTGTTCATGCTGTCCTGGGAGTATCGTCGTGCATGTCTTCGGCGCCGGTGGAACACAACTATAAGGATGGCGATGATGGCCAACGCGATGACCCCGCCGATGGCGGCTCCAGCAATGGCCCCCGTGGAGAACGAGCTGCCGGCGTTGTCTTCGGGAGAACCGCCACTGGCTGAGGCTGTCTCAGAAGGGACGACACGGGTGGCCCCAGACGACGAGGGCACTCCCGTCGAGTCCAGTACAGAGGATGAGGAAACAGTCGGCGTGGGAGTTCGAGAAGGGGCTTTGTCGGTAACGATGAGGGTGTGCTTGGTGACAGTGACGCGGTCATTGTTAGGAATCGTGTGGGTGGTGCCCGAGTCCGTCATGGTTTTTTGTTGGCCGTTCTTCCTCGGTTTCGGTTTCGGTTTCCGTCTCGGTTATCGTGCCTCCATCGTCATCGTTAGAAGACGTGAGAGTGGAAGACGCTGTCCTGAACTTGATGGAACTGGTGCTGGCGGCATGCTTCGAGCTCAAGTACTCTTCCTTGCCGTCGAGGCAGTATCCTAGGCCGCATGGATCCTCGGTGCAGCATCCTCTAAATTTTCCCGAATGGCACACCCAGAAATACTGCTTGTCGCCGCAAGCGGTGTCGTCACGGCGTGGGACGACGTCGACGTGCATCGTGGTGACCAACGAGAAGGAGAACAAGAAGAGGGAGAGGGGAATAAGGAAAGATAAGGAAGAAACTCATCAAATCCTGAGATGATTATGTGGCGGCGGTGGTAGTGACTGGAGTGAATCGAGCAAAGAAGGAAAGGCGAGGAAGCGAGGGAAGAACCAGGCGAGGCGAGGCGAAGTGAGGCGAGGCTTTGCGTACGTGCTTGTGTACGTGTGCCCGGTGAGGAACCAGGAATTCAACCTAGGAACTCACGAGAAACCGAGGAAGGAAACCCTCAGAATTGCTCCTTTCTCGTGCTGCAACCACAAGGTATTGCCAACGAAATCTCCTGCGAGAGCGTAGGCAGTTGAGTAACCAATTCGCACCGCCGTGAGGCGGGAGGCAACGAAGGTGATGTGGATGCACTGAGTAACGTTCCCGCAAGGTAAGACAAGGAAGGAAGGAAGGCAGTGAGGAAAGAAGGACCGCAGGCGTGGCGCCCCAGAGGCTTTAGGGGGCAACTGAGAAGGTGACCAGACGAGGGAGTGAAGAGGTGAGGAAGAAGTGAAAAGTAAAGAAAGGGCAGGTGAGCAACATGGCACTCACTGTACACGATCACAAGCAGGTGTGGCCTGCAGTTGTGCAGTGCGTCACAAGGGCATTGCGGTTGCCAGAAGCGTCCAGTTGCCAGCTGCCAGCTGCCCACACCAGTCAGGTTCTTGCAACGGCGCTCCCGCCTAATCAGGCCGTCAGCTTCTTATATTTCTATCCATCCCTACTATTGGGCCTTGAGAGATGCAGCTTGAGTGGCCTTCTCTTCATCTTTACCCCTTGCATCGAAGCCACACGCTGAAACTCACTCTTCCTATCCTGATTGCCTTGCACCATCGGGCTACTACGGTACACAAAAGAGAGCACCTTGTTATCAATGCTCTCCGCTTTCACGCAAGCCGTCTCTAAGCTCTCTAATTCCTCCGACGCCCCTGAACTTGCAGAGTTGACCTTAGGAACACGCACTGCGGCGTAGCCTGCGCAAAGAGCCTACCTCGTCTCCTCAGGCAACCCCCTTTCTGAGAGGACCGATGCATGGCATTTATCGATCTGGGATATCGTCTGAAACCGCGGGAACTTGCAGATGGCCTGGTGACAAACTAGAAACGCCCCACGCTACACATGGCTGTGCCTAACACCCGCTGCCCTTTGTCGTGCAATCGAACTAAGGCGTCATGGCAAAAAGTCATGCGAATCTAGGAAGAGAGCCACGATAATACTGACATCGCGGCATCATAGTTGATATCTCGTTGCGGTTTGGTACCCATGGGTGATCAAGATATCCTCCTGGCCCTGAGTGTGCTAAAGATCTTGGGTACTCTTACCTCCCGACGAACAAATAGCTACCGGGCGAATCTCAATAGATCTTGGTATCTTGTTCTCCTACAGTTAAATCACGCCGGGGATCCGTACTGTCCATACCGCGTCAGTAACACACATATCCACATAGTATGGCTTCACGAAAGCGGGCAACCGAAATCGAAGGTAACATCGTCATTTGTTCCTTTTAGACACCAGAACCCAAACGCCTAATACATTACGGGAGCATCAAAATGGCATAGATCTTCTCACATCCCGTCCGTTCTATCCGCTTCCAGCCACACAATCGTTCCTCGCTCACAGCTTCTCCAGAAGAAGCTTGCTTCCCATGTTGCCAACTGGCTTCTCAACCTTCTTCTTGCCCTTCTTGCCGCCCTTAGGAGTCGCCTCATGAGCTTCCCGCGAGGCCTTTTGCTCCGCTGTCTCCTCAGTCGCGGCCTTCTCGAGCGCTTTCTTGTTCTTCTTGAGCAGCTTCTTCAGCGCAGCAGCCTCACTAAAGTCGCCAGCCTCAAGTAGGCCAACCACAACAAAGGAGCTTGGCCCCGTGGCCCAATCCATAATGAACTCCTGAATGACGGGGTACAGGATGTTGGCAAACTCTAGGGGCGGCTCAACAGGGATAACCTTGCCCGTCGCCTTGTCGAACTTTCCACCCTGGATCAATGACTTGAGCATGCGGCCACCAAAGGGCGTGCGTGAGATGTGGACTTGGGGCGGTGCCAAGTCATCCTCCGCGGGCTCCTGGCTAGGGTCGCCACTCGCCGACTGGGCAATCGCCTCAAGCGCCTTCGACTTGTCGCCAACGCCAGAGAGAAGCACGTCGGCAACAAATTGGCATCCGAACGCCGTCGCCGTGAGGTCGGAAGACATGGCCTCAATGGCGGCGATGAGCTGCGGCGACAGCGCAGCGATCAACTCGCCGCGTCGGGCATCCTCGTCCTTCTTACTAGTCGTCTTGCGGATCTCGCGCACCTCCTCTAGGATCTCGACATCAAATGAATGGCTGGAGGGGAAGAGAGACTTGGCCAATCCCTCGAACAGGTAGAGAATAGTCGTCCTAGCAAACGGGTTGTTGGCCGCCGACACAATGTTTTGGGCGTTCTCTTCACCCTCGCCGAGCAGCTCAGGGAAGATAGTCTTGGCGGTCAACTTGGTATCATCAATCACATCGTAAGCCGTCAGGATAACAACGTGGGCAGACACATCGCCGGACATGAGGAGGTATGTATCCTTGAAGGTCTTGAGGATCTGCTTTCGGTCCTTGGACGAACCGTAGGCCAGCAGCAAGCAGACCAGACGGGCACCAGAGCGAGTGAATGCCATGTTCTTGAGCAAATCACCGCCCTCATCTCCCTTGACCATCTCGACGAACTCGGTGAAATCCTCCGTGTCGGGCTTGGTGTTGGAAAAGTACTGCAGCATGGCGTCGTGAAGCATGGTGAAACCGGTCATCTTCTTCTGAACCAGGGAGTTGATCATGTCCGCCAGACTCCTCATGATGGGCCCCTGCTTGCTTGGCTCAGCCTCAAGAATGGTCTTCAGGTCCGAGGTAGGGTTCGCCTCCTTGTTAAGCTCTCGCAGAGAGAACTCGGGGCCGTACCACTCTCGCAGGAGGATGGCCTTCTGCCCCTTGTTCGCAGCTCCTCGGTAGATATCGTCGAGAATCCACGAGGCCTCGGGGTGATTGATCATCTTTCGGACCTTGCCGTAAAACTCGGGAATGATGATGTCGCGGATCTCGTCGTCATTTTGGACCAACAGCTTGCCAATCAGGAACTTGGCGTATCGGCTCTCGGCAAGTTGAACGTAGGTGCCCGCCAGCTCTCGGGCAATCTGTTTCCTCTGCTCGGGCGTCGAGTACTTGATGGCAGTCTGAACTGCTCGGACAGCGTCGTGCTTGAGAACGAAATCCTTGATGCGGCCAGTGATGATGCTGAAGAGCTCGTCGACCAGAGTCTGCCTCTCCTCCTTGGGCACATGCGATTTTCTTCGCAGTCGCTCCCACAACTTCTTCGTCCTTTGAACCTCGTCGGCAAGGGGCTTCGCGGCCTTGCGATCTTGGGCGAGCTGCTTCTGCTTGGCGTGGGATTCGCGAGAAGTTTCGGCTGGGGGACGTTAGCAGCTGCAACAGTGATTTTACTGGCGGCGAAGAACATACATCGCTCAAACGTCTTTGCATTGACTCCGGAGACGGCCTTCTTGAAGTCCTTCTTGGAAGCTCCGTCGTCTAGCTTTGCGCCGCCGTCCTCAGAGTCGGAGACATCGTTGGAGTCGTCCTCAGGATCCTCCTTGGGCGCTCGTCGAACCTTGGTCTCGTCCAGGCGCGCCTTCTTAGAGTCGGACTTGCCCTTGGCACTGGGGGCAGACTTTCGCTTGCTGCCAACTGAGGCGCTTTTCGTGGCCATTTTCGCGGCTACGGGGGGGAATTGGATGGCGGGGAGGTTTGTTGGTTGGAGATGGAAATTCCCACTCCAAATGTTTGACGGGACGGCCTCTCGAACTTTTTTTTTGCGATAGGCGATAGGCTCAATCTGTCGCCGCTTTTTGCAGCGAGGCGGGAAGCACGACCCCACATTTCGCCGCTGCTTGTGCACCCCCACTGATACATGCGTAAATTGCATCCGGAATTGTGCAAATCCGTTCCGCGTCTTCACCCGAAGTCATAAAGCTCCCCCAATGTCGTCGGCAATCATGCCGGCAAGTAAATAGACAGGGCCCCAGGACGGGCTCTAAAGAAACCGGACAACAATGTCCTGGCCAAGGTCATTTCATTTCTTGTTGTACCAAACTCATCAGCTGAAATAAAATTCGCACATGTTCTGGTTTGTTGCTTCTGCTCCCGCTTTAGACGCCGTCCACGTAGTCGCGTCCTCGCCAACTAGACATGCTGCGATGTGCGACATGTCGACCAATTCGTTCCTCGACGCGGAGCCTTGGCCTTGTCCATAACCAAAATGGTCTTTCTGGCCGCCGGATAAATCGGCCCCCTGTGCAAATATTCTCCAGGTTCTTCATCCTCACTAAACTTGCGAGCCTCTACCCGTTCCGGTCTTCAAGAATCGACTCTCTTCCTCTGGATGTCTCCATTGACGAGGAGAATGTCTCTGGATATAGGTGGCAGACCTACTATCATCCAAACCCGGGCGAAATACTGTATGGAAGATACGAGCTAAAAGTAAAGATTGGCTATGGATCCTCATCTACGGTCTGGCTGGCGCTGGATTTGGCTTCGAATGCGTGAGTGGAGTTCCGACGAGAGGACTAGTAGTTTCGGAAACTAACCGGAGAGAAGCCAGGGAGTGACCCGGCCAAAGAAGTATGTGGCAATAAAGATCAACGCAAATAACTATGAAGGAGATGACTCCTGGCATGAGCTGAGCATGTCTCATCACATCGCCACCTCCAAGCCGTACAACCCATATCAGAAAGCCCACCCTGCTCTGCTAACCGCAATTAATCATTTCATCATTCCCACACGAAGGGGATCGCATCTCTGCATGGTCTTCGATCCCATGAGAGAGCCGTTGTGGATGTTTCAGCGACGACTCAGCGACAACGGGAGTGTCACACAGAACTGTCTCCCTATTCTGAAGCGGCACCTACGGACTATACTAGCTGGTCTAGATTATCTCCATTCGGAATGCAAAATAATCCACACAGGTATGTATATATGACGATGATGGGGATTTGATCTGACAATGTCAACTAGACCTCAAGACGGATAACATATTAATGACATTTGAAGACCACTCGGTTCTTGAAACGTTTGTGCAAGCGCAGGCGGGCCGGCCAACACCACGAAAGATGTTTGGCGGCCGAGCAGTCTACCAGTGTCAAAATAATTTTGGAGACGTCAAGGATAAATCTGCTCTTTTAAAGATGACGCCGAAACTAGCAGACTTCGGCCTCGCCCAGGACGGAAGCCAGCCTGGGCCTTTCATCAATCCCATACAGCCAGACCGTTACCACGCCCCAGAGGTCCTCCTGGGTACGGGTTGGTCTTATAGCGCTGATATTTGGAACTTTGCGATATTGGTACAAACCGAGTCCTAGTTACCTGTGATTCTTGTCTTTTTACTAATGGTTTCTGCGCAGGTATGGGATCTTCTGACAGGACGAACCCTTTTCCTCGACCCGGGGGGAGAAAGCCAGCCATATAGCGCCGCACGTCATCTAAGCGAGATGATTGGAATCCTCGGCCCAGTTCCGAGCTCGCTCCTAAAGCAGGAAAGCGAGATGCGATATTGGAGGTGGATGCCTGAAGTTGTCAATGCCGAGGGACAGCATTGCGACAATGTCGTTGACTACTACGGCGGGCCCTTTTTCTCCGACGACGGTGAGTCCAACGTTTCCCTCTAATTAACTCCAACTCATTTTTAATAGGCAAATTTCTTTACGGGGATCTAGTACCCCGTACACGAAGATGGGAAGACGAAGCCCCAGCATGTATTTCAGAAGGCGAGAAGGATATCTTCTTTCGCTTTATGCGGAGAATGCTACGCTGGCAGCCTGAAGAGAGACCGAGAGCGAGGGAACTGATGAGTGACCCGTGGCTCAATAGCGATTTAGTTGGAGAGACAGCAATAAGAGGATCTTGACATGGTCTGCCCACTGAACGCCCAACTCTCACCTTTGAGGATCGAAAACGACTGGGTGCTTCCGCTCCCGTATCACACGCCAACCATGATCGTCGACACGTTGACTAGTTAAATGTCGATACATCCAGCTGCGAACGTGTATTGGTCAATATTTCGAGATACGGCACATACAGTAGTGGCTGACTATGCCGTGTCCCACTGCACGCTGGGTTCTTGCATAAGCGGGGGTGCTTCCCGACTCTCATCAAGGACTTTTGGGCTGTCTCTGTTTTAATGTTTTACTGGAATTGAGAAAGAAAATGAGCCGGACATATAAGGTGTGTCGAAGATCTCCTAGGTCGTGCCTATATATATAGTGCTGATATGTTTCCCGGTGTAGGATGCAGTTACTTATTACCGGCTCAACCTACCTTGTTGGCAATGCTCCGCGCTGCTGCAGGAGAGATGACAGTAACAGCGATCATCCCAGAGACGTGCAGAACGCCACCGGGACAGGTCTTCTCACGTGAGTGGCCATCATGCAATGTTGAAACACTTGTATCCTTGCCGATCCCGGAGTGTTGTACAGATGCTTCACGATCCCCGCCGTCCGAGAATCGCTCGTTGTTTAGTAACAGTCGAGCATTTGGTCCAACAGGTGCAACATCATATCTTGGATGGATCCCTCGATCTCACAGATCGCGCCCCATCTCTTTGTGGGGAACGTAAAGAGCTCCCTGAAGCGACAGGTCCTTCGCGAAAATAACATCACCGCCGTCGTGTCGCTTCTTGATGGCGGCTACAACAAATGGAGCCATCCCGAGTATAGGGCAATTATCCCCGAGGACTGCCACCTATACGTCCCGTGCCTGGACAGCTCAACGATGGACATCCTCGCGCTCCTTGAGGAGATTTGCGATTTCGTCGAAATACAACTAAGTAGCAACTCACTTCCTCAATCAGTAGCCTCGACTCTTTCGGAAGAATGGGACCACGAGAGCTCCCTCCAGCCCGGCGTGGAGACACCCCGCGAGGCCAACGTGTTGATCCACTGCCAGTTGGGCGTGTCTCGCTCGGCAACGGTCGCGATAGCCTACCTCATGCGGAAGCGCCACGAAGGCCTCGACTCTGTATACCCAGAAGTGCGGCAGCGGCGCAAAGTGAAGCCGCGAGACAACTTCATCGACCAGCTCCGAGTCTGGGAGGCTGTCCACTACAAGGTGTGGGAAGACGCCGCCAAGACGACCCCCAAAGAGCAGTACCGGGGCTACCTGGCAAGGCGGGCGGTGAGGCTGAGAGCCAAAGGTTTGACTGGCAATGAGCCCATTGGAATCCTCAATTACTGAGCCGCGAGAAATCTTCGGAATACGGGCGGACGTTGGTCGGAGCGAAATGGCTCGGTTCCGACGGGTGGTCGACGATGTGCTCCCGTTCTACAGTTGTGCTTTCACAAAAGTTACTATTTCCGTCTGTTACCGCGCTTGCATAAGCGGGATAAAATATAATTGGCTTCATAACCCGGATTTTATATAGGCTAATAAGTCCATGGCGGCATAAAACCAGCCCCAAGAAATGAGCCCCCAAGGTCTTAAAGCAGCAGCAGCACTTGTCCAAAACAGGGCGTCCAGAGCTCGGGCGGTCTAATCGTTCTGCCGTGACAACTGAAGTCGTTCCAAAATTTCTGTCCAAATGCCGGGCGGTCAGAGGTACGCTAAACCTGTTGTAGAGGCACCCCGCTATGGGGGACCTCCCCACTTGCACTCACGTCAGGTCTCCATTTCGAGAGAGAGGCTCAAAGCCAGACCACCAACGACGGGCATCATATTCGTATTTGCCGACCCCTAGCGAGGAAGCTATTCATAATGGGGCGCGAAGACCAGATCGAAGAGCGCGAGGTGCTCGAGTCGATCTTCCCCGACGAGATCACAGGTGCGAGCTGCCTCGCCATCGAAGCGACGCAGAATCCCTCTTGGCTAACCTTCAAACCGGGTAGATATATCTGAGGTCGAGTATCGAGTATCAATCGCGTTGGACATCCCAGGCGAGGAAGAAGAAGAGCCCCCAACGATGCTCTTGCAAGTGCGCTACCCACCCGAATACCCCGAGAAGGCCCCCCACCTCGACGTCCTCGCCCCTCCCAACGCGGCCCCCCATGAGTTCTTCAATGTCGCCGACGACCGCGAGCAGCTCCTCTCCACCCTCGACGAGACCATCGAAGAGAACCTCGGCATGGCCATGATCTTTACCATTGTCTCGATGCTCAAGGAGTCGGCCGAACAGCTAGTCCAGGACCGCAAGGACGTCATTACCAGAGCCCAGGAGGAGGCCCGCGCCGCCGCCGAGGTGGAGGAGAACAAGAAGTTCCATGGCACCGCCGTCACCCCCGAGAGTTTCCTCAAGTGGCGCGAGAGTTTCCTCAAGGAGATGGAGGAGGTGCGGCAGCGCGAGGAGGACGAGCGCCTGGCCGAGCTGAAGAAGGCGAAGGTCAAGGAACCCACTAGGTTGTCGGGTAGACAGCTCTGGGAGGGCGGAATGGTTGGCAAGGTCGAGGAAGAGGACGACGACGTGCCGATCGAGGCCATTGAGAAGCTCAAGGTCGAGGCGGCGTAAAATAGCCCCGTATGGGAATGCATTACTTGGAGTTGGGGCTTTGATGGGATTCATTATGCCGGGCAGATAGCCCGCTACGAGATGATGGACGACTACTCGGACGAGAGACGAGAGATGAGAGGAGAGAAAACCTCTCGAAAAGGACGCTATAGTCCTGATGTTGCCCGCGAAATTCTTGGGTATATAGATCTCGGGGTTTGGTCCCACGAAATTTCCACCATATATTTGGGAGTCAATCCCTACTTCCAGACATGCCTATTTATCTGCCCAAACGCCGTCTAATGCCATTTTGTCGTGTCAACCAAATATCTCCGTCTTTATAGAAACGCATTCTAGCCTTGCATCTCCTCATCCTCGTCGCCCTCGTCGCCACTGGCATCCTCCCAGTCATCGTCCTCGCCATCGACGGGCGCACCGAGCTCCTTGTTGATGTTGCGGAGTAGCTCCTGCGCGTGCTCGCCTAGCCGCTCATCCTCGTAGTCCTGGAACTCGTAGAGCTTCAGGCACTGGGTGAGCCACTGTCGCGAGGACTTCCAAGTGGGCTTCCAGTCGTCTCCCGCAGCGGCGCGGGCCTTCTCGCCAATGATGTAGAGGCACCATCCGCCCAGGTACCACGCCTCGACGCTGGTGTCGTCGTCAGTGATGAGGCGCTCCAGGACCTGCAGTGCCTCGTCCTCCAGCTCGGACTCCATGAGCAGGCGGGAGAGGCCGATGCGGGTCGCGAATTCGGGGATGGCCGGGTGCTGAGGTGGGAGGTCCTGCCAGAGCTCGAGGCTGCGCTTGAGGGCGGCCCGGGCCTCGTCGGTACGCTCCTGGGAGATGCGCACGTTGGCGACCGTCTGCCACGTCTCGGGGGACTGCGGTGCGATGAGCATTGCCTCGGTGACGAGGGCCTCGCAGCGCTGTTCGGCGTCGGCTTCCCAAGACAGGTCCGTCATGTAGACCTCGGAGACGGCGCAGAGCACGCCGCCGAGCTTCTGCTGCTTCTCGTCCAAGGTGGCCTGCTGCTCGGGGGTCTTGGAGGGGAGGTCGGACAGGACCTGGATCTGTTTCCGCAGGGCGGCGGCACCGCGCTCGAACCAGTTGACGCTGTCCTGGCCGCCCTCCTCGCTGAGCTGCGCGAGTAGGAGGAACTTCTCGGGTCCGCCGCCAATCTTCTCGTCCACGGAACCATCAGAGTCGAGAGTCACGGCGCGCTGGAAGTAAGCCCGGGCATCCTCGATGTCGCCGGTCTCGACGTGGACGGTGCCCAAGAGGTTGAGGGCGCTGAGCTCGAAATCGCCGCCTGCACCCGTGGCATCGAGGGCCTGCTGTGCGATTGTCGAAGCCTCGTCCAGGTTTCCGACCTCGAGTTGGGTCTGGGCGTCGACGAGGAGCTTGGCCACGTCGGCCTTGGCCTTTTTGTTTTCAGGCCGCGACGGCGCCATTGCGAAGTCTGACTTATTGGCGGGGTCGAAGGCGATTGAGTGGGTAAGACGGTGGTGGTTTGGGAGGAGCCAAAGCTCGAGAGATGCGTTTGGGAGCCAGGATATAGAAGGGGCCTGAGTATATGTTCGATGTATTTGGGAGAGTGCGCGGTGTGAGGGAAGATTCTCTCAAAGCTGGGCCTGTCGCAAAGAGACCGCCTTGTCCAACCCGCTTTTCGCGATGGTGTTGAGTGGGAAACAGAAAAATTTGGGTGGGCCGTTATCGATAACAGGCCAACTGCGGGGCACGGCGCGGGGCCATCACCACGGGCTTCGTAGGGGTTCGGTGCTCTTCAACCTCCGAGAGCGTCCGGCCTTGACACATCATTTGTCATCGCACATAAATCCTCCACCTTTAATCATACGCGGTATTGTCCTTGAACCTGCTGCAACCGTGGATTCTGGCTCATTATTCGATTGATTTAGATTGCTTGGAATTAGTGCAGCGTCCATCCGTAACATCCTCTCCTCATCGCTTTCCATCCCCTCTCTGTGAGTAACGCTGCCAGCCGGCCCCGTGAGAACCAACACTGACAATCTCACAGACCTCTTATACCCCCGTTCAACACCATGTTCACCGGAATCGTCGAAGATGTCGGAGGTCAGTCTTCAGTCTCTCCAGGATTAACGGAGGGGCATGCCATCTCACAAAGTTCCCAGTCATCTCCAACCTCAACACCAATGACTCCACTGGTGGAACCTCTATGATCGTCACGCCCCCCGCCGGGTCCTCTCTGCTCTCAGACTGCCATGACGGCGACTCCATCGCCATCAATGGCGTCTGTCTCACCGTCACCGAGTTCACCTCCGAGGCCTTTACCATCGGCGTCGCTCCGGAGACGCTGCGCATTACTAACCTCGGCGACCTCGTCGAGGGCAGCCGAGTCAACCTTGAGCGTGCTGTCCGTGCCGACACTCGCATGGGCGGTCACTTCGTCCAGGGCCACGTCGACACTACTGCCGAAATTCTCTCCATCGAGCAGGACGGCAATGCCCTGACCTTCCGCTTCCAGCCCAAGAGACGCGACATGTTGCGCTACATCGTGTACAAGGGCTTCATCGCCATCGACGGCACTAGCTTGACCGTCACCAAGGTGGATGATGTTGAGGGTTGGTGGGAGGTGATGCTTATTTCCTACACCCAGGAGAGGGTCGTCGTGGCACAGAAGAAGAAGGGCGAGACGGTCAATGTTGAGGTTGACATGATGGCCAAGTACGCTGAGAAGTCTCTGGCGGGTATCTTGGGCGCCGAGTCTGGCACTGCTTCGATCCCGCTTTTGGAGAAGATGGTCCAGAGGATCGTGGCACAGGGTCTTGGAGCGAAGCCTTGAAATGCGTTCAAAGATGTAATTTCTCGTTTCAGTCTTGAATAATCATTTCTCATCAATCCCAGTTCGATGTCTCAAGCATTTCCCCATACCTCTGCAATCTTCTGGCTCAAAGCTTTGCTAATTTTCTTGCGACCGACCAGCTGTGTGGTCTTCGCAAAAACCATGTCTCGCTTGCGTTTGATTCCTTGTTCTCCTGATCCGCACGCCTCGAAAGCCTTGACAAGATCGTATGGCGTCTTCCATCGTTTTTGGATCTCAATAGCCCGTTCTCCAGTGACACCCTTGGTTGTCATGAGCATCTTGAGGAATACATCTCTGAGCGTCATCGTTCCCGATTTCGACGCCAGTGATGAGAATGCTGGGTAGGTGACATAAAACCCGGCCGAAGGGTCCTTTTCCCTCAGATGGGCCAACAGGGGCATGTAGTTCTGAGCCGTGAGAACTCTTGTGGGTATAACGTTCAGAGACTTGCTCTCATATGTCCGCTTCAGCATCGCCGTCATTCGCGCCAGATACCTAATCGTCTCATCCATCTTCGTCGTCCTTTTGACAAAGTAGCCATTGACGACCTGTGTGGATGCGATGGCGGATTGCACGGCCTCCTCGTACCTCTGGATGGATTGTGGATCCATGGTGATCTCCTCGATAATGTATACAACCTTTTTTGTCCCTGACCTTTTCAGGCGGAACTTTTGTTCATGAAATCGACCATCTTTGATACTGCTGATCAGATCGTCCAAACGCTTTCGTTCCACGATCCAGTCCAAGACAATCTCATCCCCTTCGGCACCGTGTCTTGAGAGCAACGTCGAGTCGTGACATTTGGCGATCCACTGGGCATCGCCTAGCTCCATGCTCCTCATTATGGGTTTGGCTCCCTGCTTCGCAAGCTCTTCTTGCATATAGTCGCGATCAGTCTTCGCCCGGACCTCCCGAACATCGAGGAGCAGATGGACAGAAAAAGATCCCGGAGGAAGTCGGATTGGAGTAAATGTAGGCAGGCCGCTATCATCGTCGACTACTGGACCATCCGATACAAGGTCCTGATAACTCGACGGAGCTGGCCCAGCTTCTGGTCGAGGTTCTTGCAATTCAACCGATGGCGACCTTGCCCGAGACTCAGAGATTGTATTGATATTGGCGGTGGAAGTTCGTCCTGTGGGCTGTATCTCGTTCCCGTTGCCATTCTCGGCTTGCCATTGACTCGTTTCTTTGATCCGTTTCGCAACGTCCCACCCCTCATCAGTCAGAGCATATCTCTTTAGCGGCCGCCCCCTCTCGTAGACAAGCTCCTTTTGTACCAACGTCTTCATCGAGTTCCAAGCCGTGTAGAATTTTGTCGGATCATTAGGGGCTGTGAAAGATGAGTCGCAATGGGGCTGCGCGACTTCGATAAGGTCAGTCTTTGTCATACCCACAGAGGCATCCTCATCCTGGTTAGACAGCGCAACAACCAGGGCAAAGGCACCGGATCGAAAGGCGGGAACATAGGCCTTAGGCTTCCGAGCCTTCTTTGCTGGCCTTGAAGACCCCCCTTCATCGTCATCGTCGTTATTTTGGCCATTTCGTGAGGCCTTACGCGTCCGGGGGTGTGCGGGCATTGGGAGGCCATTCTCTTGGCAGTGCTTTTTCAACTGATCCTCGAGACGTTCGCAGAGTTTTGGGCCGAACCCCTTGAGCTGTTGAAGCTGAGCAGGGTGCTCAAAGGTAATAGGGCACGCCTTGAGAGAGTCGTAGGCATGTTTGTAAGTAGTGATTCCCTTGGAGTTTCTTTCGCGGGCTACGTCCAGCCATTCCTTGACCCAGGCGAGTAGCTGAGGATTGGCAGATTCGGAGTCGTCCATGGTACATCGACGGCAATGGGTAGCAAACGGCGAGAAGCCATTCCAAAATTGGGCTAGAGAGCACTCCAAGGAACCTGCCGCACGTGAGACAACAACACGTTTGGCGGTTCTACGATGACGGTGAAGTTTCTGGTGAACATTCCGAGGAGACGCGACGGTGCTTGCATAGCGGGTCGATGACCGACACGAAATCACGTGTGTGGTCTAGGGAGGTACGTAGGTACTTCGTTCACTGCCCCTCCAAGCCGACTAAACGAGAAAAGAATACCTAGATAAAAATAAGTAAAACAAGGCCACACCTCGCACCAACAACCTCTGAATCGTCCAACCTTACCACTAACCTCACTTGAGCCTTAATTCACACTGGGCTGGCGGCTGAGCTGGCGGCGGCGGCTGACGTGAGGCCTGGCCCTCCAATGCCAGCGGACGAGGCGTCTGTAGCTCCTTGGCCCAATCAGTGCGGCTGCAGCTCCCACCTGCAAACATGGATCCCCCCTGTGCCTCAGCGCGGCATCCAAGATGCCAGCCCAGCTCAACTGCCAGTGACCAGGGCCAGGCGGGGCTGAAGAGGTGTTTGGGGGCAGGACCTCGTATGTAATGATAGCGCAAAGGCGGGCCTTGTGTGCTGTGGGTGGTGGTTGTGACGAACGGTGAGAAGGGCCACCTCGCACAACACCTGGCAAGGCTAGCACCACAGCAGCACCACCACAGCAGCAATTCACTCCCTTCAGCGCTTCATATGCACTGGGCTGTACTGGGCAGTGGGCTGAGGTGCCCGCTGAGGTGTGACAGTGGCTGGCGAGTGGCAGGGGCCGTAGCAGGTAGAGCCAGGTAGGTACGTAGGTAAGGTAGGTAGGTAGCTGCCCCTCTTTAGTAGCTGGAGGTATTGGCGGACATCCCACCTCCCCGCCTCGACTCGCTGTCTCGATGTTTCATAAGGCTCTCGACATCATCATCACTCCTCCACTACTCCTCCCTCTTCCCTTCTCCACACTTCTCCCTCTCTTCCAAGTACATCCAATTTTTGGTAAACCTACACCATGGACAGCCAAATCCTCGCCGCCTCGGCCAAGCACCCCGTCGTGGCCAAACATGTCTACAAGTATGGCACTGCGGGGTTCCGCATGAAGGCCGACCTGCTTGACGGCGTCGCCTTTCGTGTCGGTCTGCTCTCGGGTCTGCGCAGCCGCAAGCTCAATGGACAGGCCATCGGCGTCATGGTCACTGCCAGCCATAACCCGGCTGTCGACAATGGCGTCAAGATCGTCGACCCCATGGGCGAGATGCTGGAGCAGGAGTGGGAGGCCTATGCCACCAAGCTCGTTAACTGCTCCTCCGACCAAGAGCTTCTCGACACCTACAAGGCTCTCGCCGCCCACCTCAAGATCGACCTGAGCGCCTCGGGCCGTGTCGTCTACGGTCGCGACACCCGTCCCTCCGGCCACTCCCTCGTCGCTTCCCTCGCCGACGCCCTTGAGGCCACCGGCACCGACTACACCGACTACAAGATCCTCACCACCCCCCAGCTCCACTACCTGACTCGCTGCGTCAACACTGAGGGCACGCCCAAGGCCTATGGCGAGGTCAGCGAGGCTGGCTACTATGAGAAGCATGCAGAGGCTTTTGTCCGCGCCCTTCGTGGCAAGAAGGTCCAGGGCCAGCTCATCGTTGACTGCGCCAACGGTGTCGGCGGCCCCAAGCTCTCTGAGTTCCTGAAGGTGGTCAACAAGGACGTCACTGGCCTCGACATCAAGGTCGTCAACGACGATGTGCTCCGACCTGAGGTCCTCAACCTCGACGTAAGATAACCAAATACCTTCCCATGTCAACTAATGCTGACCATCCCCTAGTCTGGAGCCGACTATGTCAAGACCAAGCAGCGAGCCCCTCCCACCCCCAAGCCCCTCCCCGGCGTCCGATGCTGCTCTTTCGATGGCGATGCCGACCGCCTGATCTACTACTGGATCGACCCCGATACCGGTTTCTTCATGCTCGACGGTGACCGCATCTCCTCTCTCAACGCCGCCTTCATCGGCGATCTCGTCCGCTCTGCTGGCCTGGTTGACGACCTCCGCATTGGCGTTGTCCAGACCGCCTACGCCAACGGCGCCAGCACCAACTACATCGAGAAGCACCTCCAGCTCCCCGTTGTCTTCACTCCCACTGGTGTCAAGCACTTGCACCACGCCGCCTGCCAGTTCGATGTTGGCGTCTACTTCGAGGCTAACGGCCACGGCACTGTTGTCTTCTCCCAGGAGGCCATCCGCGCTTTCCGCGAGACCGCCCCCCAGTCCCCCGCTCAGAAGGACGCCCTTGACACCCTTGCTGCCATCAGCGACCTTATCAACCAGACCGTCGGCGATGCCCTCTCTGATATGCTGATGGTTGAGGTTATCCTCGCCCACAAGGGATGGACCCTTAAGGACTGGGCCACCACCTACAACGACCTCCCCAACCGCCTTGTCCGTGTCGAAGTTGGTGACAAGGACCTCTTCCAGACCACCGACGCCGAGCGCCGGCTCAGTCACCCTGCCGGTGCCCAGGGTGAGATTGACGAGTGCGTCAAGAAGTACACCAACGCCCGCTCCTTCGCCCGTGCCAGTGGTACTGAGAACGCCTGCCGCGTCTACGCCGAGGCCGCTACCCGCTCCGAGGCCGACGAACTGGCCAACAAGGTTTCCCAGATTGTCAAGCACTACGGCTCGTGAGAGCTTTCGCCTGTCGAGTGGTAGAATTGACATGGAAATGAATCTAGACGACGAAAAACAAGGTGTGTCTGTGAAGTGCGAGGACGGAAGAGACCGCACGTGGAGGATATGAATACTTCGGGTACCAAAAGCTCTGGAGGGGTATAACGCCTCGCTATCTAGCTAGGTTAGAACGAGCAATGTGCTCAGCCTGGATTGATGATGAATGAAAATCGCTATTACTTTTGATGAATCACCAATTCATACTCGCCTCCTCCACCTTAACCCGATGTATCACGATGCACCAGAAATTTCTACGCAAACGCCAAGCAAATGATGCACATGTTGATGAGAAGTCTCAAAGACGCTCTATACAGCTCAAGAAAATGATCTATTGACTAGGTAGCCGGAGTGCTGTTTTGTGGTATCACTCATAACGGGTCGTCAACCAGCCACCATCCTTCGCGTTTTATCTACCAAAAAGTTGACCCACGTTTAAGTTGCAAAGACGCCAGCCGCCTTGTACTGATGTCCCGATTTAGATAAAATCTCCTCGGACGCCTCTCCTATGCGGCGTCGTCATGGGTTACCGTCGTTCCGTCATTAGAAGTGCCTAGGGCACTTAACACATCCGGTACTCGCTGTCGCCCTTGGAGGCCCGGGTGACGTCCTGGGTCTCGAGCTCATAGGCGATCCGGATATCGAGGTCGCGCCTGTTCTTAGAGTTGGGGCGGACGTCGAGGCTGAGCTCGACCTGCTCGCCGTCCTGGACGGTGAGGACGTCCTCGAAGTAGAAGACGGTCTGCTTCCAGTGAGTGTACTTGGTGTGGGGGCCGGTGGAGAAGCGGATGGGCTTATGGCAGGCGGTGAAGTCGATGTCGAACCACGAGACAAGGGCGTGGATGAAGTCGTCACGCTTGACGTTCAGCTTAAAGTTGGTGGAGAAGGCCAGGTCGGCGACGGTGCAAGTGTAGAGATCGAGGGTGAGGACAGGGGTAGGGTCGGTAACGACGGCCTTGATGTCGACGGTATCAACGAGGGGCTCGGATAGAGCCGTGGCCTTCAGGGGAGTGTAGTCAAAGCCGTAGACATCGTTCCAGACTGGTAGGTGGGGGTGTCAGCACGTGTAATGGTGATGGAACAGGTTATGGGCGAAAAACTCACAGCCAATCTTCTCATCCTTGTACTCGCCATCCTCAATACCGGCGAAGAAGATGGTGGCCTTGTCGGGGAAGATGAGGCCGTCCTTCTGGAGGTAGGTGTCTCGGGCGTAGAGAACGGTGTCGAGCATGGACTCGTAGAGGAGGAAGTATCCCATCCACTCAGAGATGATGATGTCAACCTTGGGGAAAGGGAGCTCAACCTCCTCCATCTTGCCCTGGAGCAGGGTGATCTTATCGGACAGGCCGTTGGCCTCGACGATCTCACGGGCCTTGAAGATGATGGTGGACATGTCGACACCGATGACATGCTTGGCGCCAGCCTTGGCGGCGAACCTGCAGCGGGTTAGGACATGGGTTGGGTTTGTAGAGTCTCGTCGTGGAGCGGGAGATGAATATTTGCTTGCGCAGCGCGGATAGCACCAGCGGCGTGAAGCGGGAAGCGGGGCGCGGGAATCCGGGGCGGAGTGCACACTGCAGATTTGAAGACGTACATGGAGAGGATGGCGGTACCGCAGCCGACATCGAGAACAACCTTGTCCTTGAAGATGTGCTTGTTCTGGACAATGGCGTTCATGTATGATCGTGTGCGCACCTCGTCTTTCTGCAGTGCGGTCGAGCTGTCAGCGGGGTTCTGCATTTGCATTGCGCTGCGGGGGAGGGGTGTTCCATACCAACATCTCCTCGTGGATGCCTTTTGCAATGCGAGCACGTTAGCCAAGCCGTTTTATCCAAGTCGCCTCTACAGTCGACTATATCGAGGGTATCACTCAATCGTACCATGGTGGTCGTAGCTACACGCGAATCCAGTCAGCTTCAGGCTACGCCGCGGCAGGGCGACCGCAGTGGGGGGAACGCAAACAATACTGACCTCTTGAAGTAGTGCTGCTCGCTGTGCTCCATGCCCTTCATCTTCTCCTCGGCAATCTCGACCTCCATCTTATCACCGCTCATTATGGCTATGCTTCGGATCTGGTTATGAACCAGAAAAAAAAACGAAGAGAGAAAAAAAAAGGGTCGTTGTTTTGGGGATGTGAAGGTCGGAAACTGCGAGACTGGAGGGGCAGACCAAATGCAGGATGCGATTTGGCAGAAATGAAAAAATCGCCGTCACCGCCAAATTTTCAGCGCCCAGTGCGCCAGCTAAAGCGAGGGGACCCCTCATGGCCACTAGCATCATCCCCTACAGGCTTAGCCTGAGGCGTGCTGCCACTGCCGCCGTCCTCTGTACGTACTGCGCCGGGGGACCTTACGATGTCGCCCTGCCTTTTTTAGAGGGGCTGCCTGTTTTTGCCGGCTCTGGCTGGGCGGTGATTGGCCCATTTGCATGAAAGTAGCACCGGCACCAGATCGAGAAACCCAGCTGGTTGCTGCGTGGTGGATCCGGAGCCGCCGCCGAAGTCTCTTCCAACACGACTCGACACGACAAGACATGACTTGTATCGCCAGCCACGCGCGTTCGGTAAGTGGGATCTCATTATTTACTGACCAACCAGGTGTGTTGACGGAGTGCTACGGTTATTAAGACAAGACGAAATCACAAGCAACAAGAGTTGTAGTAAATACTCCAGAAATGCAGCCAGTCGAGCATTTCGAAATTCAGTACATACTACCTAGGTATTCTATGTATGACCGTGATATAGTCTTTTGTCTCATCCTCTCGAATTCCCAGCATGGTCTTGTCTCGCCGGGAAGCAAAAGCAGGCCCCATGGCCTCGAGTGTGTCTTCTTCATCGCAACCGGGAATCTTCAGTCGACATTCCACCCTTAGTGAAAGCCCATGTCGCAGCCTCTTTTTCAACTACCGCAAAACGCCCTGACGCCTTTACATGCATTCTGAATATCAAATGATCCATGGGGTTCTCGCCAAGCAACCCTCGATTACACCAGCAGGACGCTGTTGATGCAGCCCTCGTTCTCCGGGTTGTTGGTAACCTGGGCGTATCGACCCCAGACAACCTTTCCACCGGCCGTCACCAGACCCAACTCGCTGACGTTGACCTCGATGACGGTACCCTTGGTCAGGACACCCAGCTGCGTGTAGAGGGGGTTCTGCGGGTTCTTCTTGACGCTGATGATGGGCAGCTGCACAGTGACGCCCAACTCTGGGTGGGTGACATTGGCCTTCTTGTAACGCAGACCCATGGGTCGGATGAATCGCTCGTGCTTGGGGTTGCGTCGAGTGAAGTCGGGTCCAACGAACGTGGGCTTGGTAACCATGCGCTTCCACGACTTCTGGTGAGTCTTCTTGCCGGTCTTGACCACCTTGAACATCTCCTCCTCGCTGATACCTCGGACCTTGGGCAGCGGCACGGCGAACTTGGCCGCCTTCTCGGCTCGCTTGTTCTTGATGGCACTGCTGAGGGCCTTGGCGGTCGAGGGGTTGGTACGATCCAGCAGGTAAGAGGGCATGGGCGTGGTGGGCTCCTTCTCGTCGGCCGTCTTGACGTTGCGCTCCTCGTGCGCCTTGATGGCCTTCTTCATCTGGATCTTCTCATTGTGACGCTTCTTCTGGTAAAGCTTGGCGCGGAGACCACGGAGGTTCTGGGCATCCTGCGAAGCCTTGTGGCCCTCACGGGCGGTACGCTTGCGTTGTCGCTCTTCGTGATCGAGACGGCGGCCGTGCAGCTTGCGCCACCTTTCCATATACTCGTTCTGAGGCTGCAGGGCATTAGCATTTCGTTTTCCCAGCGAGAAACCGTCGTGCATACCATAATTGCGGTATTGCCCAGGTAAGGGACTTGGACTGTACTGGCGGGGATGTGATGCTGAAAATTCCCTGTCGATAAAAAAAAGCGGCGGTTTATCGGGAGGCGGCGCAGGCGGTAGGCGGTCGGCGCAGGATTTCGTCGGAGCCGGCGCCACGCTTATCCGGGCCAATGCGTCCAGAACCCATCAACTTTTTCGACACACGACATTGACCTCACGGCCGGTGCCATATCTTCCCCGACCAGCAAATAGTGCCCACGCCCGAACGGCACTGCGGTCCAAAATGAGCAGGGCACTTCTTCGCTCCGTGCTGGAGAGCTTCGAGCCCCCATTGCGCGCCTCCCCCCGAGCTTCCTGCTGCCAATTCGTGCCCGCGCATTCAACACCACCACGCCCATCGTCGAGCCCATTCCGGAGCGTCACATTAAGAATGGTGCCAATCCCTCGGACAGCCAGCCCCGGCCTCTGGCCTTCAAGAAGAGCCACCCCGTCCCGCCGCCGCAGCCCATCTCCGACTCCGTCAAGAACCTCCTGCCCTTCCTCGCCGCGCAGCCGGGCCACTACATCACCGTCCACATCCACGGCTTCCCCTACCTCGTCCGTGAGGGCGACCAGGTCCGCCTGCCGTTCCGCCTCCCTGGCGTGCAGCCCGGCGATGTCCTGCGGCTAAACCGTGCGAGCATCCTCGGTAGCCGAGACTACACCATGAAGGGTGCCCCTCACATCGACGAGCGTGTGTTTGAGTGCCGAGCCACCATTCTCGGCACAGAGTCGGAGCCCCTACGCATCAAGATTAAGAAGAAGCGGAGGCAAAGAAGATCGAGACAGGCGAAGAGCAAGCACCGATATACCATCCTAAGGATTTCGGAGCTGAACATCAACAACGCGGAGGACATTGAGGCGTCGTCCGAGTAAGGGTGGACGGACCAAAAAACATGATCCGATGGGGGAAATCCAAGAACGAGATGTGGATGGACGTGTACAAAACAGTCAAACTAGACCTGTACCACCTACCAGCTTGCAGCTGGCTGTACAATAATAAAGCACTTTTTGCAAGCCAAAGGATCCCATGTACTGATTGACGACGCTGAATAAATGGTTCAAGCCGCTGAAAGATGTTTGATTCGAACACTCGCTACAATGCGATATCATAGCCTAAACTCCATATGTATCCAGGTCTGCTCCAATTACAAGCCTGGGTAAGTCCCAGGTTCTGAATATAAAAAAACAATGGGGTAATCCTTAGTCGCAATGAAAGACGAAGAACAATGCTCCCCAACACCAAGCTATAAATGCTTCCTTCCCAATGAATATCAAACAAAAACGTCATACTTCTTTTTCATCCCAAGACAAACTTTGCCTGGTTCATACTAGATCATGTCATCACCTCAATTCCTACCCGCCATAGCTTTCTTAACGCTGGTCCAGTACGCCTGCGGCCAAACGCTCACGCTCTCTGCCTCGGTGGGCATCCGCTCACGACATCTTGAGACGACGCTCTGGATGATTCGGCCAAGCAGCTCCTCGTCCATTGGGAGGGCTTTGTCGGTGAGCTCCGCGGGATAGAGGAAGGGATCTGTCTCGTGAAGCAACTCTTCGCAGGTGGGGCGCATGTGAATGTCCCGGTTGAGACATCGCTTCATCGTGCGGATAAGTGAGGGCGGGACGGATGAGCCACCCATGCCACGGGATGGGAACTCGATGTCGTGGTTCCAGTTAATGATGGCCTGGCACTTGGACAACTGGTTTAAAATGTGGCCAAATGGAGTAATACCATAGACCATCTGGTAGAGAATACAGCCGAGCGACCAGACATCACTGGGCTTGCCGAGCTTCATAAGCTTCTGGTGGCCAGGCATCCGTCCGCCTCTGGGGTTGTTGGAGTCCATCAACGACTCGGGCGACATGAAGTTGGGGGTACCGATCTGAGCTTCGCGGTGGACATTGATAGTCTCGTCGGTCTGGATGGCGTTGGCAATACCAAAGTCGATGAGCTTCAGCTGACCCTTGACCAAGACGAAGTTGGCCGGCTTCAGGTCGGAGTGGACAATGTCGTATTCGTGCACTGCCTGCAAACATTCGAGCATCTCCTTCCAGTAAAATCGCACAAAGACTGGGTCGAACTTGGCGAATTCTGAGGCATGCCGTCCGCCCAGTAGTTTGTTCATATCCAGCTCACCCATCTCCATAAGCTATACACAGTTAGCAGACAATCATGAGAAATTTGCAATGAGAGGAACTCACCAAAGTAAGCACCTTCTTCTCTGAGTTCAACTCATGATCCCTCAGTCCGATGACACGCTCGACCTTGCTGAGCTTCTGCAAAAGGTCTATTTCTCCCTGGTATCCCCGGAGAGTGCCCTGGTCCACATTCTCCAACGCAACTCGCTTGAGGGCAAACATCTCGCCGTTCTCAGCAGTCACTCGGTAGACCTTTGCGCTGCCACCTCGGCCGAGGCAGTCCAATCGGGTGTAGGCCTTGCCGTTCACTCTCAGAATGTTTCGTCTCTGCTTGGCGTGACCGGTTGCGGCAGCACCTGCAGTGGCTGTCGCCGCCTCCAACACAGACATCTTTGGTGGTGGTGGAGGCTCCTGTCGACGGGGCGTATTTCGGGCCATGGAGGCGAGGGGTTTCCTCTCTGGCGAGACCGCCCTCGCAGCACCAAGGTCTGCGCTCATGGGACGCATGGGCACCTTCTCGAGAATCTGATCGACCGATGCCTTGGTCCGCTTGTAACTAGCCGGGACCTCGTTCTCCTGGTCGCGTCGAGATGGCATCTCGGGACGAGACATGGGAAGTTTATAGTGGATTTCCTCGGGTTCCTTCTGTTCAGGCTCTGGTTCTGCAAACGAGGCTGGTGCCGGTGCCGGTGCCGGTGCCGGTGCTGCCTCTGGCAACAGGGCTATTTCCGGAGTCGGCTCTCGGGAGGAATACTCACGGGGCGAGTTCTCACGAGGAGAAGGCCTCGCCGACCCCATGCGCAGGTTAAGATTTGAAGCGTGTCTTCGGTGAACAGCTCTGGCAGCGGCATTTCCGCTAACCGGGCTTCCGGAGTTGAAGTTCCGGATCCCGTCACCGTAATAAGCGGCGGGATCCTCACCAGGTTGGCTTTCTGGCTCTTGGCTTGATGCCAAGGGTTCGCCATCAGCGTTGTCTTCATCCTCCTCTTCACTTTGTCTCCGTCGACCTCGTCGGGCGGGACCGCTGAGGAAGCTTCCTGCCACCTTTCCGACCCGCTTGGGTCGCATCGAGCTTTGCAGGTTGGCGTTGTCTTCTGGCCGAGTTCTGTTGCCAGTTGATGGGTATCGTGAAACGCTACCGTGGCTGAAAGGAGGTGGGTTGCGGGCGACGGTTGAAGGCTCTACGAGCTCTTCGGGCTGGTCATTTTCCATATCAATACTGGACTTGTCAATCATGGATCGCTCCACATTAGACACATTAGACCGGCCTGACGACGGGCCAGTCGAACCAAGGCGGCTTCGGTTGCCGGAGGACCCAGCAGCAATCCGGACAACGCGTCCGCCTTGGGAAGGGGTGTTGACATCAAGTTGTGACCCAGGCCTCTCATCTGAAGACTTATCCCGACTACCGGGACGGCTTTCGGGTCGTGGTCGCTGAGTCGACCGAGACATTGAGGTTGATCGCCGTTTGACCGGCTTCATTTGGTTCAGGCTCTGGGGCGTGTTGCTGAGCCGGGACCACCCTCCTCCTGACAGGGCTGGGCTCCCGGCTCGCAGCAGGGCTGGTTGGTTTTGAGGATTTCCCATCCTGTACTTGCACGCTTCCGGATCTGCGATTTCTTCGGCTTTCCGATGCCGAAGAGGTTGACGCGTTCAATGCACTTGTGCGTCGTCGGGTTCGGGGAGGCGAGGGCGGACGCTCGGCTCGTTCAGGGGCACCGCCATTGAGGAGGGCCTTGGTGAGAGCGCTGAGCTTCATAGGCACTGGAATCTCATCCTCGGAGCTGTCGTCGTGGAATTGTCGCTCCTGTGGTTGGTGATGGCCGTTGGGCACAGCTCCAGCATTGCTTTGGTAGCTGTCGTTGTGGTTCACTGTCGGCCTCGAGGGAAGTCGTCGAAGAGCTTGTCGCTGGGAGGTCCTCCGGACAAGGCCGTTTCCCATGGGGGTGGGCGAAGCAGTCGCCATGTTTTGTTGTTGTTTGCACAGTCTGCGCGTTGGAGCGAGATAACGATCGAGTCGAGGAGGAATTGGCGATGGTTCGTCAAAGAGTAAAAGATGTACTACGTGTCGGTCGATCCCATGGCCTGAACCGGAGCAAAATTACCAGAAATTTAGTTCATGCGGCGCGTCGGGGTGCATCGTCAGGAAAGATGGCTGGATGGACGGAGCTGTATTTTGGATGCTAGCGGCGCGGCCAATCAGGGTCGATGTGGTTGCCCAGAGCAACGGGACCCCAGGTGACGCGGGCCGAGAGATCAGCCAGGGACGTCCAGAGTGTCACACACCACCAGATATGGGCAGTAAATAATTTGCCGAGTCGCGCGGGGTGGTCTCGAAAATTGAGAGAAATATGAATACGGGGAGAAATGTGCTTACACTACCGCTCTGCCTGGCGAAACAAAAACCGAGTCTCCGTGGGACTCTCGGGGTATGCGTTGGCGCCTAAACATGCCAATGGGATAGCAGCCAGGACGCAGCTAGATTTTGCCAGAGGGCACGCAGCCACCCGATAGCGATGTCAGCAGCGTGGAATCCAGCAGCGTGGAATCCAGCAGCCTGTGTTACTTCTTCCAGCGGATAAATTACTTGGTGCAAAACGTAGCTGCAATCCACCATGCAGACGCAGATAGCACTTTGCACGAAAGCCCCCCGCCCCATGATGGCTTCGTGACCTGTCGGTGACGACTGCATTGAGCTTAACAGGCACCCAATATACGACAAATCCGGCACTTACACACACCGACCTTCCAGCCATTCGTTAGGTGCTCCCTAGTTAAGGCTCTCAGGCTGCGCTGTTCCCCACAAAACTCCCGCCAACCTCGGGGGCTTGGGTGGACTTCCGGGCCCCGAAGGCCCCTGGAGCAAACCCGCTGAAGGTGCCGCTCCAAGACGGCGGCCCGGCCAATCAGGGCCCCAGGCCTGTGTCCCGCGCCGTGCAGCTTTCCAGCTTTCCACTGGCGGCGGCCACGGGCGGCCACATCTCCAGCGAGGAAACCCAGAATCCAAACTCGTATCCTCCCACCACATCATCGCCTCTGACGTCGCATCCCTTTTCGCTCTTCGCCCTCGCACTCGCGATCCTTCCTGCCCGAGGTCGATGCTTGCGCAATGGCATCTCAAAGGGGACGGCCATGGTCACGGGTCCTCTCCCTGACCGTCCTCGTCCTCGCCCTCGCCGCTACGGCGCATGGCTCCGCTGGCGATCGTCTTCCTGGATTCAAAGATTGTCTCAAGGTAAGGAAGCTGGGGATTCCCCGGCGGCTTGGCACGAACGAGAAGCGCTAACAGCACCCCTTCGCAGGTCTGCAAAACTGAAAATTGCGGCTCTGGAAAAGATTATACCGCGATCCGTACGTTGCCGACCCCTCGCCGAGGCATCCATTGCATCACAAGCTGACCTTATTCTGCGCAGCCTTCCACCACCGCCTCCTCCTCTGGGACTGCGCCAGCGAATGCAACTACGCCTGCCAACACATCATCACCGGCCGACGCATCGAATATGGGGCCGAAGTTGTACAGTTCTACGGGAAATGGCCCTTCTATCGGTTCCTGGGCATGCAGGAGCCATTCAGCGTCCTCTTCTCCTTGGGTAACCTCTGGGCCCATTGGGAGGGCCTGAAGAAGGTTCGCACCAGAGATCCCTGCGTCATATTCGCTGCGCCCGTTCTACATCTGGCTCGGCTACGTTGGCCTTGTGTCATGGATCGCCAGCTCCATCTTCCACACCCGCGACTTTCGCATCACCGAGGAGTTCGACTACTTTGCTGCCGGTGCCAACGTGCTCTACGGCCTATACTACACTCCCATCAGAGTCTTCCGTCTAGACAGAAGCACCCCGCGCCGGCGGTCTGTCCTTCGCGCCTGGACTCTGCTGTGCATCTTCCTGTACTTTTGCCACGTCTCATACCTCAAGTTTGTCAGGTGGAATTATACCTATAACATGACTGCCAATGTTGTGGTGGGAGCTATTCAGCACTCCCTCTGGACATGGTTCAGTTTCGACAGATACAGGAAGTCGAAGCGTGTGTGGGCAGCTTGGCCTGGTCTTGTGGTTGCTTGGATTATCTTAGCCATGAGCATGGAGTTGCTTGATTTCCCCCCTTGGCTAGGTTGCATAGATGCCCACAGCCTATGGCATCTCATGACAATTGGCCCCACCATTGTGTGGTACAAGTGAGTCTAGTTAGAATCCAAAAAAAAAAAAACTCCGAAATACGCTAACATGACGCAGCTTTTTGGTCAAGGACGCCCGGGAGGATATTGCTGGGAGTCAAAGACTAAAGTCTTAGAGCCGTAAACAAAGGCCACGATTCAACATAGTGTTAATTCTAACGGTGGAGATCTGGACGAATATATAGCAAGGATCATTTTTAATACGACCTAATGAAGCAGTTCGGCTAATACCCAACAATCTCAGAGACAACCAATCCAACAGTGACACAGGGGCAGGGGCAAAAGCTCAAGGGGATTTTCTAATGCCAACAATCACTTGATGTCTATTCCGGCAACCCAACGTCAGCAGGGTGTTCCCCAGTCCCTCATTTCACACGGTCATTCATCAAACAAGACGCACACAATGATTTAGAAAGCAGTGTCAATTTCAGCTCCCCAAGCGATCGAGAGCATTCACTCGCCAGCTTATCATGTCCAGGTCGTAACTTATCGTGACAAACGAAATACAGGAAACCAACATGCACAAGTCCACAGAGAGTCAGCCCCGAATAACCACAAATCCCGAATACCCCCATGAGTCGATCAGCCTGCTTGATACGAACCCGAGGAGGAACCCAGCCGCGCCAATGACCAGCATTACCGACGCGGTAAGTGACGCGCTCACCTCCCGATCCAGCCAGGTCTGGCGGAGGCGCAGCGTGCCCAGGCGCATGAAGAAGAGCTCCTCGGCGGATACCTCTCCCGACATGTTGGGCTTTAGCTCCGTGGACTTGCGAGCGGCCTTCTTCTTCTCAACTCTATTGCCTAGTGTTTATCAGTATCATTCTCTGCGTTGGGTTATTAATCCTGCAAGCAGAGACTTACAGCAGAGTGAGCGAAACATCACCCTGGATGCGTGCCTTCAGCTCAACCTCGACATCCAGGTTGAGTCCCAGCTGCAGGCGGACGGGCTTCGTCTCGGCCAGGCGCGGCAGGACGGGGCCGGTCTTGATGCCGCCGGTGGTGGCGAGCTGCTTGTTGTTGCGGCGGCGGCGGCGGCGGCCCGGGAGTCGACGCTGGAGCCCATATCGGAGGCAGAGTCGTCGAGCTGCCGACGCAAGTCAGCCATGACATTATCCGCGGTGCGGGGGGGATTGCCGCCGGCACCGGGGCCGAGTGGCCGGGGAGCGGCGGCCGGGGGCGCGACTGCGGGACCGACCTTGGGCATCATGGGCTGGGTAGACATGGTTTCGAGGTATGTGGGCGGCGGGCCTGCTGGTTCGATACTCAGAGTTGTGGTGGATTGGTACAGCGTGTGAGAACAGGTCTCGTAGTAGCTCGGCGGCGGCGGCGACGGCTTGCGTGACGGCTTTCGCTTGCGGGACGCGCGGACAAGACGGAGCGGCTTGACCTCGAGGCTGGTGCTGCGGCCGGGGTAGTACGGCGGCGGGTGGGCGGCGTAGCCTTCGGACTTGAGCGGGAGGACACGGGGGAGCGGGGCGCCGGCGGAGACTCCGAAGGCGTCGGACGGAGGTCTGGAGAGGTCGGGACCGGAGTAGGCAGGGAGGTCGCGGGGCGCGTTGGCTGGATCGCTTTCCCTAGGCCGGCTGACGGGAAAGCTGGGGACACAGAGACAGAACGAGTCGAAGAGTAGATTATCCACGCCTGCGCAGGTGGCAGAGGGAGGGGCGAGGAAATTAAGAAGCGAAGGCTAAAAATGGGGGGAAGCTGAATACAAATGGGCACCAGGCCGCGTGGAAGAAGAGAAGAAGGGATGAAGGAGGAAGTTGTAGTAGTTGTTGTTGTTGTTTGATCTGGATGATGATATTTCTTCTCGTCCCAACAGCGGCGTCGAAGCCCATCTATATACGCATTGCCCTCAGAGCACGGTTCACTCGCAACAACGCCCACGCCCGCATCTTCAACACCGTAAGATGCCGTCAAAAGTTCGTATGGTCCCAGAACCTCACGCTCTCGTACGATGAGCAAGCGAGCTGAAACGGAGTGGCCATGGCTACACCAAAGGGCCAGAGTTGTGAAACTAGACAGGCAGCCCACTCTCCGTGTTTGCAAGTTGCCCCCTCCGGCGATCCGGGCGGTTATGCGGGGGCTGTGAGCGGGCAACGGAGCAGCACGGCGCCGGGGACGTGGCCTGTAGGTGAGTGGGAGAAGGGGACGTCGTGTTGCAGGTCTGTGTTTGAAAGGCCGGGGTGTGGGACGGCATGTGTCTTGGGATGGAGGCTTCGCGAGCATGGACAGCCAAGATGCGCGGGGGGGATAACACTCTCGCTTGATATCACATTCAATCACATTAAGCTTGGACAATAAGCTCAGGGCTCGCCGTGGTTTATTATCCCGGCATCGTACATAACCACGTTGATTTGTTGATAGTCTGGAGCAGCCACTGGCGCATCATGCCATGCTGATTGATGATAAGACTCCTGACTGCGTAGCTATCTATCAGCCCAGCTCACAGGACACCAAGTGTCACCCTGGACAAAAGTATCCCAGTCTCATCTTGTTCCCGCATCTCTATCCAAAGAACAAATGCTGTGGCAAGAGCCCAAAAGAGCCCCGTGTTGTGTAGGCGATGAACTCGTTCTAAATAAACCGATTCCATCTCCCATCATGACCGACCGCCAACCACTCTTCTAAAAAGTTGACACGAGATACATGTGGCTTGAGGCTCGTCAGAGTTCCATTCGTTTGGTTCGCGACGTTACGCTCTAGCCCCTAATGGTCGTAGGCGGGTTCCGTTGAACGCCTGGGGAGCATCAATGCAACGCTCCCAAACCGCCTCGCCCTGCGAATCGGACGATAACGCAGCCCCTCTCTGTCAGCAAGTCGCGTGCCTGTCAGAGAACGCCGTTTTGAAGATCCCAAGGTAGCATATCTACCAAATTCCGAGCGCCTACCCTCCCACTAAGTACGGATGCCAAGTCACCGAACGCAGTGGCTCACGTGCTAAGCAGATCACGGACTGACAGGCCTCGCCCCTTTGATCCCCGTCGATCATTATTCAGCATCATCAAAGCAGCCATGGCCTCTTGGTCCAGTTCACTCTGAGGATCGAGGGCCGGGCTTGTCAATGTCGACGCTGGCGCAGAGGCATCGCTGCGGGCGTAGTGGCCATTGCCAAACACCTGAGGACCGAAAGCTGGCGAAGTAGTAGCCGAAGCGCTGAAGCTGTAGCGGCGCGCGTCCGTTGACACAGACGAGTACGAGTGCTGACGGTGGCGTGCTGAAACGGCGTCTTGGGGTAGCAACGCTGGCGAGACAGACGGCTGGTGTGCGTGTCGGTCGTTGATAGGCATCGTCGGTGACCCAGCATCTGAGTCTTCCATTTCAATATCGCCGTCACCGGCGGGATCGCCCCGAAAGGTCGGGTGGAACTCGCGGATTGACGGCAGACGGTCGCGGCCCGTGGGGGTCTGGCGGCCGGACTCGGTGTGGGTCATGTCGTCCTCTTCTTGCTGTGCCTTCAACTTGGACACACAGTCCTCAAGATACCGCACGTACTCGATTGATGCCTGTTCAGAAAATGCCATGTTAGTCACAGGGTTTGAAATCCGGGCTTGCAAGGTGACAACGAACCTGTAGGATGGACAACTTGTGCATCTCTCCGGTGCACGCCGGGATCATGCTCTTTAACACGGCAAACTCCTCATTCATCTTGCTTCGCCGCCGCCTCTCGATCAGGCTGTGTGCTGTCTTTCTCGCAATCTTCCGACCTGCTGCACTCGTTGCGCTTGGTTGCTTCTTCTTGCCCTTATCCCCAGCAGCGTCGTCGGTCTTGGCGGCGGTTGTTGTCTTTGTCGTCGCGGACACGGCGCCTGCTTTCGTCGCTGCAGAAACCTTGCCGCCTGACTTGGACGTATCTTTTCCGGTACCATCTGCGTTCCCGTCCTGAGTCCGGGGCTTCATTTGGATGATCTTCCGAGAGAGCGGGTCGGGGGAGGAGGTAGGGCGAAAGTGTTGTCCTTGGCCTCCTTGGCAGCCGAGGACCGTCGCCGGGCCTTGACAGTCTCGGCGGGTTGCATGGGGAACGTCGACGCGGGCGAGGCCGTCCCAAGCGGGTGAGGTTTAGGATCGGTGGGAGAAATTCGAGAACCTGAAGGTGATATCCGGGAGGCATCATGAATTGCTGGAGGCGGCAGCTCAAAGGAGAGCTGGAAGGTGGCGAGCTGTTGAGTGCCATCCTTGCCTTTGATATCGGAGGACGAGCCTGGTGTAAGTGGAAGACCTGGTCGAGGCATCTTGGCAAGTGTGGAGATGCAAAATGGAATGAGGGAAAGGAGCACGAAGAAGTGTTGGTGGACTGGGCGAATATGGGGGAATGCGCCTCAGTCTCAGAGAACCGGGGCTCTGTGGAGGCGACAACCCAAATCGTGTGAGGACTCACTGGGGGGTGAGATGGTAATTATCAAGGAGGGAGTGAGAGAGAAGGCACAGAGGAAGTTCGTGAGGGTAGGTAAGAGAGTAAGTGGTAGATGTGGGGGGAGAGAGGAGCCAAGGGTGGACGTCGGTGTCGATATTGGCGTGGTGGATGAAGATCGCGATGCGATGCGACGTGCTGCGATGTGAACTAACTCTCGTCACGGGGACGCAATTGGCAGCCAAGACCAGTCACACTTCTTTCCTCGAGCCAGAAGCAGGGGAAGGAGGAAAGAAGAGATAAAGAAGGCCCGGGATCGTGGCAGGAGCGAGAGAGGAGACGCAGACACTCGATCGTCGCTGACAGGGTCCGGTCTGGTTGGGATCCGATCTGGTCTGGTGCGGCCTGGCCTGGCCTGGTCGCGAGTAGGAGGAGCACGGGCACGAGGGCAGGAGCAAGCAAGAGATATGAAAGGCAGGAGGTGACAACGATAGGGCAAGAGCGGACGCAGAGAATAGAGCGAGCGAGGCTACAAGTCGGGTGTAATGCTCTGTCGATTGTTTGTCTTGGTCGTGGTACCAGGTCTCATACGCCCCAGATGCAATGGCAGACTACCGTGCAGCCAGCAAGCCAACCAAGGAGATATTAAGGAAACGCAAAAGCACACCCTCTCGCCGCAGCACTCCCGGAGGGACTGATGAGAGGCCCCGAGACGACACGCACACGCTATCTCCATAGCGCAGGAGACCAGACAGGGCGAGCACGAGCATGGAGCATGGAGAACGAGGCACCCAGGACCCCAACCACCAAAAGCCACAAACCCCAAGGCAAGAGAGTTTCAATCCGCTCCTGCCCTTCGCGCTCCTCCAATCCGCGAGCGCCGGCCCCAGGGAGGATGGATGATGGAACCCGTTTCGGGGTCGGACGGACCTCGACTTTGCTCTGGACCAAGCATCATCGAGAAAATGGTCGCGTGCTCTCCGATGCTGTCCAAGCTGTCGGGCGAATCAGCGCGGGGTATTCGCCCATGTGGTCGTCGGTGCGGCGTTCACGGCAGGCGTGCGCTGGTCAGGGGTGGGCTCGAGGGGGGAAGGAGCGGCCGTAAAAAAAAGCTTGGCTTGAGCTTCTGCTGCGGGCGGCTTCAAGATGGAGGCAGGTGGAGGAGAGAACCGTAGAATGGGGGGAAGGCGCATGTGTGATGGACTTGCCATTTGACTCGCGTGCAGCTGGCCGACGTGAGGATGGGCGTCTCTTAGTCAACGGGCAGTCGTCGAGGTGGCAGCTGCCTCGCATGTACTGCGCGACTACGTGCTACTTACACCAGACGCCAAACCAGACTACACCTCGCCATTACATGCCAGCAAACACCAAGGGGGAGCACTTGAGCGCGACATCTTGCCTTTATCGCCCTTATCCTAGACGTCGAAATAAAGGCAGGCCAACCTGGGAAGCAAGCCTCGCACAGACCCATCACAACCCCAACTTCCCAGGCCCATCAACTAATCCAGCCAAGCCTCGATTGAGCGTTTTGTCTGCTCCGGTTGCTGTCATTCCGTCGACAACTCACCTGAGTTTATCTGTGCCATGGTACTTCGCAGCACACCCAGATATCGCCGCCAGAACTAATTCCAACACCAAGAAATGTCCCTCCATCGCCTAATTACTCCAGACAGAGTAAGCCATTACACGGTCCCTCACTCAGCCTCCACACCTCCTCCATGTCCTCCAGACCTCCACTTCTCTTCTCCATCTTCCAACTCCACCTCCACCACACATCTACCAAGCACGTCACAGCTCAGCCCGCCACCACAACAAAATACGAAATCCACCGGTTCGAGGGCAGACAAGCACGTGTCCCCGTCCCAGATCCTGGTGCTCACTCAGACCCTCTCCAACGCTAGTCGAATCGCCAGATGCTCATAGTCAACAAGCTAGGGGCCGGGGGTCGCCAGCCAGGATCTACAAGGGCCTGCAGGGGTCATGGAAATTTGGCCTCCGTAATTCGTCTTGAGACTGGGATGAGCACGTGTCTCCGGCTTTCCTCGAGCGACTCTCAATTAACCACCTCTTCACAGGGCCATGGGCCATCCGTCCATCCGTCCATCCTCAGCTACAGGGTAAACCCACCCATCACGATCTCGCGTGTGCCAACGTGGGGGGTCTACGGCCCTCTGAGACAGGACCATCTTCAACCCCCCTGGCTCGCCACGGCCCCACGGATATCATCGTCCCGCGATTCAGTATCCTTGACCGACTCTGATGTTCACAATTAAGCATCTTGTTCACCTCAGGTGCCCTCAACATAATGAGATATTAGTGCCTATTTTAGGTAATTATCAGAAGAACAGTACGCGAAGGATGTTCTTATTGGTATACATCATTCGGCAGAGGGTGTCGAGAACAGGGCATGTGGTGCCCGTCAATATTCGCATCAAGTGATCATGCAACTCGAGTGAGGATGATGAAGATGACCCCAGAGTTCAGCCATGGTCTCGTCCCCCTCTAGTGCACTTTGGAACCACATACTCCGTATGCACTCCGTAGATCGGGCGGATCAGTGGGCTATCGACCGACTCGCCAAATGGCTGACTTCGCATGGCCAACCCTTCTGGAAGCATACCAACTTCTGACAAGCTCGCACATATCACATCTCCCATACGTAGGCGTCCTTGGTCTGTGGCATACGGCAGACTCGGCTGTGTATTTGCTCCCTCTCCTCTGGAGTCCCAGAAGTCTCAGACATAATGGTAGGCGACACTCCAGTTACACTCAAGCCCATTTCCTCCAGAAGCAGCGCTCACCCAAAGCACCTCCAGACCGCCATTCGAGCAAATGAATCTTCGGGTGTGTCCGGTTTGTCCCTCGGAAGACCTGAAACTCCTGTTGTATTCCACAGTCTCGAACTCTGAACGTTAATCTGCCAGGGCCTCTGCAATGTATGGCCACCTTCACAATGTCCAAGAACACGACTGCCAAAATCCAGTCTGTAATGCTCTCCCCAAAACTATAATTCTGTAGCTCTTCCAAAATCTGGAGTAATTGTTTTGTCTCCATCCGCCGGTACCCTGGACCTCAGCAGTTGTTGGGGGAATTCTTTCACGCGTCAGAGTGGGTATAGCTTCTTGCCCATTTTACATTTGAACTTCGAGGGAATCCGATGCCCGGATAAAAGACTGGCCTTAAGCGAGGTATGGTTATGCCGTTGACGGGAAATATCGACACAGTTGCAATGTTCGAATGCGCCTTGCTCGTTCCTCGGAAGGGCCGACACTCCGGTTGTGTTCGTAATCCTTGAACTGAACGCGGTAATCCCTCAGGGCCTTGCGACATATAGCCCTTTTCCGACCTTTATCTTGAGCAACAAGTCTTAGAACGTTCACATGCCTGGCGAACGCTGAGGTGATCAGCAAGAGTCGGCTTGGATTGTTTATACACAAGTACTTTCTGCATGTGAAGCGGCACACAAGCTTAGAGTCCATCACTAGAATTGCTCAGCCAGCGCTATTTCCGACGCCAGGCTTTCCTCTATGGATCAATCAACTACTGGCTTCTATTCTCTGGGAACGGGTAGACAGTCGAGGTGTAGCGAGGAGCATTAATGTTGGCCCGCTGCCCCCAGACCCTAGACAACTGCTACCAAGTGGTGCCCTAACCGACAGGAAGAAGCAAGCAGGCAAAGATATCCGAGGGATTTAACCGAGTTGAGTATCTTTACATTTCTGGATCGAACTGGATAATGTACATCAAATGTGAGACGTGCTCGTAGCCTGGCTGCCTCCATGTGTCCCTCCGTGAGTCATGATCTCAACCAGTCTCATTCTCCCGTTATCCGCCCGCAGCAATCTCCAACGACCATTCTGAACGGCCCCATGCGTGGTCCATCCAAAGAAACTTGAGGAGATCCTCTTTCACCAGGATTTCATGCCTCCACCAGTACCTTGGTCTTTGCAGCCTGGATGCTCAGATGCTTCTTGTGCCAATCTGTTACCACAAGGGGGTGTTTGGCATCGGATTCCCGCGTCATAGATGCCAATATTAAGGCAACTGGACCGCCGCAGCTACAGCTAACGTTCGAATCTCGAATGGCACTGAGCTTGTGCTTTAGATCCGTCAAGCTTCCATTGAATTCAGGAGACCCTTCCTTGTGGTTGAAGAACTCGATGATGCCGAGTTCTTGGCTTCGCTGGAGGATATCGCCTAGAACAGCAGCGTCATCTATTTTTGCTGCTCTGGAGTGGCATCTGTTTCGAGAACAAAATGTCGCTGTTCGTTCCCTTGCAAGTAGTTTTCGGATAGTGTCATGGCAGCTTTTGCGAACGACCACGAGGATGTCCTGACGATACTTTGTGATGTGTTCTTGAAATGTCAGACTCTTGCACGTTTCGAGGAACATATCTGATGCTCACCTAAAATTCCATTCAAGCTAAAGAGACAAGTATCTTGCAGGCGAGTGCCATTTGGGTAGATAAGGTCGTTGTTAAGGTTTGAGTTGTACCGCCAGGCGACAGTCTTCGCTAGGGCCTCAAAGATTGCACAGTGTCCCATTTCCCATGCAATAAACATCATATTTGTGATGCTGAATCCCTTGGGGTCCAGTAACATTTGAGGGGAAGAATAGGGAGCAAGCCACCTTGATGCCATGGGCCGCAAAGTTTGTGTCATATCGTAATTGTTGGTTAAGACGCAAAGCTGGTACAGCTGAGATGCCGTCATTTTGTTTGTGGCCCGATCGTAAACACCATGCACAATGTCCATGAGTAGTGCGAATGTGTGCGGGCCGTCGAGCAGCCTGACCCGCCATTTTCCCTTTTTGGGCTTGGCTTCTGAGAACTTGTCGCTGAGTATTTTGCGGAAGACTACAGACGATCGACAGAGTACTCGAGAGTCGACGAGCATTTCTTGAGACGAGGGGCCGACAATCAGGTAGAGGTCTCCAGCCGGGTCAAACTCGATGGTCGCGCTTGTAGCAGCGGGCGTTGCAGTAACTGTAGTTGAGACAGATCGAGATGACATCTTCTCGGAGCCAGGCGTCGACGTAGTCATGTCGGGTGGGTGTTTGATATGGCGAATGCTATGGCATAGCCTCTTCTTTCTGGGTTACTGAGAAGAGCCCCAGGGGTAACTAAAGTGCGGCTTCGTGGAAGGAGAAAATTGTGATGAAAGTGCAGAGATGCGGGAGGTGAAATGGTTGTGTGAGTTGCCAGAAGCAAATCCTGTGTTTCATACCACTAAAGATGGCAGAAAAGCTCTGTTTGCCTGTACAGCTGCGTGACAGCTGACAGCGGAAACATTGAATCAAGCACGGCATCGATTAGCGGCTGGCCAATATGATGCTGCAGATAGAAATGTACCAGAAGCGTGCACAGGTTTTCAAGGTGGCACAATGGTATTCTAACTGATGGAAGATCCCCATTGTTGCGGGGTCGTGGTTGGGGAAATGATGATAATGTTGCGGGTGCTCTGCAACTATCTGACATAGGCGACAGCTGCCATCTCAAGTGTCATGTCCTCATGCATAGTTGAGTGAGCTGAGGGAACCAGAGTTAGATTACTCTTGCTCCTCACCTTGTTTTCAGATTTGGTGAACACGGCGGTCTCGGTCGTTTCGCTTTTCCCACCAACTCCCTGAGCGTCTCCATCTCCGTAGGTAGCCCTGACAGGGAGTGCCCAACTTCCGACCCTGGAAGGCCATGAAGGGCGCAGACCAAGACTTCGTCAAATACACTTTGCGAGTCGGCGAATTGGTCGCTCTCGCGTCGAAGCACAAAGATGACTCCACAAACAAGCACTTATTCGATGGGTTCCAATCATCTCTGGACCAAATCAACGAAGCTCGGGCAGGCGACCACGGCCCCTATCTTATCGAAGCTGCCGAAGAAAAACTGGGGAAGCCAAACGACATCGAAATCAAGAAGAGGGATCTGGGTGACAACCCCATCTCTGATCCGTCCGAAAAATGGCAAACTGTTGATTGGGCCGCTACTTCTCGCGCTGCGCAGGCCAAGGGCATATCCAATGTTAACAAACTCATCACTGACTTTCGGTCCAACTGGTACGGAAAGAATACAAAAGCCCGTGAACACTTTGCGGTCTTTCGGACATACAAACGGGTGGGAAATGTAATAAAAAGGTGGTGCCGGTGAGGGAACCTCGAGCCGCTAGCACACCCAAGTCTTCAGTTTAAACTCCTGCTGCCGATATAACACGAACTTTTGTTACTAGCTACTGTGTCTTTTTTCTTTTAAATTTAAATTTTACAACTTTCGCCCATAACTATTCTGCGGCGCGTAGTTCCATTTGGTATTCTCGAAAAAAGCAAAGGCTACGTTTGTTTAACTCTCCGCTAGAATAACAGACCAGAAGTATGTGGATGATCTTTATTTATAGTTACAAGAGCCCAAGAGATTCATCCATCATCTTGTCCAGCATATAGCCATCCACCGTTTCCCCTGACTCCTTATCAATAAACCTTATGTTCTCTCTTGGGCAGGACCAGTATATATACTCCCAGGCATCTTGCCATCCCATAACGCCTTCCACGCAAATAACATGAATTTCTGTGAGGTTGGGAAACTTCCTCAGTTCGTTTGATTCAAAATGAAACCATCCCTCAGTGTTTTGCCTCTCAAACCTAAGCCGGCGAATAAGCGGCGGGTCGTCGATGATCTCAAGATCGGTATCTCCAATAGAGATCATATCTGTCTCGAAGTTCACCCAGACATACCGCGGCTCATCCCCAGATGAGAAGGCGCGCTGGTATAGACCGAGATTACGGACCTCGCGACAAGCCTGCAGTACTCCCGGCATGGGCGTTGAGGATTCCGCGTAGTGGACTGTGCCCCATGTCTCGCACGCTCTCTTGAAGCGGATTTCAACGGCCCGAGGCTCAACGCTCATCTCCCAGATCCGGGCACGCAGCTCGAACGGGAGACGGGGGAAAGGGTGGAAAGTGGCCATGTGAGCCCTGCGAATCCTGTGGAAATGGATTTTTGTTCAGCGCTACGGTAGGCGTGCTGCTCGGGTTCTTGGCAGTTTCCAGCACCGTGAGTCTAGAAAGTAATTAAAATTGTGTAGAAGTAGAGGAACGGATGATGTTAGTTGCAAGCGGCTTAAACAAGGGTAGGATACATGTTACAGTGGGGTTGCAAAAGTTCCGACAATATGTCTATATTACACCAAAACAGTAGATTTTTAAACAATCAGAAAATACTATATAAAAGCACAATTAATTAAATCTCAAGATAAATTTTCAATAAAGAGTTAAATTTACTATATTCAAAATAAAACCTCTTAAAATGATTCTTAGGATTTAATTATTGAGGCAGCCCAAATTGGACTCTGGGCAAACTGGCTGAATCCAGCCCGTATCCAGTCCGTGACCTAGCTGGACCCCAGCCTAGCTTAGGGACGGGATATAAGAAGCCCTCGAGCAGCCGGCTAGCTAGCAGACCTTAGGATCATCTTCCTTACATACCAGAGACTACAGACGAAAGATACGAATTTCTTCCTTCTTTGACTCTATTGATCACACCGACCCCTCGGCGGGACCTTGCCGCCTTCTGCCCGGATCGCCCTTACAGCCTTGCCAACCTGACTTTTCTTACGGTCCGGGCAGCCAGCAGCTTCCTTATCGAGCCCTTATCAGGTTACCGATTTGGGGTTGTTTTCTTCCTCTTCGTCCCTTTCGCCCGCTAAATTATTAATTTTTTAAAGTTTTAAAATTATAAGTACTTTTTTTATTCTTACTACTTATTTTAAATTAAGATAAAAAATACTTATAAAATATAAATAAAAATACTAAAAATATTTTTATTAATAAATACTCTTAAATAATAGTATATTTATTTTTTAATATTTATTTAAGTCTTACTTCTATTTTTAAATATTATTGATAGATACTGCTGAAAAATAAGTGCTATACTTCTCAATTTTAGCGTTGTCGGAACTTTTGCAACCGACTGTACATCAAGGGCGGTTCAGCCCGGCGGGGTCCACGCCAAGCTCCGAGGCTATCTAGTGGAGCGCTTCGTAAAAAATTAAACAAAAGATCAAATGTTATCGGCCCGCTCCGAAGACCCTGGTTCTGGGGCAAATTACCCCCTTGTTTAATACTACATGCTGTTGGTCGATGACCTGCATCATTCTACAAGGTTCACGCGAGGCACAGCCCCTCCAGAGTTCACGCCGAGCATTGCAGCCATCTCATCCGAATTTTATCCCGGCCGAGAGGTGAAAAAGGGGTTGCAAATGGTATTGTTACCGAGGGTCGCCTAGAGCGTTGAGATTCCCACTCGCTGAAGAGCTGAACTCCTCTCTCTGCACTCTCTGCACCTGTCGTCCCGTCGTCCTTGTACACTCCCTATTCTCCATCTTCCTCACCTTTGTCCCCGATTTACAACATACTAGAATCCTCGCTAAATCACTGAACATGAAGACTACCTCGATCCCACTCTCACTTCTAGCACTCGTTATCGCCTCGCGCTTCTGCGCTGGCAGCCAAACTCCAGGGCTCCAGTGGGACCCAGAGACAGTCGATTCTTGCATCGAGTGGTACGACAATGGAGAAGGCGAGACATGCGAATATATCAGAAAATACTTCGGCATCACTCCTGAGGAGTTCTCCAAATGGAACCCTTCCGTCGGTCTTGATTGCAAGCCGTGGAGGTATCAGTCCTGCTGCATCGTAACCAAGGAGAGACTGGCCACTGTAACTACATCAACTACATCCGAGCCAACAAGCACCTTCACCACTACAACCAGCACTCTAGGGCCATCTCCTTCCGCGTAGAGTGCTCTGAGCTGTTATGTTGACAACAGCACGCTGCCAATCCTCGAGGAACGCGTGAGCAAGGAGGGTGGCGACGCGTCTTTGACAATTTCCAAGTGCCAGAATGCCTGCTACCTTGCTCAACTCGAGTTCGCAGGCGTTAAGGGAGGCAACGAGTGCTGGTGCAGCAGCTTTGTCGGCGGCGAGCTGGCTAGCAATAAGACTGAGTGCAACATGCCCTGCAGCGGAGACAAGGCCAAGAACTGTGGCGGCAAGGATCGTATCAATGTCTTCACGCCCGGATCGGATGACGAGGGCGAGGTGGATGACGAGGGCAAAGCTATTAAAACCGAATCTTCCACGTCTGGGGCTATGAAGTACCGCGCTCTATTCTAGTCCATTTCAAACGTTGTTCATAAATCTTGGGGTGATGGTCAGTCACCTACTCATTAAAATCTAATGTTGGATCTCCACGCCGTCAGCAAAGCCTACTTCTTTGAGCATTGACTTGAATAGAGTGTATAAGTCTATTAGCGACTTCAACCGAGAGCTCTGTTTATGAGATGCGCCATTGTTAACTATGCTGTTATCACAGGCAAGCGGATAGATATGATTTCGAGTCTCAATGTAACAATCAGGCCAAATTTTGCATAATCATGTGCATGGGACTAATGCATACCTCTGATGGAGGTAGGGTATATGTATCTGGTAAATCAACGGTCGGTTACGTGTATTCACCGTTTATTACAATAGCAAGGCTGTCAATTAACTTATTACCCTCTGCAAATTCCGCCAGCTTCTTGCTGAAGTCCGCAAACCAGCTCAGCACATCTTCCTGCTTCGCGTCTTCTGGCCGAGGCTAAACCTCAGGAGTTTGCTTCCCCAAGTTGCAACACCGGTTCCAATTGTCGCACTCGGGCACGATACACTTCCTGGAACCCTTTGGGAGCTTGGTACAGCGGGATCCAAGTTCAGCGTCAATTTCTCTATCATTTCTGTCTCTTGCTTCGTAACAAGCGTAGCAACCATGCCAACAAGCGATTCGATACAGGTCATTATATATCCCTTGTGTAATTGATTACGTCGTTATCTGCAACGGATATTTCACCTCCTCCAAGACGTCCACCCAGATAGCGTACCTTATGCGCGATGGTACCATGAAGCTGTTGAACGGTTTTAACGTCAATGAACCGGCAGGACCACGATGACTCGGCGCCCGAGGTTTCTGAACTAGTTCCTCTGTGCACCTCAGAATAAGAACGAGAGAAGCGAGATAATACGGGGTGCTCCTTGGGAGAGTTTTTGATTCTCATGTTGCTAGTGTTTATTTTTGTGATGGTATGGATTATATTCGTGGTAATAGTTGGATGGTATATTGCAACACGTTGACAGCATGATAAAATCGAAGCATGTAGTATCAGATGTACAGGCTGAGGGGATGCGTTGGCAGAACCAGAGGAGGATGAAAGGTAGAATTGAGGGGTAGGGCGTAAGCACAGCTGGACAGCCATTGGCAGCAAATTCCTCAGCTACATGACAGGTCTGGGCCTCGGAGCTGATCTCCTAGGAGACCGTACTGGGCTTGAAGAAGACAGTTAGGCACCTCTTCAGGAACGTCAAAATATTCCAAGAATAAAGCAATCACCGAAAATGCCTCACTCCTCATTTCCAGCTCTGCAAATTCCGCCAGCTTCTCGCTGAAGTCCGCAACCAGCTCAGCATATCTTCCTGCTTCGCGTCTTCTAGCCACCCCCTCCAGCCGTTATCAAAGAGTGGGTTGCTGCCTTCCTGGAACTGCTTGAAGAACGCCTCTGACGCCGTGTCAAAGGTCGGTCACGTTTCCAAAACATGTCTTGTGGAAGTTGCGGAGCCCGACATACATAGGGCCAAGATCCTGCTCAAGCACATCGTCCACATATTTGCGATGTTCGGATGAGATCGCGAAGCTGCTAGTATTGCGTAGCCATGGGGTATTTTGAAGGGAAGAAACTGTCGGGCAGGGAGGCGGAGTGGATTCGGTGACGGCGTTATAAACTTGATCCCAGATCAAGCCATCATCTGGATCATCGGCAAGGGCGGCATTCAAGAAATGTTTGATGCGGTCGAAGTCAAGTCGTCGGAGTTCAGGGCGGATATGTGTTTCAGGATATCGCTGAAAAGGTTTCTGCCGTGATGCGGAAAGACCAATCTTGAGCCTCATGCTCAGGGTCGGGCCTGAGGCATCAGACCTTGTGCGGTCACGTGGGTCGGGACCATTACGGTCCCGAGCCCTCAACCGCAAGATAGCTGAATCAACCTTCTTTACACATCTTCATGATACCCTCACATACGTGACTAGCGACCCTATTCGCATCAGGCCGCCACTGTTGGAACGGAGGCGACGCACGATGGGAAGGACTTGAAGCCTTGACAAGAGACTGAATGCGAGATTCTGCAATTCTGTATACCAGTCAGAGGAGCAACCAGTAAGGCTAGGCTGGCAGTCGTACCTCCTTGGCTAAGCTGGCCAAGCGCGTCTGGCGAGGAAGAGATGCTCCTCTCCTTACACATAGAGCTGAACGAAGCGCTGAAGGCATCGAGGCTGTTCCCAATAGAATTATCCGCAATGATGCGTGACTGGTCTTGATCTGTAATGGCGAGTGCTGCCGGCCTCCCTCCACGACTATATTTCCGATGGAAAGAAGGCGCGTGGCCGGGATGAAGTCTGCACAACCACATCGTTTGGTTGCATAGCCACACACCGGAATTACATCAGTGTTATGCGCCAGCCAGCTCTCAATACGGACCATGCGGAAACCCATCTTACACTGGAATTGGCGATCTATTGGCATTGAGCTTGGTGGGTGCCCGAGGCGATCAAGACGAAATAGTGGGTGGGCCCAGAAGATGAGGTTGTAAGAGAGGTCAAGAGACAATGTATTAGCACGCTTGCAATAATCTGGACTAGTACGAGGTAGGGGCAAGATGCGATGATATCTGGCTTCACTTCTAATGATGCACTACCTGTCTTTACAGTATGACTTCCGTCTTTTCAGCAAATCTTCCCAATCACAAAGGTCCCACCAGTGGTCAGAAGCACCACAGTTTATACAACGGTCCTCGTCCTTCCTGTTTACACGGCCTTTCCAGACAGTGTCCTCCCGCGAGTAACAACCTGGTAGTTTATGACTACGCTGATCGCATCGGTAGCAAAAGCCTCGCTGGCCCCGACGCCGTGGTGGGTATGCAAAGCTTTTCACGGCCCCGGCACGGTGTGCTAGTTGCCCTGGGCGATCCTGCTCGCTGTTTAGCATGGACTGGGTGTGATGCTCCACCAGTGCTTGTGCCACAGAAGCTGCTGTTGCAGCTGCGAACCATTGCCAGGCCTTGTCCTTGTGGCTGTCCGCGTAGTCACAGACTCCCTTGACAATGATGCACGGAACCCGTCCCCATACACCGGCGCCTTCCATCTCCAAGGCTATGGCGCCCTGCTGTTTCGCGATCTCGTCACGGTGCTCTCCAGACTTCATCACCATGTCGCCAGACGCGAACCGACCGAAAAACACTCAAGGTGCCTGAGCATCCTCAGTGATCCCGTGTTCCTCCAAATTCCGTTTTATCTCAAGGCGGTTGCGCTGCACGGCATAGTTGTCACTGCATCTAAGTTCTTCACAGGATAACTCTCGAGACTTATCATAAGTTGAGCCTGAGCTGTTGCGACACTCTCCACAAAGATGTGACATTGAAATCTGGTGCTTATGACGATAACCAGGCTCAAATAGCCGATCACTCACAGCACCGGGATACTTGTACTCGACTTGCTGTTCTTTGGACGATGCATGTTTCTGCATTTGTTTAAGGAAACCTACCGCTTGGCCTTCGAGACACTTACGCCAATGATCAGCTTCCAGAGCCACAACCAGACTTTTAACACTCTCCGTTATGTCGCCAAGTTGGTCACTGAAATGATCACTTATCTCGAAACTATTAGGATATTGTCTGCCAATATCGTACTGGACGATAGTCTTGCTAATAATAATATCGCCAAGTAACATCTTGTGATCCGTGGCAGCACTTAGTACTCCACTACAGATCCCAGTCAGTAGGACCAATTTTAGCTTTAAAAGCTCGAACGGAGACTAGCCGCCGCTGCTGCTGCTATGCACTTTCCTCTGCCCGATAGGTGCACTAGCATAATATTTACATTCCCCATCCTCCCAGTCTTATATATATTGTAGCCTCCTACAGCCGTTCCATATCGGTCTCTATTATCCTACCAATTAACTAGAAGAGAGACAGTATCATACTCGACCTTTAACGTACAAATGATGGCGACGGGGAAATCGTCTCGGTTAACAGGACGGCGGGTCATCGGTGTAGTCTCAGAGGCTTATGGGGATTGTCTTTTTAGCTGTAGTATGCTTCGGCGGATCGAGGAAGGGGTGCGGTGTGAGGGTGAAGAAGGTAAGGAGGAAGGCGTGACGCGACGATTTCACGCAACAACTGTGCTTCTCGCAGTTGTTGCGGCGCAACAAGTTGAGAGGGAATCGAACAAGAAAGGAAACCCGAGGCTAAACCTCAGAAGTCTGCTTCGGGGCACGAGAGAGACACTTCTCTGAAACGCTCTGGGCTTAGTACAGCGGGAAGCTATAAAATATTGATAATTGCTCTATCTTAGGATTTTAAGTCTGCAACTTTAATTTAGCTAAAAACCAGAGCTTAAAGGCTGCTAATATCAGTTTTATAACTACTCCCTAGATTCTGATAATACATACCGAGATGATTGCAGTTACTAATTAGTCTTTACTCTATGCAGTATAAATATTTATTAAGCTTATAATAAGAGTAACTGCTGAATTAAGCAGACTAGGTCTTAAAATATATAAGCTAATTTCTTATAACTGTAAAGTTATAGACTTATATAAAGACTTAATTAATAAGCTAGATATAATTATAGCTGAGTTTTCAGTATAACCACCTAATTCCTGCCCCACCTAAAAGGTAATAAAGACTGCTAACGACAAGAAGAGCGCGTATTGCAGATAGTATTTTATATCACTCTGCTAGTCTGAGACTTACTTAGCAGTCTGGCTTAGCTAAATAAGATAAAAATACCTAGAAAGATAATAAATCTAGTAAGAAAGAGCCAATTAGAGAAAGCTACTAGCAAGCAGTATATACTTAGTATCTTATGTAATTAGATAACTATTACATTATATAGAGATAGACCCTCAGTATACTAAGCTAGATTAACTAAACTCAGTAAATTCTATACTATACTGTCTTTCTAATACTAATAGTACTATATATAGGCTATCTTATTAACTTTATTAAGGTTTATTATAATTAGTCCTAAGAGCCTAATTATATATTATATTAAAGTATTTAGCTTAACTTTAATTAATTTTAAGGAGTTTATTTTTAATTAATATTAATTAATTAATATTAAGTCCTTAATACTATTTCTAGCACTTAGAATAACCTAATATCTATATAATAGAGGTAGAGTGTATATATAAGGCTGTATCCTTCTTAGTCCTAAGATTAAAGTATTATCTAAAACGTTAAAAATAGTTTTCAGGTAACTAAACAGTAGATACTGAGGTAATTATCCTCACCTTAAGACCTAAAACTTCCGTCCTATTAGTTATTATATCTGCGTATACTTGCTATAATTATCTAAACCAATCTTAAAAATAAATAAAAAATACAAGATAAAAATATATATATTAGGTTATCTGAATTTATTAATCTCCTTTTCTGACTTTACTTAAACTTAACTTATTTTCTGCTCTCTTCTTATATCCAAAGATTGTTAGTGCTCGCAAAGTGGTTCTTTATTGGCCCGTCTGTTAGTTCACCAACTTCCAATATCGGGGGTCTGGGGTCTCCATTCTAGAAGGCTTAGGCGTCAAAAAATGGCTTCCCTTGAACGCTAGACAAGAGCTTGACGGGATCCCGTATTTTCTAAGAGCTATGGTCGTATGTGCTAGTTGACCCACCGAATTCTCCTTATGTGGGCCATCCTAACGCTCACGAAAAGTCTAAGCGAGAAGCATTTGGTGGCCAATGCGCACTGGTAACTGGAATGAAAAGACTCGAAAAGACGCAAAAACTCTGTGTATATACTTACGAGCTATCTCGGTGTTGGCATCGTTACACAGGATGTGCTTTGGTACAGCCATCATTGTCGAATACCTCCTCGGAGGTGCACATATTTCAGGCCCCAACCCATCTCCATATCTAGCCAGTTTCAAGGTTAGGTATCGGCTGACGGTGTTCATCTGTGATAAACTCTTGAGTATCGCTATCCACCAGATGTGACTAGAATAGCTTATCATGTCTGCCTCCTCGTTGGAAGCAAGCCGCTGACCCATCCAGACTGTAGATCATCTTTATTGTCCTTGCTCAAATTTAGAGTTACCAAGAGTCAGTTAGCAAGTTATCAACCTTTAAAAGGTACTAGTTGGCCGGAACTTATTGAAACATGTTCATGCTCGTTAAAGGGGAGGTGCACAACCAAACACAAGATTTGGGTGAGACGATCGCCATACAACAGTTAATGCATATTCTGTATCCTAATAGTCCCACCCACTCCCAATTATCGTGTTAAGAGACCCAACTGACCATATCTCACCTTCGCATCTTAAGGAAAATGAGGACATAAGTCAGGTTCTTCGGGCTCGCATTTGACCATGATGGAGATGACCTCTGACCAACGTCGGAAGGGTGGAGGGAGGCCGAAACCATCTTAATATAGGGTAACACAATCGCATCAGATTACTTAAATACCCGTTCATACTTTATTGAGATTTTGACTTCTTAGTTATTCACCCATATCGGCTCTTCTTTCTTTGTATGTTTATGGATTGGAGCTGGCTGGTTGCCTGCTTCTTCTCACCGTTAGGGCATCAAAACCCCTCACTTGACCGTCCCTGTGGCTTTCACAGCCTTCCTAATTCGGCCATCTCCCCCAAGCTCACTGGCCAGCGACCGCAACCCCCACCTTTGGTCAGTAACACGGCGTACTTTCTCCTCTTCTCCCTCCTGTCGTACTGTTCACGCTTCTCTCCCATCATTTCGCGCCCTGCCTTTGACATGCTCGCTTCGTGAACGCACTTCTTGACATCGCTTACTCCCCTCAAGTGCACTCACCAACGCCATCACCATGACTACCCACTACTCCGAAAAGAAAGACGTCTTCCCCCTCGCCGGCGGCTGCGTCTGTGGCCTTATCCGCTACCAGCTCGCCCAGCCACCCCTCATTGTCCACTGCTGCTACTGCACCGCGTGCCAGCGCCAGACCGGCTCCGTCCTCGCCCTCAACGCCGCCATCGAGTCCTCCGCCCTCACTCAGCTCCCTTCGATCGCTCCCTCCACCGCCGGCACCCGTGCTGCCCCTGAGCCCGTCCCCACCGGCCTCGTGTCCGCCTTCGCGACCCTCACCGACGCCGTCCCCTCGACCCACAATCAGCCCGGCCCCAAACCCGCGCCCGTCTGCATCCCGACCGAGTCCGGGCTCGGACAGACCGTCGTGCACTGTCCCGCGTGTCATACCGGCCTGTGGGCCTACTACGCCGACGCAGGGCCGGACGTCGCGTACGTGCGTGTGGGCACCCTCGATAAGCCGTGGGAGATTGCGCCCGACGTGCACATCTACACGCGCAGCCGCCAGACCTTCCTCGCCGTCAATGATGGGAAGCCTCAGTTTGAGGAGTACTACCCCAGCCGGGAAGCACTGCTAAGGGATGATGCCCGAGAGAGACTGCAGGCGTTGAAGCCAACTATTACTAAGTGGCAGGGAGAGCTCAGGGCTACCCTCAGTACTCAATAGTATGTAGGACGTGTTTGACAATAATGTGCTTGGATCCATGTTTCATTCTACACTTTCCACAACACGAGGGAAAGCAACTCAGTCATTATCGCATTCACTTAAGTAATCTATTTTTGTTCAGAAGGAATGTCTTCTGTATTCACCGAGGCCCACGCCCACTTCCAATCTAGTAGATATATACACAACGGGCCACCGTTACAAACCAAACACCGATGTCGCATGCCATGCCGGCAATGTATTGACGTCCATCCACCACACCGGGGAATCCAAAGAAGCCCACCCTAAGCCGCCCGGATGACTAGATAACCATGAAAAATAAAGAAAGAAAGAAAGAAAGTGCAAAACAAATGGCAGCCAAGTGATCCTTCTCAAACGCCGCTAATATCGCGCAAACAGAAAATATGTAAAACCAGGTGTCGAAAATCTCGAACACATGACCAAACCACGCCAAGTGATTCGTCAGATAATGGCATAATGCATGCAGGGGCGCGTGCCCCGAAATATCCATCAGATGCAAATGTATAGAGAGTAATAACTCATCCAGTGATGGTATATAATGATTGTTTTGTGCAGTAATAAAGCAAATGCTGCCCAACGCCACCGGGTGATGTATGTTGTTTTGGCTGGGGGAAATATGTATCCATGTGAGGATATATGACAGTGTGAGACGTCTGATGTCTTGCGCTGAGTTGACGGCCCAGCAAGACTTTGCAGTTATTAGGCTCCGACCTTGCGGAATCCGTCAACTCCAAGAATTGGGATTTCCATATCCCCAATGTCAACGACGCCCTCGTCGGTACGGCGCTCGACAAAGTTGTTGCATTCGAAAACAACTTGGCTCCACTCGGCGAGCGCTCGTCCGGCGTAGACGACGTTCCTTTTGTAAATGCCAGCAGGCTTGACGGGCTCAGTGATGCCGTCCTCGAATCGATCCGCGTTCCTGTTGGTCTGGCCAACTGGTGTGGACGGTGCAGGGCTGCCCTTGCGAGCAGCTGAAAGGGCCGCTCCATCGCCCAGATCTGGCAGCGAAATCTCGGAATTTCCACCTACCGAGATGAGGCTAAGGGAGAGGCGTCGTGGCTTTTCATCGACAGGCGAGCTCAGGGGGCTCGCGTTCCTCGCTCCGCTGATCAGGCCACCCAGTTGCGGGCCGCCCGAGAACTTGCGTGTGGGGGGAGGTAAAGCCGCCGGAAGGCGATTGCGGGCTGTTGTTCGCAGGCGAGTGTACGAGTCGAGACTGGGCAGGTGTGGGTAGGCGAGGGCGTGTCAAGAACCGGTCGCGGAAGGGTGCTGCTTGGTTCTGCCAGGCGAGGATAAATCTGAAGACAAACTTGGGCTCCTCGTAAATAGGAAGATCATCGTCAGAATCACGGGCCAGAGGCCCATGGAACGAGGGCGCCTTCGAAGGTGGAAGCGAAAGGGCTGATCTTGCCTCGGCCGTGTCACGGCGCGCGGCCTGGAGGTCGTCGTCCCCGCCGTCAGAGCTGTTGCTGCCGGCACCGCCGAGGGACAGAACCTTGCCCAGAAGCGACCACCGTTTCTTGGAGTCGTTCTTGGGGAGAGCAGTATCGTTCATCCCGGCACTAGAAGCCATTTCGCCGGTGGGCTTGAGCAGGGAATCGAATCCCATGAAAAGCCCAGGCTGAGGAGTGTTCACCTCCTGTCGGATAATCATGAACCGCTTGCCTGGAGCAGGCAGAACTGGCGCAGTCGAAGGAGGTGATCGTTGCTCTTGCTCGGCAGTATGCTTGAGATAGAGGTAATGAGCCCAGGTGGTCCTAAGTCTCTTCGCTACAAGAATGAAGATTTTGCTATAGTCCAAGTCAGCGTGCGCTCTTTCATTTGGGTCATTGGACCTGTCTTACGCGTCCACCTCGTCCTGCTTCCCATTGTCTCGACACATTCTCCAGCAGATTAAGCGTTGGTAGTAGGCTCGGACCATGGGACACCAGTGGTTGAAGAAGTCGTTGAAGGTTTCCTCGGACAGGAGCCAATCCTGACACAAAGCCAACTTCCGCTGGGGGTTCTTTGCAATGGCATCCCAGATCCCGAAGATCAAGGACATCATCCGGACTTCTGACATGGTATTAAAGGAGCTCATAATCTTCTTGCACACGTCGAACCAGAACGGCCAGTCGATGTAGTTTGTGGTGGCATCCGGGTCTTCGAATTTGCTGTACAGCACCAAAATCTCCTCCAAAAAGTCGCACAAGGTGAAGCACTCCGTGTGGTTGAATTGCGGCGTCTTGCGCGCGGAGGCCTTCATCAGGAAAGAAAACGACTCTGCAAACGTATGTCGAGCCGCAGCAATCTCACTGGTTTCATCAGAGAGTAAGTCCTTCAACAACACGACGAGTCTATGATCGGACATTCCCTTCATCACATTGCCCGAGGGAAGCGGCAATGTCATGGCAGCATCCGCGCCGTTCGTAGAGTCGACCTGGGTTGGGCCGCAGGCACTGTCCATGGTGGTCTGTCGGTGGACGATGGTGTCCATGACGAAGAGGAGCTGTGCATGAACAAGGGCGAAAGCAGGAGACCTGGCCTTCTCGATCAACGGCAGACCAGACGGCATGAATTGCTCGGACAGAATGTGAAAGTACTTCGAGAAAATGAAAAAGATGTCAGTATCCCGACCCTTCCACCTTGCCACCCATGGGCCGGTCCAGGGAATCCGGGACACGAGCATTGGCAGCTTGGGAACTTGTTTCAGGTTGTCCCACATGCCCTTGGGGGTCGTCCAGCCAAACATGTTGAGATTCGGGGGGAACAGTGCGACGATATCCTCACTCTCGCCCCTATTCCTGCACGGGAGTCCATATTCGTTTGCGACGCGTCGGATGAGTTCGGGGGACAGACCCCAGAGTCGAACCAAAATGTCTGCGACTCCAGGGGCAAAGAAGAAGGCGTAAGCGCAGGCCTTGCCGGCGAAGTTGACGAGGCCCGCCGGGGCATGTCGGAGAGACATCTTCTCAACCACGAAAGCCATTTGCCTGACCAGGTTCGTCACGAACATGGTTCTCACGTTGTGCTCAGATGACTCTTCGAGGAATGCTGCCTGGCTGGAGGTCATCGAGGAGCCGGATGAGTCGGTGCACGACCTGCCCCGTACCCGCTCGAATGGCGATCGACTGGAGAGCGGCTGGAAGTAAGATGTTGTCTGACGCCACTCCGGCCGCATCATCATCAACGTCACTGCCTCATACATAATCTGGCGGTCAACGCCTGGCAGCGGCTGAGGCGACTGACCCTCGAGCATTTCCATCATGGCCGTCCACCATTTGTTGAGGATAGTCGCTCTTCGGTCCACGTCCTCGGGATACAGTCGCTTGATGGACTCGTGGTTCATGGTGTTGCGCAGAAATGGGAACACCAGCGACTGCACCACCACCATGCGCTGCGCAGTCGTCTTGGCCAGGAACCCCTTAAACTCGACGTCGAGCGTTTTGAAAGTGGACCACAGGGTGTCGCGGGTCTGAGGGTGCGGCATCTCGATCGACGACTCATCGGTGACGGTGGTGTTGTTGATCTCGACGAGGGTTGACTGTGAATTTCGACCGTCTGTACTGGTCGAGGCGGGTGGAGCGAGGCTGGTGGCTGAGGAAGCGCAGCTATTGTCTGAACCGATGTTTGTGTTGGTGTTGAGCTTGCTGAGGGCCGTCGGCTTTTGTTTCTTCTTGGAAAAGTAGCTGCTCGCGCGGAACGCCTTCGAGGCTGGCTTGAGCGAATCAGTTGACTGGTTCTTGTCCGCCTGATCAACGGTCAGGCCAGGGCGTTTGCGGGTCTTGGAGAGCTTCAGCGAGGTGATGCTGTCTGAACGCCCCCGACCCGTGACATTCTCCTTGGCTGCATCAGATTTTTCCATCGGGGAAAGGCGATCGAGACGACCTCCATGATCGTTTGGCGAAGCTCGCGAATGATCCTGTCGACGAGCTCTTTTCCAGAGCCTTGGAGTCGTCTTTGCCGGATGATCCGCCACCAAATCTCATATCGGCGGCTGAGGTCGTGGGACGGGCAGGTGGCTCATCCTGAGAGTCTCCGCCGGTGAGCGAGTTGGGGAGCCATCGGGGGCGCTCGACCAGGGAGCCCGTCCTGGATCGTGCAGGTTTTGTCTTGGACTTTGGCTTGGTATTGGTTCGGGGTGTCTCGTTGGGAACCACCTCTTCAGTGCGGACGATCGGGGCCGGCAGGTTCGAGGCGGCCTTGTTTCCGGCGAGGAAGACGGAGGTGTCGAGAGAAAAGTCGGAGTTGAAAGTAGGCACGTCGAAGTCCGGGAGGCTCGGGAGGGAGGAAAGGGACTGGCCCAGAGGGCGCTGGTTCTGGTTCAAGGAAAAGGTCGGGGCAGGTCTGTCGAGGCCAGGCAAGGAGAGAAGGTCCGGAGTAGAGTGCGAGCGAGGGAAAGCGGTCGAGGATTCCACGGCCGGAGCCATAATCATAGTAGAAGCTCCCATCTCATACACACAAAGTCGAGGGTGAGTGGGATCAAGGAGCCTTCCGCGCGAGAGCTGCGAGGGACGCTCCTTTGAGGCTGCTTCTTTGTGCTGGTCGTCTTCTGTGCTTGCTCCTCGGGGGGCCCTCCTGGTGGTTGGGGAAGCCGGCCGTGTCACAGAAGCAAAGGCGCTATCAGATCAACATCACTCCGACGCTCTCTGACCGGCAGAGGGATGGGAACAGCAAGGCTTAGGTCGTGGTCAGGAGGTGAATTGGAGGGTTTCGGATGAGAGAAGTTGGCTCGAACCAACCTGGCGGACGAGGACGAGATTGATCCCAGGCGCTGCAAGAAGTCGATTTGGCGCTGGTACCTGGCACCTGGCGCTGGCGCTGGTGCTGGCGCGACCTCACCTCCACTGCGTCCACTCCACACTCGAGATCGCCACGGCCTGGCCGGGGGGGGGGCGGAGTGTGATGGACAGGGGGTCCAGGGGTTGTGAAGTTGTGAAAGTATTGGGACAGCGAGCACAGGCTAGGCGACGCGCACTAGCCCGGAGAGGCAGTGTCGAGTGTCGACTGGCAAAATTGGAGGAGAGGAAGCGATCCGTAGCTGTACCAAGACCCAACACGCGCGCTGGACGGAGCCGCGGGTTTCTGCACAAAGAGAGTCGGTGGCCGCCAACGCCGACCTAAAAACTGACGACACAGCTGGCGCCCAGGGAAATGAAGACGTCGACCTGCTCGGCAAGGCGTGGAGTCAGAGCGCGCGCGCGTGGTTCTGCTGTTTTACGGGAAACAGAAGAAAAAGAGAAGCACGAGACGCCACAGCTGGCATTGAATTGGGGCGCGACTCGTCTGGAGACTGGGACCCCGTCGAAAAAGTAATGATCTGGCTCGGGCTGAGCATGCCGTGCTTAGCTTTGTAGGCACCGATATGCCGTGTGCGCGCCGCTGTTTGTTGCGTTTCGGACCTCTGACTACACCACTACTCAGCCACTCCTGGAGGATTCGCCCTGACCAAGCAAATCCGCATAGCCGTAGAGAGTTAAAGTAAAAGGGGGCCCAGACCAGGAAAAGCGCAGCAAAGGCAAAGAAGGGCAAGGCAATGCAAATGCAAGGCAAAAGGCAAAGCAACGCGATGGAAGGTAACGCACGTCACGATCAACAGGACCGACGAACGTGACGAACGTGCTATACTACGTAGCACATAGGTGCCAGGATATACCCATACATTCATTGCAGTCGGACCCGGAGCGCTCGTACTCCCGAGCGTACTTCGTACAATATGCTGGATGCACAGTGATATCTGAAGCACCGCAGCGGGGAATAATCCATCCCATTCCCAATCCTCATTCATCTCACATGGCGACGGCAGAAACCAAGATTGCCCCAGCTCGTCCAACCTAATTACAGCCGCACCCCCTCTCCCTGCCGCTCCCTGCCGCTCCCTGCCTCCTCCTCTGTTGCTGCTGCTGCTGCTGCTTCTCCTCACTTTCTCCATCTTCCCGGCATTGGCAGGCCTCACGGGCGTCGTTGTCGTCGTCCATTGACTCTCCCTGCAGCTGCTGCAGCAGAGGAGGCTGCGAAACACACAACCCACGCTGCACCTTGTCTCGGGACTGCAGTGACGACCAACAAAAAATTCCCAGCCTCTGCCGTCAGCCTCCGGAGCCAGCAGCGCGATGTGTCTTGTAACATCCCCTAGAGCCTCGGCGCAATGCAATGTTCCCGCCTTTCCAACCTTTTTAGGTTTTCGCATCTCCATATTAGACAATCTCAAGAACTGGAGAAACCACCAATGTACTAATACCGCGTACATGGCGTACATACATTGTCTGATGATCCGTGGGGGATGAGATGGTACATTCCCTTCCCCTGGTCGTTAGCGCCCCAAGGCTGCACCCACCGCCAAACTTGCTTGGCTCAATGGGGGTATCGTTCCCTTGCTGGGCTGGCTTTTTGGCTTCGAACTGGTCGAACTGTTCCGTCCTGCGCTGGCCTGGCCGTTGGCTACAGCACTAGCCGGCTGTAGGCTGGTAGCTGGCCCGCTGGAAGGCTGGCGAGTGGCCAGCGGTAGGGGGGCCATGGGTCTTTTCGTCCACCACCGCCAGCACCAACCACCCATCCGCAGCGAGAAAGGTTAGTCTGGTTCTAGGCGGCCTCGCTTCAGCACCCAAGGCCCGCCCTAACCACGGACGGTGGAGACGTGCAGCTGGGGCGATTAGACGATTTGGCGATTTGGCAAAGAGGGGCCGGCGAGCTGACAGCCAGGCGCCACGGGCTCAATTCTGGCCGCCTCTAATTACTGCCCACGGCGGTAGAGTTGTCCGGGACGGCGGAGTCCGGCTGTCGAGATGGAGGGACGGGCAGGCCGCTCGCCGCTCGCCGCTCGCAGGACACCCCGGCCCAGCTGTTCATGTGATATTCCACACCGCAGAGTAATTACACGGCTGGCGCTGCTGGCAAGTGTCGCGATTCGTCCGTTCGGGAACTCCCTTTACAGAGCCGCCATCACAAATGAGCAGGCCCAGCGGCTGTCCATCGGCTGTCTATCCGTACTTTCTCAGGCTTGTCCGCGTCCAATGGCCCAGTAATCTCATCCCGTCCCATGTTCCCTTCCGATATTTGTTCCCGAAGCCCGTGTCCAGACGCCAGGCTGACAGCCCGAGTGACAGACGCAACCACCGACGCAACATCTATCCCCTTCACTTCCGATCAGTTACCTGAGGGAAGGGCATAGGACCAGTGGCTGGTCACTGCATCTGGCGCACTGCTGCACATGCGGCTGCACCGCACAGCCAGCTCATTTCATTACGGTCCCCCACCCACCCAACACCCAGGTACCGCTGTGTAGGCACATTGGTGTTAATCAGGAGGTTGAGAGTCCGAGGCTGGACTCCAGAACATTACCCAATTTGGTTTAAATCGCTCGCTTTTCTTGTTTTAAGACAGACATGGCAAAGTACGCTGCGGAGCACAGTGGGATGAGACATGACGGCATATCTAATTTCACCACACAAATCCTCCAGTGGTCTGATGTTCATTCCTAAACCCCTTCCTGTGTGTCTCTCCTGCATGATGAAGGTCGCACAAAAGTGACCCAATTCCGCGGCTGGTAATGGGCGCTTGTCCATGTGATGATGTAACCGACCAAAGCAAAGTGCATCGTGCTTTCAGCTAGCCATTGGCCAATTCTCCCGGGAAGAACCTCGCAGAGAATATCCTTCCGATATCGTGCATCTCTTGTGCGCATGTTATTTTTCCTGCAACTCACAACAGAATCCGCGTCTGCGTCCGCGTCTGCTTCCGCGTATACTACGTATGCCTGTCGCTCGTTACGGCTCCCGCCAAGCGTCCACCGTACAATGATGAGGGGCCTCAGAACATGCCTGGTCTCAGCTCTGTGAGGGTCTGCATTAGCCCCCTGATTGACGGTCGGGGCGGCCAGGAGGACGAGGGGTCGGCCAGCCCTCGATGAGCCGTGAAGCCGTGAAGCCGCAACGCCGTGAACAGATCAGTCAGCAAATGTGCATTGCCTGATCTGGCCCAACACGCACCAAAGCTTGCCAAGTGTTAATGAGGGGGAAGCTACATCTTAGCTCACGATGGCGGCACCCTTGCCCTCAGGTACCTACGTGTTCAATGTTCTAGCTCATCCTCGTCCCTTGCTCGGCTGAGGGCCCGGTTGTAACCCCTGGTGCAGAGTTCCAGACTGATTGGGCCGGCGTGGCGCATGCACATACCGCTCCGCGCGGTCCTGATCCGCAATCAGTGATCTGACGCCGTTCCACCGCCAATTCTTTCTCTCGCATAGTCTCGCTCATGTCCCAAAGAGCGGGCGTTCCCCTCCCATGTGTCCATGTGCGGGAGCAGGTGTTTCGCCAGGCTTGGTGGTCGCCGACTAGCGTTCGTCTGTCTCGACCTGAGACGGAGAGCTGCATCATCCTTTGATGGAGGGGAGCCACTCCCACTCAGCCGGCCTTCTAGAAGACCCAGTGCTGAGGGGAACGGACCAAGCCAGCTGAAGCCTCGACAAGCGTGATGAGGCAATTGGACGATTCAGCTGGTGCAACCCAGGTTCACGGCCAAGCACACAACACACCAGGAGTCCAGGGCCAACCAAGATAGACCAACAACAAAGGTGCTTGCAGTTGGCCTACCGTAACCGGCCCATGCGTGGGGAGACGTCAAAACGACAACGCCACCGCCGCAAAATTTGGCTCTCCGCCATGCAGCGGACGGAGGCACCGACATGGTGCGACAATTCTTATTATAAACAATCACTCATGGACTTCAATTCGCATGTGATGTCACCCTAACTCCATGCACCAGTGTCTGTCGGATTCTACGACATAGGTGTTTGGTAAATAGTAGGGTGTTTCAATCTTGGCACGTTGATATTTCCTTCAGCAACTAGGGCACAGAGAGAACCCGTTGCTGTACACACATATGCCTTTTGTACATGCACGACATAGTTTCACGGTGAACCTACCCTTGACGAGAAGCGAGGCCGGAATCATACCATCGACTGCGCTGATCGTCGATCCCGAGTCCTTGTTCCATCCAGAGATGCGGACTGCAGAGATGGCTGCACAAGACAGGAGTTCCGCGGCCAGCCATCACTGGGACCAGGGAATGCGTCTCATCCTTGAGGATGAGATGTTGGTGAGACACGTCAGCTTTCCAACAAGCGACAGCTTGGTTCTCAAGTCTGGTACTGCTCAGATGATTCTGGTTTTCGGATGATCCAGGTTTTAAGAGGGAAGAAAATTTCAACGGGACGGTGGACCAAGGATATGGTCAATGGTGCTTATGTAATCGACTATGTCTACTAGCCTGAGTGGATGCACTTTATCAACCTGTGCAGGTTATGCACTCTACTTTGTGCACATTAATTACATCGTTTTTGAAATCTGACTCTGGGGATAAGTTAGACATTCCAAATTCTTGAGTTTCTGGATCTGCATGTCACTATTAGTCATGTCGATATTTACTAACAAATCTGTGCTCTCAATATTTGTGTTTTGTTTTGTTGTTGTTAGAATAACCCTCCTCATTTTTGACCGTTTTGCTACTCACTTCCTTTGCGAGAGACAGATCAAAAGTAACTTTAGCTAAATCCATCTCACAGCTACAGGATAAACAGGCCGAAGTTTAAACTGGAGATCACAATCAGAATATCGACCTCACTTGTCCAGAAAACACACAATAAGACACATGTTTTGGTATTGTGTTGGTCTGTAGTAGTCGAAGGGATGCACTCGGAAGATACAGGGTAGGATCAACGCATGCAGACACCAAGCCGGGCCAAAGTGCCGTCAAATCAGCCAACTGCATGGAATGACGTCACTGTGGAATCGCCTATCAGTCAACTCTGTCAAAGAACCCCTAGACCAAGACTCTTAACTGGACTACTTGAATATCATCAGATGGGTGAGACAGAACTCCTTCAGGCCGGCGTCCGGGAGGCTTCAAACCGGGTCGCCGGCGCCGCATTTAACGTGGAGAAGAGGGTCTGAGGGGCCGATGTGCACGACCACAGAGAACAAACCGAGTGGAGGATATTGACACGACTGTCGTGTTTTTTTCCTTTGCCTAGCACAAGCGTTGGCATCGAGATCAGCAACACCATATCTAAGCGAGCGTTTTGACACACGAGACCCGTCTAATATTTGCCAGATAGGAAAGTACTGCTGAAGATCTTGGGAACCGAATGTGAACTAAGATTGGGACGGCGTTGGATTCCCCTGGCGTTTCCAGATGCTACCGTATTGTGGTACCGATAGAGCTGGATTATTGAGAATAAACACATTCAAGATTGTGGTTCACGAGCGGTCCGCACAAAGCAATCATGGATGCAAATATTTGCTGCTATCTGCTGGGGTAGCATTTCTTCTCGAGCCATCCTGTCTTGAATGCACGGACCCCTATTCGTACTCCGACTGGTGAATAGGGAAGAGAAACCCCATGCCATCATCTTATCAAGACGCCGGCATCCCCCGTGTAGCTGCCAGAGGGAACGACGAGCTGTGAACGAGACGCCGTCAGCTGATGGAACCATAATAATGGTCAGCCGGGCGTCCTGGAGCGCTCATGGACATGCAGGCACACACACACAAGCTGCGTGACGAGCGAGCGGGAAGCTGATATGGAGAGGCGTGCTGCTAGCTGTCTCAGACAGCCAATGGGAAGCTGGATAATTTCCAAGGGCACCATCACCATCTCAGCTATTGTCTTGATCCTGCGCCTTGGCCTCGTGGCCAGCGATTGCACAGGTGGCCGGGTCTGGAGGCCGCCTTGGCGAAGATGTATCGTAACAACGGAAAATTCGGAACGATTTATCAAATGAACCTTCGTTTTGATAGTGCCCAATTGGGCTGGGGTGGGTTGCTCAGCAATTAACCAAGTAAGCATATCCAAACAAGGGTCCGTCCGTCCGACTGCCAGGATCTTCAGAGGGAGGCAGCCAAACGGCCAGCAAAACACACCTGCCGTGGGCTGTAATTACGGTGCACGTACGGACACCCTTTGTTGATTTGATCTATCTCATTCGGACAAAGTTGCAGTTCCCTCTCGCTAGTGTCATAGCTCACACCGTAGCGGATTTCGTGCTGGTCCTCGAGATCCCTGTCTGGCACCGAAATCTGGATCTTGGCCTCGAGGCTCGACCCCCCTTATGAGCAGCTGCGTCACCCACCCATTGTTGGTGTCGCTTTTACCAATCGTGTGTTCCTGCTTTGCTTTTCGTTTCTAGACACCTTCACATCGTCTTTTCCGCCCCCCTCTTCTCCCTTGCCTTGGGTCCCCCCTGCAGTGAAAGCCAGAGCTTTTGCGTCTCAGTGCATTTTTTCGAACCGCCGTCCCGCCATTTGGCCGCCTACACAGAAAGCGTAGTGCGCCGCCGTGACGTTTCGCGCCTCGCTCAAGCAAGACATTTCATCTGCAAATTCGGCCCGCCGCGACGACAACCCACAACCAACGCTGACGCCTGTCGTCCATCTACCGTCCCCCGGTTCGCCTGCAGCTCCCGAATTGGCCGACGGGCTGCGACATGTCGACCTACGATGGCGAGCGGCCTCTGACCGCCGACGAGCGCAACCCGTATGCGTCGGCCAGCCGCTGGCGGCACCAAGAGTCGTCGGCCTTTGCGAACCACGCTGCGGCGCGAAGCCCTGTGCAGCACCATGGCAGCACAGGCGACCTCGCGGATTTTCTGAACTCGTCGCGCATTGAGCCCCCGATAGCGATTCTCGAAGCGCGCACAGCGTGGGAAGACACAAGCCCCTCACTGTTGCTGCCAGCGGCCTGAGCCCCCTCGGCGCAAATCTCGATGACACCGTGAATGACGAGCAGGAGTTCGAGGCACCAGACGGCAAGGAAATTGTTTGCGGACCTCTGCTAAACTACCGTCGCATGGACGGGGGTCGCTGGTTTGGAAGCGTCTTGGTCGTTGTTCGAGGTGGTGGCAAGACGCCGCTGCACCAGCCCTTTTTGACATTGCGACCAGCTTCGCGCGCACACCAACTCGAGCATTCGCGCGCAAGACAATACCAATGGCACCGAGTTATCGAATGGAGAAGCCGAGGGAACCCGATTTGAGTCGCATTGCCTCTACTCGGACCCGCGAAACACCTTCTGGGCGTTCGATATCGATGTACCGATCGAAGCTACCGAGGCCAGCTACGAATATGAAATCCCGGAAATGCGATTTTCTAGCGAGCACAAGCCCCAGACGAACGCCTTCTTCGTCCCTGCCGCCACCGAGTCTATGCGCATGATGTTCCACTCGTGCAACGGCTTCAGCGTCGGCACCGACGAGGAGGCCTGGAGCGGCCCAGCTCTGTGGAATGACGTCGTACGGAAACATAGATCCGTTCCCTTCCATGTTATGCTAGGAGGAGGAGATCAAATTTACAATGACGGTAGGCGAAATCGAATAACGCAGTGGGTTTCCTTGTAGCTGACGTGTAAAGGTATCCGCGTCGATGGCCCGCTTCGCCCGTGGACCAACATCAACAACCCCAAGAAGCGCAGGGATTATCCCTTCTCCGAGAAGCTCCGTGCAGAGTGCGACGACTACTACCTCAAGAACTACATCCGCTGGTACAACACGGCACCGTTTGCGACGGTCAATGGACAAATTCCCCAGGTCAACATCTGGGATGACCATGATGTAAGCTTGGGAAGCGGAAGTAAGACAGCGGTCGATTGACAAGTGCCTAGATTATTGACGGCTTTGGATCCTACACGGACCACTTCATGCGTTGCGACGTTTTCCGAGGGATCGGTGGCACTGCGCACAAGTATTATATGCTTTTCCAGCATCATATGCCGCCGCCGCCATCCACGTACACAACAGGTGGGATAGAAGGTTCCTCCACAAGGACGACAGCTGATTATCTGCAGACTACGCCGCGGTAGCGGAAGCGACAGGAAGGGTCGATCCGAACCAACTCATCGATACGTATGTGGCGCCCCAGAAGACTGAACCTCAGTATATTCTTGGCACCAAACCCGGACCGTATGTGGCGGAACACTCGCACAATCTTTATGCCCGACTCGGCGCACGAGTTGCACTCCTTGGAATCGACGCGCGAACTGAGGTAGGCCTCGTATCCTGAAACTCGTCATTCCGAAGCTAATAAGGCGCACAGCGAACGCGACACCAGGTCAACTATCCAGAGACATACGACGTCATTTTTGACAGGTTGCGATTTGAGTTGCAAGCGGCGGCAAATTCGGGCCAGCCCATCAAGCACTTGATCCTGTTGCTCGGAATTCCCATTGCGTACCCTGTATGTCACGATTATCGACTCGCGTGGTATAGAGGCTGACAGAGTTGTAGCGATTGACATGGCTGGAGAACATCTTCCGAAGCCCCTTGATGGGTCCCGTGAAGCTCCTGAACCGTCGATTCGGCGTCGGTGGCGGCCTTTTCAACCAGTTTGATGGTAGTATCGATCTTCTGGACGACCTGGACGACCACTATACCGCCAAGACTCACAAGAAGGAACGACACGATCTGATGGTGGCGCTTCAGGATGTGTCTGCCGAATTTTCCGTGCGAGTGACGATCTTAGGAGGCGATGTGCATCTGGCGGCATTGGGACGTTTCTACTCGAAGCCGGACCTAGAGATTCCATCAGAGCAGGACCATCGCTACATGGTTAACGTCGTCTCGTCGGCCATTGTTAACAAGCCCCCTCCACAAGCAGTTGCGAACCTGCTGGCTCGCCGGAATAAGATTCACCACCTGAACCATAAGACGGACGAGACAATGCTGGATCTCTTTAACAAGGACCCGGGCGAGTCAACCAAGACGGCCAACCACAACAACTGCACGATGCCGAGCCGCAACTTTGCATCTATTACGGAGAACTCGCCCAACAACGTGGGCGGACACACCAACGGCAATGTGGCTGGTCCCGACGGGAGTGCGGACGGAGGCGACGCGCCATCGTTCTTGGGCAAGGACGGCCACAGCTTTTTGCACCAGGGTGAGACGGGATCCGGAACAAACCACAAGGCGGCATCGCGACAGACTCACGGAGCGGGCAACGACGGGACGCTGGACGTGTGCATCAACGTGGAGATTGACCAGCACGACCCAGATGGCCGGACCGAGATGTACGGAATGACAGTGCCACTGCTGGACTATGTGAAGAGAGACGAGCCCGAGACGCCTCCGGCAACGGCTGTACCACAGTAGCTGTGGGATGCTGAGTTCGGTTGTGGTAGTTTTGGGAGATGATTAAGGAGATGTTGTCTTGTCTTATCTATGTAATAACGGCCGCAACCGGGAATGGGAATGGATGTCGCAATACGGGCAGATGATGTGGGTCGGGATGAAGGGTCCGATGATGGTTGACACAGGGCTTGGAATAAGCCTGGATGAGCCGAGGGTGGAGACGACGAGCACCAGAGCCGCAGTGTATTGACAACGGGCATTGGTGGTGGTTACCCAGTGGAGATGGAGCTATTACGATGGAGCTCTTCTCACCCTCATGTTTTTGCACTGTATAGATAGTGCACCGTATATAGTTCAGATGTTGTGGATTGTGATACCTTGGAGGATTTCGAGACAGACCGGGGGATAAGAGAGAGTCTCACCCGTGGATATTCTGGAGAAGGAAGCCAGTGTTGATTACTGGCTGAGTCTTTTGTGATAGTAAATCATACCCTCTTGACTGCATATCTGTCCAGGAAGTTGGCCATGACAGCGGAGTGGCTCTGCAGCATGGATCGTGGGGTTGATGACCAGCCATCCCATGCAAGCGAGAGCACATGACCGGCTGCATATCGACGGCCCCATGTCTCGTCGGCAAAGCGCGGTCTCTGCTCTCGTCGCCATCGTCGCCATTTGACCCGCCGCACGCAACACGCGGCGCTACCATCAGCAAATCGCCCACCACATGGTCAACGACATGGGCGCCGGGTGCGGCTCTCCGCGGGAGAAGAAAATCGACCGTCCCCCAATCGCCGGTTTCGGCGGGGCCGGGGAGTGGGGAGGGGAAGCCATTGGCCAATCGCCGCGCACGAACGCCCGGCTTGGACCGGCGGCGCGCGTCTGCTGGCAGCTGGCAGCTGGCAAGCCACTGGCCTCGAGGTTCGGTAGCGGTTGGCAGAGGGTCTTCAGCGTCTCAGAGGCTGCGATACAGGCGCTATTAGCTATGCCGCCGCTGCGCTATCGTCAGGAACAGTGCGACGTCATGCGGTCCGGCGCCCCACGGCCCCTCTTCCTCTCCATCTGTCTGTCCACCGCGCCGGCGGCCTTTCTGCCAGTGCTGCACACTTAGGCCGCGATAAGCCGAGTGCAGGGCGACGCAGTGGGCGAAGGTGCAAGACACAGGCGGCGAAACAAGGGAAGCTCTAGTTGGTGGGAGGCTGGCACGAATGAAAGCGTCTGGAAGGTGAAAAGAGAACCTTCTCTAGGCGGCCGTCTCAAATCCCAGATCTTGTTCCTTTTTATACAGCTTCCCCCTGCCTCCCGCTCCTCACTCTGCCTCAAGCTTCGTCTGCCTCTTGTGATATCCGATACCCACGACGTCCGTCCCTTCGTCGACGATAACGCACCTCGCGACAATGCCTTCCATGCTTCTCAACCGGGCGGGTGCCCAGGGCCTGCGCTCCGCGGTGCGGGTGCAGCAGATGAGGGGTGCTGCCACGCTCGCCGCCTTCCGGACGCCCAAGGTCTTCAACGAGCCCAACGTATGTCGTCTTCGTCTGTACTTGGGAGAATGAGCCATGACCGAGGACCTGGAAAGATAAGAAAGCTGACGTAGCAATTCACAGCACCACTTTGCCAAGAACAGCGAGCAGCGCGCTGGCCTGACTGCCGCCGTTGAGAAGCTCCAGAAGCAGCTCCCTCTCGAGGTCCCTGTTGTTGTTGGTGGCAAGGAGGTACGACGCCAGCTCCCTTACGACGCCAGTTGTGTACAAGCCAATGGGCGTCGTGACGATGGATTGAGAGGGGAAGACTGACAGAAACACCACAGATCAAGATCTCCGCCCTCTCCAAGCAGGTCAACCCCGCTGACCACGCCACCACCGTCGCCTCCTACCACACGGCCACGCCCGCCGATGTCTCCAAAGCCATCGACGCTGCCCTCGCGGCCAAGCCCGCCTGGGAGGCGCTCCCCTTCGCCGACCGCGCCGCCGTCTTCCTCAAGGCCGCCGACCTCATTTCCACCAAGTACCGCTACGACATCATGGCCGCCACCATGCTCGGCCAGGGCAAGAACGCCTGGCAGGCCGAGATCGACTCGGCCGCCGAGCTGGCCGACTTCTTCCGCTTCAACGTCCACTACGCGGAGCAGCTGTACAATACCCAGCCAGAGCACCACAGCCCCGGCGTCTGGAACCGCCTCGAGTACCGCGCCCTCGAGGGCTTCGTCTACGCCGTGAGCCCCTTCAACTTCACTGCCATTGCCGGTAACCTGCCCGGAGCCCCCGCCCTGCTGGGCAACGTTGTTGTCTGGAAGCCCAGCGACTTCTCCATCGCCTCCAACTGGCTCGTCTACCAGATCCTCCTCGAGGCCGGCCTGCCCAAGGACGTCATTCAGTTCGTGCCCGGCAACCCTGTCGAGATCACCAAGGTCGCCCTTGAGCACAAGGAGTTCGCCGCCCTCCACTACACCGGCAGCACCGCCATCTTCCGCAAGCTGTATGGCACCATCGGCCAAGGTATCGCCGAGGGCCGCTACCGATCCTACCCTCGTGTTGTCGGCGAGACTGGCGGCAAGAACTTCCATTTGGTCCACCCCTCGGCCAACATTGACAACGCTGTTAAGCAGACTGTCCGCGGTGCCTTTGAGTACCAGGGCCAGAAGTGCAGTGCCACCTCGCGCCTGTACGTGCCCAAGTCTAAGTGGCCCGAGTTCAAGGAGCAGCTCGCCGCCGAGGTCGAGAAGCTCACCGTCGGCGAGCCGACCGAGTACGGTAACTTCATGGGCCCCGTGATCCACGAGGCGTCGTTCAAGAAGCTCTCCGGCGCCATCGATGAGGCCAAGACCGACAAGGAGCTAGAGCTGGTTACCGGTGGCAAGTACGACTCTTCCAAGGGATACTTCGTGCACCCTACCATCTATGCCACCACCAACCCCAACCACAAGTTCCTGTCGACTGAGTTCTTCGGCCCCATCCTGACCACATATGTGTACGACGATGCGGCTCCCGATGCCTTCGGTGCTGCCTGCAAGCTGGTTGAATCTACCTCCGAATACGGCCTGACCGGTGCCGTCTTCGCCGCCGACCGAGAGGCTGTCCGATTCGCCGAGGAGCACCTTCGCAACGCCGCTGGTAACTTCTATGTCAACTGCAAGAGCACTGGCGCCGTGGTGGGCCAGCAGGCCTTCGGTGGCTCGCGAGCCAGCGGCACCAACGACAAGGCCGGCAGCCAGAACCTGCTGACTCGATTCGTCAACGCCCGGTCGATCAAGGAGGAGTTCATGCCTACGACCCAAGTCACCTACCCCAGCAACGAGATCTAGGCGACATGTACCTGAAATGGATCAAGATTGAAGACGAGTGCGAGTGTACAGCGTGCTAGAAGCAGCTGACGTTTGATATTTGGTTGATGTTGAGGAGTTTTAAGGGAACTACCGGATATGAATTTGATGTACATCATGCACATGCATAAAATCGCATAAAAAGGATGCCATTCAGACTGCGTTGTACCGCGGTTTGGCTAGGGGCACTGAGTCGCGAGAGGAGCGATATAAATTGAGCCGTGGAGAACTAGGGCGAGAGAGTCTAGTTGATGTCCAGGCACGGGATGATTATTAGTGCAATCTTCATGAATATACGTAAATCACGTTAAGACTTGACATTTTGGATCTTGACTAGCATCCTCTGATTTACTATTATGAAGGTCGAAACACATGCATCATGCAAGTATATGGAAATGAATGGAGAGAGAGATCTATTGGGGAGGTGATTATACCGTGAGACCTCGATGCTTGCTTGAACCCTCGAGTTTTGCGCGTCGTATCCCTGCATCGTCTGCTGATAGTGAGGCAACTAAACCGCCGCAACCGCCATATTGTTTTCCAATGAATAATACCAAGTGCATAACCCACATATACCACCAATAATATTTATGAATATGATTCATCATATCTATGATTCGTTATGTTTATGAACCTTTAGGACTTTATACTCGGCAGCGTAGAACTGGTGAGCCACATCATCTATCATCGTGGTGCACATTCGAGAGTCATGTGTACTTTGCGTACGCGTAGGAATACTCTAACCTGTCTCTCAACCATTGCGAATATATCACTTCTATTTCAGACATAGATTTCCTCATATTCTGTCTGCTACACAAGCTGACAATAGCGGCGGTTCTGTGAATGTATTCGTCGCCCTACGAAATTGGCTGCTTACCGGCTACCGGCACAGGCCCCGCCAGCCCTGCAACGCCGCTAGCCCAAAATGAGGGGAATCTTTACAGCGCTGAAGCCAACCACGTCATCGTCGAATCCTCCTCGAATGGGTTACCTCTTTGACTCTTTATCTCATCTTCAATCCCGCACATCTCGCTCCATCGTGTGATTCCGCAGAGGCTTGCGGCTTGCGGTATTTCGCCATGCCTAACACGGGCAAACCCAGCAAAGATTGCCATCTCTGTCGGTCGCGGCGCGTCAAGGTTAGTGACGCCGACTTTAACCCTCTCCACACTCGCTCTTATCCACTCCCGCCCCAAGACGTTGTCTAAGACCTTCCGCTTTCATCATCTAACGCATGCCTCAGTGTGATCTTGCCAAGCCGGCCTGTCAAAGATGCATCAAGTACGGGGCGGAATGCCCTGGCTACCGCACCGAACAGGAACTCGTCTTCCGCAATGCAAACCCCAACAACGTCAAGAAGCGCAAGAAGCGAACCCAACAGGGACCTCAACAAGGATCTGAGGCAGCTTTTTCGTCTCGACCCTCGTCATCGACGACCACCGCAGACTATTCAACTCCATCTACATTCTTGGATGATGGTTTCGAAGAGCTCCTCATCCAATCAACTCCTAAAGATCTAGTTCCCTTCAACTCAACCCTGTACTGCCCAAGTCGCTCAATGAGCACTGGACGACTCACTCAGTGCCTATCCTTCTCAATGTCTACTCCACCCTGGATTTTCTTCATAATATCTACAAAGAGAACACCCAGAATGGTCCGCTCCAGTGGGCTGCTCACCTCTTCTCCCGGACATACGTTACCAATGTCCAGCACTCAACAGCCATGTACAAAAGCTCAGTTAGTGAGACCGACCGGGAACTAGGCACATACCTCGGCAAGACCTTGAGCTCTGTCAATCTAGCATTGAAAACCCCTGGCGGGGCGATGAGGGATGATGTTCTCGCAACAGTCTGGATTCTCTCGAACTACGAGGTGGGTGACATGCTAGCCGGGATATTTGTACACACGACTGACCTAGCAATAGCTCCTAATGGGCTCGATTAACCGCACAGAACCCATGAGCCCATGGCATCTCCACACCCGTGGCCTCTATAGTATTCTCAAAACGAGAGGGTCGGAATGGCTGCGCAGCCCGAATGGGCGGGCAGGTTTCTGGCCCTCATACAACATGGTGGTGGGTTTCACATCGTGATTCATTTTGGGCCACTACCTGACATAATGTAGCAAGTTCAATGCCTCCTTACAAATATCGACTGCCCTCCGGAGTCGGAAGAATGGTTTCGCGTAATCAGGGAAGTCATGGGTCCCGGAGAGGCCATCGGACTTGAAGTGTGCGGCTTCATCACCAAGGTTTGTCACGTCCAGGCTCGAATTCTCAGCATCCTCCTTAGCCGAGACTTCGCTGCCGCCTCGGCCGAGTATCACAGCTTGGTTGGGGGCATGGCTGAAGCTGAAGAGGCCGTGGCGGCCTTTTTCAAATCCCACCCTGGCACTGGCGACTTCGATCCATACATGCGCAATATGTATTGTTCGACATGCGTCAAAGGCTACCATCTTCTGATGGCATACACAAACTTCTTGACTCACCATGTCGCGTCTCCAATCCCCCTCAGCGTTCTCAAGGCTCTGCGTATACGATGCATACAGCTAGTCCGTAAATACGCACAGGAGATCGTGGACAGCATGCCTCGCACTCTCGACCAAAAGGCTTTCCGGAAAAACCCGTCGCCGCGGACATTGTTTGATGCCATGAAGCTGATATGGCCCCTCACGTCGGTGTACGTTATCCCATCAACACTCCCGGAGCAGTCGGATGTGGCAGAGAAGTCGTTGCGCTTCATTGGGCGTGAGCTTGGGGTCAGACAGGCCCTGAAGGCGTACCCTGGGCCCAGTTTATTCCCACCCGAAGCCCATGAGCCGTTGGATTTAGTAAAGGACGAAAGTTATGAACATATCCCCAGTGTGTAGGAATTGTTGTCAAGGGAACCCGTGGCTAGGATATCCCGGTAAGAATTTTCGGTCAAGGTGGAAGTCGTCTTGTTCCGCATCAACGACTATGCTAAGTCTGAGGAAGAAATACCATAATAATATCATACGAGTAAGGTGAAGTCATTTGACATGGTGATCTGTTTGCGCTTCTGGGGACACTTGATAATTCAGACCGCATGATAAACTCCCGGAGCAAACTATGAGTGTTGGAGTTGACAATCGGCATGACCGTTTGATGAAATGGGAGGCCCCAATACGGTGGCAAAGATACGATACCCCCACATCGCCAAGCACAGTCGAGCATCTCTTAACCCGGGAGTAGACTCGTCCGGAGCCCTAAAATAGGGGTCCAGGTGGTTTAGCTGCACTGGATACGAGTGATCGCCGCTCAGATTGTGGCGGACTGGAGATGCTTAGATTGTGGCGGTGCGCTGGCCTGACTGAGGATCCCTTAGCTGCCAATCACTCAATTAGAATCCGCGGTGGGCGAAGGGTCGCGTAAAGGAATGCAACGTTCCGCAGATGCCAGGAAGATCGACATCTCATTCTTCATCCGGCGGGTGGCGGCAGTGGAGGAGTTGGTGAACGGAGTTGTTTTTTGGACAGAAGCTCATGTTTGGCGCGGATCGGTCCCTGAGACAGAGATGATCGATAGGGCTTTGAGATATTACGAAGATGGCTTTGGTAGTATTGAAATCGGGCCATGAATATTTGGGGCCACTACGGTAACTTTTCAACGGCGTTTGGCTTGTGGTTCAATTCGCACTGTTCGTGGCAGTCATGTCAGTGACAACGCACAGTGCGCAAGTGAATTGCCAAGGTCTGACGTCAACATTAGAAGCCTTTTCCCATTGACCAACAATATCGTCCAGACTCTGATCACAAACCAGACCGAAACCAGGACTCCGCCAAATAACCAACGGTATCATCTCGATCGTGGCCCTGCACCCTGGTCACTGACCCCTATCAACCAATATCTCCGCCCCCGGATTATAGCACTCCGTCAGCAAGGCTCAGACCACGATGCGTGCGCCCACTGTCCAACATCGCCCGGAGCCGATCCAAGGTGAGGTCATCGCCACACGGGGCTGCCCAATCACCTCAGCCCGCCGCCGGGGTCTTGGATGGATGCGGTAGGGACCGGCATGGACCATCAGGAGCCGATGCAACCTACTCTGGACGTTACAGGATTTAGGGTTGCCATGGAATGCACCCGGCGAATTGCACGCCTCCACGGTGAGCTTGCTGGGCCAACACTCCCCGTGCGTTGAGAGCCTCTTGTTTCGCCTCCATACTCACCTCTGTTCGTCCCTCGCTCCGTCTTGCGCCAAGTCGATGATGTAGTAGATCAGGGGGTGAAACGGACTGTCCGGCTTCGTCTTTTGTCGGAATGACCACGGCCTTAGTGCTTTGCTGGCGCGTGGAAGCGGGGGAGCTGAGCATGTTTTCGTTCAGCTTGACGATGATCATCTCGTCCATTTAGGCTCGCCATTGTCTCGGTTTATTCTTGATTCTTCTCCGTCTTTAAAACCATCCGGGACCTTGTCATTGTGGCACTTGATCCGACGTCTCGCCTCTTATCGCTCTTCTGCAGCAGGCCATGACCCATTCTGCATGGTATTTCACAAGGGTGGCTACATCATAGCACCCCAGGATCGACCAACTCTTCTTCCCGTTTCTTTACCATTATCGCCACACTTCCCAGTTCCCGACACCATGGTCGCTGTTAAACCGTCCCCCTCGGCCGACACAAGTCTCGCGGTGCCGAGCTTTACTCCTCCCGGACGACCTCAGTTCAATTCTCAACTTACATCGGATCGATTGCGAGAGGGCTCCAGCTTCGTCTGTCCACCATTTAAGATGGGCGGTTGTATCAGAAAAGGCAGGAGATCTGTTTTCAAAGAAGTCGGCTTGGAATATGATATAGCCTATCTCTCGCCATCTGTCTCGCCCACCCTATCAGGCAAACACCGCCATGTATCATCCATGACACCGGACAAGGAAAAGGACTTTGTTGATATCACCGGTGCTGAATCTGAACCCGAATCGCAAGAACATCAAGAACAGGAGAGTGATCAAAACGATAATCCCAGCGTCGAAAAAGGATCGCAAAACCGCCCCCAATCTCCTACACAACAACCCGCATTGCCCTCAAAGCCGTGGTACGCCAGGTTGGCCAACTCGAAGGGTCGTCCAAGGGTAAGAAGCACATCGGGGGCACCGCCTGGAACCATATCCGGCCTACAACGCTTTACCCTTTTGGCAATGCTCATCGCTGTTGTGTTCCCAGCGTTCGGTTGGCATAACGGAAAACACACGGTAGAAATCAGCGGTGCCGATGCGGGACTGGTTACAACGCGGGAGCAGAGCCCTACCGATGTCTGCGCCAGATGGGCTTTTCAGTCTGCGCTCTTGAATGGCACCCTCTACTTGTATGGCGGACGGGCTAAGACGGATGGGGACCAGGAAAACAACACCTGGAACAACTACTTTATCACATTAGATCTTACAAATGACTGGGATATTGGATCTTCTGCCCTCAAGGGGCTCGAGCAGCCAGATGGGCCTCCCGCGGTTTCCATGGGCTACCTTTGGCACGACTACAACAACCTCTACCTCTACGGTGGACAGTTCTCCGACTCTCCCTTTGTCGATCCCGGGCCAGAGTCTGTGTGGAAGTATTCCATAAAAGACAGCACGTGGACCGAATTCCAAGACCCCAAGACCTCTGCCGGCAACGAATCTGAGCCAGCTGACCTTATCGTGCACCGGGCCGCTGAAGGCGCCGGCCTCTCAGTCCCAGAGCTCGGGTTGAGTTGGTACTTTGGTGGGCATCTCGACTGGTCGACAACGCCAGGGTGGTCCCAGGATATCGACCGTGTGTACCTCAAGAGTCTTCTCGAGTTTACACACCCAGGATACGTCAACTCGGGCGTCGAAAAGCTCTCCAGTGGTACCGGCGCTGGGGATCAGGGCGCTTTCCGGAACATCACCAAAGGCGGCATTCAGGCGGGCAGATTCCCAGAGAGGGCAGATGGCACGCTCGTATTTATCCCTGGATGGGGGGATATGGGCGTTCTTATCGGACTTGCGGGTGGTACGGCAGACAACTTCACCGATGACCTCACGACGCTTGACGTCTACGACATTGCGAACTCGGAGTGGTTCCACCAGGAGACGTCCGGCAATCCGCCCAGTGTTCGCGTCAACCCATGTGCCGTCGTGGCTAGCGCTCCTGACGCCTCGAGCTTTCAGATTTACATGTTCGGCGGGCAAGACTTGCCATTTGTATGTCTTCAATAGCCCCTATTGGCGCATATGAATCAGAGAACTAATGTCTTTGCAGGGAAATCAAACACAGTACGATGATATGTATATCCTGACCATTCCCTCATTCACCTGGATTAAGGTCGATCAGAGCGGTCAGGATACTCCCGCCCCTCGTGCCGGGCACTCATGCGTAATGCAGGACGGGCAGATGGTCGTTGTAGGCGGCGTCGGCAAGGACATTGTGTGTGACGACTCGGCCATGTACGTCTTCGATGCGTCGGTACTTACATGGCGGGATAGGTTCAGCGCCGGGGACCACGAGGCCGACTGGCACGCCGATAACGTCGTCCTCGCCGGGTCGCACGGGTACAGCGTTCCCAGGGCCGTTCAGGAGGTCATAGGAGGGAACCAAGACGGCGCCGCCACGGCGACTACTCCGGCTGCGGGGCCGGCGACGGGTGGGCCGTTTGCGACGGGGAAATCGCCCGTGTTTACCATCACACAGTCCGGACCCACGGCAACAATCACGTCCAGTCCCAACCCTACCGGGAAATCTAACGACGAAGCCGATGACAATACCAGCGAGTCGAACCCCAGACTCATCGCCGCTGGGTCGTCGCTGGCATCGCCGGTGCCCTCGCCCTGTACCTCGGCTGGTGCGCCTGGCTGTACCGCCGCCAAGTCCGCGCTTATAAGCACCACCTCGCCGTCACAAACCGCTTCTCCGGAGCCTCCTCCGCCGGATCCTTCAGTCATTCTTCTTCGCACCCAAACCGGCCTTCCTCGCGGCAGAGCTTCTTCGGCTGGGTGGGCAGTGACCGCGGAGTCGCGGAGCCCAAGTGGCGCGGTGAAGAGTACGACAACCCCAGCGGCGGCAGCTCTAGCGGCGCCGGCTTCGTGAGGCACAGCGAGGATACGCGGCCGGGGACGAGCGGGAGCGGAGGCTCCGCCGAAGGGCTGTTGGAGGGCCAGGAGCCGAGTTTCTTCAACGTGGTGCTGGGGCCGCGGAGGGCGTTGCGGGTGGTGAATGGGGCCGAGTAAGGTATATATAAATGCGGAAATACGCAATGGAAAGGTATGCTTCTGGGTGATAACAGTTTTCTTTAATACGGTGTTTGTGGTTGGTGGTGGGATTGGAAAATGATGATGACGACCGGACAGACTACAGCTGGATCATTCGCTGATACCCCCTTTTCTCAAAGACTGATGCAAGTCAGAACACACATGTAATAATCACTGCGGCAAATAACTTGATGTCCTGTAAACGCTATTTGGACATTATATCATCTATATAATCAAGAAATAATAAAAACCTATCTGGGTAGTATCCATGCCCCCATCGCTTCTCCTTCGCCAAAGCAGAAACAGTATAAGGATTTTAGCTTCCTGTAACCAAGCCATCCCATGTCCATGCTCCAAACGCCTCTCTACCTAAAATATGCTTGCCTGCCTATTCTCTGTCTTGAAATGCGGGGTCTTGTCTCAAAAGATCTTCGTATAATCGTTACTGGGTCAATTTCTTCAGCTCCTTCTTCGAAATAGTGCTGACGAAAAGCCCGTTGGAGGAATTGTCTCCAGACTTTGTTGACCTTTTCCTGCTTCTTCTTCTTCTTCTTCTTCTTGTCTCCCTTGCCCTTCTTTCCTTGATTGTCGGCCTCGGGTTCATCCTCCGAAGTAGGTTCTCCGCCGGAGTCATCTTCCGAGTTACCGGACTCTCCCTCTGCATCATCTGCCTCATCTTCTAAAGCATCTAGCTCGCCCTCATCGTATTCGGTATCATCATCCTCGTACTCTATTGGCTTGCCGGTGTCATTCTTCTCTTCGTGTTTCCCGATTCTATACGCTAACCTCAAGTAGCTCCTCACGGTCAAGTCGTGCAGCTTGTAGATCTTATCTGTGAAAGTGCTGTACTCGACTTCGTAGTTGAATTTGCGAGGTTGCGGCTTTTCATTCTTCGGGTCCCTGTCGCTAAAGTCTCCGTTGCGCCAACGGGTTTCTTTAATGGAGTCGGTCATGTCGTTGTTGATGTAAGTGAGATTGGCAAAGTACTGGGTGTAACCAGTCAAGGTAAAAGGCTGGGGGAAGTAAGCCGGGCCGGGCAGCGAGTCTTTGGATGGATCCGGAGGAATGACAAGCTGGGGGTTCTTGGGCTTCTTGGGCTTCTTCTTCTTTCCCTTTTTGCCCTTCTTCTCGGCTTCCAGGTCGCGCTTCAGCTCCAGACGAGTTTGCTCATCGTCATCCTCCTCATCCAACAGATCAAAGTTTGCCGGCGGCTCCTCCGAATTGATATCAAAAGAGTCAATCCAGACAGGAGCATCCTCAAAACCGCTAATATTGTATTCGATGACACGGATGGTGGGGAAGAAGTTGGGGACGACACTGGGGCTGATGAACGACAACTGATACCGTTCGCCATATTTGCCACCAATCTTCTTGTTCCCCTTCTTCTTCTTCTTGTTCTTCTTCTTCTTCTTTGCAAATTCATCCATGACTTCGTCGTGCGTGTCTTCGTCGTTATCATCGTCGTCCTCATCATTGCTGAAGTAGTTGATTCCCTTCGCAACAGATCCGGGAAGATCGGTCCAAGATTGCCTAAGCTCCTGCAAATAATCACCCTTTGAATCAACGGAGAAGTCGTCTTCGATAGGGCCTCGGAGCGATGCGTCCTGCCCATAGAGGCTGAGATCGATTTCCTTGGTATCTTGAAGCAAGAAGTGGTCGATGTTCATGTGGCCGTAAAAGGCGCCGGTGACGACATCGCGGAACTGCTTGAGCCACAGGGTGTACTTTTGCCAGCATGTCTCGTCCCAATTCTGCTTGCTCTCGGTTCGGGCGGGCGGGACGTGGCCGATCAAAATAGCCTTCATGCCGCGGTCGCGCAGGCGCTGCAGTTGGATGCTCAACCACTCGAGGTGCTTGAAGCCCGGTTCGGTGGGGTCGGCGCAGCCATCGACGCCGGCGTTGCGGTCGAAGAAGTACATGGTGTTAAGGCTGAAGACGGATAGTTTGTTGGGGATCACCTCGACCTCGAACCAGCCGCCAAAGCCGAAGGAGTGGCGCTGCTCTTCGGGGATGAAGCGGTGCCAGATCTGGCTGTAAGCCTGGAGCCACTTGTTGGGCCCCGGGTAGAAGATGTTGTGGGGGAGGAAGTCATTGTTGCCAAGGTGGGAATGACTGGGACGGTGAGCTGGCCGTTGTCGGAGAAGGTGTCGACGACTTTCTGGGAGACGAGGCGGTTGGTGCCGAGGACGTCGCTCGTGTTTCGCGGGATCTTCTCGTCGCTGTCGTGGCGCGCCGTGTCGCCGGTCCAGATGACAAAGTCGATGTCGTCCTTGACGTGTTCTCTGATCCAATCGAGGGTCGCGTCGATCAGAGATAACGGGGAGTCGCAGTCGGTAGTCTCGGCGCCGTAGGTACCGGCGGGGCCATTCTTACGGTGGCAGGCGACGCCTTCGTCGGTAGAGGTGTGCGGCTTGTAGAACTCGTCGGGATGGAAATCTAGAATTTGCAAATGTGAGAATTGAGTTCTGGGACGAAACGTCGACACACTATCCCACGCGGGCGCTGCCACGCGGCGAGAGAGCGAGAGGGAGGGAGACGTCCACACCACACCACGCCAAATCCAACCACACTCTCCGGGATGTGCCCATGCGCGCCGCGCGCATACGGGCAGACCCGCGCAATGCGACAGGTCGCAAGCAAGCAAACATACCTGTGATATGCAGGAACTTCCCCTGCAGCTTTCGATTCTGCTTCGGCTGCACATGCAGCGGCGGTGTTACGGAAGGCCATGTGTGGTCCGGTTCCGCAGCAGCAATCGGGCGCTGGCTGGCATCGTAGATTGGCGATGAGAATACGCCAGGGAACAGGAGGGCGGCCGCGACCAGCAGCCGGGCGCCTGAAGCCGCCATGGTTGGGGAACGCAGCGGTCTGCGCGGGAGGCGTTTTGGGGTGCGTCTCTGTGTTGGGGGTTGTTCCCGATTCCTCCCTTTTTTTGCTTCGATGACGATTGAGGCTCCGTATATGCAGAATTGAAGGATTTCGAAGTCGACAAAAAGGAAGATGGATTGTGGAGAGGGTACGTAATAAGGGTATGGCACGCAGGGGAAAGAGTGAGGCAAGGATGGGAAGGAATTGATTGGCAGGGCAGGCGCAGACAATTGATGACCTGTGGAAAGAGTCAAGGCGCTATGGCGTCAGGGCCTCAGGGTCAGTGCCTCAGGGTCTCAGGGCCTCAGGGGGCGTCAAGACGTCAAGGCGCAGAGACGGTGGCAGGCGTGAGGTCATTCCCTATGAAAACCAGGGTCCCGTTCGTCCTCTTGGCTGGGACAGAGAGAAAGAGACCAGGGAGGATTGTTAAAGTAGACTGCCAAACATGAACTGGTTTCCAGCCAGTAGCAACGCGCCGTGGACTTGGGGGAAAGAAAAAAAAGGACATGAGACTCCACCAGTCGGTGAAGTTCGCCGCCGTGGTCTTGCGCTTGTCGTCTTCCTTGTTAAAGCCTCTGGCCCATCCCTCGAGCCTTTGAGTGCTTTATGAAGAGGAGAGAGATACTGCATTCTCGCGGTATAAGTAGAGGAAACGCGGGTGAGCTGAAATATCTATAGCCCCGTACCTCATCAACGCATACTCTAGAATTACTGAGGGAATGACAGGCCCATCCCACACCTGCATCCACATCTGCATATGCCCCTCCCCCTCATCACCCTCCAAGTTCCCCAAATCCCACCTGTGTGGTGTGCTCACGCCGGCACGCGCCTGGACAGGTGCTGAATGACGAGCCCTCAGCCTGCCTCACCTGCGAGTCCGCGATCGCGGGGACACCTCCAAAACACCAGCGCATAGGCAGCAAAGCAGCCAATCTTGGGAGCCATGGGCTACACGTGTGTCCAGGAATGGCTACCAGACGGCGGCGGGAGAGCGGCTAAGTTTGCGGGTGGGAGGGACGGAAGCGTGCCCATCCAGTACATGGGATCTTCTGAGCGGCGCTTTAAGGCGACCAGGACGACTCTGAAGCACACGACCAGTCTCGGATGACATTTGGGTTTGGGGCGATCAATATCATCATCTTATTACACATCAAGACCCCTTTGCTGACCGGAATATTGGGGGTTTCTCTCGTCCGTGACTGTCCCATCTCCTGGTCACCGTCGCTGTCTCACCTCACCGTCTCTGCCCATCAGGTCGTCACTAACAAGCCAGCAGGTTAAAACGTTGCGTCATTTCTCAGGGTCCAAAAGGTGCAGGAAAGGGGGCCTAAGCCTGTGACGTACGTAATGGTGGCCATCAAGGTACTGCCAGTCCAAACAGTCCCCCTATCGATTCACCAGACCTCAAGGTAGGTAGTCAACCCCATTTGAAGGTATGGATTCCCCCTCCATCAGCAAGTATAATCCCCCAGTCAATCAGCTGCCTCCTCCAGCTGCCTCGGCCATCATCCCATACAAGTGTGGGTTTTAACCGTTGCGATGTGTGTATTTCTCATGCCGGACACAATCCGTACGTGCAGTTGATCACGGCCGCCTCCCAACGTTACCCTGCGCCGTGCCGTGGGTGTGCCCCGTACAAGGCAACGGGCATTCGCCGCTCATGTCTGGCCCCGTGATGCGCCCTCTTGACACTGCAGGTGGTTTTCTCGTGTAAAACACCGAAGCTAGAAACTCCCCGCATCTCTGGAGGCGTGATCACTCCCATGTTCGTCTACAGCCGACGCACCCGCCGAAACCTAGACGGACGGGAATCATCTGGGTTGCTAGTTAGTCTTCCCACAGCGCTCTGATAGGGCATTCAGGGCATCCACCGCGCTGCAACACGGGCTGTCCCAACCCGCCGCTCGTTGTAAGTGGGGGTCACCAGAGGGACGCTAGAGGCCCCACCCGCTCCGCCGACGGCCCTCCAAAAAGGGTTTTTTCCTTTCGTCGCGCATCTGACTTTTCCTTCCTTCACCACGCAACACCAGTTCCTCATCCGCGCCACTCTTCCAAGTCGGCGTTTCGATCGTCTCCGTTCTTCTCTACAGACGGTCATTAAACGAGGACTCCGTTGCTAGACTATTTCGCCCTTGTTTGAGGGAGGTTGTACGCTTATGTGTGATGGCTTCCTATGGTTTATCTGTGGCTACATGACGATGTGTTTGACTCCGCTTAATTGCTGAGACCCGTGATGTTTTATTTGCTCGTGACTCCTTGATACCTGGTGCTGGATCCGAGGCAACATACGACCAGGACCCTTCTTCGGGGAGTACGGGACGGATGTTTTTTCGGCCATAGCCCGGGTCTGTTAGACATGACCGTCTCTTGGCTTCGGGGTTTCTCGGTCGTGGATGTCTCGCAGCTTTTGAGCTGTTGATTCTCGACCTAGCCTACCCTAGAGTCCGGAATTCTCATACGGGTAATGTAAGGTTCATATGGACTCATACTAAGAAGCACTTCCAATAAGTCTCTGTCTTATCTTTCTGTGTTGCTTTGTATCATCCGTGTCTCTGTTTCTCGGCTCTGTCTGAAATATATTTTCTCGTCAAACTTCTTTGTCACCAACAAAATGAAAGTTGCCGTCCTCGGCCCTATTTTTGCTTCGTTTTCTCACACTATAGCCCCCTATAGCGACTGGGAGTAGTCCATGGCGGCATTATGTATGACAACAGGATAATGTACAGGTGCATTTACTAACGAGACCTAAAACCGGCTCTTGTTCTCGCCAACGCATCTAACAAGAGTCCGAGACAATCTACGTAGAGACAACACATTGATCATGTTGTGTGATCTGCGGTTCGGAAAGTGGCTCAATGAGGGGAGCAACAACACCACCCACTCAGAGCCAACAACAACTATCCGAAAGTGAAACAAGGCGAAAGTAGAGAGAATCAAATCAAAGGTAACGATGAACAACACCAGAAATAACAAACAACGGTAATTTAGCAACGGGGAACCCGTGAGGTTATGTCCCCTCCTTTGTGAGTTGATGACAGTTTCAAGTACGCTCCTCGTTGGTCAGTCTACGTGGCCTTCAGGGGACTGCGTTGCACATAATAAAGAAGACTACCGGTAGCCGAAAATTGTCTTAATTATGCATCATATTGACTCCATCCAGTATGAGAACAAATGTTCACCCCATCCCGATTTTCCCAAACTACCTATGTTGAATATCCTCAGCTACCACATTGACATGCTCCTTAACCCGAAAATGAGACGCAAAAGCCAAATACAAAAACCATCTAACCCCCTCAGTACCATCTAAGCTGGCGTAGGTGCCTTCCAGTACTTGGCGGGCACGAACGGCATCTTGGTCACAGTGCCCTTGCGCTTCTTGCCTCGGACCATGACGTCCACCTCGGTGCCGGCCTTGTGCAGGCCGTCGCGCACGTAGCCCATGGCAATGTTCTTGCCAAGCGAAGGGCTGGGCGCACCGCTGGTCACGGCGCCGATCTTCTCGCCGTCCTTGTGGATCTCGACGCCCTCGCGAGCAGGCGCGCCCTCGACGACGAGGCCAACGCGGCGGCGAGCGACGCCCGAGCCGCCCTTGCTCTTGGGGGTGAGCTGAGGCACGATGACCTCGGCGCCGTGGAAGCCGCCGGCCTGGCGCCGCGCGGGGGGGATGATCCAGCTCAGACCAGCCTCGACGGGGGTGGTGGTGTCGTCGAGGTCGTGGCCGTACAGGCACATGCCGGCCTCAAGCCGGAGGGAGTCTCGGGCGCCGAGGCCGGCGAGCTGGAGGCGCTCCGGGCCGGCCTTGGCGAGCAGCGCCTTGACGGTGGGGGTGGTGGTCTCAAAGGCCGGATACAGCTTGCCGTTGAACGACAGCTCGAAGCCATCCTCGCCCGTGTAGCCGCCGCGGCTGACGAGAATGGGGTGCGTCTTGCTGCCGTCGGGCAGCTTCAACTCGACGTAGGCGGCGTTTCCAAAGTAGAGCTCGTTCAGGTTGATGTCGGTGGCCAGCAGCTGGCTGAGCACCTCGGCGCTCTGGGGACCCTGCAGGGCAACCAGGCCGGAGTCGCTGAGCACCGTCCACTCGAGGTTGCCGCCGAACTTGCCCAGCTCCTCATCAAAGTACTTGGTGTCCTTGTCGAGGCAAGCTCCGTTGGTGACGACGTAGTACTCGTCCTCGCCCAGTCTCGTCACGACGGAATCGTCCACGATGCCACCGGTGCCGGGCCACAGGAAGGTCGTCAGCTTGCTCTGCATGAGCCCCTGATTTTTCCAGTCCGAAGGCGTAATCGTCTCGAGGAACGCCGCGGCGTCGGGGCCCTTGAAAATGTGCTGCACCATGTGGCTCACGTCAAAGAGCGACGCATTGGAGCGGGTGAACTTGTGAGACTTGGTGAGCGAGAAGCCATCGTACTGCACGGGCAGGTGGTAGCCCGCAAAGGGGACCAGCTTGCCGCCGTTGGCAACGTGGAAATCGTAGAGAGGAGTCTTCTTGAGATCTCCGGCGGGTGCATCCGACGCCCATCGGACATGCTGCTTCAACGCGGAGGCCGATGCGGCAGAGAATGACGTAGGACGGGCGGTAGCAGACAGCACCGCCTGGATTCGGGGACCTGCCCTCGCAGCCATGGAAAGACCCTTCATGATGATTCAATTGACGATAGGACACTGAGCGCGGCCAATTGATCGATTGTGAAAGAGGAGAGAAGTGAAGAAGAGACAAAAGATGTGAGACAAGAGCTATAGCTCACTTACTCACCATGCAGTTACTACGCACCTGAACTGATAAGGTAAGTACTTCTCCTTCAGTTGAGTTCGGTGGGGTCTCCGGATAGCCGCGGTCTCGGGACTTTGGACCGACCACGGAGCCCCGGAGCGCGGTCCGAATATTTGGCATCCAGTAGCCTCGATGTACGGAGCAGCTAAGCGCCTTTCTTCTACCTCCCCTTCTTCTCTCCGAATCACAAAGTACACAAGAGCCGAGAATCAAGTGAATGCGGCTTGGAAATTTCATTCTTACACAGCGATGTAGTCGGAGCCCTCATACAGACTCTCCTGATACCAAATAACTATGCCAATTACAGCTGATGCCTCCCGCCGCGGCTCATTCTACCAAGGACTCTATGAGCTCGCAGGTTTGACTCGCAATGACAACGACGCCCACTAAAAATCAAGACTCCGCAGTGACCATCCCATCAATCCACCAAGCCCTTATTGCTGCTCAAAGCTGTACTTCAACCAGCCACCCAACGCGCGGAGACTCTCCCACCGGACGCTCTCATCGTCTGATTGCATCAGCTCCATGATTCGCGTCTTTAGTCCAGCTCTCTCCAGCTGGTATCGCTTCTCTGGCACCTCCGTCACCAAGCAACCAACGTCGTTGCAGGCGATGGCCAGCACCTGTTTGTCGTTATCCCAGGGCTGTCGCATGATCTCAACCAGCTTTCGGGGGATCTCGCCGTTCTCAAAGTCGAGGATCTTGCGGGCGTTCTCAGCCCAGAATATGGCGTTTCGGTGAGGGGGGACCATCGCAGGTGGCCGGACTGAACCTCAGCAACGTACTCGTCAAAGGTAGTCTTCGTCTTGGTGTACTCCTCCAACATCTCCTTGAGGCTCGAGAGATCCTCCAGCAGATCGGGGTCCGTAAGGTGGCGGCTACCAATGTTGTCAAGCAGAGAGGGAAGACGAGCGAGGACCGCGGTGGGCAGAAGAGACTTTTGGTTCTTCTCGAGGAGGTTGTAGAGGGTGGAGAGGATTAGTCGGGTCGTCTTCTCCTTGGGCGACAAGCGCAAGAGCTGAGTGTATAGGAGAACAATGTCGTACTCGCTGTAGATGCGTGTTAGTGGCAATTGACAGGTGGCGACCTTCAACGGCGAAACTCACTGATTCAGATCATCACCAATCTGCTCGGCCTCAAAGCTCATCTGCCAGATGACGAGGAGGGCATGGTACAGGAGCTGCAGTCCGACGCCGCCGCTGAGCGAGCCCTCGAACCCAGTGCTGCGAGCGGCAGTGTTGCCGCTCCAGAGGCTAGCGGATGAGTCGCCGTTGCCAATGCCAGCGGCAGTCTGGAGAATCTTGACGAGGGGCGCAACGGTCTCGCTTCGCTGGTTCCAGAACTGCTCTCGCGAGGCATGCCCGAAGAGCAGCGCAGAGTACTCCTGCACGGCGATGTCTTGTAGGCCAGCGTCGGAGCTCTTGGCTAGGCCGGATAGGTAGGCGAGGACGATAGGCAGGGCCTGAAGAGTCGCCTGGGACTCATCTCGAGCGAGATACATGAGAGTGGTAAGGGCGTGCGCGGTGAGCAATGGGATGGGATCCTCAGCGTTGGTCGAGTTTAGCAGAGGTAAGAAATGTCGATAAGGATCCTGGGTCTTGAAGATGGCTTTGGCAAGGGACGGGGGCACCTAGGAGAAGAGAGGATGTCAGCATCATGGGCCTGGGGACGTGAGGGAAGCTGCCATAGATAGTCGAGACAACCATGGCAGCCTTCCCACATGTGCACATGTGATGGACCTGTGGTGGACTTACCCTCGAGCAAGTCGCCTAGCAACACGAGGATGTACTGGATCACATTCGCATGCTTTCCTGCCGTCTCAAGCACGCTCGACTTTCCAGAACCACCAACAAACAGCACCCGGTATCCATCGAGGTCGCCCGAGACAATCTCCTTCCGCGCCTCGGGCTTCTTAGCCTTGTCGACGGCGCGAATCTTGGAATACTGCTCCTCCGTCAGGGTACCGGCTCTAACAGCCCCATCCCACGGAATCGGTCGCTGGCGAATGTTGCTCTGCAGCGAGCCCAGGTACGTCGGCGGGTCGAGCGACATGGTGACGGCGTCGCGGCTGCGAAAGAGTCGACGAACGGCGGTTCCGCGGGTGATTGGCGGGAGGAGGACACGGGGATGGGAGGAGGAAGGGGGGAGATGGGCGATGGCGGGAGGGCGAAGGCGCGGATGAGATGAGGTTGCTGGTGATGCAACCACGCAGCAGCGTCACAGCTCCCTCCCTCCAACCTGGAACTACTGGGAGCTCGGGACCTTGAGCTAAGCCACACATGTAGGTAACACCTCAAGGTCAGAGTGTGGCTTGATGGCGGTTGAAGGTGTGGCTGCCAGTAGCCGGCGTTGGCCCGCCACGCAAGCACTTTCCGAGGCTGCTCCATGCAAATCGAAGCCCCACTTAATGATGACTGCCTCCTTACCAGCCACTATAATTCTTGGTTGTCTGCCCGTTGCTCACTCACCCTCTGCTCAGAAGCCAAAGCTCTAAGAAAACGTAAGGAAGAGTCTTGGTAATAACCGAAAAGAAGTAGTTTAATTTGATTGATTATTTTCTTTGTACCATCTTATCTTTAAGTGTTCTACCCGCCCTGGCATTCCCTATTCGGGGTCCGGAAGATGAGCCCGGTGGCAGAAGTTCCGGGTGCTCCGTCGCAAGAGTAAATGGTGGTTTCCATCCCAACCTCCCGAGTTTCCCATGGCCGCGACCCAGGGCACAACCCCAGGGTCCTGAATCACCCCAATTGGACCCCTTAGACCCCATCCACTGCAGGGACAGCTGCCCCTGATTGAAATTAACATTCGGAGGGTTCGCGCCGCGGCTGCAGAAACCCGCCCTGGCCATCCCTGCCCGACTCGTGCTGTCACTCCAGCGGGAGTGGCCCTGAGGGAGTCCCCCGGCCAAGCGCTGCAAGCCGTGACGGACGACGACGGGAGCGTACCTTAGGCAGGCGCTGTAAGGTCACGTAGCGACCTAGCTCCAGGGGTGGGCAACCAGCACATGGGCCACAGGGCCTGTCAGCGCCCAACCCGGCCCGCACCAGCGCCACTGGGTTCCCCCGGGAGCTGCAGTTATCGATTGTTGTCCAGTAAACGGCGCTGGCGGTGCGTCTTTGGGTGTCATGAGCTGGCCGTCCGCTCTCCCCCGCCATCGCCATCTCATCGTCATCCGCAGCCCAACAACCATCATCGTGACAGCGAAGGCGACAAAAATATCGAGATAAAAGGACTGAGTGCACCCTGAGCCCCGTTTGCGCTAGAATTTGCTGATCATAAACTGTGGACCAGGTCTCCTGTTTTTCTTCTTCTGACGCTCTTGCCCTTGTCCCGTCCGCCCGTCGTCTCGTGTTGTGGTGGTTGCCGCACTGCAAAAACCGAGAGGCTGGGTGTAAGTGGGAGGTTGGGAGTGCAGGAAACGAAGCCATTTGTTGCAGCCCACCACCAACCAGCCGCTTAAAAGTCATCCTGCAGCGCCCAGAACTTTCCTGCGGTGCTTGTTCCTCATCGTAACTTTTTTCCCTCACAAAATCCCACCCAAATTTCCTCCCTCCTCCCGCATCGCACTCTGCCCCATTGTCGGTTTCTCCGCGCCCATTTCGAAACCTTCGCAGATACTCGCCGCAACCACCCCGCCAGCGACAACTTTGGGTACCAACAGCCCTCGTATTTGCAGGCCATCTCACCGCTCCCGTCAGCCAAACCCACTTCTTCCCGCATTCCGAAGCTGCTCAGACACGAGGCCCCAGACACGAGGCCCAAGACAACAAAACTCTCACCTTTCCCGAGGAATTCGACTCAGTCGCCCCCTCTATTCGATTGCGATTGAGCGAGCGACCACAGCCATGCGTTACTCGTCGAGGCCGCTGCTGCTCCTCGCTGCGGCAGGCCTGACTTCGGCCAAGCCGTACCCCCGAGACAGCCTCCACGATGCAGGCTTCTCGTATCTCATGCCGCGCGCCTGCGACTCATACTGCGGCTCCGATAACCAGTACTGCTGTGACTCAGACGAGGTCTGCACCACCTTGGACAGCGTCGCTACCTGCATCGCCGAGGGCAACTATGTCGGCGCCATCACTACCACCTGGACCGAGACGAAGACTTACACCAGCACCGTCATGACGCTGTGGGACGCTGCCCCCGAGGCTACTGCGGGCGTCGACTGCGTGCCTCAAAACTCGGCACAAGAAGCCTGTGGTACAATCTGCTGCGCCGGATGGCAGACGTGCGCCTTCACCGGTCAGTGCTCTGCCAAGTCTGGCATGGAAGACGGTACCACCGTCGTCATCACCTCCAACGGAAAAGTCACCACCCAGTACTCTGCCCCGTACCGAGTCACCGGTACCACCACCATCACCAGCGAGGGCGTCCGAAGCGATACGGTATCCGAGACGGGCACCGCCTCGACTTCCACTGCGACCAGCGACAGCGACACCATTGGCGCCGGCGGTGGCGGCACTGGCAGCAATCTCAGTGCCGGAGCCATCGCAGGTATTGTCATCGGAACCATTGCCGGTGTCGCTCTCCTGCTGCTGCTCTGCTTCTGCTGCATTGCCCGCGGCCTCTGGGTCGCCGTTTTCGGCAAGAAGAAGGATGAGAGCCGCGAGCGCGTCGACATCGTCGAGGAGCGCTACTCCCGCCATGGAAGCCGGCCCGCCACGGTGCACTCCCGAAGGGATTCACACAAGGGCTGGTTCGGCGGCGGTGGCGGCCCCTCGTCTGCCGGTTCTCGTCGCGAGAAGAAGAAGGAGTCCAGCGGCAAGAAGTGGCTGGGCATCGCCGGCCTCGCTGCCACCCTCCTGGCCCTCCTCAACCTCCGAAAGGACAAGAAGCCCGCAAGCAAGGGCTCGCGCTCATCCCGAGGCTCATCGCGCTACAGCGACTCATACTACTCATACAGTGACTACACAAGTCCCAGTAAGTCACCACAACCTACCCACTAACACAGCGCTACAAATGTGACAAGACACTGACCAATTCCACAGGCAGCTCTAGCTCTGGCGGACGAACACAACGCACTCGCCGGACCCGAGACAGTCGGGCGAGCCGCGCAAGTCGCGCGAGATCATACTCCAACTCGGAGCGACATTAAGCGCAGCTTCTCGTCACACATCCATCCTGTACATGTTGTCTCCTCATTCGACATAGGATCTCGAGCTCCACTGGATATAAGCTCGATCCATTGCTTTTTACACATAGGGCTGCTGGCGTCTTTGGTTTGACATACATAATTGCCCTGCGGGACTGATTTTCTGCGTTTTCTCAACATGTTTTGATGAGTTTCTCGGTTGCTTTTTAAAGAGATTAACGTCATGAAGGAAAGGGAAATGACCAACGATGAAGGAAGAAGAAAAATTTACGAGTTTGATAAATGAAGACATCACTCACAGGGCACTGCCCAAGAGATATTTCACAACCCTATTCTGCCCTCGCTTGGATTTGCATTGCCTGCGTCTTGTGTTGGACTTGGTGGGGACTCTGATTTCGCGCTGCACATAGACGGAAGACGGCGGTAGTTTTTCAGGAGCTCGCGCTCATCCTCATTGAAATGATAAAAACGGATTTACCGCCAGAAACCCCCCTGAACCCTCGCTTAAACGTCCCGTGTACTCCGCAGGTCACACATGTGCGAAATTGACTTTTGGCACCAGAGGCATCATCTCGTTGCTTTTAGTATTTGTTTTGTAGCCCTTTTGCTACATGACATGCAATGATGGACCCTTCGCCACTCCTGAGACCCAGAAACGCAAAAGAAACAAGATCCGTGTCCGCGTTTATTCATCCTCAACGACGTTGCCCTTCTCGGAAACGTACAGACCGTCCAAGAACTGTCATGTGTTAGCGCCAAGCCCTGCGGAAAAAAAAAAGTGAGGGGGCGGGGGTCGGTTGGTTCCTACCTTTCGGATATCCTTGTTTCGCACTCGGCAGATCTGCTGGATATCGGCGGCGCTTTGCGACACGTTCTCGAGGGAGTTGCCGAACAGGACAAGCTCATCCTTCTGGTTGGCGGAGGTCTCGACTTCGACACCGGGCTGCATAACGATACGGCGAACAATCTTCTCGCCGATGAAGTTTCGGATCTCAACCTCGTACAGGTCGGTCTCGGCGCTCTTGGACAGGTTGACGTTGATGGGGAAATGGGCGTAGACGTATCGCATCTTGTACTTGAAGCCCTTGGTGACACCGATCATCAGGTTGTTGATCAGGGATCGGACGGTGCGGAGGGTGGCGACATTCTTTCGGTTGCCGTGGTGGATCTCAATGGAGATGGTGTTCTTCTTGGGGAGAGTGAAGTTCACAGCCAGGTGGCTCAAGTCCTTGACCAGCTTGCCTATTTCCGCCGAGTCAGATAATTGTGTCCCACGTCTTTTGCGGGCCAGCCCAGGGCTCGAGGGCTGGCGGAATGGTGTTTCGTACCTCGGGGACCCTCGACAGTGACAATTCGCGACTTGATGGCGACCTTGACTGTACGCGCAAGCTGGTTAGCAATCCAAGTTCCAATTGCGTGTAAAGATATTCCTGTTCGCAGCCCATCTCGAAGTTCGACGTCCGTGTGCGATGGTTGGCCGCCAGCATTCCCGGGACGTCGATATCGATCCGGGGCGAAAATGAGAATGGGAGGCGTAACGTACCCCCCTCGGGGATCTCAAGGAGCTCCTGGGAATGAATGTACTTCATCCTGCCGGTTGTGTGGTGTTGATGTCGGGGGTTGAGGGTATCTGGAGTCGTCGGCGGTCGCGAATTGTTTGACAAATTCCGTGTGGGCTAGAAAGTTCGGGAGGTAGGGCTTGTGCGACCACGTGATGGCCGGGGTTGATATGGAGTGTTGTGGGTTTATGTTTTCCCGTGAATCAATGTGGCGTTGTGGCTGATGCGATTATCGGCCAATTGGGCCCCACAGAGCCAGGGATGGGGACCAAGATGTTAGTGGGAAAGATCCTATGTTCAATCCACATTGTCGGGAGCCCTTTTCTTGTTCTTCTTCCTCCTTGGCGGGGTTCTTCTTTGTTTTCCATTTTCTCCTTTCTTTTTAGCTTCTTCTTTCCGACTCCGTTATCGATTTAGGTCTTGATCAGAATAGGGATAATGAATGTACTTTGATAACAGAGTCTTTGTACAGGTTTCCCAGCTTGTAAAGACATGCCGTTCTCGACCAATTCAAGATAATCTGGTCATCCTCTTCATTCTATTATAGGTGAAATCATCTGGCGAATTAGCCTGGGATATCTTATCCCATTATTCCAGATCGCCGTGTTGATCCTAGAGCCCGGGCTGATATGGATGGGTTAAAGCAATCCAAAAGGGGACTAACGTGACCACGCACGTGATTGCACGAGCTTGGTCCAACTGGTGCAGATTTTGGGTGTGGTGGGACTCCAGCCAATAGACGAGACGGATGGTAGACACACTGCGCAATTGCTGTTAGACGAGCAAGCAGCTATTAGAGGTCGACTCGACAGCGGAGTATCTTGTGCAGGAGGCTTTCGAGTTGCCGATAACAGACTACTGCAGCTCTATATCCATATAATTGCTGTGTTCGTCATCCCGTAATCGCTCGCGCGGGTTGTTGCTCTAGGCATCGACATAACCCATCGGCTCACTCTCGCCTCTGGCTCTCCACCGCGCTCTAGTTATCGCACAGCCTCCAGCTCCAGCGGGCTCACGGACAGCTCGGGTGGGTCGCTACCGGGCGTCGATACGTCAGCGAGCGCCGAACAGTGAATCAACATCCCTGCACCGCGCCAGCCTCCAACCTCGCGATCCAGCGTCTCCTCCGCCGTGGTCCGTCCCAATCCAGCGTCACTCGACTTGTGCGCCGACCGTCCCTCCGCATCTCCTCCTCCACCGGCCGACTCCTCGTCCGTCTGTCCCGCCCACCCGCCATGTCGTACTTCTTCGCGACCCCCGTCGACATCGATGTCGTGCTCGACGACACCGACGACCGCTCCATGGTCGATGTCAAGCTCGACAAGAACCGCCGCGAGAAGGCGCCGCTCTTCATGGACGGCGAGTCCGTCAAGGGCGCCGTCACCGTCCGCCCCAAGGATGGCAAGAGACTGGAGCACACCGGCATCAAGGTCCAGTTCATCGGCACCATAGGTATGCGACTATTTCCCGGCCGCCCCTGAAGCAATCCATCCGCGCCCCCCGCCTCCTCCATTGAGCCCGATAAACCGCTCGCGCGACGCACCAGCCGCGATTGTCTCGATATCCTCAATACTGACTCCATCGCCAGAAATGTTCTTCGACCGTGGTAACCACTACGAATTCCTCTCCCTCAACCAAGAACTCGCTGCCCCCGGCGAGCTGCAACACCCGCAGACCTTCGACTTCAACTTCAAGAATGTCGAGAAGCAGTACGAGTCCTACAACGGCATCAACGTCAAGCTGCGCTACTTCGTCCGCGTCACCGTCTCCCGCCGCATGGCCGACGTCATCCGCGAGAAGGATATCTGGGTCTACAGCTATCGCATCCCCCCGGAGATGAACAGCAGCATCAAGATGGATGTCGGCATCGAGGACTGCCTGCACATTGAGTTCGAGTACAGCAAGAGCAAGTACCACCTCAAGGACGTCATCGTCGGCCGCATCTATTTCCTCCTGGTCCGCCTGAAGATTAAGCACATGGAACTGTCCATCATCCGGAGGGAGACCACCGGAGCTGCTCCCAACCAGTACAACGAGAGCGAGACCCTGGTGCGCTTCGAGATCATGGATGGCTCACCATCGCGCGGCGAGACCATTCCCATCCGACTATTCCTCGGAGGCTTTGACCTGACGCCCACCTTCCGCGATGTCAACAAGAAGTTCTCCACCCGCTATTACCTCAGTCTCGTCCTCATCGACGAAGGTCAGTTTCCTCTCTCCCAAATCCCCACCCTCCCTACAGACTCCTCACACAGTTTGCAGACGCCCGACGATACTTCAAGCAGTCGGAAATTATCCTCTACCGCCAGGCTCCCGACGCTGTGCCCAACACTGGCGCCGGCACCCAGCAACTACATGCACCTCCAGAGAACAAGCTGGCCGCAATTCAGGCCTAATATCGCACCCGCTTGCGGTTCGTAAATGGTGTACGTTGTTATCAGCTACTTGCAAGTTTTCTAGCATCGGTCCTGGCGTTTTAGGTTCAAATATGGGGAGACCAGGTGATGGAAGTCCCCGAGTTTCGTAACAAAAACAAAGAAATGATTAATCCCATATGAATCCCATGACATGTCCGAGGTATCTCGCCCTGTGAGAGTTTTGAAGCAACACCTTTAGTCTACATGATTTCCTCCCCGCTTCATACAATTTCCATGAGATCGTCCGCCTCAAACCCAAACTGGTTGTTGTGGATGGCCGCAATTCGATCCAGCTCATCCTGATACTGCTTCCGGATATCCGCCAATGACACTACCTTCCGCTTTCCGGCCGTCTCGCCATTTCGCTCCTGTCCCGCTGTCGGTTCGTCATAGATCCAGGCCTGCTTGGGGTCCACGCAGCTGAGGGCGTTGATGAGAAGCAAGTACTGCCTTGTCACGGGTGTGTCAAGGATATCGTCTCCAGTAACTTCATCTCCTTCCCCGGCAGACCGTAGCTTTTGGATGCGATCTAGCAGCACCGACGCCGCGCCTCTGTAGTTGCTGTGCTTGATTCTCCACGAATAGAGAACCTGGTGATAAGGGAATCCGTCCATAACGTCTAGGGTCGCCTTGGATCTCAGAGCAAGGATGTCATCCACCTCCTGTTGCATGCCGGGGAACGGCAACGCCACAAGCTCGATGTTGTGATACGTCCCGCACATCTTGTCGACTAGCTTTCGGAGGCTCGAATGCCTCATGGCCTGGTCCTTGATCGACAGCAAACTGGCATGGGCAAGCTCGAACTGCGACGTTGCCACAGCAGCATTGAACAAGCGGCTCTGCATTTCCGTCTTCATGAAGGCGGCATCCGGCCTGAAGCTGAGGAACTGCATAGCCAGTCTGGCGAATTCAACTACATATGAGTAGGCCTTCTGCTTCTCGTAAAGCGCCACAATGTGAGAGTAGTACTTGGCGAGGCCGTTGTTAAGAAGGTTCCACTCGGTGTCGTCAAGAAGACCACTACTATGGCGATCAGTCTCAACATTTTCGGTACCTAGCGACTCGTTAGTAATTGTTTCAGTTGTTATGGCTGCTGACTTACTCATTCCAATCGCCGCCTTTCTGAAATGAATAGCAGCAGAGCTAAAGTCCTTGAGAGACAACATTACACGACCCTGCACGTAGACAGAAAAGGGGTTTTGATCGCAGAAGGGAGCAAGGTCCAGAGCCAGATCAGCCCTCTCCCGCTTGATCAGAGAGCATTGGATAAGCGGCGGGGAAACCTCAATATCGCTATCCGGCGCACAAAGGTTGACGATAAGATCGGTGACGCTGTTGGCGAGCGGCTCATTCTTAATGTTGGCAAAACCGAGGAGGTGACCCACGTTGGCCTCGAGGGCCGTCACCACTTGGACATCCTCAGCTCCCTTCTTAGCAATGGCACCCTCGCCCTTCTCTCGGACGACAACCCCCGAAATCTCCGTCTGGGAGAGCCATTTTAGAAGCTCCAACCGTCGCAAAGCACCGATGAGCTGTCTGTAAACGAACCCGATATCGACACGGTTATGAAGGGCATCCGCATCCTGGTCACACTCAAATTCCATGAGAACGAGGAGGACCAGTTGACTGAAGCAGACCTTCCACTGCAGCTCGATGCTCTCCTGCACTGCCTTCACGACGAGTTTCCTTCCAAACTCGGTCAGAGGGTGGCGGAGATTTCGGCTCTTTGCGTCCACTGGTGCTGCAATCAAGTTCACGAGGTCGGCGTAAAGCTTGTCGGTCACTGTACTGAAATTTTGGCCCAGAGCCTCAACAACCTGGTTGCAATCCTCATCCGTGATGCCTCGCCAGAACCCAGACTTGTCAAAGAAGTACTGTATCCGTTCAAGGTCCGTCTTTGATGAATCCTCGAAGACCTCAGGCCGCAGAACAGATTGGCAGAGCTGGGCGAGGTTGTCCGGGAGCCCTTCTACAAAGGTCAGGGCTGAGTTCACCAGAGCGGCTTGCTGCTCCTGATCTTCCTCTGGTGCTGATAGGTTATGGTACAACCGCTCGATGCTGCTGCAGTCTCTGATGGCCGAGAGGAAGTCGGAACAAACGACCCAGGTCATGCCGCTGTTGGGGTCCAAGGACAGGCCTATGGCTTCTCCTCGTTGCTTGTCGAGCTCCATCAAAAGCCGATGGAACCTTCTCCACTGAGTCTCGCTGGATGCACGGAACTGCTCGTAGTCCATGGCACCAGCAGCGCCTCGGTCTAGCGTAGCCGTGGATCCCAGAACCGAGCATATCGATTCAGCCAGTCCCCGACCCTTGCCAACCTCTTTCGTGGCGCCCAGTCCCCGTTCGTAGATTGACAAGGCCGTCTCCAACGTTGCCTTTGTGAATCGTCCAGGCTTCATGATCAGTTGGAGCCACTTCTCTGTGACATCGGTGGGATCGCAGGGTCCAGATGTCTCTGCGGTCTGCGTCGGGGTATCCACGTAGACGCCCTCCCAGTTATATTCCCAAGACTGCGCCATGTTCTTCCGATCAACCTCCAGCCTTTGCACTCGGTAGGTCATGTTATTCTTCCACAGGGTCCATAGTTGGATAGCACTCTCTGCGGGTGATGAGAGCACAAAATCGGCCAGGGTCCATACATCGGACGACGACGGCGTCACAGGAATCAAGGCGTTCTTAGGGAAGATGTCCTCCACGATGATGGAATGGCTGTTCTTCGCAATGATCTTCCAGAACTTGAACTCTCCAGCACCGATGGGAGAGAAGGTCGCGCAAATTCTCTGTCCTCGATTTCGTCCGATGATTTGGACGAGGTTAGCTTGGGTGGGATCAATCGCCCACTTGCCGATCTCTTGTGGGTTCCTCTCGGCGTTTAGGATATCACCCGTGTACAGAATCTGACCGTCGTTTACGTTCCAGATTCGCATTCGGTGATCGAGGCAGACGGTGATGGCGAAAAGGCAGTCGTCCAGTCCAAATGACGAAACCTGTACCGCTGTCGCCGCACTGTATTCCATGTTGGTCTTGCCGTACTTGATCGTGTGTCTCCCCTGGAATGGGAGCAAGCTGCGAAGGTTCTGTGCCCATCCCTGGACGTTAAAGAATGACTCCTTCCACATGGGAGCCGATGCTGAAAGATCTGTCAGTCGAGGGTCTTGTCCCAAATCCAGCCTCAACTCACAAACATGGGACTTGTTCCTGTCCAAACGAATCATGCCGCCGTCGTTGACGGTCACGAGGAGAGTCTCCGCCGTCACAGCCACCATCCGGTGCGCGTGCTTGAAGCCCAGTCCTGCCGGCGACTGGACCTTTCCAAGCTCAGAAAGCCCAGCATCGACAGCTGCTCGCTTTCTGAAGAGGTCGGGTCGCAGGGTGAATGTGTACAGCTGGTTCGACTGGTCCAGGATGTAGACGCAAAGGGAATCATGCTCCTCCGGGTCCGAGAATGTCACGCAGCCCGGCTGTATGGGCACGGAGAAGTGAAAGTTCAGAACCAGAGGCGCATCTGCTGCCTGGGCCTTCTTGCAAACATCAACAACCCGAATGCTGAGCAGTGTCCCGTCTTCCAAGACTCGCCAGAGAAAGCTGCGAGGCGTGTCATGCCATTGTCGGTGGTAGATGGACGATGCAATCGCCAAGTTCTTTAATCGAAAGGTCGTCTCGTCCTCGACAGAGTTGTCGCGCCCGTTCTTGCGATGGCTGCGACCGTGGGGGGAGGAGTTGCCGGGAACTCGAATCGTGACGATGGATGACGAGGCTGGAGGTTCGAGGTTCAAGCGGGTCTCTTTGAAGAGATACTGGGTTTCGCCTGAATCCATCTCGCCTCCATAAAGCGGATCGATCGCGAAGGCTGGTGTCGTGTCTTTGAAGTTGGTTGCGATGGGCGCAAGTCGTTGCTGAGGTGCGGTCGCGTTGCATGGCAGAATTTCCAGTTGAAAGAGCACAGTCGCGCCCGCGCTAACCCAAAAGGGAAATCAGCTCTGCCTCATATACACGGAGTGAATCAACACGGACGCATGCCTTCACGATTTTGGACTTCTTTGGAAGACTTTTTACTTGGGATTGAATAAATTTAAACCGATGGATTATAGCAAGTTATGTTCTACAGCCTAACTGCATCCTCAGCTACGAAAATGCGCTCGCCAAACGGGCATATTTGCTCCAACAAGCCCAATTCTGTATCATGGTTGAAAGACAGGCAAAACACCCATCTGTACACAAACGCCTGCAGTCATGCAAAGTAACATCATCATATACGCCGTCACCTCGTACAAACTTCCCAAAACATTCCTTAGTCCTTCTCCATATCCTTAGGGGCAGGGTCACCAATGCCGTTCTCGCCGATGGCAAACAAGGTATCGCTCTCTGGAAGGCATGGGCTGTCATAGATCTTGGCAATTCTCGTCTCAGCGCGACCCTTTTTCAAGCTGATTCTGGTGGTGCTGGCGTGGGCGATAATGTTGCCACCGATGGGCTTTTTGGGATCGGGGTTGAACATGGCACTGGGACCACCATCCACCTGGGCCACAACTTGGTTGGTGATGACGACAGCGATGCCAAACTCGTCTGCGAGGCGTTGAAGTGTCCTCATAAATTTGGCAAGATGAGTCTGTCGGTTCGAAAGCTCACCACGGCCGCAGAAGTCTGTACGGTAAAGCGCCGTGGCGCTGTCCACAATAAGGAGAGAGAATCTCGTCTCGCACATCATGGCGGCAGCCTGGTTGAGAAGCTGAAGTTGATGGTCTGAGTTGTAGGCACGTGCATAGGCGACATTGTCGAGAACCTCCTCGCCGGACAGACCGAACCGGTTGGCGACACCAAGCAATCTCACTGGGCGGAATGTGCCCTCCGTGTCGATGTACATGCACTTACCCTCACCACCACCCATATCGAAAGGCAGCTGACATGTAACAGCGAGGGTATGACAAATCTGACTCTTTCCCGTCCTGAACTCGCCAAAAAGCTCAGTAACCGAGCCGGTCTCGATACCTCCGGCGAGAAGGGTGTCCAGATTCTTCGATCCGGTCGTGATGGAGATCAGTTCGCTTCGGCGTTGATGCATTTCAGTGGCTGTGGTGAATCCCATCGGGACGAGCTTGGATGCTTTGAGAAGATCAGCAACATGCACAAAGAGTACCGTCGAGTTGAAATTACTAACCCTCGGCTAGGATCTTGCCTGCCTTCTGTTCCGAGATGCCCTTGATCTGTTCCAGCATTCGCCGCGGGGTATATGCCACCGATTCCACTGTGTTGTATCCTCCATCCACGATGAGCTGGATATCACGCTTCGTTAAGCCGGCGATGCCCTAAAGCCCCAAACCGTCAGTACCAATTGCAGCAATTAGACCGGAGATGTCTTACTTCGAGAGCACCCAGTGGTGTGGGAGCGCCGGGGCCGGTTTGGCCACCATCCTCGCCCATTTGGGCTTCATCATACTCCTCAGCCATGGTGGCTGCTGTATGTGCAGAGGTCCGTGTTCTGGGAGAGTGCAGAGAGACGATGCTAATTGTTCTGAAGTTTTGGGAGGGAGGGATTGGTAATCAAGGATGGCTTGAGATTTGAGGGGATGGTGTTGACGGAAAGCGCGGTGGACGCGTCTTCGGGGAAGGCAACAGCGCCACTAGGGTACGCCAAGTCACGTGAGGTTCATGTAGGCACTTAGCTTGCCACCGCTTACAGGAGCGCGTATGGCATGATGAATACTGGAGAACCAAGTGGATAATTAAAACATGTCACTGCATTCAGAAAATGGTATTGTTTAGTTCATTTTAATCTCTTTGGTAGTTATTATGATTTGTGCTAGTGTACAAGGGAGTGTGTAAAGCCCAGAAGCTATCAACGAGTCGCGAAGAAATGTGCTGCGCATTTCAAAAACATCCATCCATGCAACTTGAGCTCAGGAAAATGATTCATTAAAACCCTGGCTGGTCCAAACAAATGCCGTTTCAAATTTAACCAGAGCGCTGTGTGCTGAGGTAGGCAATTGCCGTCCAATATTGGTCGCTTAGAAGACGGTGATGCGTCGGGACTCGTGCTTCTTGGCCTTAGGCACAACAATGGTCAAGATGCCCTCTTGGAAGTTGGCACTGACGGTGTCCTGGTCGACCCGGGTGGGAAAGTTGAAGCTGCGGGCGAACTCGCCGACGCTGCGCTCGGTAAGCCAGTATTTGACCTTGTCGGCGGGCTTCTTCTCGGCGGGCTGTGTCTTCTCAACAACTGCCTCGTCAGGCTGCTTCTTTCTCGACCTCCTTGGTTGCCTCGGAGTCGGAATCGTGAGAGACATCCTCGAACTCGTCCTCGACGGTCGCCTGGTAGGGGCTGTGGGGGCGCTTCTGCTCCTCGCTGTCCTCAGTGATGGCGGCGGTCACGCTGGCATCTTCGACGGGGGCGGCAGCAGGGGTGGTGGAGGTGTAGCTGCGAACAGTCTTGCCGCGGATGAGCATCGTCTGGGGCTCGGTAAACTCGATGTGGACGTTCTCCTTGCTCACGCCAGGGAGCTCACCATGGAGCTCGTAGGCAGTGCCAGTCTCGCGGACATCAAACTTGGGCTGCCAGTGGGGGAGTGGGGTCTGGCGAGCGCTCTGGCCTTGACGAGAGTAGTTGTCAAAGTCATCGAGGAGGCGGAAGAGAGGGGTAAAGGAGGTGTTGTCGGTGTTGTAAAAGTTGCGGGGGAAGAAGGCAGCCATTGTGTTTGTGCTTGGTGGTAGGTAGTGGGTTTGTTGGAGTAGGGGTTCAGTTTGTCGGGGAGAGAGTTTGAAGAGAAGTTGGTTTACAAGAGTGTGTGAAAGTTCTTGTGTGTGATTGTTGTGTGTGTTCTGATAGAGAAGTATTTCCAACTTTAGAAGATGTGAATCGTTGCTTTATACTCGGAGGAAGGGGAAAGGAGACGGTGATGGTGGCTTCGCACATATTCGTGCATGATCACGAAGCATTCCACTCGGAACTTCTAGAACTCGCCTGAATGCCAGGATACAGGCAGAAGCGGTCTTACAAACGAAAAGTGGCGTGATTGTGAGGGCGATTCTGACGCGTACTCTCACAAATCACGTCCTACCTGATGCTGGTTGATGCCAGAACCTGGTGGACGTCGGTGGAAGATTCCAGCACGTACCAGAATCTAGAATCTAGAGGTGGCAGAGCAGACAGCCACTTACTCGCAACTCTTCATTTCGAAAACAACCCCAACCGAATTGGGTAGTTGGGGACATCCGTGAACTTCCACGATCGTTCGTATCGATGCACACCGTTCTTCGACGATAGTCTGAGCAGCCTCAGTCGTCGTCGCGACAGTACTCCTCGTATGAATCTACAGTAGAGGATCGTGGTCCGTGCGCCTGTCCAGTTTGGCTTACCTAATGAAAGTTGCTGCTCGCTGCTCACTGCAACTTCATGACGTCACATCGTCTTCAACGAATACCTCCTCCAAAAGAATAACCTTGAAAAGTCGTTCCGTCGCTGCAGCGGGGTTGCGCGATGTCGGGATTGGGTGGTTTTAGTTTTACATTATAATTGCCACCTCTCTCACATTGCATTCAGATGATCGGGTAAATGCTCACCGAAAACCTAATGGGTGATGTCAGTAGTACTATAGGCCTACAATAGATAGCGTCTCCAGCCAAAACCAGCCGCCAAATGCCTCTGAAGTATTTGGAATGTCTCTATTTATAGCATGTCTGCAAGCTCGGAGTCTGAGGTTGCAGGCACTCCCAAGTCTACCGTTGTACCAGTCGTACATATGTACATCGGTTTCAGATTTCCCGCGAGGCGCGACGATAATAGTTTGTTTCTGGCCGATTTCCTTAGTGCTAATCAAAGAAACACTCGTGGTCACCACGTAGACATCTAGTTGGGCAGTTGCCGTCACCCAAAGGCAAGACCAAGATGAAAGTGGGTCTGTATCCATTCCTGTGCTACTCAAATCAAACGATGAGCAAGAATTCGTCCCCAGTGACGGGACTAAGTGCATTAGCTAGCTCGTAGCTTACAAAAAGTAGTTAAGGTTTAATCAGTCAAAGAACTTCTTTATCCAATAATCATCCCAACTATGTCCAGCACATAACCCCAGTCCTGCTAGGTCTTTGAATTAACATCTTTTGGAAGGGAATATCCAGGACGAATTCCATCGTCAGCACCTATAGAATGTCCTCATCGTCCATCCATGAGGTTCGTCATTGTCCGTAAGATCGCATCTGTGGGAAGTTGGGCATCACTGCCATTGGAACCTGCATGCCAGCCGTAGCTACACCGGGGCTCTGGACCCGATTGAATAATCCAATCAACCTACGCCCAACCGATGGCTCTATTTCAGTACCATCACGGGCGATCTTGACCTCCCGATTCGAATTCCACGGGTTTCGCAGGCCTCTTGTTCGGTAAAAATGGCAACTGGGTTGTTGAGAGCCACTCAAGCTTGAATGGCTTCCCCCATGTCTTGGTCGCCTCCTCTTCACCACCAGCGCTCTTGTCACTCGAGATGCTCTCAGTGTCAGATATATTATCGGACTCATCCCGCTCTGCTTCCCAGAATATGGTCCCTCTCGCGGAGTCATCAATGATCCTCCCTTTGGGTGCATGTTCGGTTGGCTCGGTTGGTATCGCTTTCGGTAGATCGAGATCGCTTGCCGACACAGTCTTTGGTGCGAATTCAATAGCTGCCGCAGGATCTTCATTGATCTGTGACGTCATGCGTGCATAGCCAAAATATTCGCCCGATTTATTCGCAGAGAAGACGAGGTACACGCTGTCGGCCGTCTGTTGGTGAAGTCAGTTAGTCATGGTTCGGTTTTGATGAGAGGATATTCATCTACCTTGAATGCGTTGTTCAATGATTCTTCGTTGTGAGATTGAGTTGCCCAAATTCCTGTCCGAACACTGAGCTCCAGGTCCTCCACAGTCAAGCTCTTTAAAATAAAGAATTTATCTTTGTGTACTGTTTCGACTTCTCCTAGAGGACTTGGCTGGAGTTGCTGGACTTGTTCCACGGCGTCACTGGAACTTCCGACATCTAAGGGAAGAGGATCAAGAGACTGTTCGTTCTTCGAGGCCAGATTCATGATAACGGCAGGACCAGTCGGGGCCGTCACTCCAGTTGCCCCTTCCACGGTGCTCTTTCGCAGTCGACTGACAAGACGAACGGATTGAAACTTGGAATCGTGCAGCTTCTGTTGCGCCGCCATGCATGTGTCCTCATCCTTGAAGTTGGCGAATGCACAGTTGCTCTTCGAAATAAGGAACAGTGACTCCAATCCCGGTGCTTCCTTACAGACATGGTGAACGAGGCTCATTAGGTCGGTTTGCGGAGGAAGGTTCCCGACCCAGATGGCATGGCCTAAGTCAAAGTTAGCTGAGAGAAAAAGGGCCTTCGAAGTTCATTTTCTCACCACTCTGGCGTGGCTTCCGCGGCGGTCCTCGCACGGCGCTTTGCTGCCTCTCAGTTCCGTCTGGGCCATGACTTAGCTCGGTTTTGACCAGAGGCTGCGTCCAAAGCCTACCTTGCCCCTGATTTGGAGGAGGAGAATGAACACCACTGTTCGGTGTCGACTGAAACGTGGCTCGAGTATCGTTCGTGGCGGGAGCTGGGTTCATAAACTGGCTGGGCATCATTGTATTCGGCATTGCATGGGTAGAATGTATGTATTGGGTCGGAGGATAATAATAGGCTGATGACTGCTGGTTCATTATCATTTGGTTTGGGTAGTATGCCATGGCCTGCCTCGGAGGGATTGCTGAGCCGGGTTGGTGTTGTGACAGATGATGGCCTTCATAATACTGGCCCATGTGTGGCTGCTGGACATAGTATCCTTGGCCAGGCATTGGAACCGTCTGATGTCCCATGAATTGGGGCATATGCTGCATCATGGGAGGAGAGTTCGATAGGTGGTAGCGCTGTTGCTGTTGATTGACATGAGGATACTGTCCAGGGCGAAAGGCAACATGGGGGAGGTGAGTTGGCCATCTGCCCCATGTTGTAAGGCCCTGGACGGTGTACTGAAGGAGCCTGAGACATATCAAACTGGGTCGTAAATGCGTAAGGAAGTCCTGAGGGGTAGTGGTGAGGCTGAGAAGGTCCATGCCTAAGGGCTATTCGTTGTTCGTCGTGACTTGGCGTTTCACCCTCTGCATCCTCGGTCTTCTGTTGACTCTGGTCGCTGGGTCGGACGTGCGGAGTCGAGGCGAGGGGAAGATCTCCCATTTGTGTCGTCAAGTCGAAATCCCAACGTAGAAAGAGGATTATGTCGCTATTAATCCGGCCACAGTCAGCTCCAGGCGTTTGTAGCTGGGGCTAAGATGGCATGGAGTTCGTACCTATTTCGATAGTATCGATGCCTTGTGAGCTAGGACCAACAGTCCAGGATATCCAGACCCAAAGATGTCGTTAATAAGGAGAAAAATTCTTTGTTCTCTAATGGATGAAGGAGCCACATGCGGACAGGGCTATTTTCACATAAGCAACTACCTAGCCCCTGCTCACTGAACTGTGACTGGTCGAAGCTTAGAAGCAGGAAGAGAGGGGGAGGGCTAAATAAGTCCGGGGTCGAAAGAGCTGTTGTCAGATGCGTGCTAGAGACGAAAGAGGGGGGCAGCTGTTCGTGGATCGTGTGCGTTGGAGATGTTATGCGGTGTGTTGCGGATCGTGCTCCAGGACGAATGGCAATGAGCCGGAAACGCCAATGCAACGCCGGGGGACGCTCTCAAGTCGTGCAGTTAATGCCCCACGGGGGCCTGGGGGAGTCGAGGGGTAATGGGCGAAACAAGGCGTAAGGAGGGACCAAACGGCCAGGACATGGAGGGGGAGGGCCAGGGCACTTCAGGTGGCAGGAGAACACTTCTCGCTGTGCTCTTCAGTGCAACAAGGGACATGGGTGGCCTTGGGCCAGGACGGGAGCTCGGGACACCAGTTCAACGAGGTTCTGAGCCACAGTTTCGGAGACGGTGAACTTTGAAGAGGGAATAAATGCCCATCGGACAGCGGACAGCCACGCAGACCGTGCAAGGCTCTGGCACCAAGGGCAGACCCGAGACCCGGTATGCGAATTGGTCGAGAAACGAAGAGTTCTATGCGCGAGGGCGAGCCTCCAGGTGTTTTGGAGACGGGACGCGAAAGAGGATTGAAGTATGGAGCTACCAGGTGCTGGAGGGGTGGAAATGGGGGATTCATCGACCCCATGTCTTGCAGAAAAGCCCTGTGAGAGGCAAAGACCATGCGGCCGAACAATGCGAGGCAGGGGCCGACGGGACTAGGCCAAGGGTCTGGGCTTTCAAAAAGACAGAGGAGGGTGCGGCCTAGGGCTCATGCAGTAGGCAGATGGGGGCGAGAATGGATAATCAGACAGCTCGAGACCAGGCCAGATGGCAGAGACGGAGGGGCGTAGATCTAGGGACCACCATATCATGGTAAATGTGGAAAGACGGTGGACGATCCCTAGTTAGCAGGTATGAGGTTTTGGGATCGCGTGGTACTCCGTAACTAGACGTGGTGGGCTTGGTAGATGTGGCGGAGGAGAAGGTGGAGGTGGTGGAGAGATGGTGAAGAGTTGGGTGAAGGGCGGAAGATCAGTACATGACGAGGACGTTAAAGTACATGGGCTACAGTGAGAAACCTGGCAGACACCGAGGTACAGTAGTACCAACTCGGCCCAGCCAAGAACAGAATTCGAGGTCTCCGTCAGACGAGGGTGGCTCCTCTAGGGCGGTATCTCGCCACAGCTCATCAGGAACCGGGGGGTCCGTTGATGGGGACGAAGACAGGAGAGATTGGTTGAGGGACGGCGCGGAGGAAGAGACAGCCACGCACCGGCCCAGGGACCAGGGGGAGGGGTGTGTAGGGGGTGGGATGGGATGGGTCTGTGGCGTGGATGGTGGCCAAAATGCAGGAAAGATATTGAGGAATGGATGGATGTCGACTGGCAGTGAATTGGGCCAAACGCGAGGCGGTTGGTTTCTGAGGTGGCGCCGGCCGCCTTGCTCGAAGATGAACCGATTCATTGACGGGCCCAGTCCACGACCATCATTGGATCCACGGGTGCCACCGTCTCCGAAACGAAGCAGATCTTCTACATGCCGTTCGTTCCATGCATGTAGTTGTGCTCTTCGCCACAGCTGGGGACAAGGTTTGCTTGGTTCCTCGAGGTGTGCCGCGCTGCAGCCGGCTCGTCTGTGGCGGAGTGTAAGTTGCAGGTACCAGAACTTACCTTGGCACCATACCCAACGACGATGCGCGGACTTACCTTGGGATCGACCATATCTTGCGGTACGTGCCCACAGTACAGGTAAGCCCTGGAAACGGCGTTAAACTGGCAGGGCAAAACAAGGGTGCATCCACAGCCAAGGACGAAGGTCGAGACATGTTTTCGCCACCGGCTTGTGGCTCGAGGGTTGGGTTGGGCTGTCGAATTCTGCAAGCACCGACGTTGCTCAAGACCACGAACCCTGGCCACTTCACGCCTTGAATTGCGCGCCAAATTCTTGGCTTGCCCGACGCATGCACAAGCTGTCCATGTGCTTTGTTATTGTTGTTGTCGTCGTCGTTGCTGTTGTTGTCGGGATGGAATTACTGCTGTGTTCAGTTGAAGTCGGTTTGTGGTTCGCACACGCATCAGATATACTGCCCGGCTTCCCTGCGTACCACCGACAGTGGGAAAGAACCCCCCAGCCCAGAGTGCAAACTACGACCAGGCAGGCAGGCGCGCAGGGACGCAACCAAGCCCCTGCCTTCTTGGCTCGGCACCTCTGGAGAGCCAAGAATTCTCCATTTCTTACCCACGCCATCCGCCATCCGCCTCGTCCAAGGCAGACTAGCAAGTACCATCTTCATCTTCCCCCGTCATCCGTTCCGTCCGGTCGGGACTACACCATCTTCTACGACAGCACGCAGCCGGTTCCCTCAGGCACCGGCCCTGTACGCACCCGTCGCCACTGAGTGGTTCGAGACGATGGCTTGCCGCTCTTCTGAGCTGCAGCAGGCAGGGATCCGGACAAGACAGGGAATAGCCGAGGGGGTAGAGTGGAGGTCCCTGAGATCTGATCGACAACACGACAAGCCCGTCAGTACACGGCCGAAAGTCAATTCACCGGCCCGATGGACGACACGATGGCCCTGGTTGCACATCGACACTACCGTCCAGGCGTGTCCTCGCCCGCAGGCAGCGTGGCGGTTCTCTAGCGGTCTTCTTGCGTTCTGTTAGCCCATAACATTGAGGTCCAGGCCAGCCCATGACTTTTTTAGTCCAGGTCTGAATCTGGTCGGGCCATCAAACGCCATCCCTACAGTAGGCCCAGGGTCATCGATTGTCGATCAACACCCTAACCCAGAGGCCGTTGCCTCTGTGGATCGGAAGCACAAGCCACCAAGACTGGATGACACAATCTTGAAAAGCTCTCGTGTCCACACCTCTTGCCTCAAAACTTGGAGGAGGCGTCTGGCCCATCCATCTCGTCGATCCCTTCCCGCTTCCTCGCACCTCCCCACCCTCCCGCCACTCACCCACCTCATTGTTCTAGCTAAGGCGCCCCGGGTCCAAGCCTCCCGTGGCACTAATGTCCTATTGGAGGGGGGATGCTCCCAGTCGGGGTCTGCTTGGGTTATTCGTCAGGTCCCTCAGGCTTTTCCAAGGGCTAGTCAGCAATGGGGTTTTTGTCACTTCCAATGCTTTCTGAAGCGGACTTCCCCTTGCATCACCCTCCTGCACCACCCCGATATCCATCGGAAGCAGTAATTTGTCCCTCAAGCCTCGGTATATCGCATTGCTAGGACCCGTCGGCGTCATCTCCTTATTTTCTCATCTCCTCATTTCCTCATCTCACACCTCACCTCCCAAATCACTGTCACCTCCCTCGGTTCCCGCTCCGAGTCCCTGTCGTTCGACTGCTACATCCGGACTAAGTAGCGTAGTACAAAACCGTGTCATGGAGTAGACCCTTGGACCCTGGAAAAGTCCCCTTGAGGCGCCGTCTGGCCAATCAAATACTCCCAAGGGGCTGGGAGTCGATTCCGGCCCGGATGAAAAGCTCCGGGTCCCTTCTAACAAAAGTACTTGGAGACTAAACTACGCAGCCAGGTTGAACTGTCAATCCGGCCTGATGGAGCGATACAAGATACCCAAATAAACAACAAAGGCGAGGCACAAGATTGAAGCCAGTTCTGAGTGTGGGAAGCGAAAGAGCGTGACACAGCTGTGTCTCTGGAACCAGCCGATTGGGCACCACAATAGAGCAGTTATTCACCGCCGCCGTGATTGGCGCTACTGCCACTCAAGCCAATGTCCTGTCAGCAAGGGTCCCAACAGCCCCCGCCGATCGTAGCCGTTTTGGGAAACTCACACCCGCTTGTTCCTCCATCCAACATCCCGCAATGACGACATGCCGACGTTGTCAATGGCCTTTGCTTTCCGCTGACGATAGGACCTTGCACAAGTCCTTGTATTGCCCACAACCCGAGCTCGAAGCAGGGTTTGTGAGGGGACCCTCAGGATCGTCGCGTCATCAGCCAAGGTGCGCCGACGTGTAACGGTGTAAGCCGCAGCGGCCCCCCGACGTTGAAGGCCCGAACAACCCCAGCACCCAATCGCCAAGTTGAAACTCCTCGCCTGGAAACGCCACTTACCGTCGCCCAAGAACCTCAGCCACTCAGTGAATTGCTTGGTTGGATTCTTTGACACTCAATATTCCAGCAGGGAATTAATCTGCAGAGTACGTACTCGGCCAAGTACTGTGTGCGGGCTACCTCCCACAATGCTACCTACTTCCGTCATCCGCCTTACCCAGCTTGTGTAGTCACCACGCATAGCGAGAATCCTCATTTTAGGCTTCACCTTCGACTGCCTTTCAGCCACATGATCAGTCTCTCGATGGTGGCAAATTTCATATCCAATTTTAGTGATGCTAGGATGTTCCAGTCCGCTTACTGGTTAATTCTTAGACCAAGGTGCCTCGGGCTGTCCTCCCACACACCGAGCTGTGACTGAAAACGAAGTTATCAAGCTCTCCTTGTGGCTTGGTCTATCAATCGTCGACGCGGTTTATTGATCTCCAGATCCTGGGCTCAATGGGGAATGAGTCGAATAGCCGTCCTGCCCGGACCGGCTTTCCGGGTCAAGCATTTCCCGGTGACGGCCCAAAAAACTCAATACCAAGGTGACAAGGATCACAATTGGGTGTGCTGCGCATTCATGCACGTCTCCATCTGGGTACGTTAAGGCGATTATCACGTTGTCTCCAATTAAAATGACTATCGGCAGTTCAGCAATCTCACATGTCAACTGTCTTCCTTGTTGCCACTATTTTGTTGCCATCGATCCCACCATCAAGTCTAAAGTGTCTACGCGTACAGTGGCGGTCCCCGTAAATGTGATTTTCAGGATCCTGTCCTCCCATAATGGGACACAGCTATCATCGCATTTCAGCTATGAGGTGGCAAATTCAACGAATCTGCCTAGCTCAAGGCTCCACTATGTTCAGCTGTGAAGGGATTAAAATCTGTGATAGGCTTCAAACTCCGCCCAAGTCTACCCAAATCAACCCAATGGATCAAGTCCCCTATGACCTGCCTAGTTTCTCCTTTAACTCCAACCGGGTATGATATTCCTTATATGGTCACGTTTGGTGCCTGCATCTTAGAGAGGAGTGGCTCAAGAGAAGTTGGATATGCCAGCTAAATCACTTGTAGGAAATATGGGGGTCGAATTTGAAAATTGTCAGATAGCAAGGAATACCATTGAGCTACATCGCCTTAATTTTAAAGCCATCGCTCGAAGGAGCTATTTGTCCGGTCTAGACCACGCAACAATAGCACGTCAATCCAGTTTACTCTTACTCCCCGCCAGTCGACTGACAGCCGGCATCCTTCCGATCCACTCATTTGCTCCCCCTTCAACGACGTCGACAAGCCACCTTGTCAAGGCAGCCCTCTTCTGCCATGAACACCAGCCGTTATGTGCCATCCCCCCCCACAAACGTCTCGCCGTCTGTTCTATCCTTTCGCCAACTAGCCTCATCGCAGCCCCCTGGTATTCTTGCAATTCTGTACACGGTCCAATCAAGTCCCGTTGCCTCTGTCTCAAACACATGTGCGATATTGAGGATGCTTTTGTAGGCCGTGGGGGCAACCAGTCGTACGACAAGGACAAGGAGCCAGCGAATCCATGACAGCTGGTCCTGCGGCTCCCAGATTGACACCGTTCCCATGGCGAGGATGCGGCTCACCGAGTGCTCCCTCATAAGAGGAAAGATGCTCTGGGAGTAAAAATCGGCAAACTGGCGCGGGTCTGACGCTCGCAGGGAGTTAGGGCCGAGCATCGAGATGACGGCGCTGGCCTGGGCGATGGCTGGCGAGAGCTTCGGGAGATCGCTCACATCGCCCTGGATGACCTAGACAGAAATGTCAACGCCACATCCACAATTAGAAAAGGATTTCCACTAGTCCAGTTATACATACCTGAAGAAGTGGATTGGACGACAGATCATCGGGGATCTTGGCCGGGTTCCTCGCGTAGGCGATGGTGGGATGTCCGCGATGTAGTAGCTCCCGCAAGAGGCAGATCCCCGCAGGGCCGTGCCCCCAAGTACAAGAATGGGATCCGCCCATGATCAAGTCGCTAAAATTGACCTTGCAGATCAGGTATTTTTTGATTTGGTTCAATCGGAGCCTTCCCTTTTATTCAAGTCTGGGTCAAAGTGACGTTGTCCTTGACGAGTCTCCTGAACTCCGCAACTCCGCCCGGCCAGGCTTTACAGGCTCAGGACATCGGAAACAAAGAGAGTCCGTGCTGACCAAACTGAAGATAATGACAATGATCTCCGCAAACCCCCTAGAGATCGTATCATCAATGATGGGCGGAGGTTATTAGTTCGAAGAAGGTGGCGCATATTCCGGCAGCGGTTTGTGGCTAAGCATGTGTGGCGACACCACGCTTCTAAGTTCAACTACCGACTAGGTCGACACTGGATGTCTGCACAGCAAGGCTTCTGTATGCAGCTGTAAGGCCAGGGTGATTTCTTCCATTGTGTCTTAATAATTCCATGCATGAGCTACCTGTAATGGTGCCAGTCAAGGCCCAGCTAGTGTGAGACGGGCAGTCGACTCCTCGGCCCCGAGAAATCAATGCCGAATACGGAGTCCATGGAGTGGGACAGTCTACTTTTTTTTTTGGTTAAATGACATGTATTAAGCAATGTTTACCGCTCTTGGGTTCTTATTCTAAGCCTGGCTGCTGTCATATGGATAATAGAATGTGTCGCTGTCGAAGAACTGGCTACCCTTCTGAGTCTTTCCGCGGAATCAATACCGCCAACTCGACGGACTATGAACTTTATGAGGAACTTTTTACCGAACCGTTGAATTTTCCCTCTTGATAGCTCTCCTTCCGTGCGCCAGGTCATACTAACCGGTGTGGAAACGCAACGGCCTCTTGTGGGGGTCCCCTTTGCCACAGAACCACCACCACTAACGCAAGCAGAGCTCCATTCTACACGAGTGGGTAACTGCCACAAGCCTTGATTCTTGTTCTAATCTCTGGTTCTGCATTTTGTCTTGGCTCTTTCCTTTTGGATCCTGATTGGGCCGAGCATTTTCCACCGCTGGCCATCATGGATCTTTGCGCCTGGTAGGCCCCAGGCCACAGATGTCGTTCTTTCGTGGCCCGTTTCACGTTGCATTCATGCAAATGCTTTGATTAGCAGTAGGGATCTTTTCGTCATCGATTTAAAGCCGAATTCTGTCCTTAATCGTAGCCGGGGGCCTGGTCGAACATAGCAAGGACACCCACCTCCAGTCTAGGTCTAGATCGATCCAAGCGACGCCCTGGCCTGGCTCTCATGCAGCTGCAGCCGCCTCGTAATTCAGGAGCATGAGTTCCGGGGGCGTCTTCTTAAGCGCCAATAATCATTAATTTCCGGGCTTTCGGGCGGCAGGGGCTGATAGGCCACCTGACATGAAGCGTCCTTGGAGGTTGCATATTCCGCCCAACCCTGCTGCAATCAGCGGCAGGGCGGCACGGTTAGATATGGATCCAGATTATCAATCTGGTTTAGGTCCCCTGTGGTGTGGTTTTGAATCAAAACGAGGCCGTCTTGCGTTGCAGTGAGGAGGTATCAAGTCCAAAGCGGGGGGGTGTCATGTCGTGTAAGGAGGCTTCTTCAGGTCGTCTAGCTCCGTTGCGCTTTTACCTGCTCATAGTAAGTTTTCCTTGGTTTCACAGAATTACTGCAATTCTCATGCAGGTCGCAGCTCTGATTAATGTTTCCCGCGTGGCAGCCCTAGTTTCGAGGTAGCCCGCCGAGGTGAGATGACGTCTTAGAAACGTGGCCGGTGGCGACGTTTTAAGCACAGCCGCCACTTCATGTCGAATCTACGGCCTCAAGTTGGTAAAGTCTCATGTACAGAGCACTTGTCATATGTGAAGAGCAGTGGCTGAGAAGCGTTGAACTAGGCTGTTACATATCATATTCTCTCACCCTCCCTCAACAAGCCTTGCAGTGTCAGTTGAGGTCTGACAGATCGATGCTACCATCTGATGCAAGGATTTCCTGCAGTTGTTTACGTTCACGGTTTCGTGCGTCAATGACGAGTAATTCAATGATATGCTATTCATGTGGACAAATATCGTATAATGAACCGTCTTTTGAGGAAGTCTATCAACATCAATAGCTCAGGCCCCATGACGTAGTCTTCCAGATAACCTATCACCCGTTACATGCAGATGAATACCCATCAGGACCTCGAGTGTGTGTAGTATGGGGAACCTTTTGCATCATTGTTGTTTTGATGATGATGATTGTATCAACCCCATTTGGGCACAAGGTCCCGCCAATACCTCTGGGGGCAATGTGGCATGCTAGGCTAACTACCTAAATAACGGCAGCAGATCCAGGTCGTAATATGATAAGTACGTGAGAGATAGACAGAATTAGTGTGTGTTGTTGACTCGGTGACGTGTTCTAGGGTAGGTCTATCACCAAGCATCCACCTAGCTCCAACCGCTTTGACTTTGTGAATAAGTCATGAAGATTATTACGCTGGAAACACTCTTATGCGAATGGAAATCCATAGAGGCTGGCTCGTCCTTAGTCTTCTTGGGAACGTCATGGCCATCATCTACGGGCATCCTGCGTCTAGAGCACATCTCAGGATGTTGAGGATATTTGGTGGATTCTGTCTTGAATCTCGCGCCTGAGACTAAGCTGGCTCATCTCTCCCAAGGGACGACGAGAGCCGGGAATCGGCGGGCAAGCGGACTCTTCGATCTGTCACAACATGTGAGCGAACATGCACCTCAGGAAATGTCAGATGTGTGGCCTTGCAAATTGGAAACGACACATTCATTCCTTGACGTCTAGCGAATTGCTGTTATACATTGATCCATATTCCATTACCAAGTCTAATCCTTCTTCAAAGACAGGTATGACTCCTCAATGCCATCTTTTGTGATGATGAGGATTTGAAGGCTGTCACCAACCTCAATGTGACGCTCCACAGCACCGTCAAACGCATCCTTGACCAGAGTCTCGACCTCTACCCGGGTGAGGGGACGGCGCTCTCGCTCCTTAAGCTCATGGCCCTCTCCGCTACCTGGGATGTACTGGTTCTTGAAGTTGACCTGGTTGTCCAGGAAGGGCATGATAAGACTGCCCGCAGCACCGCCTGCTCGGCACTGCTCTCGCTCGTAGCTGCCCACGGGGTCGTAGGAATAGACGGCACCCGTGCCCTCCTCATCCAGACCGCCAAGCATCGCATGCGAGTAGTAAGGGAAGAATCGCTTCTGGTAGAGGATCGTGGAAAGACGCTTTGCGCAGGCGTTGATGGTCATGGCCTTGCCGTGGCGGTAACGGTAGATCTTGCAGATGGTGTCGAGGTGGTCTCGGAGGGCCTCGCCGTCGGCAGCGAAGCCGCACACAGAGAGAGAACTATCGTGGCATCGTCCTGGGAGGCCGTGGTGCCACCGATCTTGAAGACCTTGGGGGACATGCGAGAGTTGATGCTGTATCCGCTGGTGTGGCGGGTGTCACCAGCCATGATGGTGAAGTCGGCGCCGGCGATGGCAAGGGTGGAGCCACCATTGTCGGTGTAGCTGTTCAGAGTCAGAAAAGAGTTGGACCGATGGCCGAGGGGCCGCTTACGGGTTGAATCGATGCTCTCGCAGCTCGCCGTTATTGGTCTTGGGGGCATCGGAGAACGAGTAGTTGGGCCCGTTCATCAAGGGATTCTGGCTGAACATGGCAGCCATCGTTGCGGATTTGGTGCGGCGGTCCGAAAGAGATCGGTTGATGCAGGGGTTTCGGCGATGCGAGGCGGGGAAAGAGTCGGAATCGAGCGTTGATGTTGGTGGACGTTGGCGGATGTTGGTGATGGAGTCGGAGTTGCCTTGTCGCTGTGGCTAGAGCTGAGGTGGACGCACGCGTCAAGCTTGCAGCCTTGCCTGGGCTTAGCTGGGGTAGCTTCAGATGACTAAGCCCAAGACAGGGGCTCAGTCTGGATCAGGCAATCGTCATTTCGATGCCACCGCAACCAGGAGCGACACTTCCAGAAATGAATTTGTTGACATCGCTCCTTGAGGGCTTCATCCTTTGATTTTTTCTCTTTCCTGCGTGAATCCATCGCGCAATCCGTCAAAGATGGCTCGCGACATCCGCGCAAAGGCCCTGCAGAAGATTGCCTCGCTGTCTGCCACCACCTCGACGACGTCGTTTGATCGATCCGACCTCGACAGATTATGCCGGGCTTGTCATGTCGGGACGAAGGGCAAGGAGTTTACTAATGGTTATAATGCCAAGCCCATGAGCTCTCTGGGACGAGTGCCAATGGTGTGCCGATTTCCGTGTTTACACGACCCGGGATGGAGGAGCTAACATCAATAGTCCATTCGAGAATTCGAGGTCCTACTCGCGTTGTGTAAAACCGCCCCGAAGATCAAATCCGGCCAAAGCGCGCAGAGGCTCTCCTATCAGCTCTTCCCGTACATACTCGAAGCATACGTCCAAGTTTTCGATCCGTCGCCCTTCTTCCGCAAGATCGACCCGTCCCCGACCGAAGCCCTGGCCTTTCATGTGACCGGCGCGTTGCTGGCACTTGGCATCAACTACGACGAACTCCAAGAGAACGTGGCCGATAAACTATGGGCGTTTGTGAACTCATGCAAGCGAGCTACCGAGAGCATCCTCTCCCCGCAAGCTGGAGATCCGGACAACCCACACCTGGAGGATGCGATTCGAACCGCCACCATCACCGTGGCATTGGTGGGATTCTTGGATGCTGCAGCCGCGCAGGCTGATTTCTGGAGAGCTGGTGGTCGATTGGCCCTGATCCAGAAGATCAAGTCGCTCCTCTCAGAACCCTTTATGATTGCCGTGGAAACTGCCCTCTCGACCATTCGAAACTCCCATAGCCAAGATCGCGAAGTCAAGGAGTGGAAGAGATATCTGCGCCACTATGCTTCTTCCGGGCGCCCTCTGGGGGCGATGCTCTTGCACCGGAGCTTCATGTGGCTGGTTGTTGCTGGCACTTCGTTGATGGTGGAGACTGGCGGCAAACTACGAGAGTCTCACATTTTGGATATTCTCATGGCTAGGGGAAGCGATTTGCGTGGAAAATTCCTCCAGGGCCACGAAGCCGACTTTCAAACTGTCGAAGCCTACACTACCTTCACGATTGACGAAATCAACTACATTGATGCGGGAGTTGACTTCATCCGGATGGGCTCCCCTGATCAGCAGAGTCTGGCCTATTCCGTGAAAGCCGCGGCCTTGATTTCCTATCTGAACTGTTCGCTGCTGAACGAGGATGCGGCCGACGCGGATATCCTTATGAACTGGCTGCAGGAAACTCTGGACGATTCTGTCCAAATGGCAGATGAGACGCTGGCTTCCGTTACTTTGCGTTGCCTGGCTTATTTGTCAAGCCTCTCCAAGTTTTTCTTCGGCCGTGAGCCGGATTGTTCCGCGGTTCATCGTTCAAGGTGCACCTCAGGGCGAGACAGTCAAGGTTGCGTCCAACAGTTTGGCGTATGTCTTGAAAATGCTCTCGCAAGATGCCGTGATCAGCACCTTGTATACCCTAGGCAACGTTCTCAGCCCCGGAACTGAGCAGGCGTTTGCGAATGGTCAGACTAATGGTGCCGTTGGCGAAAATGGACTTGCTTCGATCTATGCCAACCGTCAGTCCATGGGAAGCTCCATTTCTCTTCAGATGTATAGCGAAGAGGAGACTGCGCTTGTCTCAGGAAACGTTGTACAGGTTATTTGTGGTGTTGCCGCAGCCTGCAACGACGAGAAAATCACGGCTCTCGCTCAGTCGATGCTGCAACAAAAACTCGAGAAGGTCAACACAGGCGTCGATGCTCGTATCATCAGCGGTGCGGCAGCCCTGGCCCTCGATGGTGGACAGCTGGAGTTCCGCTCGTTGCTCAAGATGTTTACCAGGCTGTGCCATACCGGAGTTGTTGAGAACCAAATGTTTCTTCTGGAAGCCGTGAGTAAAGAGCCCACTACTTGGTCGTGAAGACACTAACATTTACAGGTGCGCAATGCTCGTACTCATATCTCTTCAAATCTTCGACGTGACTCGCCGCTTTTCGACATTTTCTTGGAGCACTTGCTCGACAGCATCGTCGGACTGGGTGACGCCCATTCGTCCAACCATACAAAGGAATCGGATGTCCAGATGGCTGCGAAGGAGATTGCAGAACTCCTGCACCCTCTTGCTGTATTCATGTCGAGCAATGATTTTGCGGCTGAGCCAATTGCCGATGATGAGACCTATGCCCTTCTCCGAGATGCTTGGTTCAACATCGTCGTCCATGGCTTTACTACCAACACCGACCGTGGCAAGCAGTATCTCAACGAACTCCGCATGATCTCGATCCACTCTCCCCCTTGGTGGCAGAGCAGCGAGGCGAACAGGTTGAAAGTGACATTGAACTCAACACTGTCTTGCGACGCGGATTCAGCAACGATCGAGAGTCATCACAGAGAAAGCTTTTGAGTGACCTCGTTCCATCGAAGGCTGCTGAGATTAAAGGCCTGAGCTACCGGAAAGTCATCTTCCTTCAAGCTGCGTATCTCATGGAGAGCCTTCGAGCGGACTCTGGTGATTGCACCAAAGTTTTGTCATACTTTTTGGAACCCAGTATGCAAAAGGGTGAGGTTAGCAGCACGATGGAGGGTATCGCGTCCGTGGCTGTCGAGAAGTACGTCAAAAAGACTCAGGGAATGGTGGACCCGGGCTTTTCTGCTCAGTACGCCGCCTCCCAACTTGCAGCTATCTTCTGCAGCTGCTGTCACCGTATCGAGAGAGTGCAGCAAGCCGCATTTGTTTTTGTGCGGACCGTATCCTACGCGATGTGCCGTCAGCTCTCTGCCATCGGTCATCTCTTTTCGCTCTGCTGGAGCTCCTTTCCCTCATGTGGTCGAGTTGCTTGGAAGCCGAAACGGACCATTATGACCCTCAATCCATCTTCACCTCAGATCTAGGGGGAGTCACGGTCCAGCTCTCTGATGACTATGATTTCCGAAGATGGACAGTTGACATCCTTCACCGCAAGGCCAAGGGATGGGTGAACGCCGCAATCAACCTGGCTCCTCTGGACATCAAGGGCCTTTTGCAAACCTACTTGTCCGAATTCGACGATGAGGGAGCGTATGGCCACCTTTCTCTGGGAAGATCCTTTGCGATGGAGCTCGGTTCGGTAATCCCCTCTACAGACAATCGACTGCAATCCATGGACAAGATTGGCAACTCGAGCGTTAACACTGCATCTGATTTTGTGGCGCAGTATACGACTCGACAGGAGTACCGATATGGAGAGACGCTGCCAGACCGCGGTACTGAGTTGATTAGCTTTATGAACCACAACCGCCGCATGTCTTTTGTGCAGTCGTCTGTCAAGGAGAGCGCCAACGCAACCACCGCCTTGGCTCACGTTGAAGCGAGAATCTTGAGCAAGAAGAATACATCCATCACCGAAGTCCGAGATATCTTACGCAGGGCTGCCGCTCTTCTTTGCCGTACCGAGAGAGATGATTCTGCCGTTGCTCATTATCTCGTTAGCATCCCGTTTGCCCTCTTCACGAAGCAGTCTATTAAGCTTGGAGTTTCGTTGTGGCTGGGTGTAATCAACGAGAACCCGAGGCTGGAGTCAAAGCTCCTGAATGAGATTGTTCAGCAGTGGGAGTTTACCCTTGCCAGGAAGGTTGGACTGTTCAGTCCAGCCCTCTCGCACGTGGATCCCTTCTTCCTGAAGGAAGAGTTCGCACCCAGTGAACTGGAAGCCCTTGCGAAGAAGAAGCAGGTCGTTCATGACATCCTGTCTCCCCATGCTCGACTGCTCCAGTTCTTTGCTAGTCATTTCAATGCTACCCGCCACGGAAGCCCAGACACCCAAAAGGTGTTCTTGCGAATGCTGGACCTCACCCTGGACGCTGTCAAGCAATCTGCGTCCCACCCCATGGCAAGAGAGATTCGATTCCAGATTGTCTTGTTTGGCCTGCGAGTTCTGCGAGCTAGCACCACGCTCAAGCCTACTGCACAGTGGAGACTCAAGGAGAAGCTCCTGTCGGCTGGTCTTAGTTGGTTCAAATATTCACCAAGATGGTCGTTCGGAAGCAACCTCCTGCAAATCAAGACAGAAATCCGACTTATCTCGGACGTCATCACCGCCTTGCAACTTGTTTCTTTCATAGGATCGCAGACGGCCGGCAACGTCAAGTCACTGCAATCCAAGGAACAGCTGCTTGAGCTTTTGCTGAAGAATGAGCAGTCTCGATTGGTTGTGTGGGTGAACCCGCTCAATGTTCCTGCTGCCCAGTTGCCAGCTCAGGCAGCTTCAAAGGCTACCACAGAAGCTGCTCTCTTACCCCTGGTACGAACTGCTTGGTGGCAGGACCCTGCCATTGCAATTGAACTTGCGACCAGATTCCCATACCCCCGTCTGCAGCGTGATGTCAGGTTCCTTCTCCTGACGATGCCGGAGAAGGCTGTTTCTGAGCCAGAGGCCATTCCCCTAATCTTTGGCGGATACCTTCCCGAGGATGTCAACCTGCAACAGCTCAAGGTATGTTTTAATTCGTCCATTCAAGACATTCCCTAGTTCTAACTTGTATAGTACCTATTGTTTTGGCAACCTGTGAACCCTATCACGGCAGTCACCATGTTCTTGCCAGCCTACCAAGACCATCCCTTCATCATCCAATATGCCATGCGTGCTTTGGAGAGCCACTCTGCCGACATAACATTCTTCTATGTTCCCCAAATCGTGCAGAGTCTCCGTTATGATGCTCTTGGATACGTGCAACGATATATCCTCGAGACGGCACAGTTCTCCCAGCTCTTCGCCCACCAGATTATCTGGAACATGAAGGCAAATTCGTACAAGGACGATGATGCGCAGATACCCGACGAGATCAAGCCAAGCCTGGATGTAGTCATGGCCAAGATGGTTAACGGCTTCGTGCCTGAAGACCGTGACTTTTACGAGCGAGAATTTTCCTTCTTTGACGAAGTCACTGATATTTCCGGCAAGCTGAAGCCGTACATCAAGCGGTCCAAGCCAGAGAAGAAGCAGAAGATTGAGGAGGAGCTGCGTAAGATCAAGGTTGAGGTTGGTGTCTACCTCCCCAGTAACCCTGACGGTGTTGTCATTGGCATCGACCGGAAGTCCGGAAAGCCTCTTCAGAGTCACGCCAAGGCCCCTTACATGGCAACTTTCCGTATCAAGAAGAACAAGGGTGGTGCTCAGGAGGATGACGGCATGCTGGAGGGGACCAACGGGACAACTAACGGTACGACGAACGGGCACTCCCAGAACCACCAGGAAGGTACCAGCATTGAGGTTTGGCAGTCTGCCATCTTCAAGGTCGGCGATGACTGTCGACAAGATGTCCTGGCGTTGCAGATGATTGCCGCGTTCCGAGGTATCTTCCACGACGTCGGTCTCGATGTCTACGTCTTCCCTTACCGAGTCACCGCCACGGCTCCTGGCTGTGGTGTCATTGACGTGTTGCCCAACTCCATCTCTCGAGACATGCTGGGTCGCGAGGCCGTCAACGGACTCTACGACTACTTCATCTCCAAGTACGGCAACGAGGACTCGCTCCGGTTCCAGCGCGCCCGCAGCAACTTTGTCAAGTCGATGGCGGCGTACTCGGTCATCTCGTTCCTCCTGCAGTTCAAGGACCGACACAACGGTAACATCATGATCGACGACGCGGGCCACATCCTGCACATCGACTTTGGCTTCTGCTTCGACATTGCCCCGGGTGGCATTAAGTTCGAACGCGCCCCCTTTAAGCTTACGTCGGAAATGCTCGCCGTCATGGGCGGCTCCACCGACCACCAGAGCTTCAAGTGCTTCGAGGAGCTCTGTGTCAAGGCCTTCCTCGCCAGTCGCCAGTACTGCGAGAAGCTCAGCCAGATCGTCTGGCTCATGATGGACAGCGGCCTGCCCTGCTTCAAGCCCGAGAGTGTCAAGCACTTCCGCGAGCGCTTCGTCCTCGACCGCAGCGAGCGCGAGGCGGCCGACTTCATGAAGGGCCTCATCAAGACCAGTTACTCGAGCTACAGCACTGGCATATACGACCAGTTCCAGCTTCTGACGAACGGCATTCCCTATTAAACTGGCAAAGATTGTGCTACTTGTTGACTGTCTCTTCTGTTCATTCTGTTCTAATCATACAAGTGTTCCCGCACCCGGGCCCTGTTCTACATAGCAGAGTTATTATTTGTCTTTTCTATTAGTACACAGGCTTCTTTTTAGTATTTATATAGTACAATCAGACCCCCTACCAGTGTCCCATCCATCCACCGTCACAACTCTTCGTAGCGCCCCCGTCTTCCAAAAATAACTGGTGTTGAGCACCCAACAGTGAGAGATTTACGTGCCGCTCACGGCTGGTCCCAATGGTTTCTTGGTCCCTTATTTCGCAGCGGACTGTTTTAGCATATGAGTCGGAGCGTTGTAGCTCGTGTAATCCACATGGACAAAGGCACGGTCGACAATTGGCACAGACTCGAGGAAGTACGTGAGCACCTCGCTGAGGTCGTGGCTGTCCTTGAGAGGCGTGGCGGCGGAGAGGACGATGTCGACCTCGACGAAGAGCTTGTCGCCGGCGTGGTAGGCACGGAGGTTCTGGATCTGGCGGATGGCGGTCGCGAAGCGCATGGTCAGGTACAGAAGCAGATTTCGCTCATCCGGCTGGCCGAGAAGCCAGACAGGTTGCGGACGTGATGGGCCGAGGTGTGGCTCCAGTTGAAGATGACGACCAGGGACAAGAACAAGCCACCAAAGGCGTCGAGCCACCAGATACGTCCGTAGAAGCCCACTATCGAGAAGAAAACTTCGGTTAGCAGGGGCCACGCACGGGTGGGCGGGTGCGGAATTCGGAATGGAGATTGGGCATCCGTCCGATCTCGCATACGAGGGCTCATTACTTACAGATGGGGAATAGAATGGAGCCAGCGTTGAAGATTACATCCGTCTTGGCGTCCTCGGCCCTAAGCGAGTTATTAGAGGCTGCACCCCGCAAAGTGGATGTTGGACATGGGGCAGAGGCGCTTACAATGCTTGGACACTTGAGTTCCTGACGAGGCGGCACCAGACCCAGCAACCGCCCTTGATGATGATGGTGGTGACCATGATGACGATGGCGGGAACGCCGAGCTCCAGGATGGCATGCTCGGGGCTCATAAGGCGCTGGATACACTCAAGACCGACTTGACAGAACGAGGTAATCATGATGATGGAGAAGACGAGAACACCAAGGGGTTCAAGCCTGCGGGAGGTTGTGTTAGTCTATGAGACGTGCCGATGCGCCAGTCACGATTAGGGGTCCTCGGAGGAGACCTCGGAGGAGACCTCGGGGCGAGGCAGACCAGATGGCACCCAATTACGACTGGCAGCTGATATGGTTTGGACTGGGGGAGAACTCACTTGCGACGACCGACGGGGTAGCTATGCTGGTCCTGCTGGCTGGCGGAGATGAGGCGAGTGGTGACCCAAACAATGACAGTGCTCAGGAAATCGAGGACGGCATCGACCAAACTAGCGAGCACGGACATGGAGGGCACAGACATAATGACGGCGAGCTTTCCGGCAAGGAGGATGCCGTTGGCAATGAAGTTGACCCAGATAGCGAGAGTGACGACGGGGTCGTCGTGGTCGACCTCGGCATCCTCGAGCCACGGGAGGTGGGGTCGAGGGCCGAAGCCGTCCTCGTGGGCCGGCGGGTGGTCGGGGAGCATCTCGTCATCCTCATCCTCGTCGTCCTGGCGCTGGAGCAGCGGCAGGCTCTCCGAGGAGCGGAAGATGTCCTTCGGGGTGCGTGTAAGCGGCAGCGGCTTGGTCGCCGAGCTGGGTCGGATGGTGCCGTACGACTCTGGCGCAAAGTTGCCGTTCTGAGGAGGCGAGTCGGGCGACGACGACTCCTCGTTGATGGTATCGGGGACGTTGACGGGCGGAAGGCGGAGGCCTCAATGTCCGTCTGGTACTCGTTGAGTAGATCGTGGGGGATGGCCGAGTCCAGCAGGGCGTCGATGTACATGTACTGCTGGACGAGGTCGTTGAGTCGCTCGTAGTATTCGCGCCTAGCCAGGTTCATTCAGCCTCGAGTTCCAATTGGGGGTCCGATGACCCGGGGGAACCTACAGGGGTTTGGACATGGCATCGAGCTGGTCCTCGCGCGTCCAATACTGCTCCCAGCGATATCGCGGGGTTGCTGCGGCCGATGAGCTTCAAGCTGCGGTGCTGCGGGCCGTTCAGGAGCGCCGTCAGACGACGCTCGTCGGCGAGCAGGCGTCCGAGCTCGTCATTGTCCAGCGACGAGCGGACGCCGCGCAGGGACTCCTCGTCGTCCGGGCCGGTCCAGAATGGGGTCTTGGAGTGCGAGTTGTGGGAACCCGTGATGCTCGGGATGCTCTGGGCGGAGCGGCTTCGGATCAGCGACTGGAGAGCGCCGCTCCGCGTGCCGAGGGGGTTGTGTTCGTCCTGAGCCAGCAGAGACGGGCGGCGTATGGAGCGGCCGGGCGTGGGAGGCGCGGGCGGGGAGCTCATGGCGTCGGCTGCGGCAACGGCGGCGGCGATGGCGACGGCGATGGCGATGGTGAAGGGAGCGGAAGTTTGATGAATCACGGATGGTGGTTGAAGAGGAGAGGAAGGAGACGCAAAGGGGCCAAGAGGAATAAAAAGAGCGATAATGAGGCCAAGGCGCGCACGGGACGAGTGGGGGGGGGCGCGATGGAGAGCTACACACCCTGGGAGGTGGTGATGCTAGTCAGGTAGGGCGCGAGCAGCGGTTGAAGCTGGAGAAATACGGTCGCGGCGACGTCTCGAGCCAATGCAGTCCGTTCCAGGTGGGTGGAGGGAGCGATTGAGTAAGCCAAATACCACGAGGAGAAGGATGAGGGATTGATTGATTAGATGAATCGCGTCGAGCTCGCAGTAGCTTCGCCCACAATTGCTCACAAACTGCCCAGGCTCGCAGCCTTGACCGGCCGGCGAGCGGGCTAATCGCCGCCACACCCTGGACATGCTCAGATGGTGTTGCTTCGCCCGCTCCAAACGGGCTCGAAGGGGCATAGAGGTATGGGGCATTGCTGGGTTGCTGGGGGTCCAGCGGCAAGATTCAGATCCAGTCCCGCCAGCGAGTGTCTCTTTCAACGCAGCCGTTGTTCGGGGGGCAAGGCTATGGTGGCGACGTCGCTTCGTCGCTTCGCCGCGGGTGAGGCGTCGGCGGGAGGTTGATCAAGGCAAGTCCTCGGCCGGCGTTTGGTGTTGCGCAAATCCGACACGTCACAGATTCAGCTCCCAGATCAAGCTCGCAGGATGCTTGCCGACCAGATTGACTACAGGCCTAATCCAGCGCCGGCCCCAGTTAGCCAAGACCTCTAGTAGGGGAAAAAGCACAATATCGCTCGATGGGTCCCCTGGTCCTATTACGAAAAGCTTCTTCACCAGCCAGATGCTCCATTCGCCAACTGCTGCAACGGGCCACTTAAGCTTACTGCCGTAGTGCCCCAAAATGGCCAACTCCGTTCGCCTCGTCTCCGTTCCTGGCTGACGAGACTCACCTGGGCAACACCTCCGTGTTAGCCAAGTTCCAATGGTGCTGAACAGTGACAGAGCATCGAGGAGTAAAAAATAAAATAAAATAAATACGGGCACCACCCACCGAGTGAGTGGACGGCGCCACATGCTTGCCAAGCCCATCCAACAAAGGCATGCCCATCCCCAGCAACCAATTGTTCCAGCGTCAGAGCGGGCAGTCGCGGATGTTTTGGCCATCGTGTTTTGCTCCATCATGGTTCATAGGGTATCATTGCCCCGTTCTTGGCTCTCGCTCTCGCACCAACCGTGCAGATGGTGAGGAGAACGGGACCATGGACTCTGCACATTCGGGGTCGGCGTCGGCGTTGGCGTTGGCGGAGGTGGCTCTGAGCTTCATAGTGTGCATTGGATCTGCTGCTGACTGGTTGCCCCGACGTTCCAGACCGAACCCTCGGCGACCTAAAGCCCGTTAATCGTGAGCATCGTCATCATCACCCCGTCAGTCACACACACTCTCAGCTGCGTCTGCCTTTTGCATGTGGACGTTGTGTGGACGTTGTGTGAGTGGCTCGGGGATCCAACTGCAGATGGATTTCACAGTCGCAGCGACACGGATTTCCACTCAACCTCACACATTCTCATACCTTCTCCCGCTTAGCTCCACCCACTTTCGAGTCGACAACAGCCAACCATGCTTCGTGCCTCAGCAAGCGAGTGAGACGGGGACCGAACCGAGCACCGCGCAGCGAGACATTGCAACAGCCGACAGCCGTTCACGGCCCTAGTCAATAGTCGATCCTTCAATACACGGAGAGAGTTGACGAATTGACCAGATGACGATGGCCTGGTTGGCTGGCTTCAGGAACCTACCGTTGACCGACTTCTCGATGGATGACGGCGGCTGAACTTGACCTTCCCCAGCCGGCTCCCGTCCCGGGACACCCAGGCACGGAAGACCGTGAAGCCATGTATGGTACGTGGGGTGGCTTTTTGCTTGCAGGCGCCCTGGGTGCGGAATGCGACAACGATTTGCCATTATCGCATTCTCACCAGCGCCTCTTCAACACGCCTTCGCCCACACTGTGCGGCACATATCTCGATTGGTATTGTGTCTTGCAACCCGGGTCCGGGTTGATCCACCAGGGGCCGCGCAATCAATTGTTGACATGTCTCCGACTGGTGTTTCGCCCTCACGGCACCTCGAGATGGCCGACCGCCAGAGCAATGGCCCGTTGTTGACGACAGACACGCGTAACAAGCCAGCAAGCATCCACAGTTAAGCCCACAGTTGCAAGCCCACAAGTTGCAAGCCCACAAGTTGCAAGTGCTCTCAACAAGGTGCCGGGAGGGGCCTCGCTAGCTGGCCCATCTGGGTGTCAGAGCCGCCATCCATCGCCACTTGAAAGGGGTGGGAGGATCAAGATTGCCGCTAATAACGAGCATGGTTGGAGGGGCACGTTAATCATCACCCACTATCATATCACCCACCATCCTCATCCTCGCGGGGGGCCCTGAACTGGGCACGACTGGGCACGCCTGCGAGCGAGAGGACAGCATGGGCTCCACGGTTTGCCCGCCTATTGACGTGTGTTGCAGGGTCGCCGCCCAGTTCAACCCAGTCCATCCCAGTCCCATCCCAGTCTAACCCCAGTGTTCCGCACAGCACACAGAGCAGCCGGCCCCTGGGCGGTGGAGAAGTGACATGCGAAATGGGGCAGGGGAAAGGCACCGCATAAAAGAGGGGAGCCAAAAAAAAAAAAAAAAAGCTTTCTCGCCGGTGTTGATCGGCTGATGGGCCTGCTGCGCCTGTTGGTCCTTCAATGGGATGCCCCTCCTGGTTGGTTTAGTTTGTTTGCGGGTGGACGACAGAATTGGGTTGTATGGGTTTGGGTTTTAGGGTTACGTGAGACGGCTGTTGCTTGAGGATTCTCCACCCTTGGCTGCGGAGCTACGCGCTGCTAGGACCTGCGGACTTCGAAAAATAGATACGGTGCTACCTACGCTCATGCCCGTAGCAATAATCCTGCGGCGTTTGGATTCGCAAGGATACAAGGACCTTGGGCGCAGCACGTACGTGGTGTTCGAGAGCTTCAGCCACCGATGGAATATGCGTGGCGTGAGTGGCATGAGTTTTCGTCTTCTGAGATGTTGTCTCTTCTAGACGGAGGAACATGACGGCGAAAGGGTTGTATCCAAGGCCCACGTTGTCAAATAATCTATCCTTAGTAGACAACGGTAGAGCAGAGGGGAGGGTGTTGCATTTGATCGAGGCATAGATGTAACGTGAGACTCTTGTTTTCGGCCTGTAGTATTCGTGACTTTGTATTTGCGTAATTGACTGCGGACTTGACGAGCACGATACAAGCCACTGCTCCTCCTCTCAGCAGGTCAGCGCCAGCCATGCCGCCATGCATATCGGCAGCCATACGAATACACTCAGCTATTCAGCCGCGCAATGCTCCAGCCCTGTGAAATGACGGGAAAGCAACCTGCTGTGCCACAACGCACGGGAGGCTTGAGGCGGGTTGGCTTCGAGATGCTCGTCGGTATTGCTTGGGCGTAGCTGAGGCGAGCTGAAGAGGGATGCCCTTTCTTGGCGTCTTATTCTGGGCAGTTCCGACGCAGCGAAGCACAGCAAAGCCGGCCAGGCGAGACAAACAAAGCTTTTCCCGACCGCAATCCACACAATGACACTGACATGACACTGACAATGACACACGCGCTATCCCACGGCTGTCTTGGACCTTGAATGGAGCCTGTGGAGCAAAGGAGATGGAGAAGGGATGAAGTGGACGACGGACGTCCAGCCAGCAGGAATCGGCCCCTGGCTGGTGCATTGGCTAAGCTTCGATGGCGATGGACTAAAAATGCCCATCGCCCCCAAAAAAGCCCCATCCCCGTCTCCATCGGTTGGTTGGGTCTAAAACCGCCGAGGCCGGCCCACTGTGGCAGAAAATAAAAAAGGGGACCCGGGTCTCTGATGAATGATTTTCATCTGAATACGTGACCGGGCAGGGAACATGTTGTGCCTGGTCGAGGACGAGGAGGGGCGGGTGTGCATCGTATCGGGCTGCTAGTTGAATAAATCCGGTCGGTCAATCGCCATTCGCGGCTTCGCGTAGGACCTGTTCCGAGGGTTTGGGGAACCGGAACTGGCCTACTGACTAGGTTTCCCCCCCTGGGGCGGACGACTTATCATGACGCCGCCGTGATCGTCCAGTTCCTGTAGATCGTGATGGGTCACCGACGTCAGCGGTGCAGTTGGACGGCAGGCCACCGGTGGCATGGGCATGGGCCATGGGCCATGGGCCATGGGTTATGGGATATGGGATATGGGCACGTTTGAGGAACCTGCCCGGTAGGGGAAACAGGGGAAGCAGGGGAGGCGCATTCGGGACTTCGTGTCGAGCGACGATCCATCCGAGGCGCCCACGGCGGGACCGACCCCCAGCATGGATCATCATCGCGTTGTTGTTGTTGTTCTCCCGTTTTTGATGCCATGATGAGCGTTGTGGTGCCTGGCCCACCCCAGGCCTGCCCTGTTCCGGGGTCTGGCCGGGCCCTGAACCCCCAGCCCGCAAGGCACAGCGGCAAGCCCCATCGCAGCCTGCTCAGGCATGGATGGCATGGGTGGCATGGAGCCGATGGAGAGAGAGTTGGAAGTGGAAGCCCTGGAAGCCCTGGAAGTTCTTTGACTTTCGAAGCCCTGGAGTCCGGCAGACCCGGGGGCGGTTGTCAATGGGATGGATCCCCCCGTGGGCCATTTCTTCCAAGGTCCATACCTTGGAACGGAGAAGCGCCTTGTGTACTTGGCACTTCGGCTGCAGCAGAGCATCGGGTCACTGTGCCTTTGATCTTAGCTGGGTTTACAGTTTGCGTCTACTGCGGGTTCCTTGCGAGATGCCACTATGTAGATGACGAGAGGAGACGTAACGGAGATTGAGCAGGACGGCGATGCCTCTTTCGCTCTGGCAGTCTTCGTGTCGTGGCAAAAAGAGAGCACGGTATGCCATACAAGCCCACCACCGCATCGCATCGAATCCAAGCCCAAGCCCTGTGGAGTTTTATTCCGCTGGAACTCAACTGCAGCTGCCCAGCTCCCGTCCCGGAGCCCCGACACATTTTTGCTGGATCCCCGATTCATCCACATTGACACACGTCCACCTTTCCTGGGCATCCACAAGTCCTTGAAATAGTAACGCTCCGCCGCACTGTCCTATGCGTCCACAACTCCCGATTCCTTCGAGTCGTCTTGGCTCGCAACGGATGGTCCCTCATGTACAGCATTTTTCGGGACGCCGCAAGTGAACTACGTGCTCTCCAGGGGTCATGCTGCTTTCGCTCGCCCGCTCCGAGGTGGTGCTAGCTGTCCTTCACCCCGGCTGGCTGCATCCGGGGGATGGACACGATCCTCAAAAGCAAACTATTGAATTTGAGAAAAGGCAACGACGGCTCTAGGGGGAAAAATACACAAATCGCCGGACCTGCCGCTGTTGTCCTCACGCAAAGGAGCCCATAACCAACCCCCCAGCAATGCAAGGCCGCCGCCAAAGGCCCAAGGCCTAAAAGACCCAAGCAACGGACAGTGGAGTTAGTGGACGCTAGCAGCGTGACGCAGCAGTGCTTTCTGTGAGACATTCGAGTATCCACCACCATCGCCTGGTTCATTCAAAAGTCGAGCTTTCTGGACAAAGGACTGCCCGCGCGCGCCGTCGCCGAACTTCCCCAATCGAGGTGCGAAGAACACGATGCACGCACGTCCTTGGCCCTTTGCACGAGCCCCCAGAATAGGCACGACAGGTAGGGATGAGGTAGGTAAGGACGGGGACGCTACGATGAGCCTGTAGGGCAATATTTTCCTTGTAGGGTCTGGGTTCTGGTGTGAAAGCAGCGGAAATCTTTCGTCTGGGCCATCAATAAACGGTTGGAGCACCCAAGCAGAAGCACGTACGAAGTGCTTCCCCCCCCGGAACTATTGGCCGGCGATGCCACCCAATTTCCAGGCGTGTGCATGCCCGGATTTCCCCTGTCGCTAGTGCCCATAGTGGCATCGCTGCTAATCGCCTCCCAACCTGTCGTCCCCTGGCCCGCTGCAGCTGGGTCAAGCCACCGTACCCGTCCTGGGCTGGAGCCACGGCCGCCAGAGGCCCGACTTCGCCCTGTGGCCAAGCTGTAACGCAACGCCGCGCGCTGTTGGCCAAGCAGCCAACCACTGTAGCAACCCACTGAAAAAGGATTTGCCATCGCGTGGAAAGGATGACGGGGTCCCACCACCAAGTCAGTTGTTGGAGGCCCTCCTCGTCGTCCCAATAAAAATAGTCGTCCCGTGGCAGGGAAGAAAGACAGCGAACCAAGCCTTGCCATGGAGGTCATCCCGGACTCCCGGGCTGGACCTTGCCCGGCTGAGATGCCCTGACAAGCCCCGAGCCTGGCTACCGGCGGCACGTTAGCTTCGACGACGACGCCGACGCCGCCGCCTAGCACGCAAACATGTACGTGCAAGTACTCCCGTTGGGGAACATTGGGAGCATGGGCCCGGCATGGCAAGGCATGGCAGTGGATGGGATGGAGCATCGCACGGCCGCGGTGGCATGTGGTGGCATGGGATTGCCCGTCGCCCACCCCCAGGGCCCTGTCCTCGCCTTTTGTTCCCTATGCCCACGCCTTGTGCCCATGGAGCAACGCCGCTGCGAAAGAGGACGGGCAGTGGAGGAACGAGGTGTGCCGTGGGCCAAACCCGGGTACCTCCAAGTTCCCTTTGCACGCACTGCGGCCATGTATGCCCGATACCTTACCATCTATGTACTCTGGGACCCGTAGTCTCCGTCCTCCGTAGCCAGTAGCCCGCAGCCCGTGGCCCAGTAGCCCGTCGTGGACCTGGCTTACGAGATCTCACTAAACCTCAGGTGGCCCGCGAGTCGACGCCGTGTGGGTGGGAACCTGGGAAATAATAACACATCGCTCCCTAACCGCCGCCTCGCTTGGTTCGCTTCGTCTCGTTCCTCCTCCTTCTTCCACCTCCACTCGCTTCAGGCCTGTTCTCACCCACGCCGCCATCCTTCGCCCCGTCGTTCCGTCGTTCGCTCGATCGATCGCTCGCTCGCTCGTTCACTCTCTCGAGAACCACCCGTCGTCGCCTTCGTTGTCCGACGCTCACCTCTGCACTATCGATCCGCATTCCTCCTCTGCTACAGTACGAAGTCCGCTCGTTGCTCCCCTCCGACGAGAGCCACCGAGGCCGTGCATTTGCATTTGAAGGCCCCAGCCGTGCCGCCCCCGCACTGTCTCCTAGCACTGTGCAACGTCCATCCCCGTCCTGTCCGCCCACCCATCCGTCACCCGTCACCCGTCACCCGTCACCCGTCGGGCCACTTGGTCGCACTCTTCTTTTATTCAACCTCACCACCAATCTCTCCCCTAATCAACGCCCTCCGTTTTGTGCTTTCGATCTCGCCTGAACCGTTGCTGTTGTCTGCGCCGTTGGACAACCCGCCAGCAACCCTTTTTTCGTGCCCGTTGCCTTGTTTCGCTTTATCCCGACGTCCTTGTTCGGCCAGTCAGCCACGCGCTGTCCTAATACCACCCGTCCCTCGTTTCTGGAGATTAATGTGAGTACCAAACTTTCTTTGCCCTCAATGACACATGCCCGCCTCCGTCCGGCCAACCAACCACCCGAGTCTCAAGTCGATCGCCCGGCCAAAACAACTGCCGGTTCCTGGTTGCTCGGTCTGCGCTGCCTGCGCTGCCCGCTCCAATAAAGCCTTCTGTCCGAACCTCGCGCCCGTTGTTCTGCCTCTCTCCAACCCTTTGCCTGCGTGACCGATCACGATCACCACGGGATTGTTACGTCCTTCCGTGCCCTGGCCTCCGCTAACTGGAACCTCCCATCATGCAGTTGCCCGTTTCTGTGGCTCATACCCCGGTTCCTTGACTCGACCCGCCACGAATACCCGCATCATCACACTGCCACCAGGGGCCTCGTATAGGATCCTCTTTTTTTCTACTCTCTTTTCCCGTGCCGACCGCCTTCGCATACGATTTTAGACGATCGACCACTTCATTCCAACCTGCCCTGAATCTCTGGTTTATGGGTTGCACATAATTTATACCGAGTCCCCAAAGCGCCTTCTATATGCCTAGATTCGGTGTCGCGTTTAACAGGCGGAAGTCGACCGCAACCTCGGAAGATTTCCAGCATGCCCAAGTAGCACCTGAACAATCATCCTTCCGGGTTATCGAGCGAACAGACCCTTCGATCAACAAGTCGTTCGACGGAGGTGCGAGGATGGCGAGGGCGACTGGTCACGTCTCCAGGCCCAGCCAGCTCGAAATGGAGGCAGAGGATAACATGTTTGCTGACCTAAAGAGTGGCAATCGGTGAGTATTCATATTCTTCCCACACCCCCATGGAATGCCTCTCCACCACACCCCTCTTATGAAAATATACGTTTTCTTTTCACATGAAAATAGTCATGCACCATGGCGCTGACTCCTTCTCAGGGGAAGTGGGGCGTCAAACACGACTAAGGCCACATCCACTGATACCTCTTCAAGACACAGCAACGCTTCGACTGCTCCCTCGTCAGCAGACCTCGACGATTCAAAGCACGCTGGCAAGAAGAACCTCCACGACATTGGAGCCCGAGCAGCACCCAAGTCAAGCGGATCCGGATTCTTGAACCGAGCTGGTCGGACCTTTTCCTTTGGAGTCCAGAAGAAGCACAGCGCTCCTCCCCCCCAGGAGACAGTCCCAGAAGTGCCACCCATCCCGACCATCCAGCACCAGGACTATACCGGACGAGCGAGAGGAATGACTGATTCCACAACCAGCACAGCGACTCCTCCGAAATTAGAAGAGAATTCTGGTATGGATCTGGGCGGAGATTTTGGCTCCATGTTCTCGTCATTCGACAAGCGAGCTAGTATGGCTACTTTGAAGAATCTCGAGGCTGGTTCCGCGGCACCACGTTCTCTGACGGGTAACCGTTCAGTCCAGCCTGCTCCTCTCAGCATCAACAAGTCGACCAGGGTTGAGCCATCTCCCGCATCGTGGAACAGCAGCCGTAATTCGGACGACGGTCTCCTGGGTTCTGGTCCGAACTCGCCCGAGCAAGATATGCCGCCACCTGTTCCACGACACCAGAGTTCTTTCAAGACAGCCAGTCGCCCATCCGACATCATCGAAGACGAGGATGCCAAGTTGCTATCGGATTCCATTGCCGTCGGAAGAATGTTGTCCGACTCGAACGGTTACTCGAAGGCGCAACCCGACCGGTATGAACAAGACGAGGACACTTTCGATACTACTGCCCCTTTCGGGAGAAAGCCTCTCAGCTCGAGTTTCAAGAAGGGCGACGACAACATGTTTGAGGGAACTCTAGCACATTCTTCGCGACTTGCCCATCGATACGCCTCCCGAGCACCGAGCCCTCCACGCAACAAGGTCATGACACCCGCCCAGTTTGAAAAATATCGCCAGGACAAGGAGCGCCATGGTGGAGCCGAGCCCGCTCAGCAGCAACCCACCGCCAACGATGATGATGACGACGATGAGATCAACTACGATGACGATGAGGATGATATCGAGAAGTCGAGGCAGCAGGCCAAGCAGAGGAAGAAGCAGGAGGCTCACATGGCCGTGTATCGACAGCAAATGATGAAGGTTACTGGCGAGCAGCCGGACCTGAACCCCATTGACCGCCCACACCTGGCACCGTCCATGAGCGCACCTCAACTGCACCTAATGAAGAAGACGCCATCCCCTGGACCGACTGGTATCTCTGATGAGGACGAGGACGAAGAAGTTCCCCTCGCTATCCTCCAGGCCCACGGTTTCCCTGGCAAGAACCGACCACCGACTCGATTAAGCGCTATGGGTTCCAACTCTAACCTTCGCGGCGCTGCTCAGCTACAGCCTCCACGACCTGGATCTGCGATGGGCGACGGTGGCTCAAACCAGAACCAGCGCCACTCGACCCTCCCGGCCTTTGCCCGCAACCTTCCTCAGGATCCCTTTGTTGGTGCTGGTATTAACAGGCCAGCGATTCGAGAATCCTTGTCGTTTGCCGGCGGTGTTCCTCCTCAGCAGCCCCAGCAGATGCTCCCACCTGGTGGTCTGGTTGGCGTGATTGCCTCCGAGGAGCGGAACAGAGCCATGCGACGTGGAAGCCCCAACATTGATGGCCAAAAGCCCATGCCCAACATGAACGGATCCGGCGGCTTCGACCCCATGGGAGGAATGCCCCAGCATATGATGTACGGAATGGGCGGGCAGGGCGGTATGCAAGGCATGCCTGGGATGCCCCAGATGCCTCAGCAATCGCTCACTGTTGGAGATCAAGCTCAGCTCCAGATGACCCAGCAGATGTCGCAGTTCATGCAAATGCAAATGCAATTCATGCAAATGATGGCCTCCAACGGCCAGCCTCAGAACCCTGGTATGCAGCAGATGCCCCAGATGCCACAAATGCAACAGATGCAACAGATGCAACAGATGCAGCAGATGCAGCAAATGCAACAGATGCAGCAAATGCAGCAGCCTTACGGAGGGCTCGCGGCGACCCAGTCGATGAACGACCTCTCATCACGGCACTCGATGATGTTCGAGCCCACAATGGAGCCTCCCCGCCTGATGGACCCTGGAGTTCGCACCATGAGCATGGTGCAACCCAGCTCGGGTTCGTTCATCCAGCAGCCTGGATATGCCGGGTCCATCCGCGGATCGGTAATGGGGATGGGAATGGGAATGGGCTACACGCCGTCAATTGCGCCATCTGAGCGAAGCAACGTCGGCCTCCCTGGCCGATACCGACCCGTGTCCCAGCTCAGCCCGATGGTCCCCGACACTCATCGCCGGACGAGCACCATGTCTGGAGCGCTCGGACGTTGGGACGAGAGCAAGCCCAAAGCCACCATCAACATTGTCAAGCCCGGTGACGGGTCAGATGATGACGATGACGAGGGCTGGGAAGCCATGAAGGCGAAGAGGGATAAGAAGCGTACGATGTGGAAGAGCAAGAAGGGCCTGGGTAGCGAATTGAGCGCGATGATTTAATTCAGGTGCCATCTCATGAAGATACTATCAGGGAAGAGATTGGATTTCAAACGCCCTATTTTTACATCTCGAAAACATGCGGGACTGGACAGCTAACTGCGGTAACTGCAAGCCCCATACATTTTTGTATATTCTAGAACCATGGTTTTATGTTGGGCGTCTGCAGGGAAAGAAGTGATGGGCACCGGCTCGCTGGGATTCGCGTCTGGTGCATGATAGATAAATCTCTATGCCGGTAATTGAATAATTCGGGGGTCATTGAAGTATACTTGGCTCTCCCACATGCATAAACGTGTTCATTTATTTTTTGTTGTTTGGGCCGAACAAGTCTATAATACACAACAAGCCCACTTGCTGTTGATCCAAACTTCCGTTGACGGCCGATTTATCCTGATGCCTCGGACACTGGAGGACCTGTCTCATTAACCGTCAATGGTTCCATTGGTCCACTCCTTCCTCTTGACACCCATCTCGACAGCGGCCAGACCCCAGTCCTCGCCGTGGTTGTGGCCCTTGCCTTCAACACCAGCGCGAGCCTTGGCTTGGTCATCAGTTAGGACGGTCAAGACGCCGAGGATGACGGGGACGCCCGTGTCAAGCTGCACACGCATGAGGCCCTGGCAAGTGGACTCAGCAATGTACTCAAAGTGCATGGTCTCGCCCTTGATGAGGACGCCAATAGCGATGATGGCGTCGAAAGCTCCTGAGGAGGTAGACGAGCCGCCGGGTAGCGAGGAGAGGTCTGGGGTAGAGGATGCGAGGAGGTCGGTCGCGGAAGGGCCGCCGGTAGCAGTGCTCTGGATCTGAGAGGCGGAGAAGAGACTGGCAAGCGTAGCATGCATATGTCAGCAATGAACAACCGGGAGACGCGGCTCGACGAAGGAATGCGGCGGGGAGGGGGGTTACCGCTGGACGGCGATGGGGAGCTCCCAAGAGCCTGGGCAGGACTGGACGACAATGTTGGACTCCTTGACGCCGCAGGCCAGCAGCTTCTCCTTGGCACCGGTGACGAGGGGCTCGATGATGGTCTCGTTCCAGCGGGCGTGGACGATGGCAATGCGCAGGCCGGAGCCCTCGTGGTGTTGGGGGGAAGGTCCCTTGAGCGACATGATTTGGGCGGTGCGGTTTTGCTGGTGGTGAGTGGGAGGATTGGTGCGATGAAGCTGCGAGTTTTTGCGAGTTTTTGCGAGTTTTTGCGACAGGCTTTGAGTCGTTGGTGATGATGACGGTGGGATGGGGAGCTTTGGGGCGTAGGCTTGGGGGATGTGGTTGTGGTGCGGGGCTCAAAGCGCACTTAGAAAGCCGCAGCTTGATGCCATGTTTAGCGGGGTCAGGACGTCACGTCACAGCTTGAGATGCAGGGACGGGGCTTGGGTGGTACGTACCTCCGACTAACATCGGGGACGGGTGGCAGTTGGCAGGAGCATCTTCACCCTCCCTTCCTTCCGAATATGGTACTCACTCACCCAGTGACTTCAGGCAGACAAGGCACCGATACCACTTGGCAATGGGAATTTTGCTGTTTGAGAAATCTTTTCACACGTTCACTCACGGACTGAACCATGTCGCCTTGGTAGCATGGGATGATCATCCATGGGATCAGCATCCATCTCGTTATAAATTCGTTCCATCTAATGGCATCTTAATTCAATGATCCCATCTCACTTGATATCACCTTCATTTGTACTTTCCCTCAGCCATGGCGATATGTCCTCTGCCACCGTCCACAACGCGCCTCCTCGGCTCCTCTCTGGTCATCACCAACCCAGTCTCCCTTGTCAAGGAACTAGTTGACAACGGGGTGGATGCTGGCGCAACTTCAATTGAAGTCATCGTCTCTCCAAATACTCTCGACAAGATTCAGGTCCGAGACAATGGCCAGGGCATCCGGGTCGACGACTTCGACTTGCTCGGTCGCCGGGCACACACAAGCAAACTTCGCAACTTCGAAGAGCTGGAGACAAAAGGCGGCCAAACTCTGGGTTTCCGCGGCGAGGCCCTTGCCAGCGCCAACTCTCTGGCCACGGTCAAAGTCATCACGAGAACTGCTCAAGATCCAGTGGCATCCATGATCGTGTTAAGATCCGGTGACGGCGGCGTCGAGAGGAAGCAGCCGTGGTCTGCACCCACCGGAACAACGGTTCTCGCCTTGAACCTTTTCGATAACCTCCCTGTTCGAAAGCAAACTGCACTGAAGGAGAGCCGCAAAAGCCTGTTGAACATCAAGCGACTGCTGGAGACATATGCCTTGGCTCTTCCGAGTCTGCGACTCTCACTCAAAGTGCCCGGCGATTCTCACCAAGCCTGGTCATACTCTCCATTATCCTCATCAACCACTCGCGAAGCTGTCACGCAAATTTTTGGTCGTTCTCTCTCGTCGATCAATGTGTTGAAGTTACCACATCTTTGAGAGCCCGAAACACAGAACCGCATTTAGTGTCAACATGGGGGACTCTAAGTGCATTCCTTCCAAAGTCAGACGCCCAGTTGGGGGTCATCAAAGACAAGGGGTCTTTTATCTCTGTCGACTCTCGACCAATTCTGTCATCAAGGGGGATAGGGAAGAAGATTGCTATCATCCTCAAAAGCCAACTTGCTGGAGCATTGGCAGATGGTGGGCCGACAAGACCTTTCTTGCGATTGAGCATCAACTGCCATCCTGGGTCCTACGATCCCAATGTGTCCCCTTTGAAAGATGAAGTTATCTTCAAGGACGAGCAAGGATTATTAGACTCCTTCCAGGCTCTATGCGATCATGTTTACAAGCCAAGAGATTCACCCAGCAAATTCCACACAAGGGCCGGTGCGAAGATCGACGACGATAGGATTTCCAACTCAAAAACACCACCTAGAAGTGGCCAGGCAAGCTTCCCCGAGGACGGTTCTCGGCGTCAATCCGTTTTAGGAGCAACCCCGATCGATATTGAATCACCTGTTGTCGATGATGATTTCATGATAGATGATCTGGAACTTCTTGCGGCTCTTGATGATTTTGAGACGGCCTCTAGAGCAAACGACAATGCGCCCCCTCATGGTGCTACAGGACTGGAAAGTCGATGGGCGCTTACATCCACACAAACCAAGGACGAGGAACCGGGTGACGCAGGTAACCCAAAAACAGTACCAGCAATGATGCGGGTGGTTAGCAAGGTCAACCTGGGCCGCACAGAAAGCAACACTAGCGACGAGGGTTGCACGGTTGGATTGGTTCCAGTGCAGGTTGCACCACGTCGCAACACCTCCCCAACAACCAACCAGGCGCGATCTGGTCTGGAACACAATGATTCAGCCCCAGCCCGTCATCGGAAAGGCATTGGTCGGTATTTCCAGTCGAAAACGGATCCGCCAATAGAGATTGCATCAGATGAAACTGCCACGTTAGGAAACCTGCATAACAATGAGGGATCCAACATATGTGAGACTGCGAGGCAGCACGGGATTGGACGCCAGCCGTTGAGGGAGCTAACGGATTCAATGTTGAACGCGCTTCGAGGAGAGGACGAAGGAGACGAAGGAAGTGAGGCTATGTCTGACTTCTCCAGCCCAGAGCCAGATGTGCTTCTACCCCATAATGCTCCACGGGGAGACCTCATGGCTCCTTTGATTGAAAGATCACACGATATAACCGCTGGCGAGGCGGATGTGGTCCCAAATGAACATGGCAGAACGATTCTCCCCCCAGCAAGGACTCCACCCGGGTCCGTCACTCGGGTACAACGGAGACTTCGCGCAATTCCTGACATGTCCCCGGCTTTTGATGGATTTGCTGCCCTGCAGACGCCACCCTCATCGGGTACCTTGCCACCAGAGCGAATGTCCGACATTCAACCAACAACCCTCTCCCACAGCAGCGCACCCTTGACAAGAATCCAGGTAACGCCTCGAGGAGCTCCAAAACAACCAGTATCTCTTGCAGAAGACATCAGCATGAGACAAACAACAATTTCGTTTGGGAGTGGCCCACATGTGCAAGAGAGCGGGCGCAAGGTGCAGGCACTACACCACGAAAGCCCTCTGATAGATAGACAAGACTCGGTGACATCAAGCCATGATGCGCTGGATTCACGCGTGAAGAACACAATGCAGAGTAATAATGGGCTTGAGCATCAGAAAGACTAGCAGTCTTCAAGCCGAGGCAGTTCATCCCAAAACTCTGATCAACATGATATTTTCTTCCAAGCAGCATCCCAGCACCCTGATTTCTTACAACTTCCGGTCATGGCTACCGGTGAGCGCTTACCGCAACAGGGCGGACGATGGTCACACATGTCTCAAGCACTTCTGATGAGAACACCTGCGCCACCCGATGAAAAGTCCAACCAAAGCAGCCGGAACGAAACCAAAGGGCGTGGAGATGATTCGGCCCTGATACGGGGGAGTGGTATGTCATTGCCTCGAGCTCGGTCCGTCAAACGCCATCGAAGCCGGTCAAGAAGCGAGGCGTCGACTAGGGAGGAACAAAATCCCCGGCACTACTTGATGAACAGAAAAGGTTCCAGAACCCTAAGTGGACGGACAAAGAGGCTGGGCTCACACATGTTACCTTTAGAGATAACGCCAACTCAGGATGAAACCCGACAACTTTCACTTAGAGTTAGGCTTGGATTTGGCGGCTTGAGAAAGTCGATCTGGGAGTATATGGCCCTGGGACAAGATCTTCAAGTATGGGATGATGATTCGCCGCTACAGTTCAGAGACATGGAAGAGGTTGGAGTTGTTGAAAGCCGATTGAAGGAGGCGGTGAGCTCGTGGATGGAAGGCGAGGACGGTCTTCAGGCGGAATACGAATTCACACTAAAGTCTAGGGCAAAGGGCAAGTCGAAGGTGTGAGGAATGGGTTGGTACAATGTACATGTCTCGGGAGCAGGCGAAACAATGTGCAACCATCTCTCGACGTGTTCGTTATCTTTCGCTGACATCTTGGGGCCACCGATCCAACAAACGGGAGTGTGCAGGAAATTAACTGTGCTACGAAGTTGAGAAGTCTAGATTGCTAGTGTGGTTAACTATTCAACGTCGAAATTTGATTGCATGTCCAACAGGCTTGAAGTGGCTAGTGTCGAGGTTGCCGGGAGCCGAGCCAAGAATCAGGTGTTGGTGGCCAGCTGACGGCCAATGGAGGTGTGGGGTGAGGGCATGTGGAGGGCGAAAAGGCGGGAGAGCGCTGAAAGCCGGGGAGCTAATGGCTAAAAGCTGAAGAACGGGAGGACCTAAGGGTACGAGGTGCAGCAAGTCCTGAATATGAATCTCACTAACGACGGGCCGACAATGTTGTTGCAGGTGGGAGTGCTGACTAGACGACGGTGCGTGCTAAATTCTGAGAGGGGCGGGTCGACATGGACCTTTTGAACTACAGATATAGGTATGTATACATGGTGGCATGGTAGTAGTATGCGCAGTTCTAATGTTAGTGGTGAAGGAGTCTGCGTTGCCGAAGGCTAGAAAGATGCATGTTTGCAAGTTTACGCAGGGTAGATGGGAGCGATGTCGAATTGGAGGGCGGAAAAGGAGGAGGGGATTGAGTGTGGCTATGCTTGGTGAAGAGGCGTCGACGATGTGTGGGGAGTGAGACACGGTGGTTGGTCTAGATCGTGGATCGGGATATGATGACATGATGGATGGATGGATGGATCAGTGTTGAGACAAGTTACTATGTATGGACTTATGGTTGGGTGAGGGTTGGGTGGTGAGTGAGGCAGTGAGCTGATGGCATCCGTATTTATGTACAATGACGATGAATATGCCTATTTGCACTGGAATGCAAGTGAATATTTGGCGAGATAGAGGCGCAGAGGCGTAGAGATGGAGAGACGCAGAGTGAAGGAACTTTCATCCCTTTACAAAAGCAAAACACAAGGTAGGTACTCCGTCAGTGATGGTACATTCATCCAGTCAGACTCTGTAGGGCTCCGTATAGTGTGGGAATTTAAGGGGGGGGAGAAGCCCGTACTGCTGCACCCAGCTGGATGTGCAAGGGTGAGTTGAGGCGAGTCGCGAGGCGAGATGCGCAAGAGTGGGTACTCAGTGGGCTCTGGCGGGATGGGGTTTGTTCTGAAAATAGCCGCGACTTCTCGAGGCTAGCCGTTTGCACTCTGCACAAGGGGGGCTACGGTGCACTGGCGAATGGGCATCGGTGGTCTACGAGGCCAAGACGAAACCGCCCCTACGTAACTTACGTGCTGGTCGCTTTCACGTTTTACGTGGTAGGGCGGATGGTCTTTTCTCGTATCTGCGTGCGTGCCCTCGCTGGCTCACTCGGAGGTGGCCCGGTGGTCTAACCCGCCCTCGCGCGGTCCGCCGCCGCCGTTGAGGATTTCCGTTGGCGGACGGGGGGACCATGGAAGTGGATGGGCACAGTAGCGCATGTGGGATGGGCTGAGGGAACAGCACGCGTGTGTCGAGATGTTGGGTGGTGGTATATGGGCGCTCTGTGATGGATAACGGTCCTTTGGGGGGGGAGACGACATTTATTATACAGCATAGTAACACAACACGGCAGTCCGTCCAGTAACGTGGCACCGACGTAGACGTACGTAGTCGCAATAACACTGCAGGCAGGGACAACGAACGGGAGTGGGGGAAGCCGGTGGAGGACAGGATGAAAGAGGGCGCGGGTGACGGATGGACGCGTCGATGATGACGATGCGCCAGTACGAGTAAGCGGAGCCGACATTTGCGGTTGTTGACGGCCTCGCTTGGTGCCTCGGGACGACTCCTAGCCGCGGAGTGTGGCTGTGGCTGGGCGCTCGCGATGCTGACCACGAGGGTTCGCGGGAGCGCTGGGAGGCAACGGGCTCCTTGCATCTGTTGTTGTTCCGTGGGAATAACGCTTGCATTGCAACGGGCCCCGTATGGCGATCATCTCGTACCGGGCCAGAGAGGGCAGCGGCCGGTGTTTTCCCTCCATGCCTGTCCAGCTAAACCCCGTCCCTCCGGCCAGGGCCACAAAAAGGTACCCACGTCGCGCGCCATGACGTACAGACGTCAGGCAGTGTTAGTCCCTAAAAACTGCCGCCTCCAGCACTTCAGGACTGTAGTACAAACACAGCACTGTAGAGTGGCCTGTCGTCTCGTCTGTACTTGGTAGTGTGTCGCCTGTCGCAGCCCATCTTGCGACCATCCAGGCACCTGGACGGCACCGGCGAGTACCGGCGTCGGGCATTCTTCAAGCCCGCTGCCTCCTTTACCTTAGTTCTTACGGGATGCATAGAGATCCGCGGGCCCTTGCACGCCGTCAATGAGAACTTGGGGGGCTGCGGCGGGAGGGAAACATGACAGGGTTCATCTCGAAAACATAAAACGGTAAACCCAAAAGACAAAAGAACACAACACAAAACATAAAAAAAAACATGCCAGCCATGATTTCTCCTCCAAGGGGACATGGGGGCATGGGTACGAGGTCAGCACCAAGAAAAGCGTCGGGCTGGTACCTTGGCTAGCGCCTGGGCGTTGCCATCAGCCACAGTCGCAGGTAACGCAAAAAGGTGTCCAGCTTGTCCAGCTTGTCCAGCGCTGCAGGGTTCTGGTACCTAGCTTTCTCTGCGCCCGTGGAGCCACTTGGAGGAGCCTGGGCGCAGCTCGGCCACCGGCAGGGCCGCTAATTTTACCCGGTGCCTTCGGAGCGCAGCAGTAGTGGCGCGCCCAAGTTCGAACAGCGAGCGCGTTTGTGTCCGGGTGTCTAAAAAGTTGGTCCCAGTGGGCGGGGCGGAGGTTTTGGGGGGGAGAGGGGGGGGGGGAGACACAGAGAGGTCCCTGGAACGCTGGGGCCCTAGGGGAGGGGCTTTGGGCGGTTCCAGGCTTTCCAGGCAGTGCAGTGCAGCGCAGCGACAGCTTGGGCCCGATGCTCGGTAGGTCTGCTTACTTTCCTTAGCCCGACCGTCTTCTTTTCCTTCCTTCCCTTATCCAAGCATCCAAGCCAAGGAAGCAAGCACACACACACACACACCTGACACCCACTCACACTCTCCCACACCCACTCTGGACGGCCGGGGTTTGATTTCGTATCTCGACTCTCTCGTTTTTGTCGCCTTCCCTCTTTCTCTTTCTTTCTCTCTCTCCTCTATCGTCCTCTTCTTCGTATCCTCCTCCTTTCGCTTCACCCCTTCCGTCCTTCTTTCCGCCCCGAACTCTTGCGGTCGCCCGCTCTCCGAAGCTATTCCCGCCTCACCACCCCGATTCACCACTCCCGAGATTCTGACGTCCCTCACGCTTGCTGCAATCCCTCCCAGCGGCCTTCGACTCCTCCAGCAAGATGCCCGCCGCCTGAATCCTTCCGCCGACCCGCCCCCCTCAGATTTTCTCCCCCCGGCCCAGCCCTCGCAAGCCTCCTCATTTGCCGTCTGCAGCTTCGCCTTCGCTATCGCCCATTACTCTTTTCTTTCTTTCATAGCTTCTGATCGCATTCGAAACATGCATCCCAGCGCTGGTGGTGCGCGCTCGCTTGACCACCACCACTGTCGTCACCACCTCCCCCACGATCACGATAGTCACCCCAGTCAGAGTGAGCCGACAAGGCGACATGCGGCACGCCCCTCGATCTCTAAACCGTCTGGCTCTGTGCCCACGACACTCGCTACTGCCGTAGATTCTGCTCCATCCTCCTTTGTTGCGCTTCCCCAGCGCCTTCCACGCTCGACCATGGGCACCAGTTCTAGACGCAGGGCATGGCCCCCTCGACTATCTACCGTATCACGACTCTCCACGAACCTCGTTCTCGTTATTTTCCTTGCTGTACTCGCCATCTCCCCCACCGCCGCCGTTCGAATCCCCATCCAGAACTGCCTCGACGAATCATATCGCAAAAGCGACAACCATCCCCTACAATGGGTCCCCTTCGAAATCGATGCCGTGTTTGACACCAAAAACGACAGCCATAACCTCCGGGTCATCGTCTGGGGAAATGTAACAGGTTCCCAGAACGTGGCCGACCTTCCAGCTGCGGGGAGCGCGTACTGGACCAACGACAATGAAACCAACGGCAAGATCATCCGCAGCTCCGACCTCGAGTCCACAAATGCCAAGGCGACGACGCTTATCCGCAAGGTGAACTTCTTGTCTTACGAGCCATGGAGAGACGCCGTAGATTTCTGCGAGTCGGGTTTGGTAAACGGCACCTGCCCATTGTCTCCGGTCTTTGACACCACAAACTTGTAGGTTCCCCCTCACAGTCCCTCCCACGCCGTGGTGAGTTATTGGATAAAGAAGTGATAACTGATGCTCTCTGAAATAGGTCGATGCCTTATGCTTTGCCCTCGATTAATGCTACACACGATATGTTTTCATCTTACGCCTTCGCCTCCATTGACGCCAACTTCCTAATCATATATGGCAATGCGGCCGCTACGGATATTGGATGTATCTCTGCAATCATCACGCCCGATCTCGGCGGCCTCGCGTGGCTCCTTAAGTTCCTGCCACTCGTCATTCTTCTCTTCACGGGATTTGCAATCCTCCTTTCCGCGATTTATAGCCCCTGGGGTTCGTCCGACATTTTTCACTGGACCTCAAATTACGGCCGCGATGCGGATCTGCTCCGGTTGGTCACCCCGGGATTCGGCGACTGTTTGCAGTATATCCAATTTGTGGCCTTGACCGGCGGGCTCACTCTCGACTATCCTGGCTTCTACCAGCCCATTGTCAGTCAGATGGCCTGGTCGACCCTCATGTTCAATGAGAGTTTCGTTGCCGGAGCCCCCCCATGGCAGAGTGTCGTTGATGGCATCTATATCACCAATGCTACTTATGGGCTCCAGGAGGTTGGCCAGCTGGTCGGCATGGCTGAGGTTGAGGATGCTTGGGCTGGTATGATGATCTGGCTGTGTGTCTGCATCGCGAGCGTCACCGTCCTCATCCAGGCCGGATTTCTCATCCAATGGCTTTACCGCAAAATCAGAAACACCCCCGAGGAAGACCTGCGCGCCAAGAACATCCCCTTCTCCGTGGGTAACGTTGTCCGCATCGTCTTCATCTTCTTTCTGCTACCCATTGTGGCGCTCTCTTGCTTTCAGCTCGTGGTTGCAGGCAGCTCGCCTGCCTCCACTGTCGGCCTTGCCGTAGTCACCATCGTTCTCCTGATTGTATTTGCCTGCTACCTCTTTTACCTCATCATCAAGACGCGACCCAAATCATTTCTCTACGATGATCTCCCGACTGTACTCCTGTATGGTCCGTTGTACAACACGTACTCCGACGAGGCCGCCGCCTACGCTCTTATTCCGGTGCTCATCACCTTCATCCGCGGCGTCGCCATTGGTGCTGTTCAACCCAGCGGTATCGCGCAGGTGGTGCTGCTCGCTATCTGCGAGGTCATCCAAATCCTCACTATTCACGCCTTCCGTCCATTTCAGTCTGCAACGTCGATGAACGCTTACCACACCCTATTTTGCTCATTGCGACTCATCACCATTTTGTTAATGGTTGCATTCTTGCCCTCCCTGGGCGTCACCGAGGGGCAGAAAGGGTGGATTGGTTACGTCATCTTGGGAGTTCACGGCGCCGCTCTGATTTTCGGCTTCTTCCTCAACGCTCTTCAGACGATCGTTGAGGTTGTCGCACGAATGCTGGGTGCCGGCGGAGACGACCTGCAGGGTCAAACCCGAGGAGGATTGTCCAAGATCTTCGGCATGCGGCAGCTGTCACGTCGGGTTACGCATCGCGCTGGCCCTTCACGAGCCAGCCAATTGTCTACTACCGCAATGCTAGATGCCGATGACAGCGGCAAGTCAGGGTACGTCATGCCAAGTGGGAGAGTACGAAGCGAGTCTGGTGCAAGCCTGGGTGGAATGCTTGCGCATCACAGGCAGAGCTCGGCACTCGATAGCATCGACGCCTACACTGGCATGCCGCGCAATATGGACAGCGGCAGCTCGTACATGCCAGACACACCCGGTGAGGCGAGTACATTTTCCTTCCTCCCTTCGCCCACCGCCGCACGCCACCATCCCTCTACATCGATTACCGATCCCTCCGAGGTTCCAGGCCCATACTATCGACCCCGCGCGACGCCGCCGTGAGACGCTCAACGACTCGATACACTCGGACATGCCGGCCGGCTCTGTCAACGCGGAGAGCAAACGATTTAGCCAGACTGGAGCTGGAACCCCAGCCGAATCAACTGATATGGGTGCGGAGATTTCCCGCGGTGCAACTCCAGCTCCTCCTGGTGCACACTCTCAACTCAGCTTCCCCCCGAACCGCCCCGATTACGCGACCCGTGAAGTCGACTTTTACTATGGTGTTCGCGGTCCGGCTCTCAACGCAGATGGACCTGGTAGGAGGTTGGGAACTGGCCCGGCAGATCCCACAGGACCTGTTGCCACGGCATCTGGATGGATACGGAACATGTTCGGTGCTAAGACGAAGGAGAAGGGCAAGGGATTTGAAGTCGTCAGAAGCGCAAGAGCACCTGCAATGATGGCACGGAACGCTGCCCTCAACGGCGAGGCCCCGCCCGAAGGTATTCCCGTGGCCATGGGTGTGCTCCGGAACGGCCCTATCGATTCAGACGATGAGGACGAACCTCCAAGGCGCTCACCAAGACATCACGAGGGCGACCTGCTTGATGACAATGGTGACCCACAAGACTCTGAGCCTGAGAGCCCTATTGCTGAGCGGGCACGTCGCTCCTTCGGCGATGGCGAGAGGTTCCCAAGGGAACCAACCAGGGCCTTGTCGAAGAAACCCCACAATGCTGCGCTCCGCCAGGTCGCTGCTGATATGGATCTTCCCGATATTCCGCGCAAGAGCTCAAAGCGGGCTTCTGGAAGTCACGAACGACAGGCCCCAGCACCATTGCTCAGCCTTACTATGCCTGGATCCAACCTCTCATTCGATAAGCACATGGGAGGGTCTGATTCTGCAAGTCAGAACTCCAGTCGACACCGGGCGACCTTGTCCGCATCGTCACGGCTCCCGTTTGAGCGCACGGGATCTCAGAAGCGGTTGTCATCCAACTCATCCATGGAATTCCCTGGCGAATTCACCCAGGTGGACCTCCAAGGAGGACGAGAGGAACGGCCTGCCAGTTTCGGCAGGGTGCCACACCATAGCATCAGCAAGGTTGACCCTTTACACCGTGAGGTCGACCTTCTTGGCAGCTCTGCCGAGTTAGTGGTCGATGATCCTCCCCGGCCACGAACATGAGCCGACATCACACCAAACCATGACTGATTACATCAGTATACCACACAACCTGCTTAGGGAACAGGTTCTTTCCTATATCAACCACCACTATCTATCACTCGATTTGCACCTGAAGCAGGTAGCAGCATAATGTTTTCTTTTTGTCTTTTGGGTGGCTCCAATGTACACGATGTATAGAACTACTCGCACACACAACACATGCACTTTTGCATGCTCACTCGCACCGCCCCCATGCGAAGCAAAACGTGCCTTTTAGCCAGGATCACGGCCGTCGCAGAAATCTTGGGTCTCGGCTATGGAGGACCGAAAGGATTAGGCGTTTATTTCTGGGTTATTATTTTGAAACTTATTTTTTTCTTGCGGGCGGTTTAAGAATGTCCATACTAGCGTTGGCGTAACAAAAAAGCTGGGGCAATAGGAAAGGGATTTGGAGGAAATGAGAAGGCAATGGAAAGCACAGCACAGCGATGGTTGGAATCATTTCCGTGGGATTTAGGCTCCCTTGCTGAGTGAGTTTTTGGATGTGACTTGAGTTGGATATTGTTCCCCCAGGAGAGTAGTGGGGGTTCATGGTTTCACGTCTGACATCGATGAGAGTAGTAATGATATGCCTTGTAATCTTATATAATCTTGATCAGTGGGCTTCATTCCATTTATTTCCAGGTCCGTCTCTGTCTCGTAATAAAGATCCAGCACTTCAGCTGCTCATGGGGTATCACAACCTGAAAGTCGTGTGCCTACACGACGTCCAGGCTCATCAAGCCATTTCACCAAACACGTTTTCAGCCAGCATCATCCTCTCCCCGTCCAAGTTATCCTCAGACCAATTCGTCGTCGTCTCATTTCACATTGACAAATCCGATGCCAGACCGGGCTTTGCGCGCCGCCGCCTTAAGGGCCTGCTCCTCGACGTCGGTCCACTTGACGCTCAGCTCGTCCCATTTTTTGCCGGGCGTGTTGTACTCTTTGCGCCACTGGGCTTGGACCTGCTGAAGGCGCGCCATCTCGCGTGGGTCGCCAGAGCCGCTGAAGATGATGAAGGCGGTGCATGGCGGGAGAGATTCGTGGATGCGGGTGAGGCGCTCGGTGAGACGTACTAGGGCCTGTTCGAGTGGTGACTTGTCCTGGCCGGAGCCGTTGACATCGTCTTGAGGAGGACCGCCGTCGCTAGAGGAGTTGTCCACGCGATTTCGGTTCCACCAGCCCTGGAGGGCCTCAAGTTCTCGCATTCGCGCCCACACGAAGTCGACGCCTCCCCCGCGGATCTCTAGGCCGTCGTCGTCACCCTTGACGGCCCGAATCACGTTGTTAGTCACATCCTCGTCCGTCTTGCATCCCAGCTGATACGTCGCGCCGGCTCCTGCGCCCTTGGACGGGTCACCCCAGTCGATCGCAGCACTCGTCTTTCCAACCTCGAGGCCACCAACCTCTCCACCTTGGGCCTTGTAGGCAGTCCCTGCTCGCGCCAACCTGCGGAAGAGGTTCTCGCCCTGGGCGTCAGAAGTTCCCCAAGCCTTGCCCTTCTCGCACTTCTGTTTGACAAGATCCAGGCAGGTCTTGGAGTCCTCGATGCTGTCATGTCCGCTGGCGCCGCCCTTCTGGACTTCTCGAGACAGGTACTTCTGCGCGAGGTACTTGAGAGAGGATTTGAGGGGGGGTCCTCTGGGGTGCGGGTAGATGATGGAAGTGTCGACAATAAAGGGGTGGGTGAGCTTCAGGGCCTTGGTGTCCGATTCCAGTGAGTGGCCCACCATGATGGTGTGAGGGTTCAAGATGTCGAGGAGCTTGTTCTGAATATCGCGGAGCGTTGTCGTTACAGGAGCAAGCATCTCCTCTGTAATACCGGAATATTGGGTGACGTAGTCGGTGATGGGCTTATCAGGCTTGACCAGCTCGTCGAGAACCACTTCGCCAGACCAGTCCACGACGCTAATGCGCGTCAGCGAGAATTCGTTCTCGCCAGTCATGCACATCTCGCAGTCCAGGGCCAGAACGTCTCGGCCTGCGGTAACGCTGCCTTGCTGGATGTCCTTCTCGGGCACGTCTCCATCCTCCAGCTTGTCCACCTTTGTGACGACCCATCCCTCAGGAGCGACAAACTGCTCCTTTTGCGGGCCTTCCGGTAGTAGGGCTGGGTGGACGAGATATCCGTTGTCGGCCAGGTCGTCGACTGTGCAGAGGAATTCAGTGATGCGAGTCCTCTCATTCCTCCATCCTTGGGGTTCGGACGCAGGTCTAACGCCAGCTTTTTTTGTTGTTCTTATCCTTGGGAGCGGGCGCGGTGAGAAACGCAGCCAAGGGAGAATGCATCTTTCCATGCCTGTCATCGCCTGGCGTCTTAACTGGCCAGAGATGTGGAAACATGTCTGCAAAAGGTTGCAATGCCTCGGGGAGGGTCTCCTTCTTCAACGGCCGGGGATAATAGTCGTCGGGCGTTGAATCGGAGCTTTCGCCCTTGGGAGAATCGCTACTGTAGGCGGAGAAGTCGACGGATGCCTTGAACATGGCCTCTTCAAGGCCAGGCAGCATGATGGTAACGATCTTTCGAAAGGCGGGGCGATGGGTGATGCCTACCCACTGAGGCCCTGGACCATCGGCGAAAATGTAGGTGACGAGGTCGCGGAGGTTGGAGAGGTTGATCTTGGATTGCAGGCGCGCATTGGGGGAGAAGGCGATAGTCGGGTAGTTTTTCTTTCCAGGCTTGGGCACTTTCTTGAGCTTCTTGTTGGGTCGAGTCACGACCTGCCAGCCGCCATCGTCGTCGGCGTCATCGGCGTCGTGAGGCATTGCGCGTTTGAGGCTGCCGTCGCTCTGGCCTTGGGGCTCCGTGTCGTCGGCCTGGGCCTCTGCGACGACGAGTTTGGTCTCATCGGGCTGCTTCGCGCGCGGGGAGGCATCTTGAGGCTTCGCGGGACGGACCTGGGCGCCTGGTTCGGCGGCGGGCGAAGGGTTTCCTAGGACGGTAAGGGCATGTTCGGCGGTGCGCTTTGATTTTCTTCCGGACTTCTTACCCATGGCGACTGCTTGAAACGCGTGCGAGCAATGCGCACCGTCAACAAAGATGGCAGTATACGGTGAGCGAAGTGTGCTTGGGGAAGGCTGCGAAGTTGTAGATGCAGGACCCTGCACTGTACTTGCTGCGCTTGAACAAAAAACTTCGAGGCTGGCTGCAAGCGCATGCAAGGACGCGGTACGTACCGCAAGTTCCGTTCCTTACGTGCACTGGTTCGTCAACGGCGGCAAGCGGGTCTCGGGTGGATCTTGCCGTTGGAAGGCTGGCACCTCTTGGCCAATCAACACCACAACACCCTTGCACTGGTCCGTGAAGCTCTTTACGCGCTTTCTGGCCGGTGACGCGACAGATGCCAATTGCACAGACAATCAGGAGCGTGACCGCCTTGTCGACGACACAACATTTACTGGTGGGGTGCTGAATCCTTGCTTGGGTAGCTACGTCGAATTTCCCACGTCTGTTTTACATTTTCTCCTTTACAACTCCGTATCCGTCCTCCTGGCATCTCTGCGCCTGCTCCAAACCATGGCCATTGCCGCCATCAAATGCGCCAAATGCGGTGTCAAGTTGGGCACCGTCGACAATCTCTGGATCCAGCTCGGCGACAAGTACCTCGCTCAGGTCTCCGACGTCAACGATCATCCGGACCTCGAGACAAGGTCCAGGGCCATGCGGATGGGAGAGGCCGACACCATTCTGAAGGGCTGGTAAGTTATGGTCCCAAAAGTACCTCTCAAATACATGCTGATCAGCGCCGTTTATTACGAACAGCAAACTTCAAGACATTGCATGCTCCTCGTGTAGTACACTGCTTGGTACACGATGTGTGAAGAGTCCCACCAATCACGTTCTTTACGAGTAGGTTGCTTCATAACGCGTTTCGCATTCCCTATCATGACTAACTTTTCGAAGTGGACAATACATCTTCCTCATCAAATCAGTCAGTATCAAGTCAACTGTCGACGGACGCCGCAGGGTTGAGCCCAAAATCCAACACTCTCTTTCATGGACGGTTGACACCACTACGGCAGACGTAGACGAGCCCAGCTCTCCATCAGCTGGGGACCAATCTTCCCCAGCTAGCGATCACTCTTCTCCAATTAGGGATCCATCTTCCCCAGTTAGAGATCAATCTCCTCCACCTGCGGATCAATCTCCTCCTGGGAATCAATCACCTCCCCCTAGGGACTCATCTCCTCCACCTGCGGATCAACCCTCAGAACCCTCTTCGCACCAAAAGCGCCAGACAGAGGCATCAGCCCTCGAAACTGCCGACGATACGCAGCGTGAGTTTGTACTAGACTCCGAGGTGGCATCCGCCTTTCGATCTGTCCTGTCGTACTTTGAGCGGGAACTCGATAAAGTTCACGGGGACATTCGCGCCATACGCCGTGTTGGAGAGAAGCAGCGGAAGAAACAGGATGCTGCTGTTCAAGATGAGCTATCCAAGACCAAGGCAGAACTCGACCAATTAAAGGAGGGAAACCTGCGCCTCAGGGAGGAACTGGTAAAGACGAGGCAAGTTGCGAGGGAGGCTGGTGAAACAGCCAAAGAACTTGCATCGGAGCTTTCATTGTTGAAAGGAGATATCGGGCAGCTGAGGACTGATCTAGACCGCCGCAACGTCTTTCAGTTCGTTGGAAGAACTCACATGAAACGATCATCCTTACTGAGGGATGGTGACGACGATTCTACCAGCAACCCCCCAAAACGCGTGGCCATGACACCGGAATTCGCTAGCTCAGGCGGCTCACAACACTCTTCTCCCACAGCCAGTGCGATTAAGAGAAACGGACTTTTGAGCCGCCCAGCCCGACGGTCCTCAGGGATATTCGGAGAACAAAAGGTCCAAGATGAAGAAGCAACGCAAGATGAAGAAACAACGGAGGCCAAGGATAATTGAGGGCGAAAGTTCCTCGTCTCTCAGTCATGCCCCGACGTTTGATCCTATGCGCCAAAGTCGGTCATGAAAATCTCATGACCTAGACTCGCCAAAGCATCGATCTGCTTGAGAACGGCATAGTCGAAAAATGCCCTGGACTGATCACTGCTTGGATCTTGTCTCCAAGCATTGATAAGTGAAAGTTCCTGATCCCGGCCCGGCAACTGGTCGATGTCGCTTAGCATTTCCCTTGCTGAGACAGAGAGCTCCCACTCTTCAACATAGCCTTCGGGTGTCTGCTGGATGATCATGTGAAGCAACATCTGACACAAGGATACTTGGTCAATTTCTTGCAGAGTCTGAAGGGCTTTCTGGTCGAAATTCCCCTTGGACACCATGGCCTTGACGGAAGCGCTCAGGGCAGCCGCATCAGCCGCTGTGTTGGCAAGCAACTTGCCGATCAAAAAGAGACCCTTCGCCCGAACAGGATGAAAGGGAGCCACGTATCGGTATGGGTCACAGAACGTGGCCACATAACATGCTGTGGCCAAGGCGTACACGAAATTGCCTTCCTCTGCATAGTAGATGGATATCTCGGTCAGCACCTGGGGCAGCGGCGACACCCCCCAAAAACCTTCGCGGACAAGCGGCTGACATTTTCGATATTGGATTTGCAAATATCTTCGGCGTTCATCAAGCAAGCTTGGAGTTTCTTTAGAGTCTATTATTTCGGCCGCATCCTCGCTGTATTTGTTTGCAAGCGCTGCTTTACTATTGCTAGTGGCCGCTGGGTGGCGTCGGAGTTTGGATAGGTCGGATACCAGGCTTGCAAGGTTCAAGTCGATGTTAGGAGACAGGGCGCACACCTGATAAATGTTGAAGTCTCTTGAACATCTGGGGCATTGGCAGGTGAAGTTGTACGGAGACAGTGCCTCTCTTCGCTTGGATAACGGATATGTATAGTCTAGATTGAGTAAGATAAGAATAGATGATCTGATGAGCATGCGTGGACAAGGACATACCTGTGTACGAAATTTGAATCTCATCCCCAGCTTGAATCGGCGATTCTGCCCTGAGGATTGCTTTTCTCCCGATGAATTGCACCATGGCATTCGGGATACAGGAATGGTTGGCCATGGCGAGTGTGGGCTCCAGAAAGATACCCACCTGGCCGAGATCTGCGTCGTATCTATGAAACGCATTCGTCTGGATCTATGGCAATCGTGAGCCTTGATTTTGAGTGAACGGGGTGTTTTTAAGAGCCATACCTTACACAGCAGCCCAACCGCCTTCTGGATATTCTCTTGCGTGGTCCCCAAGCCCGCAAAGGCACTCGCGCCCATGGCCATCATCTCCATGTCCGCCCAACGTCCACTCTGCCTCCACGCCTCAACATTGCCTTCGAGCGTCTGCAGAGCATCCCCAATCTCGCTCTTCAGCAGCGCCTGCACGACGGCCCGCACGGGCGTGGGCAAGCCGGGGCGGCCCTGGGCGGCGACGCGGCGCAGGACCTTGCACTCCTTGGAGTGGACGGCGGACCAGGCGGCGCTCTGGCACGCCGAATCGCAGTAGGCGGCCGCGTGGCAGCGCGAGCAGGCGCGAGGCGTGCCGGGCTTGAGGCAATGCGCGCAGACGGACGCGAGGTGCGAGAGCGCGGGGAGGAGGATCAGCGGCGTGAAGGGGAGGATGGTTGAGCCTGGCGGGAAGGATTGCGCTGCGTAGAGGGCGCGGCCTTTGGTGGCGTGGGGGCGGACTTGGATGGCGGGGGACGGCGACATCTTTTGTTGATCCTCTCACTTCTGTTGCGAATTTCGAGTAGACGACTGTCTGGAATTGTGCTGTTGTGGTGGTTTAGAGAGTGTAAGGGCACATGTGTTGCTGGTGTTGATGAGATGCAGCGGTAACGTGAAATTCTCTTCACACTGGGTGGGTGATGAAGCTCGGCAGGCCACCAACGCACCCGCCGTTTTTACGACAGACCATCTAGGTAATGTAAGCAAACATGGACTGTCCAAAACTATATTGAAGGCTTGTATTTCTATTTTCTTTGGCTCAAAGAGACGGACGGGGTAAAATCTACATGTTCGAATGTTTTGGGATGTGTGGTCCTAACAGTCGTCCCCAAGCCGCATCACAAACTCATTACTGATATCCAACTCTATAGTTCCCCATGACGAGGCGCACTCTTCCCGCTCTTTCGTGCTGCGGTCAGCCGATTGTGCAGGTCCTTGCTCCAGTGGCCGCTGTCCCGCTTGTTCGCCTTCATTATCCTTTCCACGTGGTAGTCCCAGCAGCCCTCCTCCGTCTGGCCTTCGGCCGTGCTGCACCGGGCATCGCTGGACTTGGGCGTGTTAGGCCACTGGCCCAGCTTTGCGCCCATGTCCTCGTCCAGGAAGGTGTCGAGGACCAGTTGGCCGACCTTTCGCTGCGCCGTGGCCCACTCCTTGCCCTCGGGAACCAGCACCTCGAGGAGGTTCCGCATGCCAGCGCTCTTCAGGAACTCGGCCCTGACGGAGTCGCTCTTGATGAGGCCGTTGATGGCGGCCACCTTGGCCTTGGCCTTGGAGGCGGGGACTTTTGCGTCCTCGCCGGTAACGAGGTCGGACGGCATGAAGCTCGAGTAGAAGGCCTCACTCAAAGGCTTGCCATTCTGGGGGCATTTGAACTCCATGATGTTCGACCATTCCTTGGTCACCTCCTTCAGGGCAGTCGGGTTGTTCTGCAGCGCGCCGGCTAGGATGGCCGCCGCTTGCTGGTCCCGAGGGGTGGCGCCGTCGGCCGAGGGAACTCCCTCATCAGCCATTAAGCAGAACAATCCCTTCAATACGGCTGGGTCCTCGGTAATCTTCAGACCGTAGTAGATGTCGTGAGACAGGTCCTCCATCCCTTCCAGCGCGACATCAAACACCTTGCCCTCGTGGCTACCGCCGCTCTTCAACATCTTCATGGCCTGGAAAAAAGGCTCCGCCTCAAATTCCGGTTTCGGCTCCTTGATCTTGCCGACTGTCTCATACTTCGGCGCGCCTCTGGGGACAGGAGGGGCGTCGGGCTCTTGAGGATCCACCACGACAACGGCTTGGTCCACAGGCAAGCCCTCCAGCGAGGGATCGACCTCGTCGGGAACATTAATCTTGGCCTCCTTCTCACCTGTCCAGATGTTCAGGCGGACGTGGAGGCCGTTGGGGAGTTCCTGGTCTTCGCGAACGGTCTGGAACTCGTCCGTTGGTTGAAACACGCGGGGGTAACATTCGTCTGGGTTGGAGGTGTGGCAGATGAGCTCAACATCTGCCGAGGGCGAAGGTTGTGATGAGGAAGACGCCTGGGCTGGTGCTGCGAGGATGCACAGCAAGACGCCAAAGATCATGGCGAGGAGGAACGGCAAGGTCGTTGCCTTTGCCCTTGAGGGAACCATCTTTGTGAACCTGAAAATTCGCTACCCGCTTCGTCAACCGAATGTGCGGTGAGTTGTCGGAGGGCTGGAGGTTGAAGGGCGGTTAGACGTTGCACCCAGTGGGCGTCTTGGTGGTGGAGTCTTTCAGGGTGTTAACCTTGGTGGGAGGGCGAATTCAGGGCCTAGGTAATGTCGAGGGGGGTATCATGGGAGAATTGAGGGATGAATTATCGGCCAGCCAAATTCAACTCAAAGGGGTTATAAGGGAGTATGGTTGGTGCGAAAAGAACAGCGAATCCGTGATCATGAGTCAATCTGACGATAGAGGACACTTCATTTGGATGGATCGAAGTCGCTAGAAGTTTAGTACAATTGCAACTTGGCATCATCAGAGTGCCACTTGGGTAGATGAATTTTGGCACGTTCTTATTGGCCCAGAATTCAACGGTCACTTAGTCATTACTTCAATCACCAACTACCAGCCCCACCGTCGACCGCTGTAAGCCTCGGAGGGACCGGACTGGTCAAGGCAATGATGGTGACGCGAGTTGTCTTCGAGGAGCCCGCATGTGCACCCTTGAATCATTAGAAATTGTTTGGCCCAAGTCGGGTTCAATAAACAGGGCGGGCTTCCTTCAACGCATCCCTCACTCGGATGCCCGCCCTTCCAGGATAGGCGAAGGAGACGAAGGGACTCAGCATTGGGAATGTCTCAAGGCACCTCCCACCCTTACTTTCGAGGAGCACCAATAACTCTCAGAGAGTGGTGGGCTCCGGGGCTCAATGCAAGGTGTAAAAACCACTGCTGAGTTGCTGAAATCGGATTGCGCAAGAATTCGGTCCGTTCATGTGGACTTTGACGCACCATCAGGCGTCAATCTGCGGCGTGGCTGTTGGCGCATTATCCGGGGCGGCTGGGGACAGTCATACCATGAACCGTCTACCACCAAGTATAGAAGACGATGTTTCAGAATGACCTCAAATTCCTCAAATTAGTTCCGGTAGGGCGTCACGGGCAGACTAGTGAACGGGAAAGGATCATCTGTCGTCATGTTCATTCGAGGGAGGGGCTGGTGTAAGTGGGACATGTAAGGGCGAGGGCCCAGGTATAAGTTGGCACCAAGGAAGCAGGTAAATTAAGTGATATCAACAAAAAGAACAATCCACTTCACTTCAAACATCTTCAACAAATAAACCATGGCTTCCTTCAGACTCTCTCTCTGCGTGGTCTTCTTTGTCTGGGCCATGGGCATCCACGCCGCGCCCGCCATCCACCGCCACAGAGCCCTTCATGCTCAACTCATGCATCGGCATCACGCAAAGCCGGAGGTGCCTGCTCCAGCGCCCCATGTTCTCTTCGAGGCACAAGAGCAGCCTAGTGCGAGGGCAATTCCCGAGAGCTTTGATAGCTCTGCAGCCCAGAGTCAGGGTGTTTAGGATGGTCATGACCATCGATGCTTTGTTAATACTGCGACGCAAATTATGGGAATTCCAAGGTAGGTTAAAGAAGTGACGCGATTCACCAAAGAATTATTAACTCGAGCAGACAGGAACAACTGAATACGGCGGTACATGAGGATGGTTGTGATTTACAAAGGAACGGGTCAACACAAATCGTACTCTAATATGGTGGATTATGACGATGGAGGTGGGGTGGAAGGGAGTTTCTGGTGTCATTTACGATTTGGTGGTTTCAATGCCCATACTGGATAGTTAGATATTACGGAATGTTTAAACTTATGTATCTTGAACGAATATTTGCTCCGACATACAATTAAATAATAGCCAAAGTGTGAGCGTCTATTCTTCCATTCTCGCCATCATCTCATCACATCGAGGCCATCTCAAGGTACGTACACAGTTTCTTGCACACGCCGCACGGTCCAGACCCACTATCGCGCCGTTGTTGACCCGGGGTCCGTCCAATTATAGATACGGGCCAGGAGCTATGGTCAGGTCTCCTATCTGAACGTCAAGGCGTCAAGCAATTTCCGACACCTGACTTCAATGCTCCAAAAGACCACGAACCGGACCGCCGACCGCTGTGACGTTCCTTTCGCTTCGCGCATTCACTGAATTCACTCTTTTGGGATTGTCTCGGTGGATCATCTCACGGAAGCTCTCCGACTAGCTCTGTTCAAGCCAACACCCGTACCCGACTCCCTCGACGCCATCGCGTGGTCTTGCGACAGACCACCCCTCCCGACGCCATGCCCTCCCCCCGTCGAGTTCGCCTGCTTATGCTGGCAACCTTTTTAACATTCGTCTTCATCCTCTTCTATACCTCCGGATTCGACTCCGGCCACGATGCCGAGCTGCAAAACCCCCATGGTTTTATCCAGAAGACCAAAGACGCAATGCACGGTGGATCACGCGCAGGAGAAGCTGTACTGGACTCCCAGACCGGCCAGAAGGCCGGACATATTCCCGCCGATAAGGATGCCGATGGCGATGTCGACGATGATGACCGCGAAAATGGCCGCTCAGATGCAGGAGAGGCTGAAGGCTGCCGAGGTGCAGGCCAAGGAAAAGGCCAACCAGAAGGGCGGCTTGCGACCCGATGCACCCCGCCAGGTCGTTGGTGTTGGAAGCTCCGCAGACGGCCAGAAAGATGGCCAGACCGAGAAGACCGACAAAACTGAGAAGAGCGAAATTGGAAGCGGAAGTGGCAGTGGCAACAGTGACGCTGTTAAGTCAAGTGCGGAGGAAACTGAGGCGAGCAAGGAAGTGCGAGAGGCGCAATCCGAGCTCAGCTCAATCCTTGGAAAAGCCCCTGGTACGTGAAACGACAGACTTTGTGGCGGCACTCTGCTAACAACCATCCAGTTATCATCTTCTCCAAGTCCTACTGCCCTTTCTCGAAGCGCGCCAAAGGTATCCTGCTGGAAAAGTACTCCATCTCCCCCGAGCCCTACGTCGTCGAGCTCGACAAGCACCCCTTGATGACTGCTCTACAAGACCAGCTCGCAAAGAGCACTGGCCGGAGGACGGTCCCCAACATTATCATCAACGGTGTGAGCATTGGAGGTGCCGACGACATTGTTGCGCTTGACAACGACGACAAGCTGGTCGCCAAAATCCTGGAGCGCGGAAACGACAAGGTCCAGGTTTCCGAACGATTCGTGAAAGGCGGATCTATAAACTAGGAGCACATTAGTGTCATCTTCTTCTAATGCCTTTTTTTTCTTGTATTTGTACCTTGGGCACCCATACGACCAGCTACGAACGGTTTGGGTAGGACTGGAGTACCATGACGGCTGCCACCTGGGTGGATGGCAAATCATGATTGGAGTTTTTGGCGTCTGGGATTATGTATATATGAATCAGGGCGATGCGAGGTTGCGATTTGGAGGCCCTGATACACTAGTTCATGCACAATGTGTGTGAGAGGTTGGTCGAGAGGTGAAATGAAGATGTGTTTGGGAGGCAAGTGAGCCCGTGTACCTTGGGTCTTGACCCAAGTTTGTGCATCCGACGGTCATTCATGTTTCCTTCCTCCTTTATTGCAACGTATGATTGAAAGGAGCAGTCCCTCGCGCTGCTTACCGACTCCAACGCCCTCACGGGTGGACGGGATAATTATATGGACTCAGCAGGTGAGACCACCATAACTGCGACAGCCTAATAGTACATGTTCATGGAGTAGCTAGAGACCTAACATGACAATTACAGGGCACGCTATTCAGCCATCTAGCTCCACAGACTTTGGCCCCCAATTGATGTGGCCCTTGATTGATCACATGAGGTATTTGCGACAGTCTTCTCACTTTTGGCCCCCATAGGCAATGGTCAGTATGAGTGCTGGCCAGCCTTACCCTATTTACCATGGCAAGGCTCTTCCTTTATTATTTTATTCGCGCATTCACAATGAAGACATGGCAGCTTGCCCTGACAACGGCGTCACTGTTTTCATGCCTAGCCCAGTGCTCCTCCACACACCATTTTGATCGATTCTTCCCCGGCTGGAACCCATATCTACAAGATATTATCCACAACAACTGTTCAAAACAATTCGAGTCTTATCTGACCGACCACATCCGGCCTCCTAACAGCCCCTCATCCCTCATTACCCCGCTCATTGAATGCATCCTCAACAACTTTCCCGAGTTTCGCAAGACCGAGCTGGGCGCCAGCGCCGTCATCCTGGGCCTGCTGCCGACGATATTGCAGAGCCTTGGCAGCCGGACGGCTGAGTCGGCCGTGTTGGCCCGTAGGCGACCACTCCTGGCCGTCTTGCTGGCGGGAGGGAGCCCGGCTGTGAACATAGCCAGAGGGAGCGAGTTTGTCGAGACACTGGAGAAATACGTCGAGGGCAGAGAGGCGGAAGACACGATCCCCGGCGTGCGACTGGGCTTGCTGAGTCCGCATCTGCGGCCGTGGATTAGCCTCCTTGAATACCTGCTCGTTGGCGGCGCTGTTGCTAATATAGCGCATTTGACGTATCGGCTGGGAGTCAATGCCGTCGTGGGCTTCGCGCCCCAGACTACCTACCTGCTGCCTCTGTGGGCATTTCTGGCAGTGGTAATTCATCTCGGGGGTTCATTCGTTCTGCATTTGCGCGTCACGGTACAGCGTGCGAACGAATCCAAGTACCGCACTGGGAAGCAAGTAGATGGCTTCCCATCGTGGGTCCTTGAAGAGTTTATTCCCTGTGCTTTCCAGTCCCCGAAGTTCCTTCGATGGCGGCGGAAAGAAACCCTCTGGTTTCCCGTGTTCTCGTGGGTCTTGAACTTGGGGATCCTCGTCCACGTCGTCTTTGGCACCCTCGTGATGTCCAGTCTCCTCTTCTTCAGTGTGGTAGACTCAGTCATGATAATTGCTAGGTTTGTGGGCAGCGCCATAATTTGCAGAACTGTCGTACGGGTTGAGTTGGCTGGCATAGCGGAGAGTATGAGATATCAGGGCTTGAACGAGCGTCCAGAAGATGAGGTTGAACTTACTCCATAAATGAATGATATAATGTCATATTTGGGCATCTCTATACACGCTATTATCAGTGCCTCCTGTTAGAGTATCCATTCCACTTTTGACCTAATAGGTTAGCCATAGCTCAGAATGAAACACATAAACTAATGCCATTAAGCCAGATATAAGCAGAGAAATTTGATTTCGTTTCTCTAACCTTGATATCGTCAGACAGGTTAAAAACATACAGGAGTAGCAAACAAAGACCCACACGCTTAGTACCCACACTCAGTGCTAAGAGATGCAAAACATAATTCAATAGAGCTATTGCGCATGTAGATTTCTATAGTTCTTGTTCTAACCCTTTTATTTCTGACCTTGCTGACTGTTAGCAATAAGAGAATCCTACATACGTAGTGACCCACTTCCTTCTGTTTAAACCTTGCCTTTAAGCCTCTATGGTAAAATATATTATGAATAGAACTTACCGTTCAGACACCAATCTAGCATTAACTATATCCTTTCCACCGTAAATGAAGTTGAGATAGCTGAGACTACCACAATCGTTGGTGGAGATCGCAATGCTCTTGCTGAGCCCGACGTCTTCAATCATCTCGACGAACTTGGTTTAGAATATTGATGAATAACTTAAGCCAGGGGATGGAAACCAAATTTCTCAGAATTTCAGCGCGGCTACAAACTACCAAATGGTAGCCCCCATGCCAGAAAGCACAAGACATTGGTTCACATCTTCGTTGACAAAATTGCCAACTCGCCTAGCGTCACCACTGGTTGGCCGAACATTCTGGGGAAGAGTTGATCGATATAAGCTCAAATCAGTATTCGTTCACACCCTAACTTCAAATTATGTACATATTGACCATGACTGAATCTCGATTGTGATCCCAGGCTTTTGAAGGATAGTTCAGAATAAATCCAACCCGTTTGTACACAAAGTCACTCTCTGGACCTCTTCCTGTTGCCGAGTCAGGTCCTTCATGTCTGCTTTTACCAATACCAATGCGCAATCATCGTCATATGCGTTCTGCGTCCAGGTTTTGGTGCAAAATCGAAGACAAAAGAAGTCTTCAGACGCGAGCTTCCGAAGAAGAGACCGATGGTCTGGCCGCCTAAACTCCAAGGTCTTATCATGGCCATCTTTCTTAAGCCGGACGTTACCATGTGTTATCAAAAGGCCAACCTTTAGAGTTGTGCCAGTGAGAAAGATATGGCCAGACGTAACCGCTCCAAATGGACTGAGGTCGCTCATGCTACACCTAGTGCGATTGAAGTCGACCTGTACAAAGGACTGGGTTGTTTCGAAGGTAGCGAACCCCCAGGTTACACCTCGGTTGACGCTGGCCCAACTCCAACTCGGTGCGATGTATCCGAGCTCGTTGTCGAGGTTTTGGGCTTCGTTGGTTTCTTCTTCGTCGGGTACCACCGGAGGTGGTTCAAGAAATCCGTTCCCCAGAGCCCAGCAAAATATCTCCCAGTTTGCCCATTTGCCCATCTGGACGCCAAACCACCTATAGCAGGAAGGCGGTCAAGTTCGTTCTTAATGTCCATCAGAGAGTATTGGACAACCAGATCTCGCCAACGCTCGTGATGATTCGCAAATTCGCCGTCGTCTTCGTTAAACGTGACTCCTTTGTAAAACTCGGAATCATCAGAGGGCCGGTAACTCGTGCCGCCAGTCACATGCTTGTGACCGGTTTTGAGAATGCGACGATGCGGAAGCAAGGGGTTATCTTCGTATTTGAAAAGCACTCCACACTCGCAGTCGATCCCAGTTAAGCAATCAAAAATAGCCTCGTCTTTTGTGAAGTGTAGGATTCGAGTACCCAGAAGTTTCTCTTGGAAGCACCAAGCACGCGGGTAGTGGATGTCGTGTGGCAATTTAGATGAGCCCGTGAAATCATCGATATCGTAGGGTCCCCATTTAAACTGGTCATGTGAGTTTGACTGGCGTGCGTATACCTCAAATGGTTTCCCAGTTGGATAAGTCCCGGATATAGTCGCGAACTGTTTTCTCTGAAAAAGACAGCCTCCGTCATCACCAACTGATCCGGTTGCAGCAATAACCATTTCGGCATGGCTGTAAATGGAGGCAATCTCAGCTGCTTGAATCTCCCAATCTATTTCACCGTCTTCAACGATGCACAGCGCGTCGATCCAGATATAGTGGATACTCAACTTCCTGCTAATTTCAATCGCATCTTGGAAGATTTGCGGGAGCTCGTCGTAAGAAACTCTGCTCGATTGTTGCTCTGTTGTGGCCTTTGTTGAGGCCAAATGCCCGCTTTTCCCCCAACAGTGACCAAGCGCGATGTACGGTCCTTGGATCTGGTTGTTGCTCTCCAGGAGGCGGATTTCTTTATTTAGATCGGGCCCAATGCTGATTATTCGCTTGGGAAAGAAGGGAGTTGCCATTGCCTTGTCTGCTTCTGCACAGACAGGATGATTGCTTTTGCAATTGCTGATCCATTTCTTGATGGTGCTGAAGCAACTATCAGAGCCAGGGTCTGGTGAGACGTGTCCTGCAAGCCCGCCCAACCAAGGAGCCAAAAACGAGTGCGGAAACTCTTGATTCATAAGACATCCCACAGTGGGCCACGGACAAGGGGAGCCTCGGAAGTGTCAGTACATCTCATGAAAATATGCCTTAGCAGCTAGAACCGTAGACTCACCAGGGAGAGTGTAGAGCTCAAAGGTTTCTAGGCCTGCCACTGGTTCCAAAGTTCTATGTTCCCAAGGTAAAAGGATTTCGCCCCCTTCATCTTCTGGTTCTGGTTCCTGCTTTACTCTAATGCGAAGGGCAGTCTTCTCGCAAAACACAACGTCAAGAAATAAGCTTGAGTCATCGAGCTTCACCACCCCATTGTATATTTTTGTAAGGGCTTCTTTAAGCAGGAAGCAAGTTGCGCATCCCGACGATGACCTTGACATATCGACGACATTTATTTCAACATTCCACGAGACCAACTTTGGTAGAGTCGCTTCAAGAACATGCCGATCCGTCTCCTTAATTCCGTCGACAAGCTGAGCTGCCCTTATGGCGCCATCCCAGTTGCTGCGCTCATGCATTCGGATTTGAGGGCTCAGTATAGCAGTACGGGCTGACGAGGGGTGGATGTTGAAGCAAGTTGTGCAAAGTATTGGATCCCTGCGAACATCTTCGCTCGCCTCCCCAAGTGGGAAGGGCAGAAAATCCAGATTCAAAGGAGTCATAATTGGTTCTTCAAGGGTTGTGTTGAAATAGTACGATACTGGAGGAGAAATGAGTTCGGTAGTAGTCATGAATGAAGCAAGTGGTATGAACTTAGAATGAGTGCCCAACAGCCCAATTTTTGCGCACAGCCTTGTGCAGCGTAAAAAAGAAATCCCGAGCCGCGTGATTCTAGGCAACAATACCGTGCTATTTTAATACAGTCCATATCATGCATGCATGATGGTGTGGGAGGCACAGCCTGGTGGTCAAGTCGAGTCTCCTACTCCTTACTCTTTCTCCCGAGTTTGCGGGGTAGGTCAGAGACTACGACCTACAGATTGGCGGCACCAAGTCGAACTCATCCCAGTCTTGGCGATGAGTTATCGAGAGAATCTTTTCCCACTGGATTCCTGTAACTAGCTAGTGCCGCGAGTATACCAGTTGTTTTGCCTGTTAAAGCAACTGCATTTACCACTCAGAATGATGGCTTGCGCGGTGGTGCCAGCAGAAGGGCTAGCCATCAGCGGTTGCAGCCTGATGTGTACATACGTGTACATGCTACGTCACAAAAGAAATGCACATTTGGCTATTTCACACGTGTCACTGGCTGCCTGGCTTATCAATGTGCATGTACCATAGGATAAGAAGCGTTTCTAGCCGCAGTAAGCATTGATCTCCATCTTTCATCTCTTATTATACAACTGCCGCTGGCGCCGAGATTTGCACGAATCCTCCACGTATGAGCCTAAATAGTAAGTCTAGAGAGAAAGAAAACCGGGGCTACACCTTCGACCAGCATTCAATCCATAGGATGGAAGAGCTGGAAAACACCATCCAATCGGTACGAGGGGTTATTCGCAAGACCTCCCAAGATGATCCAAAATGGGCGAATGGCATGAGTTATCTCGGCTCACTCTTGCATATCAAATATTCAAACACGTTGCATATGGCCGATCTCAACGAGTCGATCGAAATTGGACTAGAAGCTGTCAACGCGACCCCGCCTGCCCATCCAGATCGAGGAGAGCGATTAGCCAACCTTGGATCTCGTTTTGAAGACAGGCATTCTAGAACAGGTGCTGTTCTTGACCTCGAAAAGGCGGTTCAGCTCACCAGAGAGGCCTCTCAGGTATCTCAGCCACATCATCGAAACCATGCGCAATGCCTAGTCATTTTCGGAGCTGTTCTCTATACTATGTACAAACATGCAAGTAAAATCACCGATCTTGAAGAGGCAATCCGAGTCACCCAAGAAGCACTTCGTGCAGTGGATGAAAATGGCTTCGGCCAATTCCCCATCGTCAGAAATCTGGGCATCATGCTCGGTAGCAAATATGCAAGGACAGAATCAATGGATGACCTTCAGAACCTCATTCGAATAGGGCGAGAAGTCCTGTTGTTGACCCAAGACGACTTAGAAAAGTCAAAGCAGTTGATTAACCTAGCGGTCAGATTGAGTATTAGAGCGATGAAGTCGGACATCCCACAGGAGACTCTCAAGGACCTTGATGAAGCAATTGATTTGGCACATCAAGCCTCGCGATTGGTTCCGGAGAGTCATCCGCATCGAGCAATGTGTTCGAAAAATCTTGGATTATTCCTTTTCAGTCGATACCAGAGCACAGGGTCATCAAGCGATCTTGACGAGTCCCTCCAGATTGGACGGGACGCTGTCAGTTCTATGTCTCAAAGTCATCCAGATCGTGCTGGCAGTTTGGCAAATCTTAGCGACCGACTTGCAGCAAAATATTTTCAAACACACAAACAATCACATACATCAAAGACGCTGTTCAAGCGGCACGAGAAGCTGTCAATGAAACACCAAGAGACGATCCAAACTATCAAGCTATTTTCATTACCCTCGGAAATCGCTTAGTAAGTTTGTACAAAAATACAGGGGCACTATTTGACCTTGAGGAAACTATCCGAGCTATACGGGAAGGGTTGGAAATTGGCAACCGAGATCGACAAGACTTTGCAAGGCGGTTAAATAATCTTTGCTATTTGCTCGGCGAAAGATATCTACGAAAGGGATCGGCATCGGATCTTTCTGAGGCTATCAGGGTTGGAACACAGGCTATCAATGCAACACAACAAGGCCAAAATGATCAACCGGCAGGACTAATGAACCTAGCAACTGTCATTCGGGAACGATTTTCTAGATCTGGAAGAACCGCAGATATTGAGGAAGCAATTTCGTTGGACGTCAAGCCCTTGCTATAACTCCGGAAGGACATAGCGACCGGGCACGATTTCGAAGCGACCTGGGAGCATGGCTTGGTGCCAGATATTCGAAGCTGGGTACAACCGACGACCTAGAATAAGCAATCCGATTAGCTCAGGAAGCTGTTGATGCGCTTCCTCCAGGGCACGCAGACACGCCACGGTGTTCAACGAATCTCTCGAATTTGTTGAGTGACCGATTTTCAAGGAAAGGACAAATTGCCGACATTGAAGAAGCTGTTAGACTTGGATGGGAAACTGTGGCGGTCACACCCTTTGGCCATCCTGATCGGCCGATCCGCCTAAGTAATGTTGGCGGTCACCTCAACGACAAGTATAGGGTGTCTGGTAAAACCTCCGACCTGGAAGAAGCGATCCGGATAACGCGAGAGGCTCTTGGCCAAGCTTCAGCGTCGTCCCTGTATCGAATCGAAATTCTCCACGATCTTGGCGTAATGCTAGGTAAAAGGCATTCCAGGACAGGAGCAATGACCGACCTGGACGAGACTGTTCAACTCATATCGGAGGCTCTGCATGACGTTCCGGCAGAGGACATTTTCAGACCACAAGTCGTTCTTTCTCTTGCCACGCAAATGAGTAGTCGATATTCAAGAACTGGGAATTTGGATTATCTGGAACAAGCGATCCAGTTAGGACGAGAATCAGTTGACTCAATTTTCGAAAGTGATCCACGCATGCCATCAAGACTCAGTATGCTCGGAAACCTGCTTCAAATGAGATTCTCGACGATGGGAGAAGCTACTGATATCGAGGGAGCCATTCGGGCCTAGAGAGATGCTGTTAGCAGAAGCCCGCAAGATGATGCCGACCGCCCAGGATATTTGAGCAATCTCGCAATTTGTCTCAGTGGTCGATACTCTATGACGAGAAACAAAGACGATCTCGATGAATGTATCCGACTTTCTCAGGAATCAGTTGATGCGACACCCAGAGTTCACGAAGATTGGGCGATTCGATCAAGCAACCTCGGGGATTGGCTATACGCGAGATATTCCAGAATAGGGCGAGTGGTTGACCTGTATGAAGCTATTCGGATTGGTGGCGAAGTTTCCAACGCAACCCCGGCGAATCATCCTAACCGATCGGTTTACTTGAACAATCTTGGGATACGCTTCAGTGACCGATATTCAAGGACAGGTGTTGTGGATGACCACGATGAAGCCATTCGGATTGCCCAGGAATCCGTCGATGCAACACCAAAAGACGACGCAGATAGAATTGGGCGATTACTCAACCTTGGAGGACGACTTTGTGAGAGATACCGGAGGACTGAACTCGACTCCGACTTCAGGACGGCCTTTGATGTTGGAAAACAAGCTTTAGATGCTTCACCAACAGGTCATGCCCTCCGTATGGCTTGTCTAAACAACTTGGGTGCTCTGATGGTTCACAAAACACAAGATGAAAAGCAACATAGCTGATCTCGACGAAGCTATTCGATATTGTCGTGAGTCTGTCGATGCGACTTCTCAAAATCACCCTGATCGGGCTGGACGACTCAGCAACCTCGGCGCCATACTTGCCGAAAGATCCATCTTCACGAAGGAGCCTATGGCCCTGAATGAAGCTGTTTCGTATTTTCAAGCCGCAATTGCGCTACCGAGCTCGCCACTGATTATTCGAATACATGCTAGCAGGCAACTCATTTTCTGCCTTGCGGTCGGCTCTAAGTGGCAACAAGCGTTCGAAGCTGCGGATGTCGCCATTCGCCTCATTCCACAATTGGTCTTGCGGTCACTGGATACTTCTGATAAGCAACACTTGATCAGTCAAGTGGCAGGACTAGCCTGTGAGGCTGCATCTGCAGCTTTAGGCTCCGGCCAAAGGCCAGAAGTTGCACTAAACTTTCTCGAGCAAGGCCGTGGTGTTCTTGCAACATCTATCCAGGATGTGCGAGCTGATGTTCTCGAGCTCCGAGACAAGCACCCCGAGTTGGCAGAGAAGTTCACCAAAGTCAAAGAGGAACTGGAGCAGTCCAACACGCGGAAGCCGACAGATACAAACCAACAGTCCTCAGGGCCCGACTTGGACAAATACTTCGACGAGATTCTCGGCCAGATTCTCGGCCAGATTCGCGAAAGTCCCGGATTTGAAGACTTTTTGATGGCTCCGAGTCCTTCCAGAATGCAGGAGGCTGCGGAACTCGGTCCAATCGTGGTCATCAATGTTAGCACGCTCCGCTGCGATGCGATAATAGTTGAGCAGCATCAGATACGATATGTATTGCTGCCGAGCCTCAGCGAACGCGAAATAGGAGAAAGAGCCCAGACGAGCCTAGGAGGTACACAAACCTTAGAGTGGCTATGGGATGTTGTTGCACATCCGATCCTCATCAGTTTGGGGTTCACCAAGCCTCCCGTCAATACCGAGTGGCCTCATATCTGGTGGATTCCTACGGGTGCTCTCTGCAAGTTTCCTCTACATGCAGCTGGATACCATCTACGAAACTCATCCGAAACTGTGTTGGATAGGGTTTTATCTTCCTATAGTTCGTCGATTCGGGCCATGATTCTTGGCCGCCGACAACCTAGTGTTTCCGCATCAAGTCAGGCACTGGCACTCCTTGTTGCTATGGAATACACTCCTGGAAGTGCCCATCTTTAATTTGCACGCCAGGAAGTTGAATAAGTACGCAAGCTTTGTGTCATAATGAACCTCACAACAGTTGAACCAAAGCGACGCAAGCAAGAGATTTTATCCTACTTGAATGATTGCAGAATATTTCACTTCGCTGGTCACGGTTACACAAATGAGAATGATCCATCGAATAGCTATTTGCTATTGGAAGAGGGCAGAAACGAGCCTCTTACAGTAGCCAATCTGTTGGAGTTGAACCTACACAAGCACTCGCCCTTTCTCGCCTACTTGTCGGCCTGCGGAACTGGTAGAATTAAAAACGACAAGTTTGTTGACGAGAGCATTTATCTAATTGGAGCTTGTCAGGTTGCAGGCTTCCGCCATGTTATAGGAACTTTATGGGAGGTTGATGATGAGCAGTGCGTGGATACAGCAGTGAGTATATACAAAGAGATGCGGCGCGGCAACATGACGGATATATCAGTGTGTACAGGGCTCCATACTGCTGTTAGAAATTTGTGAGATCGTTGGTTATGTACAGGAAGAGAAGAGGAACTACAGAGGAGCGCAGGAGAGCTAACTAGTACTCGCAGTGTGAGCCGGGAGGAATCTAAAGACTATCGATTGTTGCGGGATGTCGCAATAATAGATGAAAGTGAAGTATTGGGGCCTTTATACTGGGTCCCATACGTTCACTTTGGAGTTTAATTTATCATGGAGCTTCGAATTCACTTAGTTTATCTACATCCTCTCATGTACTCATTCATTATAGTTTCCTAACCCTGTAAGGCCGAGTTTCTCAGCCAATATGAACAACGCCCGCCATAGAGTTAGATCAAGCAGTCCGAATCCCAGCCCTTTGCTCTCCCTGTAAAATGTGAGAGTTCACTTTCGAAAACTAGTTTCCCACGGGCATCAGAGCTAAGCAGTCACTTACAACCAGGATACCCCTGCTCATGGCGCCGCTCGCCGGGGAAATAATTTCACATCCTTCAACAAACCAGATAATGACCGGGGACTGGATGTCCATGAGTATAAAGCTATTGATTTTTGAACCGTACACGATAGCTATTCGGGCAAGCATGTATCCTTCCATAGCGATAACCGATATCAATTTCAAACTCCCCGTCCTGGCAGAAGCTCTAAAAAAAACCCTTAAACACACGTACTCGCACGGACTAGTTCCCGCTACGTAAACTATATTCATTGGACACGAGCTATTATATGAAAGATAACCTATGTAGATAAGGAAACTGATGACTTCAGTTAATTCATCGACAACACCGTCGTTAGGCTCAACGCCGCCCAAGCTAGGAAAGTTGGCCTGGACTACGTCTGCATCTACTTTGTCGGTAAGGCCAACATAGTCTCCCGATTCTTCGCGGACGTATCGAATGGTAAGATGAACTTCTGCAGTGCAAGAAGCTGGCAATGGACATGGTCGTTAACAGCTACGTGTCGCGCGGCTGCTGTGCCGGACGCAGTAATTGCGACTGCCGCTTGGTTAGGATACCACCCCCGTCGAAAGCGATATGAATCGACGGCCTCAGTTAAAATAATCATGCGGCTAGCGAAGATATGTGGGTGATGGTGTTGATTAAGCAGGGAATGCTACTAAACCATTACTTTGAACATTAAAAGTCTAGTTCTGCTAGTTTACTGCCCTTGGGTATATCAAGCTCAATTCTCATCGTCGCTAACGCCACCTCCAGCCATCTTCCTTTATCCTGAGTTATGATGCGTTTTAAATGGCCGTCTGATGCTCAAATTACTCCTTGGGTTGGGTGATGGAGACTTCGAAGGACTTCTCTGGGATGGCGGCTCATCCACTCTGTCGATGAATGGATCAAGAGCTCCTACAAACATTTCATAGATGTTGCCATTGACTGGTTTAGTGTCGATGAAATCACTAGATGAGATTGTTAATCGAAGACTCGCAGACTTGCGATTACCGTAGATACGACTTACCAGTCGAATTGCTTGCCATAGTTGTCAAGATATGACAAATAGCGTTCGCCAATCTCGTCATTCCCGAACCGAATGAACTGGAGCATCACTTGAGTGCGATATAATCTCTTCTCTAGTATTTCATCGATGAGTTTTCTGACGGGATTCTCGACTCCACCGGCTGCTTCCTCGTCGTGACCCCATCGGCCGTCGGTGAAGACAAAAATGCTGAGTCGTTTCAACGGTCGTCCACGGATGATCTTTGGAAACCTGGAGGAAAGCCGGGGAATGACATGGTCGTCAATGAACACTCCAAATTTGTCTTCGAAGGCGATTTGATCCCACTTCTGGTCTGGGAACTTGTTTAAGAGGCTTGCGGTACCTGAGGCCTTATAAATCCTTTTGGGATCAGAGGAAAAGCAAAGTTCGATCCCATCATTATCAATGAGCTTGGCAATATAGGCGAATGCTTTAAAAGCGTCGTAACACTCGGTGGCGTGGTCTTTCATGGTTTCAGACGTATCGATGAAAAACATGTGGTCTCGATGTTTCAAGTTGCTGTGTAGTCGCGAAATCACTTCTTCAACTTCCCTGTCAACTGGCACCTTGTCCTTTTTGCATTGCGGTATGCATGTGCCTGCTCAAAAGTCAACACACGAGACTGTGGAGACTGAGGAACGGCAATTTGAATATCAGGCTTCTCAGGAGGTACGGTGAGACTATTCTGGAGATGACTCCCGGGCGTCCCTGGAGATGATAGAGAGGATTGAGTGGATATCATGGATAGAGGAGGTGGATGGGAAGTAAGTGAAGTCAGGGATGTAGGGGACATAGAATTAGATAATGGTGTCGCAAAGGAAGATGGAACGTTTGTTGGGAGGATGTTTTCGGATGGAGGGCCTGGGGTTTGCACAAAAGTGTCATGTTGGTCGTGAGTCGAATGAGTTGTTGATGTCTCTTCCTCCGCAGCCTGCTTGATCTTGATGAGCTCCTCGCGAAGCTCGCTGGCTGCCCATCGCCCATCTCCTTGTCGAAGCAGCATGTAGTCATCGACCAACTTGAGAACCTCTGGAGTGATGGTATCGAATTCAGCCACAGAGGTACTGATAACTTCATGCATATCCATAACAGCCTTCAACGCTTGAACGCCATTATGGAAACATCCTTCGTGACCGCTGTCGTTGAACGAAGAAAGTCTCCTCGTTTCATGAGCCCGTTTTTGTAGGTACTCGTCACGAGCTGGTTGACCACCAACCACCCAAGCAGCGGCGTCACTCATGACGCAGCCTATGGACCAGATGTCGGCTTTGGTGGTGATGCGGTTCGTTCCACGCTGAGTATATCTAGCGTGATGGCTACATTCGGGTGCACCTGATACGGCTGTCAGTAACGCGAATGTGATTAGGTTCTAAGGCATGGGGGGAGCTTACCATATGTCTGGCCACCGTGAGAGTCTACACCTAATGTGTCATCGTCATCGTTCTCTAAGATCTTGGTATGACAGAACCCGAAGTCTGTGATCTTGAGTGAGAAATCAAAGTCCTGGCCTGAAGGTCCTTTCGAAATCAAGAGATTTTCAGGCTTGATGTCTTGATGGATTCTGTGATATATCATTAGATACCTTCGGTAGTAGGTTGTACTGGATATAGGTACACTCACCTTTGGTGTCTCAGGGCTCTGTTGTCGTCTGCGCACAGATGAAGATGATACAATCCCTCAAAGGCGCCAATGAAGGTGCCCCAAAATTGATTCACCTCTTTAGATGATCGGGGTGGATTCCCAGTTTTGAAGAACTCTTCCAGGTTTCCACCGTCGACATACTCTAATAATAGGTTGTAGGTAGTAGTTTCTTCGGTATCGATTCCGCTGTTTCTTTTTTGTAAAAAGGAGCCGTAACAAGTAACAACGAATGGGGAGGGATGGCTCCGTAGGCTATTGAAAGCCTCCATCTCCCTGTCGTATTGACCGCGCGATAGATGGCGGTAAGTCTTCCGAATGAAGGTCGTCTATGGGGGTGTTAGCTGCTGGACCGACATTGCTTTTCAAATTCCGGTACCTTGTCCTTGTCGAGACGTGTGCACTCCTTACTCGTCCGTATCCTGCATACGGTAGCAGATTCTCCTTTCCTGATTTCTTTCTCTTCGTAGATGGGTAGAATTTGGTGAGGACTGAGTATTTGGTTATGGAGCCCATGGGGGTCGAGGGTGAGAGGGAAAAATATCCACTGCGACTCTTTAACGCGCTTAAAGAGTTTGCGAAAATGGGGCGTATCTGCCCACGAGGACGGGACCTTGTCAATAGGGAATCGTTTATCGGGGAGTTGATCCTCGACAAAATCGTCGAGGGAGTTTACGTATCCAATATAGACGAGAAGGGAGAAAACGCGCAAGAAGTATTTGGTGATGGCTGCCTCGTCTTGCATGCGCGGGCGGGGGTTGGCGCGCAGAACTTTGACGATCTTTGTACGAGTCCAAAACTTCTTGAGCTCAGATAGAGGGATGTAGTTTGGGATTCCCCCGTCTACACCATTTCGACCGCTGTATTGCTTCTTCAAGTTTCCGAGATCCCCTGCAAATTGCCTGATCTGTTTGTCTGAATCCATGGCGGGATAGCGAAAGCGCCCGCCCTTGGAGTCTGCGGAAGGATGCTGAGGTGTGTCGGAGGAAAGCGGTTCGAGGTAACGATCGGACAAGGTGTTTGAGTCGAATGACGAGGGACCGTCGAGGACTGGTGTGTATCCTATCCTTAGTGAAGCCAGCCAAACCCGCGGGGTTCTGCAATGTGTCACGCGCGTAAGGGGATTGTGTAACGAGGAGAAGGAGAGGAAATTGGCGAAAGGCGGCAGCGATGGGAAACGAGGAGAGAGCGCGCGCGGAGGCAACAAACCGCCGTTTATACAGATACCGGTTGAGCCTGGGCGCGCGGAAAATACCGCTGGATGGTCCACTGTCTCTCGGGTCCAGGCTGTCATTCGATGGGGTTGGGATTGGGATTGGGATTCGTAGATGAAGAGAAGAAGAGAAGCCATTGCCGAAGAACAAATAACCCCGCCATTTACCATGCGCAGCAACGTCCCCAAGGGGAACTACAAGCGCCGAGGCTGCCTTGCGCCATTATGACCGACGCCTTATAAGGCGTACCAGAACTCGGCTGCGGACAACAGGCGGCTGTGTCGACGCCACCCACACCATCTGCACATCATGCAGCCCTTATCTAATGTGTACATAGTAACACAGCCACGAAGCGGAGTTCTTTTTTCAGCTCTTGGCCCAGGTCGGTACGTTCAGAGCGGTTGGACGTTGAAACTCGAGCACGCCACTAGTGGGTTCTCTGCAGCCTTGAGCAGCACGTAGCCCTTAATTATCTCCTAAGAATGTGCGTTATCATTATCTACAATTATGTGTTGATACCAAACAGATCCAATGAAATCGGGCAGCAGCCTCGCCCGGTCCACAAATATGAGAGCTGGTGTCAGTGCACTAACCAGCCCGATATGGAGGGAGCCTTCCATGAGGACAAAGCAAAGTATCAATTTGAGGGCAAGGCCTTTGCTACTTCCCAACCGACTGTACTAAACGAAGATTGTATATGGCCGTCATCAGTGATAGTGAAACCTTAGACCATTTCAGTTGCTTTCTCGCTCAATACCCCACTGTCCCTTGAACTACTCCTTCTGAGCCTGGCAAAGCAATAAGCCATGAGCCAAGCACACAATGTCAGCGTCATTAGTGGGAAGCAGATGGCAAGGAATAGTTTCAGCCCAGCCAGCCGAACCTTCCAATCTCCCATGTCGGGCCAGATCCGCTACTACCATCATCCCCAAACGTGAGGATACCACTGCCGAAAATAGTCTAACCCCTGTTAGCTCCAGGCCTTGTAGACACGCAGCACCATGATTACACTTACAGCGACGAATGTCCCAGGGAGAAATATGAGCGTGAAGACGGTGATGACGTGCATCGACATGGTTTTCTCGTGCATTTGCTCCGTCCAGACTTGCATGACCCCTGCCGAGTCTTCGGAAGACTTGGCAAAGTACTCTGCTGTTCGCATGCTTTGGTGTTGGAGGATGCTGTTAAACTAACTCGCGTAAATCGTAAGTTGAAGCTAGGGCCGAACAAAAACTTACCAGGACGCCAGTTTTCCCTACGCCACGCAGAATGGTCTTAAGATTCCCTTGATAGTTGTCCAAGTCGCCTTCCAGCCTCTCTATCCTTTGCGCGAAGTCGGAAGCGTGCTCCTTACACGATTCAAGTGCACTGCTCTCAGTGACATGAAGCTTAAAAGTAGCCGAATTAACGAGTTTCCAGTAGTGACTTTTGATGTCTGCCAAAACTCTTTTGTTTTGGTCAATTACTGAGATGGCCTCGTCTAGGCCCTTGTCGAGGCTATTGAGGTCTTGGAGCATTTTGAAAGAAACCAACTCCTCAAGTTTGAGATTTTTTATCTTGGGAGAGAGGGGGACTTGATCACTCCCGTTTATAAGCCCAGTGTTTCGTCGGATCGTACCACGAAGGCTTGATTTGGCGCTGAGATCGGTAAGTTTTGTTGAAAGCCTCCGGAGAAGTGTTTGTGGACCAGGGGCAGATTGAGAGCCGTCAGTGTGGCGCCTCGGGCCTACTTCGAATCTTAAAGAGTTCATTCGCTCATTCGCCCTGTTAGTTGGAATGTCGTCCGCCAGCTCCTTGACTGGTGCATGCTCGGTTATGCTGGAGAAGGGCCTGTAAGTGACTTCTAAAGACTCTGTATAGGCCTCCCAGTTCTCGGCACACCATTGCAAGATCAGAAGATGGTCCTCAAGAGTCTGACCAAATGAATCTTGCAGGCTATTTAAAGAGCCACGACGTTTCTGAGCAGACTCGTTTGTTGCAGATTCAATGCGCTGCCGCATTTTCCCATTGCCTTTCATTACAACCCACAACGCGCGTCTCTGAACGAGGTCGAACGAATGGTATGCTGCCGTTTGACGGAGCCGCCAGGTACCTTTGTCCTCTTCTATTCCGAGAATATTAAAGCAGTGCTGCAACCTGATACCAGATCGACCTATGCTCTGCAATCCAGGCTGCTGATGGTGCGGGCTCAAGTAGTTTTCGTACCGAAAAGAAGTGAATGAATGCGGGTTTTCGCGTCTCTTGAAGGTAAAGACAACCTCCAAGAAGGATGGCATTATCTGGTGATGTGTGAGAAGAAGAGTAAGCTGCTCCCGAGTGCACTTCAACGGATCTCGAGAACTCGCGGACTGCAGGAATCTGTGAAATTTAGTCAGCCGGATTCAACTCCTTCTTTGATATGACTCAAGAACGATGGGAACTGTCTGGTAGGGCCATACATGAATCTACGACACGGATCGGTTGCAGTGCCCTTCAGGGCACTTCGTAGCCCCTCGACGTCATCAGCCGTGCTTCCGGCATAACTTGCTAAAATTCACAAGAATGTGTCAGTCTGGCATAGGATCAGCCTATACTGGTATTTTATGGGTCACAAACTATCTTGAGACCCCACAAGATCCCATACGACAACCATGCTCTTCTTGGCACTAAACAACTTCTTCTCTTCCTTTTCGAGCCTGGAACGATATGTTCTTAGGGTGTATGGAAAGTCGCTTGCTCGGACAAGATTTAGAGGATACTCATGAGGTTGAGTTTGCGACCTCGTCAGCTCGGCGAGGTCATCCTGGACGTTAGGCATTTTGAAAACGGGCTGGCGACGCTGAGGTGAGTGAACTGTCAACAGCGCATCGGAAAAGGGGCTTGGAATGGAATCAAGTCGAAATGAATCACGAGGGATTGAATAATATGATATAGTTATAATTGAACGAGATGTTCTTGGAAAGGATGCGATATCCAGAGTGTTGTTTCTGAGCCTACGAGGCTCTGAGGCTCTTCGAGTCTCGCCTTCTTGCCTTCTTTGCTGCGGGGCATTGGCTTTTTCAATATGCAGTCCTCACCCAATCCGGACACCCATTTTAAGCGGATGCCTTGCGAGAAGCCTTACCCAATTTAGATTACAGGCTGCTGTGCTCTCATCTTTGAGGCTGTGTGCTGGGCATTGCTGATCCTGGAACACGGCTGAGGGTGGCGTTGTGGCAGTGCTGGAAGCTGGGACATGCATGAAATCAAAATGGATTTACTACGGAGCAATCTGTTTAAAGGGGCCCAAGCAGAATCAAGATGAAGAAAACAAATGATGCATTTGACACGGCACCGTATTGCGGCAATGCAGCGCGTGCCATCCTTGTGCGACAGGCGCTCCAGTCCACCTTGGAGCCACGCAACCTGACTGGTGTTCTCGAAACCTGCCGAGACATGAAAATGGCCGAGACTCTCTCACATCACATCCAAGTTCCATGGATTATAAATTTGAATGTCAAATTGAGAAGACATGGAACCAGACGCTCATTTATACACTGTTCACTCATAAGTGTCCGGTTCGTAACGCACATGCTCCATGATGTGGTCTCGCTGGGCCTATCACCGGAGGCTAACGTCAGTTTACACTGCAGAGGGCAAGAGAGAGGAGATGGAACAAGTCAAGTCGCACCGATGTTAATGGCTGCGGGATTGTGAGCTGATAGAATGTACCGTCTTTCTGCGCCGGGTTAGCTATGAGCACCAGCCCTGCTCGTGCCAGGGTTGACTGTGTCTGAGGCTGACAAAGTGCTCACCGTGACCGATATCGAATTAATGTGACTCGGGAATATGCTCTCGAGGTAGGCGACGAGGTCGCCCTGCCACAAATTGTAATCGGGGAATGTGTCGACTATCATAGCCATGGCTCAGAGTATCGACTGCGCCTTGGATATCGCGGGGGCTTCCGGATTGGGGGGAGTGTGCACCCCAAAATTCCGTGTCCGAAGGGTAGCCGAGCTGTTTGAAACTTGAAGATCTGCGAATTGAGTTTCAGATGTCACAAATTCGCAATGTTTCGCTATGGTGGTGATTCTATTCGCTGGGTGCTTTTCGCTTTGCGCGACACTCTCAAGAAACGCGATCGGACACAGGTCCACTCAACAATTGGCAGCAGAAGAAGAGATGGAATCTAAGCCAGCTCGAGCTTAGGGACTGAGGAGAAAGAGGGGTAGTTTGAGCCTCATTGACGAAAGTCGGGTGTACTGTGCCATCACGCGCCACTTGTAACTGTTGTGCTACCCACGTCGATGATCTGATTGGAAGTCTGACCAACCTGCAGGCTTATGCTTGGAGATTCTCGGTTGCCTAATGGCCCAACTCGGGGCGAGGCTCGGCTAATGGCGCAAGGGACGTGAGTTGGCCACCCGAGACCAGTCCACGAGGCCTCAGAGAAGCACTGCCCAAGTGTTGGGGAGAGATGTTGCATTTCTACTCGCTTTCAACCTTGGGACAATAACCTGCTATATAGTTCACATTGCCAAGCCTAGAGCGCCGATGAAGGCTGCACAATGTGGACTACCGGCTGCGTCCTCAGCCCCACCTGATATCAAAATCTCGGTGTGCCTCGGTCAGTTCCAACACCCTCGAAGATGTACTTCGCCCTCTAACAGTCTGCCTCATCCCTCCCCTCAAGTAGCAAATACTATCCATCCCCCTCCTTTACAATACTTATTACAGTTCCATCACTAACTCTCATATGTTGGTGATGATGGCAGAGCCGGGATGTATGCATCAAGGGCGAGGCTCTACGTGGTCGGTGAGAAGTTCGGTGAGCCATCGGTGTGACAGCATGACCGTAGGGCAGCTTACTGTAGTACACTAAAATTACTGATCCAAATGAATCGATTAAAAGAACAGCATATCATAGTCAAGAGATAGAGTGAGATTATCAATGCATGAGGAACAATTGTTCTAGATTGAATACTTCTTTAGCATTCGACTATGGCATATGCAGTCGTGAATCAAAATGTGTGTCGTCGACAACTAAATAGCGCTAAATTGACAGTTGAAGGGGTGGAATTATTAAGGAAACCTGTTCCATTTTGGTACCTGCTTAGAAAGCGACGGTTTCCTTTTTGATTCTGCAGCAGTCCACGTTTGAGCAGAACCCGATGTCCTTCTCGGTGGAAGTGGCCGACTTCGGGAGAACCTGGCGAGCAGGCCAGATCTCGCAGTCGGCGTCCACCTCCCGCTTGTAGTGGGTCTGGATGAGGTCGCGCACCGAGTTCTGGAATGTGGGCTGCGTCTCGCCGTTGATGAAGACGCCGGCATTGGGGTTCTTCTGTGCGTTGGTGCAAAGGTACTTGTCCTCTGACGCGACTCTCTTGTAGATGTCGCAGATTACTTGGAAGTCCTCATCATTGGAGTTCTTGTTCCTGTAGACCTCGTACTTCATGCTTGACTTGCCGGGGCCAGATGGCACGGATTTTTGCAGGATAAAAAAGTGTGGGCTTGGGAGTGGTCAGTTATGTTTCGATGCTTCGGTTAGAGCAATGCACTTACCTGATGTTCATGGATGCATTGGGGAAATAGGAGGTGCTGGTAACCGAAAAGCCACGCTCGATTTGCTCTGGCGTAGGGTTGCCAAGGTGCTGGATGTGGCCGCCCGCGGTGTCAACGTCGTAGGAGCCGAGGTCCGCAGTCTTGGGAATATCAGGATTGGCCGTCTTGCAGTGATAGCACTCGTTGTAGTTGTCGGCCAGGATTTTCCAGTTGTGCTCTCCCTCCAACTCCCAGGTGTGGTCGAACTGGTAATTCTCAAAGTCGTAGGCAGCCAACCGCTTCTGCTGCTCGACACCGTCAAAGTCGTCGGACCAGGCAATTTCCGGCTTCGCACCAGCATCCAGGTTCACCCAGATAAATCCATTCTTGTCAACATGGACATGGAGGGGCAGAAGGCTGTTCGCGGCCTTGTCGAATCCCGCGAGATCTTGATATCCCGGCGCCTTGGCGAGCTTGCCGTTGAGGCCGTACGACCACCCGTGGTATTTGCAAGACAGGACGCTGTTGTGGCCCTTCTCCTCGGTAACAATGGGGAAGGCCCGGTGTCTGCAGACGTTGTGGAATGCGTTGATGGCCCCGGTGCGATCTTTAGTGATGACAAATTCAAAGCCAGCCACCTCATATCGTAGCCAGTCCCCTGATTCAACGAGTCTGAGCTTGTGCGTGGTAAGGAGCCACTTCTTGGAGAAGATTGCCCGCCTCTCGAGCTCGTACATTTCCTGGGAGGTGTACCAGGATGCTGGCAAGGCTCGGACCGCGGAATTAGTCTCCTCAGCAGGGGCCTCGGATCCAAGACCCATGTGGCTCTTTAGGAGTGACATGGTGAAATGTAGACGAGGTCTGGGGTCAAAGGTGTCTGGAGTCAAAGGTGTCTGGGGTCAAAGATGACTAGCGTGGGTAGAATGTAGAAGGACTTGCTTTACTACTCTTAGACTTAAAGATGCTTCGAAATATTGAAACCACCATCATGGCCAGCTTGATATAGTCCGTCTTATCTCTCACTACCGCATGCCTTTGTCCGATTTCCGCAGTGTAGACAATCAGGTGGCGCCCTCCACTGGGTCGCAACGCCGGTCACCTGATCGGGGGCTTTTACCTTCGGCGCCGGCTGTCTTATCGACCACCGTCGGATTCGGGGGCGTTCAGCCGGAATACACGGCACCTGACAGAATGGAGGGGCCTCATAACTGAAGGCGAGGCCACCATCTTTTTTTGGACTCACCGTCTCGTCTCCCGGACCGCGTCCACGTGTTTGGAGGCACCTACCTTTGAATGCCCTTGCTGGCAACCGCAGCACGATGGCCTTTGCAGGTCAATGGCGATTCGACGATGATCACAGGTTCGCTCAGCAAGCCCTTACTAACTGTATCAGACTATCCTGTGACCATCTGCGCCTCTGTCACTGGTCCACTCTCGCGTACTCGTATGCTCAGCGAGACATCTCCTCCATCTACCCGCCTACTCGGTTGACCCGTCCTGTGGTCGAAGAAATAAAAAATCGGGAGACATCGGTCCAGCAAGCATTCCCGGTCCTCGGAAACACCGAAGACGCTTGATAAGACGATCTGCAGCAATTTTATCGACACCTCAATCATTTATCCGCCAGGACTCATCACACAAAGACTGTTGTCAACCGGCGACTAGCAGTTTGGTCGCCTTAGCCTTATCGTGGTGCTTTGAAGCGACTTGCCTCTTTGGAGGACCCCGCTTTACGACGTGTCAATTCCTCTGCACGACACACCCTCAGCCGTCCGTGGAGATTTCTCGCTTGTAATGGAAACGTCAACTGCGGAAAAAATTGGGTATCAACGCGCGGCAGAGAGAACCAAAATATCTGCCGGGCCCGACCACGTCAATCACGATACCTAGATCACTTCGAGTCGCCTGCAGAGGTTGCAACGCCCTGCTCCTCCTGTCTTCCCCTCCCTCTCCAAGGTTGATGACGACCGGCTACCTCATCAGTTTATCAGCTTCCCAAATAGTGACGGTGATTCATTCTCCATTCCCCAGTAAAACCTTGAGACAGATCCTCGAAACCGCGTGGCAAGTGGATCAGCCCGAATGCATTACTTAACCAAAACGGCAGCCAGGAGATGCGTTCGGCAAAGGATGCCCAGGCGCGCGCACAGGTGATCGGTGTGCCATTGAGTCAGGAGTGCGTCCTTCCCAATGGAACCCTAATTATTGGTGCATTTACGTTAGATCAGTCACGTAGCAACCGGGTCGCGGCGCGAAATGAGATTGTGTACGACCATCGCGGGAAACCAGCCTGCCGCTTACCGGTCTGCTGACCTCTGTATATCTGTGGGGAGCTCCGCGGCGCAGGTGCAGAAGCGCAGAAATGCAGAAGAGCAGCAGGCGGTGCAGAGGTGGGATCGAGCGGCGTGTCTCGTTACCAGTACTAGTCTGACTCCGTACTTATTAGTCCTACAATCTCAACATGGCCGTCTTATCCCAACCCCCCAAAACTCGCTACCCCGCTCCCTCAAGCGCTCTGGTGTTCCTTGCATGATTCCATTCAACAGACAGGTATTCACGTCTGGAACTGCATACATACAGCAAACGCCGATCTTTCTATTACGCTTCTCTCCAATTTCCCCTTTGGAGTCCAAGTCTCAGCCAAGGCGGTTTCCCGAAAAAAGTTTGCAAAAATTGCCATGTTGGACGCCATGCCGGTCGGGCCGGTACTGTAGCCTTCACAGGCGCGTGGTGGAGATATCCTGTGCATCTTGTGCTTTGGTATCCTAATCGAGGAAGGCTAGCCATGTGTTACGTATCAGATAAGCCGAGACCGGTGATCCTGCACATTGTTCCAGAAGGGAGCCATGGCGATACCCAGAATCGATCAAGCCTGGGTTTCGACGTCACATGGCCGATGCCGTGGCCGACACCTGGCCGACACCGGGAGAATTTAACATTATGCGGGGTGAGATATCACCGAGCTAGGGCCAGGTCAACAGATGCGCCACGCACTCGGTGTGTGTGGCCGGCTATCGTGAGGTTTCCTGCAAATCGACTTCTCCGAAGATTTCTCTTTCCCCACCAGTTGTGACTCCTCAACTCCTGTTGTCTCCATCCTTTGTCGGCAGCCCTTCTTTATCTATCAGCCATGACGGGTTGACCCATTCATTTTCGTCTTTTGTCAGCCGGCCGCTGATCTGCTATCGCGTGCCCGTCACACTTTGCCCCTTTGGTCGAATCGGCGCAGGAAAAGATACCCCTTTCCAAGCTATTCGCACCCCGCACCCACATCCGCAGCTACATGGGCTAGCTACATACAGTTTGAGTTCCCGACCCCGCGTGAGATAGCAGAGGGCCAATGGTCGTTGAGATGGAGTAATGCAGGCTTGATTTACGGGAGGGGTTCACTATTTAGTGGAGGAGAGTCCCCTGTAGACGTTTTGGTCGGCCGGTGCTCTTGGACTTCCGGTTGAGATCCATCATGACGCCGCTAGAGGAGGGTATGACCAGCTCTCGTGGGAGGCGGCGACTACACCACGCCTGTCTCACTTGCAAGTCTGTCGCGTTTTACCCCCGTTTTGCTTTTTTTCCTTGCGTGCTAACCGTCGTGCAGGAGGAAAAAGACGCGCTGCCCAGGCGAGAAGCCTGCTTGCTCAAGCTGCGTCCGCCTTAAGCAGCCGTGCTCTTATCCGCCCGCGAGACGACCGTCACAAGGCGGCCGATCGGTACGTTCTTTCGCCATCGCTTCCAAAGACCGGACCGTTTTGACAATCCATAGGACGAGCGGCTGGCGCATTTGGAAGAGAAATTAGAACTCATCTTGAGTGGGAGCTTGTACATGCGACTGCGACGAATGCGGCGATCAAACGTTCTGACCAAGTCCTTAGGACAAAGCGCTCCATACGTCATGAACAAGTAATCGAGGAAGTCGCCGACACTTCAGAAAAGTCCTACTCGGCATCTCCTCCGGCTCTCGAGCCAAACTACCCCGTCAGCCATCCCTCAACAGCCACGTTTGATTCCGAAAGCTCAAATCTGCGGCCTTGCGCATCCGACATCGCCATTGGCATCGGTCTCTACTTCAAGTATTGTCACAGGCAACCGATTTGGTTGCTTCGAGCGTGAAGAAGTCAGCGACTATGGCTCCATTTCCGAAGAACTTGCCTGCAGTATTCTGGCACTGACTTCGCGATTTTCCGAGAATCGGGACCAGGCGCAGCTACATGGAAATATTGCGAAGAGTCTAATCATGCTTCGCATCGCAAACGGGACGGTGGATCTTCCAACCATCGAAAGCCTATGTCTACTTGCGTATTCTGCCTTTATGGGTATGGTAAAACTGGCTGAGACGTGATGTTCCCCCCAAGCTAACACGAGTACAGACGGAAATGTTCACCTCGGCCAATTTAATCTCGGCCTCGCCTTTCAGCTCTGCCGATCTGCCATGTTGGATCTCACATCAGTATATGCTATCGATGGTCCAACCACGGAGCGGAAGAAGCGACTGTTCTGGAGTCTCCAGTTACTTGAGCAATCTTACGGCCGACAAACAGGGCTCCTGAGTGTCCCAACCGACATATGGCGACCATCTTATTCTCAAATCAGCCCAAACGGTCCCCCTTTGCCCAGAGACGAACTTGGATGCTCAGCACCAAGCGACACAGGAGTCTGGAACACGAGCGTCCATCTGGGATGGGTCTGGAGTCAGGTACGAAAATATGTGTCCGACTGTTCTCGCAACAAACTGGAGGAACCCTGGCGGTACGACTCCATGTACGCCAAGGTGCTCTCCGACTTCATGGAGACTGAGAACAGAATTCCCATGTGCCATCGATATGACTCGGTCAAATTCTACGAACGCAAGGTGGAGGAGGTGAGGATGAACCGAGATTACTTTGCACCGTGGCTGAAGGAGCAGTTCACGTACCATTCAATTCACACCGTTTTGAATCACCCGTTCCTCTACATTGTTGGGGCGCAACACAATCCAAATCTGGCCATCCCGAATACGTTTTGGAGGAGATCGTCCGAGCTCGCCCTACTGCACTCCACCTGGATTGTTCGCATGATAGACATGGTTGTGGACAAGCAGGTTCCGTTGGTGGATCCATTTTTCGGACACGTAGCTGCGATTGCAGCCACTGTGCACCTGTATTACTGCTGTGCCGCGGCTACCAAGCTCAAGCACAAGTCCAATACGGACTTTGCGAAATGCAGGAGGTTTTTGAAGAGCTTCATCCCCTCTTCCGAAGCCTGTCGAGAACTGGTATGTTTTCCCAACAGATGCCAAGTTGTCGTTGAAAAGGTCGAGCTGACAGTACCTAGGACCGAAATCTAGACAAGATGACACGAATCGCCGCTGGCTCCGAGAGCATGGATGTGGAAGACTGGATGCCATCTAGAATCTACCTCAGTGTGCCCTTGATGTGGGACATCCTACAATTCAACTCCACAACAGACACGCAAGAAATTCCAACAGCCGGCTTGCTAGACGCCTCGCTCGCCCCTATAATCGCTCAAGCAGACTTGGGCGAAAGCTCGACGCTTGAGATCATTGTCGCAACATCACCAGAGATCACCATCAACACAGCGGATGGTGGGCAACAAGCACCGACGTTATCATGCAAGCCCCCTCCTTCTTCATCGCGAGAATCGCGAAACACTGTCCTCGACGAACCGTCTGTTGAGCAGGTCGACAGTCTCGCCTTCACTACGACTCCGTGGCTGTATGCGGACTCTTCGCAACTGCTCAACATTGCGGACATGGGAGGATTCGACAACTCTCAGCCTACGATTGACGAATCTACGGGTATGGGATGGTGGGAAGACGAAAATTTTGGGAATCCCATGTTTGATTCATTTTAGCGATAAGCGTGCAACTGTTTTTCCAAAAGTGCCGGTTCTTCAATATAGAGAGTCTTTGTTAATAGATAATTTATTGGACATTGCTCTCGATGCCCTCAATCTCTTCGTGTCTGGCCTACTCCCGTGAACTCGTAGTGTGACTAACCAGAAGACATCCAGTCGACCAGTCATCATGTGGCTGGTATCATGTCCAGACCACCACGACTAGCCTTACCATATCTGTGTCGAAAGTTTAACGCCGCAAAATGACAAATGACCTGAGAGTCTGACAGTAATGGCGCGCCGGGCTTTTCCAATATGGGAGTTTCTCAGCGAAAAGGGCAACTCCATCGGCATTAACGGCACCAATTCATCAGTGATCAAGATGGGCTAGGGCAAGAGAGAATTTTCCAGTGACATCGATGGGGTTTGGCAGCCTTCGCTAAAGTGAGGAGTCTCGGGCAAGTGAATACGTACGGAACGGACTTGCAGCAACTCACGGATATAAAATAACTCCGCAAATATGGACGAGCAAGCGAACGCCTTAGCCGTAAGAACACACAAGGTGATTGGGCTTCCCAGCACACTAAAGAAGCGTTCAGTGACTCTCTATGCCACGCTAAGGCAAATCCAGGGTCTCTATGCCGGTCTCCTCAGGGGGCTCAGACCCCCCACGTGGGCGTTACTTATACACCAGTCACGGGGCCGACGATGTTCGAGACCCCTAGTCCGGGATAACCTGCCTATATTGGGGAAGCGGCTTCGAGTTGCAAGAAGCAGGGACTTTGACAGGGATAGTCCGCTCGCTTTAGCGTAACGGGCTGACCCGTGCGTGCGGGGTAGATGGAGTGTCCCGGGTATCGAGTTATGCTAGAGCCGGAGTCGGCTCCGACTCCGGGAGAGCCGTGTCCGGATTTAGATCTGAGCCGGAGCCGGAGGACACATGAGATTGCCGAAATCACCTTCTAGAAACATCGTCGGTAGTTCTGTGTCCGAGAGTTTCAGATCATTCCTTGCTATCACCCCGCAAATACAGAGGACATCCCTAGATGTTCTGCAGATCTTTCTCTTTTTAAGCGATGTTGCGTCGTTCAGGACACAGTCGGCATTCTAGCTAGGCGACGTTTATTAGGTGCACCGATCACTAGAGACGAAGCATGAGACTATTATCTGCACAATTACGTTATCCATTTTCGCTTGGCTAGACAGTAACGTTTTGAATTTTCTCTCTACATTTCTAGTAACCACCATGGGCCACAGTAAGGAGCGGCAGGATGACGATGGGGTTGATGATACCGGTGCTCAACAGGGCCAGACGGTTGCCGAGTTCGACAACAATCTCTATAGGCGATTAGGCAGCCGCTAGATACAACTCATCGCTATCGGAGGCTCCATTGGCACGGCGCTGTTTGTTAGCATTGGTAATGGTCTTGCCGCTGGAGGCCCCGGCAGCTTGCTGCTTGCCTATTCCCTATACTCTCTTGCCATCGCCTGCGTTAACAACTGTATTGCCGAAATAATCACCTTGTTCCCGGTCTCTGGTGGCTTCATACGGCTGACCGGAAAATGGGGGATGATGCCCTGGGGTTTATGGTTGGCTGGAACTTCTTCCTCTGAGGCCCTCTTGATCCCATTCGAGATTACCGCCATCAATCTTATCCTGACCTACTGGAGAGACGATATCCCAGTAGCAGCTGTCTGTGCTGCAGTTATTGTGGCATATGCGTATGATCCCTGCCCTAGCTTGTCTTTACTAGCCCATTTCTAAATGCGTCGAAATCTCCGGCATGCGGCACTCCAGAGCCTTTGCTCTACGCGCAAGACAAGTAGCAATTCCACAGCGCATGCCAGGTACAAAGGTTCGACCGGAAAGATCTCCCGTACACCGGTTGGTTTCAACCCTACTGTGCCTGGATTGGCGCAATCTGCACGAGTGTCGTCTGCCTCTGTTAGGGCTACACCTCTTTCGCCCCCTGGAGCGTTAAGTCGTCCTTCCAGAGCTACGCGATGTAGATTGTAACTCCAATTCTATATCTCGGCTGGAAGTTGATTGAAAAAAACAGGTCAAACCTGAAGAGCTTAACTTGCAATGGGAGCGCCCAATGATTGATGCCTATGAGGCTAGGCTCGTCGACCGACCTGTCAAATTCTGGGCGGAGGTTCGGAAGTTGTCCGCAAAACCTTGTAAGTGGGGGGAGAACAGAGACACCAGAGACGATGATGCATGAGGCATATGATCCTCTGTTGTGTAGTCGCTTCGATATTACACTTACCTAGATAGCCACGCCCCCTCTTATCTTGAATCAGTGTCAGCGTGGGGCATGTACATTTACGCAACACAACGTTACGAGCGACAATGGATTGATAAGCCGGACAGGCCTTGCACATCCAAATAAAAAGCAAAAACTGATGGTCCGATCTCGGTAGAACCACTGTAGTCACTCTGCAAAAGTAAAGTCCAGGCGATAGACCTAACGGTATTGTGGCTGTAAGTGTGCATACCACGCTACGTTCGAAACGAGCCCAGCCAGCTACAATACACTAAGTGGCATGTCCATCACTTTTGTTGCTGTTCTGGAAGATGAGCTGATGTTGGTAACTCCCACTAGATGTTCCGCCCCCGCAAACAATAAAGAGTGCTTGTTTAGTTGTGTGATGTTGGGCTGAAGCGTTATACTGTCTGTCGTTGTGGTGGCGACTGGGAAACCTCGCATTGACGGCGATAAAAAATGTCAAACTAAATCATGATTGGTCCACGACCGAAGAAGCTGGCATTAAAGATTCGTTATCTGCCGTGCCGGCGCCAGCTCAGCCATCACGCGCCCGCAAATCCGGCACCGATTTCTCTCTTCCGATCACGTGGCCGCAGTAGCGGGATCATAGATACGGTATGCTTCTTGCTATCAGTTATAAAACATCTGCCTATCGCTTGCCCCTACGAATCAGACCGAAGAGACGACTGCCGGAATAGGAAAAAGAACGCCTACTACATCTTCTGATCGGCTCCCACACTACATAAGTGGGATTTGAGACATTAATTGATCGTGGTAAAGATTGGACGAAACGGAAGTAGAGCAGTGACATCTTGGGAAGCAAGGGCTCATTAATGCATAAAAAAATCTTTGCTCTGGATTGGATAGCTCCTCGATATTAGACTGTGCCACGTGAGCGAGTGAAGTCGAACTATGAGTTGCTGGCGATAAACGAACTACATCACTCTGGGAGCCGATCTTGTCATGATACCCATTCATTATTGCAGCGCAAAACTGCAGTCTTCTAACGCTGTTAAAGTTCATATAGCCAATTATATGAAATGAAAATGTTAATATTAAGTCTCATAACAACAGTAACTAAAAAATTTCGTATAGAACACTAGTAGGGAATGTAATAGCGGTTACGCTGGCATTTCTGCTTGGACTTGTCAAATGTCTGTCCCTTCGGACAAGTGCACTTATCCTTGTAGATCATGCCGCTCATGCACTTGCACTGTTTGGTGTCCTTGTTGTACTCCATAGTCTTCTTCTTGCACACGCAAGCCCCGAGTCCCCCGTTCCAGGAAGCATCATTGCCACAGTCGTGTTGGCATCCATATGCAGTCAATTCCTGTCCCTTGGGGCAATCGCAAGTCCTTGACCCCCGATCAAAGACCTGGCCGATCTTCTTGCACCCACAGGATTTCTTCTTCCCGTCCCAGGTAGCGTGAGGTCCACAGTCGGTGAAGCACTTCTTTCCATTCCATTTCTGACCTTTGGGACAGGCACAAATCTTCGCCTTTCTGTCAAAGACCTGGCCACTGTGCTTGCAAACGCAGGTCTTGTACTTCCCATCCCAGGTTGCGTGGGTTCCACAGTCGGTAATGCACTTCTTTCCATCCATTTTTGACCTCTGGGACAGGCACATGTCTTTACCTTTCCGTCGAAGACCTGGCCGCTCTTCTTGCACACACAAGACTTATTCTTCCCATTCCAGGTTGCTTGAGCTCCACAAACAGTAGAGCACTTCTTCCCATTCCACTTCTGACCCTTGGGACAAGCACAAGTCTTTGCCGTTCCGTCAAAGATCTGACCACTGCGCTTGCACATACAGCTCTTGTACTTCCTGTCCCAGACAGCTTGGGTCCCACAGTCGGTAACACATTGCTTTCCGTCCCATTTCTGTCCGCCGAGGCAACTGCAGGTCTTCGTCTTCGACTCATACACCTGGCCGCTCTTCGTGCAGTGACATCGGCCATTCTTCCAGCTTACTTGGTCGCCGCAGTCAACGAGACACTTCTTGCTACTCCACTTCATTCCATTGGGGCATCTGCAGGTCTTCTTTTTCAAGTCATACACCTGGCCGCCCTTTTTGCAAAGACACTGGTTCTTGTTCCAGTATGCTTGATCTCCACAGTTAGAGATACACTTCTTGCCATTCCAATTTTGGCCATCTGGACAACTGCAAGTCTTTCTCTTCAAGTCATACACTTGGCCGCTCTTTGAACAGAGACACTGGTTGTTGTTCCAGTACGCTTGATCTCCGCAATTGGAAACACACTTCTTGCCATTCCAGTTTTGGCCATTGGGGCAGCTGCAAGTCTTCTTCTTCAAGTCATACTCTTGGCCGCTCTTTTTGCAAAGGCACTGGTTCTTGTTCCAGTATGCTTGATCTCCGCAGCTGGTGACGCACTCCTTGCCATCCCAATTTTGACCATTGGAGCAGCTGCAAGTCTTTTTCTTCAAATCATACTCCTGCCCATTCTTCTTGCAGATGCAGGCCTGCTTGTCGGTCTTCCAGGTTGCGACGTTGGAGCACTTGTTCTTGCAGCCATAGTCACCCCATTCCTGACCTTCGGGGCATTCGCAGATGTTCTTCACCAAATTGTACTTCTGCCCGCTCAAACGGCAGATGCAGGTCTGCTTATTTGCCTTCCAGTCTGAATCGCCAGGGCACTTGTTTTTGCATGCAGAGCCGTTCCATTTCTGGCCTCCGGGGCAACCACAGGAGCCCTTCTGATAGACGAAGAGAGGGTTGTTGCATTTGCAGCTATCGGTGGCTTCAACCCAAGTTGCGCCACTCGGACACTTGTCTTTGCAGCTCGAGCCGTACAACTTCTTATCCTTAGGGCAACCACAAGAACCTTGGTTGTAGACAAATTCGGAGTTGTTGCATCCACAAGTGTCGCCGTCTTCAATCCAGTGTGAGTTGTCAGGGCACTTATTGACACATTTTGAACCCTTGCGCTTTTGATTCGGAGGGCATCCGCAGGAACCTTGAGTAAAGACGAAGTTGGGGTTATCGCAATCGCAATTGTCGGTATATTCATTCCACTCCGCGTTATCTGGGCACTTGTTGACACAGCTGGAATCCTTTAGCGTTTGATCGGGAGAGACATCCGCAAGAGCCTTTCTTGTAGACGAAGTCGGGATTTTCGCAGTCGCAGTCGTCATCATCCTCGTTCCATACGGCGTTGTCGGGGCACTTGTTGACACAGCTCGATCCTTCTAACTTTTGATCCGAGGGGCATTTGCAAGAGCCTCGGTTATGGACAAACCCGGGGTTCTTGCAGTTGCAGACTTCATCGTCTTCATTCCATACCGCGTTATCAGGGCACCTGTTGACGCAGCTGGACCCCTTTAACTTTTGGTCCTTGGGGCATCTGCAGGAGCGCTGATCGTAGACAAAGGCAGGGTTTTTGCAGTCGCAGTTTTGGTTGTCTTCGTTCCACACTGCGTTATTAGGGCACTTATTGACGCATCTAGAACCCTTCAGCTTTTGACCCGAAGGACATCCACAAGACCCCTGATCGTAGACCAATTTGGGGTCGGTGCAGTCGCAGTTTTGGTCGTCTTCATTCCATTTGGCGTTATCAGGGCACTTGTTGACACAGTTCGAGCCGTCCAGCTTTTGATCCGGAGGACATCCACAAGATCCCTGGTCATAGACGAAGTCGGGATTGTTGCATTCGCATGTATCGCCGTCCTCAACCCACACAGCGTTATCAGGGCATTTGTTAACGCATGCAGATTGGGATGCATCCCAATTTTGTTCCTCAGGACACTGGCAGGTATTTGATTCATCATCATATACCTTGGTCAGGATCGTGCAGGTGCAGGTATTGCCGTCTTTCTTGTATGTTGCATCATCAGGGCATTTATTGATGCATTGAGATTGGGATCTGCTCCACTTCTTGTCCCTTGCGCATTTGCAGGCCTTTCCATCATAAGTCTTGGTCTCACTCTTGCAGGTGCAGGTATCACCCTCCTTTGTCCAGTCTGCATCGTCGGGGCATTTGTTGACGCAACAAGATCCATTCCAGTTTTGATCCTCAGGACAGCTGCAAGTCATCTGGGCATCATCATATGTTTGGCCTTTGTTCTTGCAGACACAGTCACCATGCTTGTAGTCTGCGTCGTCGCCGCAGTCGGGGACGCACTTGTTGCGGTGTTTTTTTTTGGCCCGGAGGACAGTTGCACGTCTGGCCGTTGCGTTCGTAGGTTGCGCCGCTTGTGTTGCAGACACAACCGAGTCTAGAATCCCAAGAAGCATGATTACCGCAGTTGTTGTTGTTATGGTTGCCGTTGTTGCCTCGGTTGTTACCGTCGTTGCCTCGATTGTTGCCGTTGTTGCCATTGCGTCCGACGAGGTGCCTGACTGAATTTTCATCTCTATCCCTAGCCTCGATGCCAAACTTATTGGTATGAGAGCCGGGGGCCGTAATGGCTGAGCTGATGGCGAGAAGGGTGGCAATGGTGATACATTTGAGACGCATGATGCAAGCCTTTCGAGTCTTGAGAGATCGGCTTGATCGGAGAGGAAAATAACGGGGAAAGATAGGGTTTTTCTCAATACGAACCAGACTTGTGAAGTTGATAGAGTCTGTCAAGTTGGATATCGAATAGCTGAGAAATTGAGGAGACGACAGGATTTTATGTAGAAAATGGGCGAGTCGCGGCTCCTGAAGAAGGAGCTGGATCATACACACAACCACGGTATCCCCGATGAGTGCCCTGTCTTGCCAAGTGCCAGCCTATTGTGCGGTGGTGTGTGAGGTTGAGCACAGTTTCCGATGAGCTAGCCGTTGTAAGACGCAGCCAGCTTGGTGTGTAACGCCTCTTGATATCCAGATACAGCCTTGTGCTATCATCTGGACGTAATACTCTCTTTCTGTTACCCGCTTTATTGTATGCTGCTTTCGCTCTGTGGCTTCCACATTGTGTCCCAAGTTGCTAGGATCGTGTGGCACACCTGGAATCAGCACGGGAATCCCTAGGTAATTCAATCCAGATAGGTGCACACCGTGCCCTTTCGAAAGCATGCCCTTTCGAAAGCAAGCCATTTCGCTTTTTTTTTTCTTTTTCTGCTCATTATCGGCCTTGGTTTGTCTGGATTGCCAAGATTAGTGGATTCGACTCGATCATGTAGGATGTTTGCTCAAAAGCTTATGCAAGCAGCGTACCCGTTAGAGAAGCAACATTTTGGGTTTGCGAAGGAGGCTGCAACCTACCCCTCTACAACGGCCTGAGGTTGGTTGGTATAACGGCCTCCTTCTCTCAGCTCGTGACTATTGTGTGCTGTAAGTGGAATCAAAGTTCCACTTCCGGCTTGCCCGTTGTGGTGAATGGGGAGCGTGGCGCTTGACTCGAACCGTATTGTCAGAACCGTTGCTAGCAAAAGTGGCGGTTTTAGGAGTTGGGGGCGTTAGTCTTCTTCTTTTGGATCGACTTGGCACACCATCCCAAAGGAGAAACGTAGAAGAGGCAGATCGGGAAAGGTCTTTGTTTGCCTGTCGAGTCTTCTTGATCGGGATTATCACGGGGAGTTGGTTTCAGAATTAGGTTTGACAACGGCTTTGCATTCCATTCTATTGAAGGCTACCGCCACTCGGCTTTGCACGATAGAACATGACGGCTCTTGAATAACCGAGACTTAAGAAGGAGCCCACGCTAGGACCGTCCGTATGCTTGACCATTCAGGCTGATCGCATGATCAAGTTAACGTTCTGGACTCGGGTAGCTTCATCTTCGTCCTCGGTCCAATCATAATTGAAAGACGAACCAAAATGGAAACCCAGGAAATCGATGAGCCTCGATTTCGCAGGACAAAGAAAGAGAATGTAGTAAAGGGGCGATTAAGCCGCCGGGTAGACAAGAACGCACATTGTAATCATCTTTCCTTTCAGAGGCAGTCTTCCAGTGGTGCTGAAACCGGTCATTTGCAGCTACTCTTCGGATTTGCCAGATACCCAGTGTACTAATACTTCCACCAAAGTTCCCCATCTTCTTCCTCGTCCGTCGACTCTCCAGAAAGCCAGGGAATATCCGACGTAGGATTGGGGTAGAACGGCCATTGTTTGTGCCAAATTTCCTGAGTGTGTGTTGGCGCGACTCAGGCATATGAAAATAGCAACAAGATCTGGGCTTCGATCAAACCGGTCCGTTTCAAGGCTCAACGAGGCTGGTTCTCTGGAGTCGAGGTTCGAATTGAGCCACGCTGAGATACTTCGATGGGGGCGGAACCTGATAAAATCGTTTATCTCGTTGGACTCTGGGTTTTCTTTCGACATTTGCTTCATCTCGATTATTCGGGGCCCCTGCTAGGTCTCCTCCCAGAATCTCGAGTGCAAGGTCGGCTAGTTCGGTTGGGCGGGTTTTCTTTGTTGGCCACTCCGTTTGTAACAGACTTTGCGCGGCCTGTCCATCTGGGGCGAGGCAGATTAGGGACCCAGGTACAGATGGAACTGGCTGCACCTGTTCTATTATCAGTGGTTTATTGTAGCGTGACTCAACAGGCTCTATACTTTTTGTCTCAAGATCGATGAAAGTCCTTTTGGTGGGGATTAATATTCGAGGATGCTCCAAGGGCAAGTTGAACTCTGCCGGAGCGCATGTGCACTTTGGTGACCAGGATTGCATCCCACACTCGTCTATACCGCCTGGGTCCTGTCGATGCTTGATGACCTCCTAGAGCTTCTCTCGAGTCTCTTGAGGGGACCAAAAAGCAATCTGAGGGGAAATGGCGTGTTGAAAATTATAGTAACGAGAGGAATGAAGGGGCAAACACCAGTAAAGACGTCGATCGTTTGCGGTCAACGCGAGGTTCATGGAATCCACGGCTTCCAACGCTTCGGTTCGGTCGAAATCGAGCACATTGTCGCACGCAAGCATATGAACCAACCCTCCCAGGTAGCGCGGCTGCTTCTCGTCAGACGATGGGAAAAGTTACCGGGAACTCTTCTGGCTCCATTCTCCCCTGTCGCTACCTCTTGTATTTAGATCCAAACTACACTATACCGTACCGCTGCTTGAGGTTCACCAAGCCAACCAATGTCGTCTCTATGTACAGGTTACCAGTCAAAGTAGATTTTCTGACGTCAGCAAAAAGACAGCAGCATTACGGTCGACGTGTGGGGACAGAAGGGCACCTTCGTGTGTGGATACAATTGATTTAAGCCTGTCATATAACGACCCAAAGAGCATAATCGGCCATCGGGTAATGTGGTTATAAACAACATCGAGCCGGCTCGTAACACCGGACTCCTTGCGGAACGCGGCCGTGTTGAAGCAATTGCTCTCCTGCCCTCGACCGGAATGGGTCATCCCCATCCACGAGCTTGTCCGTTGACAATCGCGGTGTGAGTAAGGCCAGAAATTGCAGATGATCGGCGATGTGATTCATCATCATGAGATTCGTCATAGGGTTCGTCATAGGGTTAGACACAGGGTTAGTCGTAGGATTAGTAGTCTTCGTCGCCTTCGCAGCCTGAGTGTTGGTCGCCACCTGGTCTCCTTGCTGCTCCCCTGCTAGCTCGCCCTCTTGCTTTGGAACTTCGAACCGTACTGTTTTTGTGCTCCTGTTGCTACTGCCTAAAGCGGTTATGGGCTCCAGCGGCAACGTCCCCAGCGGTTGGTTGGAGGTCTGCGGTGCGGACGATACCGAGTGTTGAGGCATGCTAGTCTTCGCGTGTTTAGGTTTGTCTAGTGGCAGGCAACAGAGGGGGCAGATATCTGCAGGCGGGTGAAGATCCGATGCTTCTTGAGGGTCTCGAGACTTTGTTTCATTGCCAATCGGGTTGCTTGGGCCTCGCCGCCAGACGACGCCATGCTCCCGCTCAGTGTGAGCTCTCCAGTCAGATCGGCTGGCAAAGGTTGGACACTCCAAACAGGTACTTGAAACGCACACAAAAGGCAGCAAGTCTTCGTTAACATGGCATCTGGGACACCATACTTAGCATCTGGATATGGGGGTTGTCAAGCAGAGGACTGACTTACCTCCACCACAGAGTGTCTGTGAAGTCAGCCTTCAGGAAGATCTTTCGACAGAGAGGACACGGTTTTCGATCCTCTCCATCCTCGAACTCGGGAGTACTAGGAAACGTGGCACCGCTTACGAGAACGGTTGATGCGTCAGCTCGCCTTCGAACCGGCATCTTCCCCTCCATAGTCGGCACGGTGAGTCGGGATCCCGGGTCCGATGCAACAGTCCCAGATAGGAACGAGGTACCAACGGAGACTCTACTTGCTTTAGGCTTTTGGGGAGTCGAATCCCCATCCTTTAATGGTTGCTGATGTGGCGATCCTTTGGCATGCAAAGGTGTCGGTTCTCGTTGCGTCTGCAAGGAGTCATCTCGCTTTTTATCCCCGTCGCGACGACGGTCTGCGCGCAATTTCTTGTCGTGGGACTGCCAGCATAAAAGCTTCGTATATCTTTGCGCCATCAACTTGCTCAAGTGCCGACGGAGGCTTTCAGAGGCTTCCGGATAGAGCATATGGACCGCGAGTATCGCCTTGCTCTCGAAGGAAGAGACCTCTGCAGGCTTCCTTGCTCCGAATGCTTTGACTCGGGCGTCAAGAGAGGAGGTAGAAGACTGTCGGACGTGAATTGCAAGTCGGTCAAGCTCGTTTATCGACTTCTGTATACCGTCAAGTTCGACTTTTCGCCTGTCCACCTCGTCATCTGAGGATCCATCTGAACTTGACTCGCTCGCGTCGGCCGTTGCTAACACTCAGTAAGCTTGCAGTCTGAAAGAGATTTCGCACCGGCCTTACTCTGGACAAGGTTCATGTTGAGCATATCCAAAACCAAAAGAATAAGGTCTCGATATTGCGGATGACGTTTCAGGCGCTGGTCAAGACTTGCATTTCCTTCAGCGAAGACACCGAGATAAGCCGCCCAGTCGACGAATCTTTTCTGCAATTTCTGTAGAATAATTGCATATTTTCCCTCTCCGTTCGAATCCAGAAACTGGTGGCTGTTTGAGAAGTTTGACTGGCAGTTAGAGGCCATGGTTGAGATGGGCCCGTCGACATCCTCGCTCAGGCCAAACGCCTCGGTCTCAGGAGCCGCTTGATGATCTGGACCAATAGCTGACTGGGGAGACTGATTAAAGACATATAGCTCAGGAAGTTCCAGCTCTTGAAGCTCAACAATACGCGTTGACTGGACCAGACTCCATTACGCTATCTTAAAATTCCCGGTACTGCGCTCCCAAATGGCCTCACAGTCCATATGCAGACGCTTGACGGATGTCGACAGGTACCTGACTACTGACACTTCGTCTTCGACCCCTCAGCTGGCCCCGAATGTGGCGGCCCGCAGCCGGCAGCCTGCAGATGAAACTCGAAAGCCGAAAGAAAGGGGTCTCTCCCAATCAACACAGCATTCCGTGAGGTTGTATCCTCTCCTCTCCGGTCGTGTTCCAATTTGAAGCTTGATCTTCCTTTCACCGCTGTTGTTCACCCATCGGGGATATGCCAAGAAGTCACGAGCTCCGCCTGTTTCTCACGCGAACTTGATCACAGCCTCGTCACCGCCTGATCACAGCCTCGTCTCCATGCCTGAGGCTCCGAGCCCGCTCGCCACGACCATCGCATCAGGGTCTAGGCCAGAGTTCGCCCCGAATACAACCCTTCCGAGCCGATCTATACACACCTCTCACCGATTGAGTCCTTGCGGAGTTCGCAACAGGCCAGCGGTTGGACTGGGGCTTGGGCGAAACTCAGCGAGCCGGGCTCGACAACCGCTATGTCACTGGAAGATCTGACTTCCAGCGGAGGCATTGATGATACCGCCGAGTGGAAGTTGATATATGGGCTGTGCCAAAGCAGTCGTTACTTCAGCACGCATGGAGGTGTTGCGGTCGGCAGCGGCAGCACGCGAACACAAGAGCTCCGCAATGCTATCCACTACCTCAACGTGCAGATCCGAAGGACCTTCACGACTTTACAACTGGATCTTTTGTTGTATTTGGAGTCGGAAATAGCAGACGATGTGTCTCAGGTAGGCTCGGAATCAGTGACAGACGAGGATTCCAGCCGGGACAGCTCTGACTCAGACTCGGCCGACGCATCTTCACAGTCGAGCGTGGAATCCCATCTGAGCTCTCCGCCCGACGAACTCTTGGATTCACCAGGCCACGTAGCCCTTCCATCAGCCGATGAAGCATTGTCTCATCTCAGCGGCTTGTGTTCCCTTGTCGAAGCGCGGGTTAACCCGAGTCTGATCCCCGTCGAATCGGGAGATAGCGACCAAACTCGAGGCTACCCAAGGCTAACGCGTCTGATTAAGTACCTTCAGTCTTTATCACCTCCTGTCACAGGTCTAGAGTTTATTACAATGCCTAGATCCACGCCAGCGCAGTTACTCTTCAACATTGCGGAAGACACAGCGACTACATGTGCCTTCGTCTCTTTCAGTGACCCGCAACAGAAGCGACCTCAAAAGGAAACCCGACAGCGGAAGGTTAAAAAAGTCAAGCTTCTAAGCGATTGCTTCTTTGCCTTCAACAGTTTTGTTTGATAAGCTACATATCTCTGTAGGATCTCTTGACAACCTCGCTACGCGGCCGATCGAAAGTTCTACCTCCAATGAGGCTTTCGCGTCGTTCGTCCTGCTCCAGAAGTTTCGCCAGCAAACGGCAGCTGCCTGCCGCGCTATATTCTCGCAGTTTGGACTTTGCGATCGCCGCGGTTCTACGAAGCACAAGGTCCGACTACAACTGCTAGGATGGGAGGACGTTTCTGACTGCCACTCCACAGACGAGAAAGGGAATTTGCCTGTCCAACTCCTCTTGACTATGTGCCCGCGTGAAGATTGTTGGCAGCCTGCGAGAATGTATTTGCTTCAGTATGTCATCCCATTGCCTCGAGCCTCAGACACCTAAGCTCGGCTACCTTCAGTTACTGACATTCTAAGCGACAGGTCGGAACACAGTCAATATACTAGTGTCTGCACCCAAGGACAGTTCTGCAAGGTCTTGAGGGGTTCCCACAATAACGACATGGATCTCCAATTATACGCCTCAGGAGACTGCAAAATAGATGACCACGCCGGAATAGCTATTCACATCCCTAAAAGGCCTGAGAGAACTCGGATATGCGGCGACAGCTCCCCAAGTCACACCTCCTGTGCCCAGGCCGAAGCCAGACACTATGGTCTGGAGCGCCAGTTAACTAAGGGAGGTGGCGGGGAGACTGGGTCTTGTCAGGTCAAGAAAGGATCAGTCGTGCGGTGGCCAATGGTATAGATATCTAATAATGCAAGTATATGAAGGACCAAGGGGTTCAGGAGAAGTAAGCCCAGCCCCAAGGAATAAAACTCTCTACAGCAAGGATCTGGGACCATGGATAAGATTCTGCCTTCTTATTTTCGGTACTTCGAACTAGATCCTTCTTTATATGGGACCCCGAAGACGTGGAGTCTATGTATTATCTAATCCTATTATGCCGCGCGTCAGGCGATATTCATGCGAATCGCCACACACACACACACATATATGTATACCACATATAGGCCCAGATTTAAGATTTTGATGATACCTAAGAGTGAGTCTTGGTTGCTATTATGGGCTTGCGGGGACTCTTCTCAAGTCCAAGTTGCCCTATGTCACCTTCTTCATTAGGAAGCTGACGCGTATGAAGAAATCACTCTTACACTGCCCTCTTAGGCAGTATTATAAATACAGGCAAAGGCAACGCATAGTCCATACAGCACAGCTTTGGTAGAAGGGCATGAGATTTCCTAAGGTCGCTTCATACTAATAATCATACGAGCAGATCCATATATCATTTATTTAATCCATCATGCATGGAGTACCATGTCACCTAAGGCTGACTAGCTCATAGGAATTATTTTAAGAAATTAACCAGTAATGCCCTCACAAATACTACCTAGAGTGCAATCTTAGTATTTATAGCTATATATCGAGAAAGGTACATGGTCTCAGCAGTAATGGCATTGAACATAGACATCTATCAGGACATGAACTGACTTAGGTCAGATTCTTCGAGGTAGGGAAGTCCAACTGGTACCCCAAACAGGGACGTGCCCCAGTTCTGGTCCTCGCAGGGTCCCTTGATATTGCAATCCGCACCCGGCAATCTCCAAACCGAACTTTAGTACTGTGCTTAATTGAACTACTCGAGTATATGGCCGCCCTTGGTTGGCTATGCATCGTTTGAGCTGCATTGAGGGGAGCTTTGCCACATCCGAGATCGCCCCGGCTTACAAGTTCATGGAAGACAGTTTGGTATCTATTCGCCATGAAAGAATTGACTACTCCGCGATTCGGATTCAAGATGGACGGTGGAGAACCCCTGACTCACTACATTATTAGTCTTCCACATCCCTGACTAACAAACTCCTTAGTCTTTGATGAGCCACGCGGTTGAACTTTGAGGCAAATCGGGTATCTCCGGCCGGCCAGTCACAGCATTTGCCCCCGCACGGACTATATGATGTTCCGATACCGGCCCGACGTCCCATGAAAACTTTTCCCGTTGTCATGTAATTATGCCAGCCGAGTTGTGGACGGATCAATATACAAGTCATCACTATTCAGCTTTCATATTCTTCTAAACCCATTGAACCGACACTATCCACATCATGGCGACCATCCCGGAAGGACGCACTCATAGTGCTTCGCAAACCTACCTCTCTACCCGAGGTGGTGACCAAGGCGTATGCTTCCTTAACATGGAATACACATCTGACCACGTACTAAACTTTCCCAGCTTTCATTTGAAACTGTTGTACTCAAGGGACTCGCCGCAGATGGCGGTCTTTTCTTGCCCGAGGAAATTCCAATTGCAGCAGATTGGGTAGGTGCTCAGTGGTCCACAATTACTGCTCTATTTCAAGTCATTTCCCCTCCCTTCGATGAGGCTAATGCGGAAAATCACCTCAGCAAAGTTGGAAAGACTTGTCATACGCCGAATTGGCCTTCAAGATCATCAGCCTGTACGTGTCGACTGATGAGATCCCTGCCGACGACTTGAAAGCCATCATCGACCGAAGCTACTCGACCTTCCGTTCAGATGCTATTACGCCATTGGTACCTCTGAAGGATAACCTCAACCTCCTCGAACTATTCCACGGCCCGAGTTATTCCTTCAAGGACTGTACGTACCATGAAGGCCTAACTACCACCGTACCTCAGTGAAACTGACAAATTTGTAGGCGCCCTGCAGTTCCTGGGTAATCTCTTCGAGTATTTCCTTGTTCGCAAGAATGAGGGGAAAGAGGGGAAAGGTGAGTCACCTGGAATCTAGCTCTCGAGGATCCAAGGACTGACAATTTGATAGATAGGCATCATCTGACGGTCGTCGGCGCAACCAGCGGTGATGTAAATTCTCCCATCGAGAACTTTCCAATTGAGTCACTAACAGTCTGTAGACTGGATCGGCAGCCATTTATGGTCTCAGGGGCAAGAAGGATGTATCGGTATTCATCCTCCATCCCAAGGGCCGCGTTAGTCCTCTGCAAGAAAAGCAGATGACCACCATCCTTGATGAAAACGTCCACACAACATGGCGGTCGAGGGCACCTTTGATGATTGCCAAGACATCGTTAAGGCATTGTTCGCTGACCCCGAGGCCAACAAGGCGCTAAAGCTCGGAGCCGTATGTATTCCGCCATGAAGGACCAGCCATGTCCATGTTTTGCTGAAGCTGACAATATTTCAGGTGAACTCCATCAACTGGGCTAGAATTTTGGCCCAGATCGTCTACTACTTCCATTCTTATTTCGCGTTGGCCAAAGCCTCGCCTTCATTCAACGTCGGCGACAAGGTTAGAGCCGTTGTCCCTACCGGCAACTTTGGCGACGTCCTGGCTGGATACTTTGCCACTCGCATGGGCCTCCCTACCGAGAAGCTTGTCATCGCCACCAACGAGAACGATATCCTGGATCGGTTCTGGAAGACTGGCCGATATGAGAAGAAGCCCGAGGCGGAGGGAGCAGCGGAAACCAACGGCGTGAGCGACGACGGCGCGCGCGAGACGCTCAGCCCTGCCATGGACATTCTGGTTTCCAGCAACTTCGAGCGCCTGCTCTGGTTCCTCGCTTACGAATTCGCCTCCAAGGCTGGCATGGACGACGAGTGGAGCAGGAAACAGGCCTGCCAAGAGGTTACAGTTTGGCTGTCCGACTTGAAGACCAAGGGTGGATTCGGCCCCGTCTACCTCGACGTGTTGGAGAGCGCCCGCCGCACCTTTGAGAGCGAGCGTGTCACCGATACCCAGACCATCGAGACCATCAAGAAGTACTACCAGGATATCGGCTACGTTCTGGACCCCCACACAGCAGTGGGTGTTACCGCCGCGGAGCGATCCATCAGCCGAACCGGACCTGAGCTGCCTCACATCTCGCTCTCGACCGCTCACCCGGCCAAGTTTGCGTCGGCTGTCACCATGGCCTTGGAAAACGAGGCGGGTTTCGATTTCAACACCGTCCTCCCTGCCGAGTTTGTTGAGCTTGCCGAGAAAGAGACACGCGTGACCGACGTCGAGAACTCATGGTCGAAGGTGCGAGAAATTGTCATCGCGCAAGTTGAGGGCAGTTTGAGGCAGTAGATGTCGGCGCTTTGAATCAGGTTATAGAGCTTTAGAGAGGTCGCTAGATTCTGTGGGAGAGTGAAAGAGCGCGAACTAGTCATTCTGCAGCATTTTTTTGCGAGACACACCCTGAATGCCCTCGTTCCGACCCTGAGTGCGGAACAGTTCCCCCTTCGATTAGAGGCTCGAATAAGGGATGGCGGAGGTCCAGGGTCCTGTATTTAGTTAACCTAGAATTTCCTTCGTCGGTGGGATTTTCAGGGGCATCGATCAGGCACCTTCGTTCAGTGCCACAGGTTGACCTGCTCTGCTGTCTACATTGCAAGACTGAGACCCTGCCCTGTCACAGTTTTCACCTAAAACAAAGGAAAACGGCACTGGGAAGTCCTCCTGACAATGTGATTGGGTCCGATGGTGTTGGGAATTATAGATAGACCGTAGTGCGTCACTCATTGCGTTGCTTCAATATACGGCTATGAGCGAGGCCGAACTGCGTTATTTGCATGGCGGCCACCTTGCCATTATTAGCAAGAATAACCAAATATTATGGCTCTTGTTAATTTAAGATTCTAAATATCAAAGTTGTATTCCCGCTTAATGTATATTGGACGGTGTCGTTATTATCTGCCCCCGGAACCTCAGTGTTTGTTCCTTTGATTTTAGCAACATATTGCACACCAAAAATTCCTCCAATACAACTCATCCCTATTCCATCGAAGCGGTTACCGGTATAGATCCGTGAGCTTTTCCTAGCTAGAGGCTATTTCGGCCTGCGCACCTCCGTGGTGTTCCACTTTGGGCTCTGCCTTGTATCGCTCAACTTCAATTGATTACGACACTTGACTAAGGAGTTTAAAGAATGCGTATGAGGTCATTTCGCCTGGAGCTCGTGGCCAGGCTGACTTTCTAAATCGAGTCGCACATTGCAGACCCCAATTGCTCAGCCCAAATCCAATCACAGTCAGCCAATATGAAACTCGCTGCCTGCGGGCGATTTGCTCGTACTCTGGGTGCAATCCATGCAAGGATTTGACTAGTTTGCTTATCCCACGGTGCTGCGCCTGGAAGTTGCCACTTCCTTGGGGGATCACGGGCGTTTTTATGTGGCTTAGGTAGGAGGCAGGCTGCAACGTGGGAGGATTCGAATAATGGCATTTTAGTACATATATTCGACAGGATGCTACACTCCACCGTTGTAGCTCTGCTGGTCCACTCTATTGAGCTGCACAACATGACTGCGTTTATTATTCCGGTTGCTGTTGTCTTTGGTTCCTTCGTGTTCCTAATTATCCTCATCACCGTCACATTAGCTGTCAAAGCCTCATCTCGTAGAGCAGCCAACCAGCAGGCACACATGCTCTACGCCCAATCAAGGTCCCCCCAGGCGCCGGGTCAAGTTAGTTTAGAAGACGCTCTGAAGAGTGGATTCGAGGCTGGTATCCGCAACCAAGTTCAGATCCGTCTCCAAGAAGAGGCGCAGACCGATCGTGGAGAGCGTGTTTGGGTTTTGCATCTTATTTCGAATGGCGAACTGAAGCCCAGAGCATTATTTGCCCATGGGCATAAGTATGAACTTCGCCGGGCTAGCTCTCAAAAGACGAGAGGCGCGGAATCCGACGTGGAGAAAGGAGATCCCTTCAAGGACAATTGGACAAGAGTGGGAGGATGGGGAAAGCGATATGAGTACAGGATTCAACATTGCCAAGTCAACGAGGAACGTCGTAAAGCGGCCGTTGCCGCCCCACAGTCCCCAGACTTGGACGGTTGTTATACGAGTTTGGTTGGTTGGACGCACAAGTCAAAGGAGGAAGTCGATGCGGCGTGCCAGTCAACATTGAAAAGATACGGCTTCGACAACATTTTCTGGGACATTCGCCAAGACCTGATGAGAAACTTTGCGTCTCAGATTGTCAAGGATGCAGCCGACGGATGGGGATGGTTTTACCCGAGTCTAGCATCTAACGGCCGATACGTGCTACTTGGATCCGTAGGCGGACGTGCTGTTGTAGCAACAGAGTGGTTGCAAAGACTGGAAGAAATGCGACCGCTCGTGGAAGGCCAAGATAGGATAAACCTCGAGGCCAACATTAAGAAAAATGAGGAATTGGTTGACAGGCAAAGAAAAGTGTTTGTAGCTAGTAGGAGTGCAAGGGCAACAGGAAGTGGAGGAGGACGAGGTGGCGGAGGTGGCGGAGGAGGGGAGCTGGAATAGGGGGAGGAGGTAGAGGAGGAGGAGGAGATGACGGTGATGATGGTGGATGGAGTTGGGGAGGAGGAGGAGGAAGTGGATGGGGAGGAGATGGAGGCGGATTCAGCGGATTTAGCGGAGGAGATGGAGGTGGTGGAGGAGGTGGTGGTGGCGGCGGAGGAGGAGGAGGAGGAGGAGGGAGCTAAAATTGACTTCTTAAGGTTCACGACAATTCTGGGATTGTCTTGGCGTTGTACGAATAGGCAGGGAATAAATCGTCACACGGGGGGGTATGCCTGGGATGGGAAGATAGAGTAGGGGGTTAAAATAAGGGATTAAAATAAGGGTTGGGACGAGACAGACATGGGCTGAAAGAAGGGTCGAGAATCCCAGCTCGCCACGATTAGCATCTTCAATTTTCCAACGCACATGCACAGAATCGAGCATGCCCGGTTTGCCAAGATACGACCCCGAACGACCAATGCGATGCCCCCAGCTTGGCCTGGCTCGTGGCTTGGGCTGTGCGCGAGTTCTGCGTCGTTTCATTGGTATCAATCATGTTAGTGTGCGAGTCTGAGCCGTGTGAAGAACGCCGGCCCAGGCTGGCGCGGGGCACTTAAAACACTATCATTATCTACGTACCTGCCTTGGCTGAACCAGGGCAATCCGTATAAAGGCTGGCGTCAACCCCTCATTCCGGCGGCGACTGGTAGATCAGGGCCTGTTATCTACATCTACATCTACATAGGACGATCCCGCCTGGTGGTCAGCGTCCAACCTCACTCAGCACACGACTATCCAAGCCCAGCGCGCTCCGTCGCCGCATTGTCATTATTCACATCAGCATCCGCATCACCAACCATGGATCGCCCCTCCACCAGCTCCGACGCCGCCTCCACCTTCTCGGGCTCCACCGCCAGCTCCTACACCAAGGACGCGCCGCCCGCCGCCGAGGCCAAGGCTGCTCGTCGCCGCATGCGCCAGCGCGTCCGCGACGTCGTCCACGAACTGGGCCGCCCGCCCACGGCGAAGCAGGACGCCAAGGACGGCAAGACGACCCAGAATCACATCGACATCGGCCCGGCGGGCGCCGGTCTCATGGCCCCCGGAGCCGTCTAGCCGCACGACGACGAATCTAGGCCACCCGCAGGCCGTGCGACAAGAGAGAGCCGGGAAACGAGGGACTGGGATATCTGCGCTGCAATCTGTTTGGCGTTGGGTGCTGTAATGTGATACCGCTTCTGTTGCGTTTGTGCTTGGGATGATGGATGTTCCTGCGATGGATCTTGGCCTGCGATGCCACACCGCCGTACCATTGATAAGGCTAGGACAATGGCTCAATGGATATTGACCATCGGTGATCTGGAATTTACCCTCCTATGAGTTCTTAGCAAGTCAATTTTTGTCTCGATTCATGCTCCGTCAACCCAAACCGCCCTTCATGTGTGTTACCTGCCAGGCGACGTTGGCCCGGCCCTGTCCCGACCCTGTGCCTCCCCCCCGTACCATGCAGACTGATCCTATGAGCTTGTCTCGGATATCTGGAATCCATCCCCATTTTCCCAAGTCTCCACAATATTTTCCTCACAGGGCTGTTTGTTGGCGCTCTGTCCTCTCAGTGGTGGAGGCGGTCTTGTCGTGGGCGGCTTATTGCTACGCAAGGCGTATGCGCGATGCGTGATGGGCCCGGAATCTCAAGGCGAGCCAAATCTTCCAACCTATCGCTAAATCAGCCCATTTACTTTAATCATGGCCACAGCGTCTATACCCGGAGTTGATATGACTGGCTATGCTATGACATCCACTCCACACTGAAGGAACCACGTTCTCGTCGGCACTTTAGAGTGTTAAAAATATCGTCACTGCTCAGAGGCTTACAAACCTGGGGATCGACGACGCGACTTCATCCACAGTCAACTCTCTATATGAATGGCGTTCCTCGGATACAAATTATAATTAGGCCTACGTTCTCTTTTCAGCTGACGAAGATGTCTGTTCTAAAGTCGGCGCTGCCCAAATATCACTCTGGACACCTCACTTCATCGATCCCTCGCCCCGACTTCTCTTCCATCTACTCACAACGCGGTCGCCCTCCCGAGCAAACGTACTCCCTTTGCCGAGCTCTCTGTTCCGGTTTACCCTCCCGTTATCGGTTAAGTGGTCATCTGTATCCAATAGACAGCCTCCACTCCGCTCGACCATTCCTGCTTACCTGGCATCCAAGATTCCATCGGGATTGAGCCTCAAGGAGGCCGCCACTGTGCCAGTGAACTTGGTTACCATCGTCCACTCTGCCACTGCCGACCTGAACCTTGAGCTGTCGTGGCCCATCCCAGACGGTCGGACGCCCCAAGGACGCCGAGAAGCCACTCCTCATATGGGGCGCATATCCTGCGACGGAAGGAAGTCAGCGGCGAGCGGTTGACCCGGCGCCTCTCAAAGACTGAGGCTTGATTGACGGCATACACTCGGCATCAATAGCTGCCCGTTTGAGGCAGGTCGAGGGCACGACCTGCATCGCCAAGGTGTACCGTCAGTGGTAAGAAAGCTTGTTGCCCATGACGCGCCAAGTTGAAACTGCCCCAAGGTTTAGGGCTATGCAAAGACCCGGAAGGACTCTTGGAGAGATCATTTAAGTAGTTTTTCCTGCCACACAAGAGAGCCATCGACATCATACCCATTCCATTCTCTCCATCCTACACAAGGCTGTCGAGAATCACATCACTATCAATTCAGGCCTCTACAATGGCGCATTGGCACATGATCCCCAGGCCGCCTCCTAAGCCAATCCAACAGTCGCCGTGCGTACTCTGCAGACTACTTCCCTCCTCGAACATGTGCTAATTCTCTTCAGCGTTAAACCTCCTGCCCAGCCAGATCTCAAGGCCGCCCGAGTCAGCACATCGTCGAATACACCATCAAAGCCGATACCCTCCAGGTAGTCGCACTCATTGCGGCGCTCGTTTGCCTTCCTTTGCATACCGCGATCTCGCATTCCTTCCAGCCATCCGATTCCGAGCCCGATACTAGCACCACTGTCTGGATCGCAATTTGCGTGGGAGTGATCGTTTCCTGTCTATTTTTCGTGGCAGGCGTCGTCGTCCGATCGGTAGCCAGGGAAAAGGCTGGAGCTGGAAGTGCTACCGAATACAAGGCTACGTACGACAATGCGTCGGGACAGGTTGAGCTGATTCAGCTCAGGAGCCGGACCACGGTGTCTACTATTTCGTGAGCCTGGACATGGGGAGCAGGGTGCAAATCTTGAGGTGCAAGAATCGGCTCTGCTTTTGCGCAATTCGAATAGCTAGACCTTAGTCCCAGGGTCCGTTCCCAATAGCTAAACAGTGGATTATGGGCTATTAAGCCTACAAGAAGAAATCGTGGCTTACTGTAGCCAACTGTGCGTGTGATATGTCCAAGGCCCACGTGAGCCGAAATTTGTTTCCAGCTGCCTTTGTACAGTGAAGATTCAAGGAAAGAAACCGGCTCTTTTCCCTTCAAGATTCAAACAGAAGCTCAAAATGGACCGGCTCATGCGGTCATGCTAATATTCACATTCCCCATCATGAAATAGTCCATCGCATCGGGACCCGATTGCCTACATTTGCGAGTCGTTAGAAAGTCCATTCTCTCACACCGGCTGCACTGGAGGTTCAACTTACGCTGTCAACATGAGCTTCGCGAACTCGTCCATATCATCTGGCCGGGCACGGATCCACACGTCCTTGAAGTCCATTTCGGACACGCAGTACTGCGGCTTGTTGTGCCACGCATGGAAGAACGCTACCGATGAGTGCGCATCCCAGAGGTGGCGCGATACTGTGAAGGAAATGTCCGGATCCATGATTTCACAGGGCGCTGTTGAGAAGGGGAATATTAGCATCCTCTGATGGAACCCGGCTGCAGTATACGTACGTTCATGAGATTTGAGGATATAGCTGATGCAGACATAGGAATATGCCAACATGACTGTCCTGCGGGTGCTTTCAAGGAGGACCCAGCTCTGCAACAAGATCAGCAACAGTCCCTTCAAGCCGCCACGGATTCATCTTACCTCCCAGCTCGCCGGCGGCCGGCCTGTAGATATCAGCACGGCCGAACTCAGGCCTTCCTCCAACTCGTCCTTCAGCGCCTTCAGCTCCATCAGCCACGCCAGGAACTGCGGCATCTCGCGCTCCGACGTGGCCCGGAGCGCCACGTCGCCGTCGAACATGCGGATCGAGTCCAGGATGACGAGGGCCTGCACGCGGGCGACCTTCTCGGTGGGGGTGTCGGCGCGCTCGCCCTCACGGTGGATCTCGCGCGCGGCCTCGGCGACGAGCTTGTACACCCAGGCCTTGTTCTCGGGCGTGCGGCCGGCGTAGGCCGTGGCGGCGGAGAAGGCGGCCAGCATGGTGCGCGGCAGGTTGGAGCCGTACAGGCGCGGGTGCAAAAAGGGCAGCGTGCGCGTGTGGGCGAAGCCGCGGTACATGTGCGTGAGGGCGTCGACGACGAAGCCGATACGCGTGCGCGGGTCGTGCACGTCGAGCGGGTTGAAGGCGAGGCAGCTGTCGGAGTCCTGCAGCAGCGTCATGTCCCGGATGGCGATCTGCGGGTGTGCGGGCACCATCGGGATCTCCGTCTTGTTGGAGCCGAAGTCGCCGAGGTTCCACAGCTCCGCGCCGGTCGGCGAGTCGTTAGCCATGAGCTGGTCGATGATGGAGAAGTCGAGGTTGGAATCGAGCTGGATGGATGTCACGTTGTTGCTGTGTAGACTCTCGGGCGACGTGGTAGCCGTCGTCGTGCCTGTCGAAGTGCCCAGGCTTTCAATGTCAAAGCCCATGTCAAAGTCGTGCACCTCGCTAATAGACGAAGCCCCAATGTCTTCGTCGTGGAAGCTCGCGCCAGGGGGCAGCTTCTGGTAGACGCAGTCGAGGCCCTTGGCGGCGCACCGCGTGCACCGGGGCGTCTTCTTGTCGCACTTGCGCTTGCCCCTCACACAGGAGTTGCAGCTTTTCTGACGAGAAGCCGCGGCGCGATCCATCTTCCGCAGTGTCAGCGGCGACAGCGAGTCCATTGCGAAGAGTTGAAGTATTTAATCCTCTGCGTCAGCTGCGGGGGAGGGGGAGGAGGTGGATGATCTCCGAGCAGTGGTCGATGCGGGTGGTCGGACTATGGCGGAGGGAGAAGATGGGAGAGGATGGGGAGTGGCGGTTGGCAGAGGAATATGGGCCTCAGCCAGACGCAGTCGGACGCTTTTGATGGATCCTGCGGAGTTGAGGCCTGGGCCTATTCTGCTTATTCTGCTTATGCTGTCTCTCCTGACGTATATAAGTGCTCCGGTCGATAAGTCCAGCCGGCCTCAAGGTTATGCCGCCCGCCGTCTCCCACCGGCCATGACCGTCAGTAACCTCCGCAAAGTCCGCAACTCCGCAACTCCGCAGCTCCACATCCGCCGCCCATCTCCCGGGGCGACTCTTTCGCCGATCAATGGGACCGAGCTAGCGGGGTTGAAAAGGGTTTTCTTATCTAGACATTCAACTTCATCTCATAACTTACAGAGTGTCAACCTCGACTGTGTTCTCCTCGTACTTCCTCTTCACTAAACAAATACAAAGTTGTCACATCACACATGCCTCCTCCAAAGCACCCAATGCATCAAGGCGTGAACGGCAGGGTTCGTCAGAATGAAAGTTGGTAACTTTGAAATCATCTATGTTTTGCGGATATCAATAACCGTCGAAAGCCAGACAGCTACATCGCGCTCAAACCTCCCTCCCTCCCTGCCCTGACCCAGTCCTGACCCAGTCCTGACCCATCCGGTTCCAGTCCAACCCAACCCATCCTTTCCTCAGGGGTCTCTGCCCCTTTAACCTCCTTTAGAAAATGGGTATACACATCTTGCAAGACCAGAGGCGCCGCCTGCCACTCTCGCCCTTAGCCTCCTCATACTTTAATATGGAGCTGCTGGGAGTGGTCCTCCGTAGCCCGGCTCGTCCACCCTCCCCCACAATTAATGGCTTCCGGGTTCCAATTGGACATCAAAAAAACTCCCAGTGAACCTCCTCCGCTCCAAAGGAGCTTATATGTGAAAATCAGACCAAAGATTGACAACACCAACAAGAAAGTTCCACGGTCCGTTTGCCGTACTGATACAATGGTCGATGGGTATGCCGACCAGAGAACAGAAGAGAAGGGTAATCGAAAAAGAAAAGAGGAAATCTAATAGAACAAGGAGCTCAAGCCTCCTGCTTGTGCCGATGAGGGCGACAATGATTGTGACGAAGCCTGCCGCGGGATTCGTTTTTAGATGGCGAGGTCGTTAAATGCCTCCAGGATCATAACTTTTCCCCCTCGTCGTTCATTCGTGCGTAAAAGTAGGTAACAAAGAAAAAGAATTGCCATTATGAGATGGCCATTAGAGTTGTCGAGCCAGGGTTCAGTATCTCTCCTGTCGGAATCCGTTGGCGCGGGGAGTCTCGTATTGAACACCCGTCATAGACTCAGGACCATTAGACATGTTGTTGCTGATGGAGCGGATAGGTGGCAACTCGGGCCGGGTCGAGTTGGCATAGGGATCAGCCGCGTAGGGAGCTTGCGGTGGTTGTTGCTGTTGTTGAGCCGGCGCCGGTGCAGGGGGTGGAGGGGGATGCGACGAGCTTGAGTGGAGCTCTCCTCGGAGTTGGGCACTCTCCATCCGAAGTCCCTGCAACTCACGACGGAGCATCTCATTCTCCGCCGCTGCGGTGTTGTAGTGTGATTGCAGGGCACGAATAGTATCCGTTTGTCTTTGATGCTCGGCAATCGCTGTGATGTGTTAGTCATGAACCCATGCGTCGAGGCAACTAAATGAAACTCACCCTTGGTTAGGATCTCCCACTTGGATGCCTTTGAACCGCGCTCCTGGGGCATCAGGTCTCGTAGTTGGTCGAACAATTCCTTCATCTCGGTTCTCCTCTTTCGCTCAGCCAACTTGTGGCTAACCCTCAATTCGGGGGTCCGGCTGTAGGGTTGAGATCCACTTGGCCCATTGCCTTCCTCGGCTTGAAGATCGCTCAGTTGCTTGTGTTGCATAGTGTGGTGATGGACGGGAGGGAAATCGGATGCGTTGGACATGCGCGAGTACTCGCTGTCGTCCAATCCTCGCTGACCAGGTGGCAGTCGCGACTCGGTTGTGAACTGGCTGCTGGCAACTGATTCCGTAATGCTGCTCCGTCTCGAGTCGGTGTACTGAGGGACGCCTACTCTTTGAATATCCTCTTCCGGGAAAGCCCAGGCCTGGCCCTTAGTAGGCTCTGCTGCTCGGGCAATATGTCCTGTGGCGGGTCCGGTAATGGCAGGCGCAGTTTTGGTGGTCTTGTTGTCGGGGTTGCGATCGTTGCTGGGCTGGTACCCATTGGAGATTCGATGGACCGAGAGGTTCTCGAGACCGGCGCGCGGGTTGCGCTGGTTGTGAAGGGTGTTCTGGATAGATGTGCTCGACTGGTTGTTGGTGGCATACGGAGACGTTCCGAGTCGCATGTCGCTGAATCCCTGGTTGATCCTACTATCCACACTTTCTCGTCGAAGGCCTATCATGCCAGGGGCGAGGGTCTCTCCCAGCATGACACCGTTGGAACTGGACTCGATGGAGATTGGTCGTCGCGGGTCGAGGCCGCCCGACGTGGTGGGCGATACAATTGCTGCGACACTCATGTTTGTCGTCGAAGGCGACACGAGAGCCTGGGGAACCATGTTGGATGCGATGGGCGAGGGGGTCTTGTCTTGCGACGAGGATTGATATCCCGAACCGCTTGGGCTCAGGCCATTCACGTTGAAGGAGGCGGCCGAGGTGTCTGTGGGGGATCAGGTTAGCCAACACGCAACCTGCTGATGTCAATGAGCGGCATACGCTTACTGGATGCGTCCGCGTTGGAGTAAAAGCCAGAGTCTCGCAAATGCGGAGGAGGATTGGGGCCTGAGGCCGGACCGTGGTCGTCGTTGAGGATGTTGGTGAGGCCGGCCGTCTTAGGAGGCGGGCGCTGCTGATTGTGAATCTCCATGGTGGACGCAGTGGCGAGAATCGTCAAGTCGAGTTCTAGGGGGAAATTGAAGTGATGTGGTAGGAGGAGAGGTTGCAAGGTCGCGTGGGAAAAGCCGTTGAGTTGGTTCACAGGTCGCAGGACGTATTGCGCGTATTGCGCGAAGAAGGGAGACTGTGCTGATGCAACTGGCCGAAAGCACGGGGCGGGTTCGGGCACGACGGGCGAGTCGAGTCAACTGGAGACGAGACTAGACGAGACGAGACGGGATGAGATGCAGTGCGAATCGTCGTCGGGGCGGGCAAGGCCGGGAGAGGGCAGCAGGCAGAGCAGAGGCCCGGAAAGGGTCGTGGGATGCGAGATTGGTGACAGCAGCGGCGAGATCGTGCGAGGAGACGTGCGAGGACAAAAGGCGACAACGGGACGAGGACGAAGGTGGGAAAACGCACTCAGACTGGCTCCGTGGAAGAGAGGAGCGGGATGGGTTAGGAGAAAGAGGCTGGGAGGGGTCTTTGGCCATAAAGATGGATGGATGGACGGGGAGAATGGATGGAATTGAGAGCAGCGACAAGAGCGACAAGAGCGACAAGAGGCGACATGGATTTCAGCACACCCGAGAACCCCAAAACCGCCCCAGGACTCGCCCAGTCGAGAGGCGTCCGATGTACTCTTGGTGCTTGACTCGGGGGTGGAGGTACATGCTTCTGGGCCTCGCTTTGGGGCTTTTGGCTGGGGTCATGGGGCACTGTGGCCCTTGGCTTCTCCTTCCCTCCTGCCCTCTTGCTTCTCTCTCTTCTGCTAGGGGGTGGTTCCCTGCTCCCCAATTCAGTCACTTTCACTATGCCAGACACCCAGAAAGACACTCAGACACAGCGCCCAACGCTGGCGCCAAGTGCCTTCCAGGTTGCGAGGGCCACGCCCCCATCCGCCTCCCCATGTGCGGTGCACCCGCCCGCCGCGGCAGGGAAACAGCGGGCTCCCCCTGTGGGTACACCCTTTGGACTCCCACTGGACGGCAGGGGGAACAGGGTTGGGTTGTAGGGGGGACGTACCTCGCCAGGGCGCCGTTTAGATGCTGCTTTGTCCCAAGACAGGTGGCCCACGCGTGGCGGCTTGCAGCCACAAGTATCCCGGCCCATTTAGCGACCGCAGCTGGCGCGAGAAACTCATGAAAAAGGTACCCGTACGTCTTGTACCGTCGACTTGACCCAGGGTCGAGGGTAAGGGAGAGTTGGTGGGACCCGCAGCGGCCCAGCGCCCGAGCAGCCGCCAGATGCAACACCGAAACGAGGCCACGGGGCCGCTAGGCAGTATCCACTACAGAACCATTTGGTAGCCCCCACCGGGTCCCCGTTCCATGTGTCAAGGTACTCTGGCACGACTCAATACCCCCGACAAGCCGTGACGCTACTGCTCTCGGAGCGTGTTGAGGCGTGCCTACTTGGCAAGTTGTATCCATCCATCGCCATCCCCAAAAACCTTGACCTGTCGGCCGTGGAGAAGCATGCAGCTGACGCGTTGTTTGGTTGGAGAGGGAGGGGGGGTGTCGTTCTCCCTCACTCAATCCTAGAGATCACGGCTGGGCCACCGATCAGAGACGGCACAGGGAGCTTGACAAGCAGCCAGCCAGCCAGCTCACGCCCGGCTCACGTACGAAGTACGCCTCACGGACCTTGTACAGTGCGTGCGACGGCTCCGTGGTCCCCGGTGGCTGATAAGGAGTCCCCGGATAAATCAAGCTTCGTAGGGAGGCCCGTGTCAGTATCAAAAAAGGACCCAGGGATATCGATGCCCTGGTGCCGCTGACACATGGACATAGGCTCGCTGAGGGATGATCTCTGAGGGATGCCAAGCATGTTGGTTCCCCGGGTTTGCAATTCATGGGCCACCTAGTGCATCGGTTATTCCCTTCGTCCAGCCGAGCCAGATGCACAGATGGCAACATGTGGTGAGATGAGATGAGGGAGGGGGATTGGGACGCCTGCATGTGCACCGAGGAGACACAGATGCCTGTGCGACGTCTGCAACCTGGCATCCACCCATCCGTCCATCCCATCTAGCCAGTAGCTACGCCAGCCACGGGGACCATAGACTCGTTGTTTGTCCACCCAGATTTACTCGAGACATGTGGCAAACATCGAACGAGCGCAAGAGGGAACTGAACAGCGACACGAGCCTGGAGAGACAGGGGAATGTCTCTACCCGGTTTGCTTGCACCCAGACACGCGATGCACTCACCCACATACCAACCATCGGCCATACATCCGGGATGAGCACGTTCCTCGCCAAACTCAACCACTTTGTGCTGTACGCATACTGACTGGTACAGTACAGTGCAAGCCCGAACGACGGCAACCAATGTACGTAGTCCTACCCGCTCAGCCCCCCCCAGGTGGCCGGCCTTAGTGAGTCTTCCAAGAACAAAATATGGAGATCGATGGCGACATGCGAAAATGCAGGCGACGGGAGTGGGAATAAGAAGAAAGAGGATAAAAACTCTTCACAAAGTCGGTTTTCGAAACGTCGAGGCATCCCAGGGCTGAATGAATGGCGTTCTCCTAGGGCCACATGGAGGCCAGTGCCAGCTCGGAGGTCGTCCTGAAGCAGCTGGGATGCCCCTGGAAATCGAGGGTCTCTGGGGTCGTCGCCGCGCTTCGTGGGTGAAGGGGTTTGGTTCGCGATTCGTCATGGGCCCTGTGCCCACTGACCAGCGAACAGACTCCAGCGCTCCGGGGGTCCCCCCCGTCATGATGCGATACAAAATACATCGGACCTGGTACTGTGGCACGCGGCTGGTCAGCCCAAGAACGGGACTGGGAAACGAGTGGGTGTGTGGCTTGCACCGAGCCAGGGCTCCTCGTGCGTCGCCCAACTAGCGCATCCATGGTCCCATGCTCCCATGCCGAGCCCAAGCCGGGGCCCATGCTGGGCACGCGTTGTGGGCATCGCTCCTCGCAGTGAGTCGATGAGACTGGTCGTTTTTCAAGGGCGAGCCACGGGCGGCCCACGGTGCTTGTTGGTGCCTATGGTGCTTGGTCCCGGGCGACAAACAACCTTGGCTCCCACCTGCGCGATCTTCCGCCGCCACGTGAGGTGCATCTCCAAAGGAGCCATGGCGCCGCGACATGACTGGTCCGTCGGCAGTTTCCCTGGGTTCCCAGTTTCCCCTCCCTCTGTGGCTCTAAAGCGCTCCAGTCCAGGGCTGCATCCCAGAAGCCAGGACTGTACGTTGTACTTTGCATGTACCGCACGTACCTGGAAGTACGCTGTTCGCTGGTGTGGAGGGGGAAGCGGCGACCTCACGCGGGCTGGCTTGGGCTTAGGCTGGGCTTGATGGCGCTGCGGGTGAGCATGCTCTTGGCTTGTACTGTACCCTACGAATACAACTTTGCAGTCACCCTCGACGCCCGATGCTGGTCCAGCCCACGTTGCGCCTCTGCCCACAACTCAACTATGTCGATCCTCGGCTTCCTATCCGTACTCCTCCGCTGAAAACTCGTTGTCGAACTGGCGTTCACAGGAGACGTCGTGGCCGGCATGTCGCAAACACGGAGACACGCAGACACGCGGACTCGCAGACACTCTCACCTCACCATGCAACATGCCATGCATCATCTCCCACCACTCATCTTCCTCTCTTCCCCAGACGCAGACGCAAGACATTAGCGGGTGGGCGGAAACACAGCCGATCCAGGCGCCGCCGGTTGGGTCCGCACACTGGGAATTTGTTTTGTTAAATCTCGATGGGCAAGCTCCGGCTGTCAGCCGTTCCGGCAGGGATGTGCCTAGAGCAGGGGTGACGGGCTGCGCATGGCCGTCGATAGCGCGCTCTCGACCGCCGGCACGGGAGAGCGGTGATGGGTGATGGTGATGTGTCCAGAGGAAAAAGAAACAACTATCGAGAAGAAGAAACAAAAAGACCCCCCTGTTCCTGCTGCAGTTGACAGCCCAGCGAACTCGCGTCCCCTCATGAATCCAATCCACTCGCTTTCGCCTTCTTTGCTGACGTTTTGGTATCTGGATCTGGGCCCGGCTCGTATTTTCGCGAGCCACGTATTTTCCCGGTGGCTTTCATTACACAAGACCTGTGTGTGTGCCAATTATGCCGTCTCAGTGCGAAAGACACCCATGTGTCATTTGCAGGCCGGATGGTATCCCGACCGCACATGCGCATGTAGGTACAGACCTTGTTGCGGCAGCGATGCAACGATCGACACTCGCCGCCACACGCACGCGTCGTCACCAAATGGTTTCTGCTTCCGGCTGTGAGAGTTCTAGATGCTCGAAAGGTCTCGAAGTCAGTTCATATCAGACAGCGTGGCAGTCACGAGTTGGCAACGCCCTGCCCTCGTGCGCCATTGCAGATCTCGCACCCGGCTGTGTAGGGGGCAGGTACCTGCCCGAGACGTCCTGCTCACCCAAACTTTGGTCAAACTCGACACATCAATTCTCCATCCTATACATCTCATCGCCATCCCATCCACATATCCAACCATGGAAGCCAAGCCCTGAGCCACGTTTGGTGCGTGTCCCATTCGCGCACACTGTGCGTCTAGACTTCGCCCAAACTGTGGGTTGTCACCGCTGGAAATTTCACTTTGCAGGAATCATCAAAATTGCGTTTTCCAATCCCCAGTCTGTACCCGTGCACTACATCACACGAGAGAGCCTCGCCAGAGAGAAATGCAGTGCGGTTCCCTGCGAAGCCCAACGTCAAGGCGCGCTACCAGTAAGACATCGTCCAATTTCGACGTCACCTACGAACAAAAAGAATGGGTACGGGGTACAGTACACGCAATCCCGCCACGATCCAACAATGCACGGCGATTTGCGCAACACACTTGGGGCTAAGGCAAGGAGGAAAACCTCACTCACGTGGGCGAAAGTATCCCACATCCAGGAACCTGAGTTTGCCCCTGCCTGGTGGCTCCTTGTTCTGGGGATCCTCATTAATAATACTCTTGCACTAACACCACCGCGGCATCTCTCCCGTCGATCTCAACCACCAGTGACCTGCGTGGACGTACTATGTCAGGTCCAGCAGGTAGGAAGAGAGGAGGCATTTTCGGACGAGTTGCCGCAACCAGCCACAGCCGGTCAAGGCGGCCGTCGCCCAAAAGTAACCGCCTCACCGCAGATCCAAAGCCAGATCAGATGGCGTACGGGTACTGTTCTGCGATGCTATTTTGCGCACACCTAACCCTCGTTGACTTTGTTGCCTCACGCCCACTGTGTAAAGTGGAGAAGGGACGGCACCCACGTGGTTTTCCGGTGCCGAGCAGGCCCTTTCAGAGCTTCACTCTCCTCGAAACATGGCCAGCATCCCTGGGCATGGGAGCGAAGCCATGGGAGCGAAGCGATAAGACACGGAGACGGCGTTTGCGGCACAGTGCACAACTGCCGTCAAGCTTAGCGACGTCGGTCCACAAATTCTCAAATCCATCAGGTCCATCCACGCTGCACTGAGCACAGAGTGTTGGGCGTCCCTGCTGATGGACACGATGGCACTATGGCCAGTGGGAGGACGCTGACTACTGTCTACTGACAGCCACTGATCAGCCCAAACGCCCACCACATGCATCCCTCCAACCATGTGTACGTCTGAAGACTGTAGCTTCGGCCTGGCACGCCTGTGTGAGATTCATCATTTTATTTTTGGCTCTTTGTTGGTCCAAGCACTCGTGAGGGAGCAGATAGGCGTGCATCACATAGGCGTGCATCACTCATATCGCTCCCCTCGAGATGTGCAGAGCCGAGTTCCTGACCTCATCTCGCAAACCGATCCACCACGGCTCCATTGCGGCTTCTTGCCGGCCATTATCTGACAACAGACCCGTCTCGATCGCAGCTGGGTCTCAATGCCAACAGTCCAAACCACTTGGTCGGTCAAATTCTTCAGCTCACCCACTCAAGCCCCAGGTTTCACCCCGGCTAGCCAATTGCTTTGCGCTAGCTGGATCTTGTCAAGTCATCCTCCAAGGACCATCCCCAGCCGATCGTCTGTGTGTCGGGGCGGGTGTCACTTTCCATTCGTGCATGTGCTGCTGCCCTGCTTTATCAGCAACGCCGATCCCTCTCCGCCTCCCCGGTGCAGCAAGCCGGTGCATGGCGCAGGTGTTGGTCCATGAGGACTAACGGCAACCGACAAGAGGGGGATCGACCATGTTAGGTCGGCGGGAGCCAAGACCAGCCAGTGTCTAAATATTCGCATCATGAATCGTGGCTGACAGCCCGGTTGGATCCTCGGTATCTTTCTTCAAGTCTGAGTACTAGGTCCGGACCACGCAAACTAGGATCTTGCAGTCTGCTTGTCTTCCGTGTTTGAGGTACAGCTGCTACAGCATTCTGTTAATCGCGAAGTTTTGCGTCCACCACACTCACTCGCTTGCTCTCCCTAGTCCTAGGCGAGGTGCTTGATCGTCATCCAACAATGCAAGATAGGCATGGTTGGGTCCGAGAGAACGGCTCCTGGGAATTCCAACGAAGGACCGCCCGCCTCGCCTACCATCACCTTGGCTTCGGTATCAACTTTCCTGGTTGGTCTTCTCGGGCGCTGTACTAAAAGATTTTACTGAGGCATTGATGTTGTGATCGGCATCCGGCAGTTCACAGCAGGACCCCTCCCTCAACTGCCCCGATACATCCAGATCAGTTTCAACACAAGCTGAAAACCATTCCCGATTTTCCGCCACGGCTCTCTAAATCCGACTTGTCACAATCTTATCACCAAAATATGCTCCCTATCTAGGGCTATCACCATGGACCCACACCCCAAAAGCATGAACCCTCGCATCATCTCAAGGCACTAGGAGTCCATTGCAACTTAGTGCAAGGCGGGATGCTCGTACTGACATGCCGCTTGACAACGCGCCATTCTCACCAACGTCCTAACACCGGGATCCTTTCTTCATTGGGATAGTTTCTTTTCTCTGATCTCTATGTCAGGCAATAGATCATTCGCATGAGTCGTAAGTATACCCTTGCTCCTGGAACCCGACATGGCTCTCCCGGTGTTGACATTCGGAAAACGGGTGCCTGAGTTATCACAGCCTCAGGCCGGGCTAATAGCATGCAAAACGAGGGCCCATGACCCCCAAGTGTGCTTCCGGTATGCTAATTGCTACTAGATTCACTGCACTTTATTCAGCTTTCCGCTCTGTCCTACTATCGTGCTGGATCTTGGCCTCACACGCGTCAGGCCTTGGTATTAGCCGGTTCCGCTGTGCCTTGTCCACGTTACAGCATTTCAGCTTGCAAAGGGTAACACAGCTTCGTTATTACACTACATGAATTGTTCTCGGCTAGGCTTGCGTTATCTTGAAGTCAACCGATATTCGGCCGTCAATACCGTGTCACTTGTCTCAGTCTTGGGTGGCCCCGTTCCCCGCTCTTCCTCTCTCACTTTAGAGCCCATCGACTCGGTTCTCTCGTCTACGAAATCTAGCCGCCCGAGCCCGAACCCTTTGTGACACGAATCCACCGGCCAAAGTGTTGTTTTTGGACAATTCCGCTCTCCGTCGCCACAGTTCATGAAATTTCTGAGCCGTGTTACCCCCTCGCCAGAACCGGACTAGAGTGGACGACAATTGACTCGGTAATAAGTGTTGCGGGACGCCAGCCCAGCCGTCACTAACAGTACAGTAGCATCCTGAACTGAGACTCCGAGTCCAATGGGTTTGCGGAGCCACTGGATCTAGTAAGCGGTTTGCCACATGACGAGGCGCTCAGGCCTCGGGTTCGAGGGAGCAATGAACCTCCCTGTCTGTCAGTCAATCAGTCTAGGATCATACCCACAGCGGAGACTTGGTCCGTGGCGCCAAACTCTACTTCTATGAAATGGTCGCCCAGTGTGCATCGTTGTCTCCAAAATCATGCACTGTGAGAGCGACAAGGAAGAACTGTGAATAGAGACTCGGGATGTCTTACATTCTGGACGTTGCCGCAATCCGGAAAACTCTAGAAAGCACGAACCTGTGGTCGGTGGTATTCGGCTCAACCCTCGAGTCTAGCATTACACAAGCTTCAGCGGAACACGATGCAACCGCGGACCGATCGGTGCAATGCCATTACCCGTGGTTTGTTTGGGTGACTTCCTCGGAAGTGAGACCCGACAGATTGGTGGATGTACAACGAGGCTGTTTCTTGGGGGGAGTCCGACAACTTTCGGGGAGCCTCAATCACGCACAGCACGAATGCTGTGTTCCGTCATCCGTACTTGAGATTGGTTCTGATCCAACCAATGCTCCTGGTATGTAGATCCTGTGCTGTCGTGTAGCGGCCTTGGGTATGAGGACTGCATTCTTCAGACACCTATCGAACAGGCACGGATTATGCACACGAGAGGGCCCTCTGCAAAGACACCATTGGCAAGATGAGTATGGTTCTAGAGGTTATTGTTCCTAAACGCAGAAGGCGCATACTGCCCTCGAGCCTCCAACGGCGGGCAGCCATGTTGTCTCACCGACGCGTCAAGCCAAGCCGTTGAACGAGATAGAGGGCACTTTCTGATCAGCAAGAAGCCATTGCAGCGGCCGTTTGTGGGTTGGTTCCTTTAATTGCGGGACGAAGATGCCAAGTACGAGCCCTGTCCAGCTGGAAAGGACGGGTTTTGCTCCGCTCTGCAAGTCTCATTTTCTGTTTACTGCAGGTCGAGCGAGTCAGGCAGATGGACATCAGATCGGCAAACGGACATGGTGAGAGACAAACAAAGGGAGACATACACCAACCCCGATTTTGACATCATGGTCCTCCACTGCAGGGCAAAGATAGCCAGCGCGGCAAGGACAACACGGACAACACGGACCACGATGGCTTCGTTGCCTGCAACGTAGTAATCGCACATACCGATACCCCAAACTTCGGGCCCTTGGGGCCTTTTTCATCGCCGCCTAGGCTAGCAGGCCCGATTCCGCCACTCGATCCAACCCTCCGAAAGTCCCCCCCAACACCGCTAGCCCAACGCCCTCCGCTCCGCCCATCTCCACACCGATCAGAGGGAGACGGGTGCGAACCACACGCTGTGCCGTCCTTGTCGTTGACCATGCAGGATGTTGATGGACGAGGTCCAGCCAGCGCTTATGTGGCGTCAGAGTGTCTCGATGCATAGGCCGAGTCTCCGGGCGAGTTTTGCCCCCCCCGGGTCCCCGTGGCCGGTGTCAATTCGCTTGACAATTTATTCGTTCTTGGCAGCTCCGCGGCCGATCATGTTATGTATGCCGGCCCGAGGACCTGGACGCTGGGCGATCCTCATGGGCGGTCGAGGGAGATTCCTCGTGGAGGCCGTTCAGTTCTGCGTGGGGTTTGGGTTTTGGGTTGGGATCGTCCGGTCCCGCGTTTGTGAGCGGATGGCGTCTTGCTGTGGGTTCGTTCCCAGAGCACACGTTCCAGGGAGAAACACGCAAAATGTCCAAGTCCAAGCCAAAGTCTAAGTCCACGTCCAAGCCCAGGTTCCACATTCATGCCCTGGTTCCATGTCCAAGCCCGCGTCCAAGCCCAACTCGGAGCCGAGACCCTGGAACAAGCCATGGCACCAGCATTCAAGAATAGTACGAGTCTCGCCCCCCCGCCCAACAAACGCCTGCTGAGGCCGAACTGGCGAACGCCTCCAGCACGCAAAGGAAACATCCCATGGTCGGATTTGGCCTCCAATGGCTGCCTCCAAGGCCCCGAAAGCCCCAATCGCACGCCTCCAGTGCCTGAGACCTGGTGCTACACGCGATCACTAATCCCACGTCCAAGCCATGGATAGGATGATGGATGATGGGGTTCCGCTCTCGGTGTCTTACTCCCCTTGGGTTTCCCGCTTCTTTTCTTTTCTTTTCCTGTGCCTCCCAACCCCTTCCCACCTCCTCCTCCCTTCTGTCGTCCTGCTCTAGCGGCACGCCCACGAGCTGGCCAACAACACACGGGCCCCTCTTTGGCGGTAGACTCCACGCCTGCCTGGCCATGTACCACGCCATGTACCTACATGGACGATTTCTACAGCGCCCGCGTGTATCCTACGGGGGGGGGGGGGGGCTCTGCGAGACATGCAGTTCGCGATGGCGCGGGTCGCAACGGATGAGGAAAAGACATCCGGTGGTGTGCGCTTGAATGGCGCCGCCGCAGCGCACGGCCGGGGAGACGAATTCCGCGGGATGTTGGTCTTGCCGCCGGCTGAAGCCTCGGGCACTTGGACGGCCAGCTTTGCTTATTGCCGACAAAAGAGGCGTCGGCTGCGAGTTAGTGTTGTGATGGGAGGGCGTCGAGGGGATGTGGTGTCGCAGAGATAAGGCGACCGAGTGCTGGGGCAGACGTGTCATGGGAAACGCATGAATGCCTGTCTCGGTCCATGGACTTTTCCATGATGCCATTATGGTCTCATGGTCTCAGGAAGCCTGTGTGACCTGTGAGCTGACGTATTGTGCCTGGCTTAGCCCCAACAGGCCCCGATGCCATCTCATCATGACCGATCGATGTGACAAGGAGGCTTGAGTCCAGGCCATGCGTCCCAAGTCTAGGCCTCCGGATGTGCTCTCACCGAGAAGAGGCTTGGTGCGTACGGTTCTCTCGCCCTAGTATGTTAGGACCATGTGTCAGCGCGGATTCGTCTAGATTCCCAGCTTCGCTCCTGGAAACGCTTGCTGGGAAGACTTGAGGGACGCCCTCTAGCGACTTCAAATCAAGCCTCACATCATTGGACTCGGAGCTTCACATGTAGAAAGACTTGTGGCATTAACCATCATATACATGATTATATGGATTGAGCGGGAGCATATAGACAGTCTTACGTTGCCCTCCACGCAAGGCAGTTGAAAGAGTCGTTATGTTTTGTCAACTCCTCCATCTTCTTTTCCCATCATTCCCTCATGATAACCTACGCAGTCGTATTTCCCATCCAATATAACCCCTCGTACATCCATCCAAAGACGAAAATCGCAAAAAATGATATCCGCAACAACGCGCCACGATGCAAGTTTCTTTCGCTACCCCGTCTTCCACTCGCGTCTCCCTTAAAACTCAAACTCGGGTCGGAAGACGTCCGGATCCACGCCGGCGACCGTCTTTTCGGCCAGATCCCGGCGGCCCATTTGAGTGAAGACGCGGCGCAGGGTGTCGTAGAGGGTGCTGCTGCGGTTCTGGGCAGACATGCGCTCGAGCGTCTCGTCGACACCGCCGGCGTTGTCACCGAGAATCTCGTATGCCTTGCTGCGACCTGACTTCTCGATGGCCTTGTGCATCTCCAGCGCGGCCAGGAAGTGACATGCCGCCTCCTGGTGGCAGTTGATGTTGATGCAGCTGACACCCAGGTTGTAGCGCGCACGCACAAAGTTGGGGGCCATGGAGAGGGCCTCCTGGTACGCGGCGATGGCCTCCTCAGAGCGGCCGCTGTTAGCGAGTGTGGCACCCAGTCGGTTCCAGAGGAGGTGCAGCTGCTCCTGCTGGTTAGAGGTTCCCAACTCTGACGAGTGGAGGGCCGACTGGAAGCAGTCCACCGCCTTGTCGTAGTCCTCGGCGCCGTAGAACAGGACACCCAGGCCGACCTGGACATCCGGGTCCATGTGCTCGCCGTCGGGGCTCATCTGGGCTGCCTTGATGAACAGGTTGGTGACCTTGTCGTGTAGCTGCTGGCGGTCTGTGAAGCCCATCTCGGCCGGTGGGTGTAGGTCCTTGGGGTTCAGGATGTTGGGATACTTTACCGACAACCACCGCTCCAGGGTCCGATATGCCGTGCTATCGTAGCCCTCGTTGGTGTACGATACAGCCAGGCCCATCAGGGCCGCAAGGTTGTTCGGATCCAGCTTCAGTGCCTGCTCCAGGGCTCGAATCGCTGCCGTCTCCTTCTCGTTCTGTGCTTGTGCCGTCCCCAGATATACCCACGCATCAACATGGTCGGGGGATTGTTGTACGGCTGACTCAAAGGCAAGGGCTGCCAGGGAGAGGTTACCACCCTCCTTCATGATGCGCACGCCCTCGTCGAATGCGTTCTTCTCCTCTCGGAAAAAGTTGTCCTCTTCGAAGAGGTAGTTCTCGACGGCCGGGTCGCCGAGGCGGCCCCAGTCACCCATGCCCTCGAAGTCGGGCATAAGGTTGTTGCTCCACTCGGTATCGAATTGGTCGAACAGTTCTTCGTTGACCATGGATCTAGATGCCTCCTTCTCAGCTTGGACTCCTTTCCAGATAGATTCGAAGTCACCGAACTCATTGGTTTCAGAGTGCATAGCCTTGTCCATCTCGTTCAGCTCGCGCTCTGCAGCAGTCGCCTCGGTCTCCTTCTGCTTTCCGTTATCTTGCAGCTCCATCTTGGGCGAACTGCTCCTCCCACTTGTGTTCGTCGAGCTCGACCAATCGGCCCTTACCCTTACCCTCGGGCTGTTGTTGCTGCATAGGTTGTTGGTTCTGGTACATGGGCTGGAACATCGGTTGGCCAAAGCCCATTCTTTGGTTCATCATGCCGACGCCCACCATCGGCCGCTGCTGGGCCATCTGGGACATCGGGGACATCTGGCTCGGCATTCCAGTTTGCATTGGGTTCGCTTGTGCCGAAGATCCTTGACCATTAAGCTGTTGGAATCGAGAGAACTCTTCGGCGCTGAATTGCGCTCCCGGAGGCTTGAATGCCGACTCCATGGCAGGCTGGCCGTTAAAGTCGTGTGCCCACGTCGGCGACGCAGAGCTGGCCCGCATCTGAGCTTCCTGTGCGGGATGGAGCGGGCCGATATGGCCAGGCTGCATAGGGAATTCCTGCTGCATGCTGGGGCCGCTGTTGAGGAAACCGTTCATCATCTAGAATATCACGACCGGATTAGTAATGCACCAAATCTACCGTTTTCAGGCCGCGAGTACCTCATCCTGAGGGGCGTTGGCGTTCTGGCTTCGGAACCCGTTCAACTGCCCTCCCGGCCCTCGGCCGACAAGCCGATCACGCTGTAGGGTCTTGTCATCCTGAACATGTTTGTGAAGCTGGCTGAGGGGGTTCGCGGAAGTCGAGCACTCGGCGCCACCGCTCAGGAACGACATGGCGTTGGTTTGAGGCGGAGGTGTCGGTCCGGTTGAGGCTATACGGTGGAGAGGATTGGAGAATCACTCGGTGCTCGACAGAGGGATATCTACAGATTCGAAGGTGATTGAAGAGAAGCGGATAGAAATGGGAGGATCACCACTGGTTGGTACGGGTCAAGTCTTCGGAGTGTAGTCCCACGCTCGGCGGGGAAAATGCCGAGGCTGACCGGCCGGCTGGTAGGCTCGCTCCGTGAAACGGAGTGTTCACGTGACTGCGGGGTACATGGGAGACGACCAAGCCCGGTCTTTCCCCGACCTTTGCCCGAGTAAGGTGAAGGAAAGGTGAGCCAGGCGAGCGAGGTGAGAGAGGTGGGCACGGTGAGCAGACAGGCTTTATCGATAAGGATTTTTTTTTCTTCCGCCTTGAAAGGCTTCATCCAGCCTCCGCTCAACGAAGCCTCATCTCCAAGGCCAGCTACAACAAACAACACAAAGATGCTTCGCCAAGTGTACGTCCTACCACTGCGATGGTTCAATTGCAAAATTTGAGCTGACACCCCCTAGAAAACCCCGCAATGCCCGCTCCAAGCGGGCGCTCGAGAAGCGCGAGGCCAAGGCCATCGAGAACCCCAAGACCTGCCTCTTCCTGCGCGGAACGACCTGCTCGCAGGTGGTGCAGGATGCGCTGAACGACCTGCACCAGATGCGCCAGCCGCTGGCCAAGAAGTTCACCAAGAAGAACCCCATCCACCCCTTCGACGACGCCTCGTCGCTCGAGTTCTTCTCCGAGAAGAACGACGCCAGCTTGATGGTCTTTGGCAGCAGCCAGAAGAAGCGCCCGCACACGCTCACCTTTGTCCGCACCTTTGGCTACAAGGTGCTGGACATGCTCGAGCTCAACCTCGACCCCGAGAGCTTCCGCACCATCGCCCAGTTCAAGACCAAGAAGTTCGCCGTCGGCCTGCGGCCCATGCTGCTCTTCGCCGGCACCGCGTTTGAGAGCCCCGTCGCCAACGAGTTCACCCTCGCCAAGAGCATGCTCATCGACTTCTTCAAGGGCGAGCCCGCCGACAAAATCGACGTCGAGGGCCTGCAGTACATCGTGTCCGTCAGCGCCGAGGACAGCACCGGCGACGGCGACGCCAAGCCGGCCGTCCACCTGCGCGTCTACCTGAACCACACCAAGCGCAGCGGCCAGCGCCTCCCGCGCGTCGAGGTCGAGGAGATTGGCCCCCGCATGGACTTCCGCATCGGCCGCGTCCGGGAGGCCGACGAGTCGATGCTCAAGGAGGCCATGAAGAAGGCCCGCGGCCTCGAGGAGCGCCCCAAGAAGAACATCACCACCGACTCCATAGGCGACAAGATCGGCCGCGTGCACTTGGGCAAGCAAGACCTCAGCGAGATGCAGTTGCGCAAGATGAAGGGTCTGAAGCGCAGCCGGAACGAGGACAGGGCGGACAAGGAGGCTGCCGCCGGCAACGAGGAGGCCAAGAGGATAAAGCAATAGAGGGCGGTTGGCATTGCGGACTTGGAGTTGGGCGTCTGGAAAAGGTCCTAGGAAGGCCATGTCAATTGATGAAATTTCCTCGGGTTGCATCCCATAAATTATTATCTGTTCCGTTTCGCTTTCAAGTGACGATTGCTGAGCCCAACGACAATTCCCAAGTCCAGTCGTAACCATTAATATACCAACGACTCCAAAGTCACAACCACCTTCTTGCTTGATACTCCTCCCCGAATGATATCCAACCCTTCCTGAATCTTGCCCAGTTCGTTTCCGACAACCATAGGATCAGGGCTTGTAACATACTCCGCCTTCCGCAACGCATCCTCCAGGAACCGAAACACCATTCCCTCCTCCGTTGAACCTGCAGCAGGCCGTGGACCGATCGGCTGAAGTCTTCTACAAATACGAGGGCAAGCTCGCCATCGACTTCGATAAGGTGGCCGCCTTCAGCCCTGAGCTTGCTACGGCGATGGAGAATGTTCATGCTGGCAGCCTAACTTGGCTTAATATGATGCGGGGCGCAGGTATGTTGAGAAGGCGGATTCTTCGCGTCAACCTTCCGGCTGGATTATCTTTATCACCATCTTCGGCGGTCTTCTCCTAGTTACTTTCGTCATCTTGAGGCTTTGGCCATCCATGCAATATCATCTTTTTTTGACGAGGTGGAGCGGGCACTTCCAATCGGACATGTGACACTTCAGACCGGCCGGCAGAGCATGGTGGTAAAGGAGGTTTTATTATTTTTGACCTTGAATATTTACGACATTGAACAGGCAGCGCAAAGTGGAGTTCCTTATCATAGATTGCACTGAATATTGACTTTGATGAATTTATCCCTCGCATTTCGCATATTTGGTACAGTCAGGCGTGATGGGGTTAACTGCCCGACAGCATGTCAATTTGATGATTTGAAATGGACATGGAAATCAGGTAAAAGATGGAGCTCATTCTGGTTTATAAATTTGTGCTTTAGGAATCGTCATATAGTATAATCCAATCGCCCCTTTGCTGGTCTTGCAAGCAACGTCCTCGAGTACATTTGACTTGTAACCACAACTAGCCGGGCACCAAGTCTAGGAAGGTTGCCAGTGAGTTGTTAGCTGCCGCACAGGCTTGAGAAGAGCCCAAAAAGGCTTCTTGCCCCATAGCATATACGCCTTTTGCTAGCCGGTCCAGTTTCCGTTCCCCGGTACGCCGTGGATATCAAATTGGAAATGAGCTTCGCCATCGCCAGGCATGTCTCAGCAAATGGAAGGCTAGAATAGTCTCAGTAACGACCAGAAGAGCCCACATGATGGGAACACTTACTTGCGGCTAGGACAACTTCCATGGCCTAAACCGAAAGGCTGGGATTCATCGAAGCGATCTTCAGTGAATCCAGCGTCCTTCAAGAACCGCTCCGGTGAGGGTGGCGGGTCATGAGTGATCGGAGGGAACCAGATATTATGTGTCAATCTATTTTATTTTTTTTTGGCGCGTAATAACTGCTCTATTTTATTGCCAAATTTTCCCACATAGGTTCTCAGTCATTGTCAGGATATTTCTTTGGAAGGTGTAGAAGTGGAGATGCAGCGCACTTCCACTGCACATGCTTGAGTAGGCTGTATCAGTGCTCTTGATTCGAGATACAAAGGCCGGTACATAGAAGACTGTCCATTGATTATAGCTCGATCCTCCTCCGATACTCCTTCATCTGATGCGCTCTTTTGTTTCCCATGACCGTCTCCGCCAGGCTACCAGCACCGAATTCGTTCGGCCTGAGTAGACGACAGTCATCCAGAGCGACAACTACCTGGCCGGCGTTAAAGAGGACCCGGGGTGGCAGAACGTACTCAGTTCCCTCCTCTGGCATCGGACCAGAGAACAGGCGCAAGAGAGCATTGATGTACTTGTTGTCAGCCCTTGGGACTGGATCTTCATCATTGACAATGGACAGGAATACCGAGTCCGCTTGAAATGGTGAGAGTGGCTTTGTTGTGATTGGCGGGGCTCCAAATGTGATGCAATGGACTGAACTGAATGCTATTGCTGCTGTTAGCAGGTCTCATGAGTCGAAACGGTAGGTTTATACCACTCTTCAACACCAAACTCTTATCTCTGTCCTCCGAAATGGCATCACATTTCAAAAAGTGTGTATAGAGCATTGCAGCAACGGCACCACCTGCGGAATGACCAGTGAACAGCAGCATGGGCTTCGACCGAACTCCAAAAGCGAAGTTGTTCGACCACAGCTGATAGATGTGGTCAACAAGTGTCGCATTTATTGCCTTTGCGCAAGCCAGAAACCCAGAGTGAGCGCTGTAGAGGCCACCTTCGTTATCAGTGCCCTATCGTCGTCAAAACCATACTCCAGGTGGACCAGTATTGACGATACTCACCAAGAAAGCGTCTTGGACAGGCTTCTCAGCTCCATCATTGAGATTGACCATCCAATCGTGCGTGGTGACGGAGCCTCTGGTGGCTACGACTATTACATTGCTGGAACTGGTGCAGGATTCCTTTGGAGTATACAACCCGGCGGTGGTAGCTTTGACAGGGCCTCCCAAGAGGTCGGCATCGATCTTCACCGGCTCGCCGATAACGTCAAAATCACTCGAAGAGAGATTTTCAGTTCCCGGCTTAGCATAGACTTTTACAGCGCTCAAGGCTGCCAGTCTCACAAGCTGGCGCCGAGACGTCTCGCTATAGTTGGTCAACGTGTGGTCAGAGTGAAAGATTTGGGACTCACAGTGGAGCCTCTGGGAGGGAACAACAGGCAAAGGAGGAGTTAGAGCAAGCCTGCGCCTTCTCCACCCGTCGGCTCTTTTGAAGGATATTGACGGGGGATGCGTCTGTGAGGACCGATTAGTATCTGAGCCGCGAAGCTACCTCACAAGATAGGGGGTATAGCATTGAGATGGGCGCACTTCCCCGACCCACTCACCAGAGCCTGATCGCTACATACCTGAGCCGTCGATACTGTGAAAGTAGTCGTCGAGTTCTTTGGATGCTTTTACAAGATTGTGCGATGCTCCAGCGCTGTTTTCCCATCCGGACACATCGGCACTGTTGGCAGACACTGCTGCAGGAGATTCGACGCTGGCAAGAGCCTTTCTGCTAAAGATGCCAAGGAATCGAGATCTTCGTTTGGTAGTGCTCATATCTTCGGTCGAACCGCAGCCGCGATCCTTGTGGTGGAAAGTTGATGATGTTGACTCGAACAGTGGTTTTCTTTCTGGATCTTCTACGAGCAATTCCCCTTCCTTTTCGTCGACATTCACTTATTCAGCTGCCAAGGGTGGCGTTTCAATAGTCACGTTTGAGACGCGTAATAATCGGCAACCACCTTCGCTTGGGTTCATCAGGGCAGGTCTTGGCAGGTTCTTACATGCCACTCACCAGACATACCGCGACACGAAAGTGACGGGTCAGCGCTTAATGTTTTTTGACGCGTGTGACTCATTTAAATTGCTTTCGCGATTGGCTGTGGGATGACTATTTTCAGCTGCGGCTGAAGATTGGTTTCGGTCCACACCGCGCGCTGCTGCGGCAGGCCGCAAGCCACCAAACTCGAAGCGCTGGCCTCTCTTCGTCTGCGGCTTTACACGAAAAACCTCATCGCCGTGACTTCGTACCAAACAGTACAATCACCATCATCACTTCGTTCACGAAGCGGTGCTCGCCCTCCTCGCCCTCGGACCTGTCCATCGGGAAGGGGAACCAAATTTGTACCGGCCGCAAGACATGATGAGCAGTGACTTTTTAGATCCGGAGCTCTCGGGCATATCCGTCGATGAGAGTATTGCAAAGTTCAAATGGGAGAGGATCACCAAAGGAAGATCAGATGACGACTTCAAAACAGTTTGGGAGAGCATTTCTGAATTGTACTGGTCTGGTGTCGAGCGAGAGGTTGCGGCAGCCATAATCGCATTCGCAGATTTCAATGAACACCAAGCCGATAGTCTTCCTGTGGAGGACTATCGAGCAGAAGATCTAAGGACCGGTCATCTAGCCGAACTTATCGACCTCTGGAATCCGTTTGACGCCCAAAATCCCCTTGGAGCACACCTTGGCGATCCGGATCAAATGCACCGTCTGAAGGAACGTGTTCACGCGAGAGTGGCCGATGAGCTCGAATTTCTTCCGCTCGAGGAAAGACGCGCCCAGGCCCTTCTTCAAGCATTGGGTCTAACGGACATCGATTTCGTCAGGGAACATCGTCGGCCCACTTTCAGATCTCTGGGTCAACGGCCACAGATCAAAACTGATGAAGATGAATATCTGCTTGAAGCGGTCCAGTGCTCAAACTGTCGACACTGCGTGCGAGCATTTCACTGGTTTGAATGTAAGTCAGGCTGCAAAGACCATCCTGATCAGACCAACATGTTCTCCATCTCTCGGCCACAGTATGCAGATTCCGACGATGCGCTGCGCCAATCCCTTGGTCGGGATGTACACGCCACTGTACTAGGCGAATCATTAAATAAGATTTTGCCGTATACGCTGTGTCCGCCATGCTTTGAAAGATCACCACATCCGTACGACCATCTCCATGTTGTTAGGCGGTTTCCAGAAGGGAAGTTTATAAACTCAAAGAGCGCGGCGTTTGGCTTGCAGCTCGACATGTGGGAAGATCAGCTGGACGGTCGATTTTTGATGGGCTTTGGAGCTCTTACGCTGGATCGGCTTGCTTCAGGAGCCTCCGTGTTCTCTCGTGCGTCGACGCGTCACATCTTTCCTGCTGGAAACACTCACTGTGCTGTCATGCTTGGACCTTTAATCATCGAGAACGGTAGCAGATTGTAAGCTATTCTTTGGCTTCTGTGCTTGAGGCTGAACTAATTATACTCGGCAGCATGCCTTCTGGCGCTCGAATTTCCCTACGCAACGTACCCAATTTTTCCACTCTCTCCCTGGAAGACCTTCAAGAGTTCATCTCGGAACCAACTGAATTCAAGTGGTCTGAAGGAAAAGAGGTCTTGACACAAAACCACCTTGCCATCTCGCAGGACAGACATCTCTATTCTTCTGCGCACCCTGTGCAAGAGCGGAGATTCATGAGCGCTCAGAAGCAGATTGCTGGCGGACTATTCACGCTATCCTGCCCGAGAGTCGCCGATGCTGAGAGAAACATCATCAGAGAGTTCGTCCACGTTTCAACGTTATGGAAACAAGACACCGAAGAACACCGCTTTGGGCAGATTTCAGTTCTTCGATCTACCCTCAGGTCTTACGCTCAGCATATTGTTGCGGAAATAAAAGACACCCACGGCCCCAGGATCTCTGAATTTCTTTTCTGCATCGTAAGACGCCTCCACAAAAGGGTCAAGCTCAAATACGACAGGGTCTTCAACAATTGCCAGGACTTCAGCAGCGCTATGCTCTTCAACGGAGACGAATGGGACGCTGAATTTGCTGGCGTGTATCCAAGAATACCTTCAAGACGCGAACAGACTGCGGAGACTCGTGCAATGCGTTATATGATGAGTTTCGCGGGCAGAATGCAGCACAGAGAGTTCTTTGTCAGTCCTCTCACGAGTTCTCTTCAGCTTTACGATTCTTTCGGTCACAACGATTCGGATCTCATAGATCATACCATTAACGTTCGAACAAGATCCTGGGACCGGGGTAGCATGCTCGCTCATGACGTGTATTTAATGAAGAACTCCACCATGACTTGCGAGAAAAAGACCAGGTAATCAATCACCTCAGATGTGCCTGGCGACTCTCACTCTGACTACTGAAATAGCTGTTCCTTCGCGGATCATCTTCTTGATGGTCCGCACGATAATGTCTCAGTGCTGACCACCCACATTCACCGCAAACGAGCCCTGTACACTGTCCCATCTGGCACATCCGAAGACGGAGGCTTCGACGTGCTTTTGATGAACCAGGGTGACTTAGAATGGATCCAGAACCGTCTGCAGATCTTACACCGGCTCCGCCTTCTCAACTCTTATCTTAGTGTACTCGCCGATGAGTTCGGATCCCTCATCTCCGATGACAGTATTGCGAGCAAGGAGCTACTCAAGGCTTGGCGTCCAGTGGGCAGTCGACTGGGCCGCTGCTGGAGCTGTAACAAACGAGACGGTCGAAACATTCTTAAACCGACCTGGTTGAGCGATTCAGATACAGGAGAAATGAACAATTCCAGGTGGACTCTATTATCCACAACCTGGCACACATCACCTGACATGCAGGCCAAACAGGCCTGGAAAGGTCGCTATGACTCTCTCCGAAAGCAGTTATTTGCCGAGTCCAAAGGCAATATGGAGAAATCTCTCACGCCCCTGGAACATGCGACTGCTCATCATGCGCGAGCGGATCTGGGCATCGAGGCTGTGCTCTCGCGCTACCAGGCATGCTGCCTCACAGCAGTCGGTCATTCCTGAAAAGAGATCAACGGCATACTCATCAAGTCATCCAGATTTCGTGCCCCTGGACCAACTGCTTTCCTCGATCAATCTCCTAGGAACTCAGTTCAAAGTTGTCACGGAGTTTCTGAAACAGCTTACTCGCACTCCAGAGTATCTAGGGTACCAACAATCCACTGAACTTCAGATGGAGATGTTTCCAGATATTTATGCACACTATCTCTGGAAAGCTCGTGTCCATCCAAGAATTCTTCAAGGAGAGTATCCACCTTTCCTGGAGTGGCTGGCCGCGATACACAACGAGGAATACGATTGAGGATCTTCCATGCTGAACAAGTGGAGATATTCTTGTTTGCGGTCAGGACGAAAGACTGCGCCATTGTCACCAAGCAGACGAATAGCAAACGACATGCCAGGAATAGCATGACTTCGAGAAATGACTGACTACGTAGCCACTGCCGCAGGGTTGAAAGCCACTACACTCAATTCACGTAGTGGAATCCACTCATGGATTCCACTGTCCACTCTACTGGCAAGATGCTGGTGGATTGTGACGATCCGGCTAATCCTGTATGGCGGTATAGGGTAGGCTGGGCCGTGGGGTGTATGGCCGAGTGAATCAGGACGTCGAGTTGAGCAATGTAGGTCACGGTTGTTAATGTGTTAAATATAATGTAACCAGGTATGTGAGTTGATAGCTAAGGAGCTTAAGGCTCTTGTCTAGGAGTTCTAGGGGTTCGTTATATATATATATTTTTTTCTTTTTTAGCTTTACTCGATATCATCAGATAGATTAAAGCCATGCAGTATTTGTAAACAAGAGAGACAAACATTTAGTACTCCACCATGAAGCTTCTGGAGACTGTAATCTTATAATGCATACAATTAAGGCAGCACCATTCAAGTGTCCGGACTTTCTCCTTCGAATGATATAAATCTCAATACGTATACTAAAAATTTGGTCAAGGAATGCTATATCGTCATGAAAGTAGGCCATAGTTCGTCCATTATCAATTATACAATTACATTTCAAGCACATATCTCAATCGTGGTAGCATCGGACTCGGACTCGCCTATCCCTCCATCCTGTCGCCCCATGGACTCAACACCAATATTCGGACTTGGATATGTAGGCTTGCTCTGTCTCGCTTTCTTGCTCTTGTTGTGACCGTGAAAACCGGGTTGTCACACTTCTGGGTCCCCGCCCAGCAACCTACCCATCCACACTAAACTCATACCGTATTCTGAGGGCTCCTTATTGGGTAAACACTCAAACCTATCCGATCTCTAGAACAGCGTCATCTGCTACGACCTCAGTCATTGCGTCAATCATGGCTCGCTGTTCTCTATCTGCCTGATGCATCGGATGCGGTCTCAGTAGAATCCCTGTCGGTGCTGTGTTCGGTGTTCATAATAGCCCGCCCCGATTCCTGTTGGGCGGGTTCCAGTGATTAATTGGTCCGGTGATAAGTTGAATTAACTCCTCCATAATGGTTCATCGCTTCTTAACGTAAGTTGCATATTTGTTCAGCCAAAATCTCCAAGCCCTGTTTGTAGCATGTTCATTATTGCCACCCGCCCGAATTATTAAAACATTTGTGTCGTGAAACAGATCGCTGAATGTCAGGTATCTAACAATGATGAAGGCATTGGGATGTCATAGACTTCCCGGCACAGCCAACTGCAGAATCAGGGGCTCCAATGCCTCATCAATCTGGCGACGCTGCGTCGATGTACTCATCTGGCATCTGCGGCATGGAAGGCAATCCCTGAGATTGGTTCAACATCTCGGCCATGAGTTCAATGTGGTGCATCATGGACGACACAACGCCTACTTGCTCAGGTGCCTCCGTAGCCCAATGCGCACCCCATACGTCTTGTGGGATTGTATTGCCATCCCACAGGGCGATTCGGACGGGCCATTCAAGATGCCTCCACCACTTGGAGCCTGGCTCGAACATGCCCACCAGTCCCATCACCTCCCGGCGAGCTACATCTTGAAGCCACCATACGTTATCCATTCGCTTCAGGAGGGCAAAGAAGCAGGCGAGGATGGCAAGGGCACGAGGTCGCTTCTCCTCCACGAGGTCAACAAACCGTCTCGAGACAGTAGCGGGGAAAGCGAGGGAGGCGGCGGGGTAGTAGTTTTTATGTGCCCAGTTGATGACACAGACGGAATGGGCGTAAGCCTGACCGGTGGGGTTGAACTGGTGGGGTTCTTCAGCCATGAGTTCTTCCTCTAGGCCCTCGAGGAGATGGCCAAAGAAGGAATCTGAAGATCGAGGGTTGAGGTCGAGCTGGAAACTGGGCTGAGAATCAATCACAGCCTTGACAGCGTTGCTACTGCGGATCCATTGCCAGGAAGTTGCCACCACAGTCTTGACGCCTTGGAAGGCGTGGAACCAGGGGAGCGGCAGAGCATATCGACTGGTTGGGTCGTTGGGGTCGACGTCGTCCTTGATGAAGATGCGGGAAGCAGCGGACTGGAAGGCGATCAACGCCGCCGTCAGGAACAGGGCTTCGGCATTTTCAGGGGTGATTCCAGAATTGAGTGAGGCGCAATAAGATGCAAGGGTGGAAGCAGAGTAAGCATGTGACGCGCGGACCAACGCCTTGTCATCCGGAGTCAGAGAGCGGAGATGGAGTGCGGCAACAGAAAGAATCGCATCCGCCAGGTAAGGATAGCCCGCCTTGCCCGAGAAGGCCATCTGAGGCACGGCGTGCTGCCAGATGTCGTCGGCGACGGGTGAGTTTGTCAATAGGGTCTTTGAAGTGACGGTGGTGTACTGATGCATCAGGCGCAACTCCATCATCCTGTCGATTTGGCCGGAGAGCGATGCGGCCACGGCCAGCGAGGGTTGTGCGTAAATTGGGGGAGACGTCGGGATGGGGTTCGGACATGTCGCCGTGATTGAGGAAGAGCGGGTCGATGGAGTCTTTGGGGTGTTCGAGGAGGCGGAGGGAGGCGTCGGAGTCGACACTCCAACGCTCTCGGAGCTGGTGGTTGAGGTGACGAGCTCATCGAGCACGTCCGGGTTACCGAAGTCGCAGAGGACTCCGTGCTTGGAACAGTTGCCACATCTCGGGTGGACTTCATCGCACTGAAGTGGTGGAAGATGAACGAATTAGCCCAGTGCCAGGGATGCATGCAGGCGAGCGCAACTCGATCGGCATCGAGCATCAGATGGGAGGATTGATGGACTACGGAAGCCCCGGCAAGCAGCGGCGCTCGGATTTGGGTCACGACACGGGAGAGCATACCTTGATCTTCCTGTTCTTGCACCTGCGGCACCCGGCGCGGGACTTCTTGTGGGAGCGTCGAGGAGGCATGGCAGCGGAGCGGTTCGGGGGTTTTCACGTGCCGTCAACGAGCTCTCGGGGAATTCACTGAGAGGACCCAGGTTGGACGGTTCAGTCGCAGCATAGCCGCGGAGGCATAGGGCCTCGCTGGAGCGGAAGGGAAGGTCGCGAGCGGATGCAATTGTGGTTGAATTATCGGGAAGCAAGTCTCATGGCGCTTCCGGGCAAGGGACGAGAGAGTGGTTGAACACTGCTGCTGGCCCGACGAGAAAAGAAGGTGTGCGTCGTGGTTGACGAACGTCGCAGAGAACCGAGCAGACGACAGGCACGGATAGCGGGGCGGTCGAGGCAGGACGCACCGACAGGGCACCCAAAGAGGGCAGGCACCCAGTTAGCAGCTGGGAGGGCAGGAGAAAGCTAGAGGGCACTGCCACAACAGGGATGGTGTCGACGACGGCCGAGTCGGTGACGGCGTCGATTTCGGCGCCGGGGGAAGCTGTGGAGCTGGGGCAAGAGGCCTGTCTTGTCGCCCTCAAACACGTGGTGGTCACCAATATGCAAAGACGAGAGAGCCAGCACAGAGAGCGTTGTGTCAGTGTATGAGTAGTTTAGGAGAGAGTTGTTGAGGATTCATGACAGCAAACACACAAAGCGAGAGAGATCTCCACAAGCATGTCTCCCCGCCTGCATCGCTCGCGCCCCGTCGGTTGTGGCGGTACTATGTCATACTCGCACGCTGATCCAACCGCAGCGCACGCTCACGCGGAACCGGGATCATGCCGCCCCCGACCAGGACAAGAGACAGGCCCGAACCGGATTTTGAATTAATTGATCCCCCCTCAAAGGGTCAGAAAAGCTCAGCAGCACAGGGTCTCGCGGCGCAAGCAATGGCGCCGTCGTGATTGGGCGGGCGAGAATAGCCAGAGGGGGAAACACAAGGGGGTGGGGACTTTCTCACAAACGGCCAAACGGGGGGGGAGCCTAGGCATGATGGATGCCCCTCCCGAGGCTCTGCTGGCGGACGCCGCGCCGCCCGCGTGGAGCATGACCGGATGCTGTGTGTCCGAGTCGTATCATGGCTTTGGCTAGGCGCCGCTGGAACTCGCCGATTGATGGGGAGACGGGGCGGAGAGACAGACGGTGAAGGGATTGCACGTCCCATGGCCGCAGTCCACATCTGCCGTGTCCCATCCACGTTTCGTCGGAGAGTGCTCCCGGGCGGCCGTCGCTGAAACGACTAATTAATCACTGCTCTTGTCTTGTGTTTGTGCTGATCTGGTGCGGGCGAGTTCCAGAAGGCTACTACTACTGCTTGGCACACAAAGCTGGCCGCGCTGAAGCTGAAAGCGGGATTGCGCTGTGCCAGGACCAGGGCAGCCTGGAAGTCATCTTTGTCCCTGCTTCTCCCGCGGGCCTTTATGCCTCCTCGATGCTCCCATGTTCCCATGCTATGCTCCCATGCTCTGCTTCTCCTCCCCCAACAATGTCGCACCGCCCCAGCAGAAAGCCGCAGTCGTCTAGTTACCATGTACTACGTACTCCAACCAAACCCCGTGCCGCCCGCATCGGGTTGTCCTTTTGCTGACGACAGCGACCACCACAATCAGAGCTGCAAGGCACCCGACGCTTCCACTTTGGGGCAGGCCCCGATGGAATTGGCTGCGTGGATTGGGGTTCCCTTCGCCAAGGCCGTTGCCTATCGCATCCAATGCCATCCACTCATCTATCGAATCTGATGCCACCAACCCCATCATGACCGGTACGAATATTGTGTCTGAGCGAGGCTTGGCTCCTCTCCGCTCCCTTGCACACCACCACACCACCACATCTGGCCCATCTCCCGCATCTACCAACGACATGCCTCGGAGAAACGGACAATGATAATTCCATACACGCCAGAACCACTGAGCCAGCATCGCACCGTGACTCATTTTTAGCAACCAGATGCAATGCAATGTTATCACGCCGTTGCTGCTGTGCTAGGATGCAGTACTTGTGATTCCAGAGCAGCGCTTTCTTGTCTCCTCTTCCCCTCTTTTCCCTTTCTTGACCTCACCAACGGCCTTGCTTCCCCTCACGCAACGGAACAAGACGGCTCCTTTGAAGCATCCTTTTGTTCCCTCTCGCTCCCTGCACAGACATGCTCACTCAGAGACAGACAACTTCTAATAAATTCTTCTAATACGCCATCCTTAACCTTTAATTCGACTTACATAACTCCCGCGTATACTAATCCACCTCTGATTCCACACCTTCCACTTGTACCCTAGTTATCGGCTCTACTTCAACCTCACACCCCCCTCCATTTCGAAATGAGCCGCCTCTGCCCGCCACCTCCGAGGCGCGTCTGGCGGCCGGCTGTCGGTGTCAACGCTCTTTTTAAGCAAACACACGACCTCGTACTTTTTTCCCCGCGAGATTCGCCCGCATTCCGCCAGCCCGCACCAAGATAGGGTAAGCAGGAGCGCATTTGTCAACCGGTCACCGCACCACCCCCATTCACCTGACGTGCGGACTTCACGCCCCGGTGGATTCGCTTTGCTCATCGCCTTGGCCGGATGGCGAATGACGAAGATTCAGCCAGGTACTGTTGGACCACTGGATGATCTGGTGCAAGGAACGCCCTACGCGATGCCCTGGACACGCCCTGCGTCATTCAGTCTGCCCCGCGATGGTGGGTGAGAGGGGCAATTGAAGGCCGCCTTACAAATGATATTTGAATCAGGTCCGGCGTAGAGACTCAGAGATGCACTTCGGACCCAGATCCCATATAAAGAAGCCCATTGTCTCGTGGATCCGTCCATCCATCTACTCCGTGGAACACCAGACATTGTTCACACACGCCCCCAGCTCTTGTCAAACGCCCCCTCGTAGTCCCGTGGCCCCTACATTGTGAACCCTCAAGGTTTTGCCATTTTTTTCAGCGCCGTCTCGCTTCTATTTTTTATCCAAGCCAGCTCTGACGTGATTGTTTGAGTTTGAAGCTTCCCGTCAGCTGCGACGCTTGCACATACCATACCGCTCCCGTCTTATAAAACACCCACCGCCTGCACCTCATCGCGCCCTTGGATCGCGCAAACCGAGACGAAAAAACTCGACTGAACCGACCCTTTGCGAGAGCCGAGGGATACAAGCCGCATCACCTAGCTTCCGAGTGTGACTAGGCGCAGAGGGAGTGCGTCTTCCGTGCCTTAGTTTTACATAAGAAGCAGAAGTCCCCGTCCCGTCTCCTCAAAAGGGTTTTTTTCTACCCTCCACCACCAGTCCACCACCTCCACCACGACTAATTGGCCCGCGTCCCGCCTATCCAACAACACCACAATTCCGCAGGGAACGCATTGGCAATCGCTTATACTAATCTCTAAAATGTCCGCTCTTCCTATCTTCACCTCGGACCCCGTGGCCACCCCGCCGCGCCCGCCGTCCCCCGTCCACTCCTTCGGCACTCTCGCGGTCCACGCCGGATCCCCGCACGACCCCACCACCGGCGCCGTCATCGAGCCCATCTCGCTGTCGACGACCTTTGCGCAGACGGCCGTCGGCCAGCCCATTGGCGAGTACGAGTATTCTCGCTCGGCCAATCCCAACCGCACCAACTTTGAGGCCGCTGTCGCCGCTCTCGAGCACGCAAAGTACGCCCTCGCCTTCTCCTCCGGCAGCGCCACCACCGCGAATATCCTCCAGAGCCTCGCCAGCGGCAGCCATGTCATCTCCGTGTCCGATGTCTACGGCGGCACGCATCGCTACTTCACCCAGGTCGCAAAGGCCCACGGCGTCAAAGTCACCTTCACCCCGGAGATTGAGGTCGACATCTCTGAGCACATCACCGACGAGACCCGTCTGATCTGGATTGAGAGCCCCAGCAACCCAACTCTCCGTCTTGTCGATATCCGCGCTGTCGTCTCCGAGGCCCACAAGCGCGGCGTCCTCGTGGTCGTCGACAACACCTTCCTCTCCCCCTACGTCCAGAACCCTCTCGACCTGGGCGCCGACATTGTCGTCCACAGCGTCACCAAGTACATCAACGGCCACAGCGATGTTGTCATGGGTGTCGCCGCCTTCAACAGCGACGAGCTGAAGCAGCGTCTCGGATTCCTCCAGAACGCCATTGGCGCCGTCCCCTCGGCCTTTGACTCCTGGCTCGCCCACCGCGGTCTCAAGACCCTTCACCTGCGCGCCCGCGAGGCCACCACCAACGCGACCGCCGTCGCCATCGCCCTCGAGGCCTCGCCGCTCGTCGTCGCCGTCAACTACCCCGGTCTTGAGTCCCACCCCCACCGTCACATTGCCAAGAAGCAGCACCGCAACGGCATGGGTGGTGGCATGCTCTCCTTCCGCATCCAGGGCGGACACGCTGCCGCCGAGCGATTCTGCCAGTTCACAAAGATCTTCACCCTCGCCGAGAGCTTGGGTGGTGTGGAGTCTCTGGTTGAGGTCCCCAGCAGCATGACTCACGCCGGTATCCCCAAGGACCAGCGCGAGGCTGTCGGTGTCTTCGACGACCTCGTCCGCATCAGCTGCGGTGTCGAGGACGCTGTGGATCTCAGGAACGACGTCCTCCAGGCTCTCGAGAAGGCCGTCTCGGCATCAAAGAACGGTGTCAACGGAGTCAATGGCAACGGCGTCAACGGACAATGAAAATGAACCAAAAAGTACGGGGCGATGATATAAATGATAGATTTTTTGACATTTGTGACGACATGTGATGAGATTTTGCTTCAATGACACAAGTTAGAAAGGGGCAGGAGACGAATAACTATGGGCCTCGAGTCGTCGTTCATAGCGACAGGGAAAAGGATTTGACATTCATATCAGATGGCATGGATTGCTTGACTATAGCAAGCTATTACTATTCAACGCTTTAAGTCTTCTATGTTTGCACAATGATAAATCAAGAACTTGCCGTGAGGAACCATCTACATGTTCTCCATTTCCATCATGTGACGACCTCCTCATTCTCCATCGACTTGTCGTTTATTCGTTAGACATAAAAAGGTTTTCCGTAAACTCATTGGCCATGCTGCTACCAGCGGTCCACTCGTTCCTCCGGTGGTGGATTTCGTTCATGCCCTGGCAGGCCGTCTCGGCGATGTAGTGCAGCTCATCGAGGGTGTTGGAGTTGCAATTAGGGAATATGCCGTCGATGCTGCGATGCCACTCGGATGTGGTGTTGGCCACGGCCGTCTGGTATGCGTTCGTGTCGTGCTCGGTAACCCGCGGCGCACGGCTCCGCGGGATAAGCTGGTTGAGGAGGTTGTCGTGCTTCGAGTCACGGGGGAGGTATTCAACAGGGTCTCCGTTGGACATGTTCGGCTGCCGGATACCCATGACGACCTCGACAAAGCGTTGAGAGATGCTTCTGCCCAAGCTACAGGGATCAACGAGGTCAAAATCAGGGTTTCCGGGGACATCTTCCCGTAGGTAGTGGTCATACGCCAGGAACGACGCCCGGCAAATGCGCAAGTGTGTTGCAGCCGATCTCAAAGCCATCGCGATCCATTGGCAATCCTCGCCAGGGCGCTGGTTCGGCATCCCTACCCAGAGCACCTTTGTAGAGTCCTCGTTCCAGTCCTGTGATTGTTCCGCCTTTAGATACACCTCGTTCAGGTAGAGCTCCTGAAGCGTCGACCCAAAGTTCTCTCCCACCTGGACCAAGACCTCAGGAGACACCTCAACTCGCTTCAGCTCGAGGCATGTCAAGTTGGACAGAATGACATGCGGTGCGGGCAGCGCCCGCGCTCGCCACTCCTCCACGGGCATCTGCCAGGCCTTGGTCTGTTTGAGGCCTCGGGGCGGGCGGTCGTCGTGGTCCATTCCTATCAGGCACAGGCTCTTGAGGTATTCTGCGTTCTCCACCAAGTTCCAGAGACAGGATCCAAATAACCCAACTCGTTGGGGTTCATTTTCGTGTCTTCGTAAAGTCAGGACGAGGTGTTCCAGTACCTCCAACACCCCCATGATATTCATCACGTCGCAGGGGTTTAACCACAGGTGGCATATTGCGATATCCGTCACGTTTTCCAATACCAAGGTGTTTAACTTTGCCGAATCCTCCTCGGGACGCTGAGCAAATGCCTTGAGGGTGTTGGCGAGGATCATGGTAGCGGCGTTGCAGTGTCGGCCAACAAGCTGGAAGGGGAGGTTTAACCGCAGTCGGTCGATGTCTCGGCAATTGAATAGGAGGTCTTCGACTGTGCGGAAGTAGTCTACTTCCGTAAATGATGTCTCGTTCATGCAGTACTTTTTGTGTAGCGTGCGACAAAAGTCGGTCATCGAGGGGACTCGGGCGAAAACGGTATCGAGGAACTCTACTTCTACTATTCATATATCCACGTTAGTTACCATTCAAGTGTTATGAATGGTACAATTCCGGAGAGTACGTACAGTCATCCCGCAAGACCATGAGATCGATATATAAGCTCTTGCAGTGGTATCCAATCGTCTGCAGCGCATCGATCCGTGGATGCGCCTCGCCACTCGTCTTGCTCAATCGTGAAAACTCAAGGTCAAGCGTGCGCAAGACGAAGGGCTTGAGTATCTGGTCAAACACTCGACAGACGAGGCGCAGCGGGAGGACGCTGTTCTTGGGGCCGCGGGCGACACTTTGCTGGAGGATCGCGTCGACGAGCTCGCGCGGGAGCTGGTCCATGGCGACGAGGCCGGCGTTGGCGGATGGAAAGGGAGGTCAACGGCAATCGCAGTGCATCGGGGCTACCGGCGTGGCATCGATCAATTCCGGTGGGCTATCGCAGTATTGTGGTTCGATGGTGATGGTGTTGACGGAGTGAAGCGGCCAGAGGCGGTTGGAGTTGGCTGATGGACGGGATGATGGGATGTGGTGTTGATAAGCGGCGTTGATTACTGGGCCTTTCGGGGCCGCACAGTGGAATTCCAGCGGGCAGCTTGTCACATGCACCTAGGGACCAGGCCCACTGTACCGAATCCACCCCCACTGGAACCCGGATCGACATGACGCTGCCTACCCTAGAGGTAAAGTGGGTTGTCCAGGTACCTCATGAAGAGTAAGTACATGACGCTAATAAACACAAGCAATTATCACGAGTATGTGCTTATATCGAGTTGGATTTGTGTTATCAAATTTCAATCTGAGGTGTCTAGGTATGTCATGTTAAACAATAATGCAGTCATATTCACTGTGGTCCAGTATCGTTGTCACAAGTTGAGCAAATAGTACCGCCCTTAATAGGCAGTGAGAAGTTCCGTTATTCCACCAAACAACACAACAAAAACGTCTAGCTTATTAAATGAGTACATGATAGGTTGTTTGTATTCTCTGCAAGTCCACCAGATAAAGCCAGAAGGAAGCAATAGGCCCGAACGAAAAAGCCAAGAAATGCAACTGGCAGTTTGTTTGGAGACACTTTGGCGCGTATGTAGTCAGCGAACTCATGATGCACAATTAGTACACCATACTATGATCTAATAAACAGATTTGATAGGCTGACAGATGACGCCTTCTGTGAAATAAGTCCAATGATTTTCCAGAAAAACATATCATAGGTACTGTCAAAGCAGGCACTCCAGCAGTCAGCGACGGAGCGAACCACAGCACCAATCGGAACTAGAGAATGTATTAAACGAACGCGTTGGACGTGAATCAGAAAGTCGGTTTGTTTACATCACAGCTGACTGCCAGCTGCAAACATCGACTAAGTCGCACCCTGTGCGGTGAACAGAGTACCTCCACGCTCGCTCTACTTCATCTCCTCACGAACAACAGTCAGGGCAGAACAACAACTTGACAAGAACCTTTGTTCTAGGCACCACACACACGCCAAAAAACCGAAAGCCACAGGCCTTGAAAGCGAACCAGAATGATCCGCCTTGGAATCCAGTCCTTTGCTCTGGGCTTGGCGTGGCTCCATGCCGCCCTCGCCCTCCAGTCCTTTTCGCAAGGTTGCCAGCCCATGGACGCCCAGTTTTACAGCGAGGATGCGGTGGGCTTCTACTGCTTTCCAGAGGGCTCCTCGCTCACTTTCAACTACACGTATTCTCTGTAGGCCGTCCCCATTTGACATGCTTCGGTGCACTGCTTACACGGGCCCAGGATCGAACTTCGATACTGCGTTGGAAATAATGCCGGCTCTCTCATCGGCTACGAAGAGTATGTCTCTAACCTATGCCATGTATGCAGGTACTGACTTCCAAAGTGGCAACTACCAAGACACCTGTGAGGGCTGCATACTCCAGAGTGTCCGAAACAATGGGTACCGAACTTGCTACCTCAAATGCAACTGCCACGACATGAACAAGCAATTCAAGGAGACGATGCTTGATCTGAGTAAGTGACTTGCCTACCCCACAGACTAACGCGCACTGACATTCGTAGACAACGTCCTTTTCAATGACAACGGTCGCCTCGGCTGCTTTGGACACCGCGGAACCAAGGATATGGCTTCCCCGGAGTGCCACAAGAACATCGAATGCTCAACCGGAGCACCAAGATTGACGCCTAGGGCTGAGCCTACACGAGACTCAACCTGATGCGACCTGGCTTTGCGGAGTGCCAAGCCGCACGATCTCACACGGAATGAAGGGACGCATCTGATGATTGGAAAAGAAGCAAGTTCCTCCTCCGTGGAGAAGAACGCGACAGCAAGGCTAGGCTCTTGCGGGATAGGGTAGTGGATGATTGTCGATGATAGGAAATTAACAAGAAGAATGTAAAGGAGCTCTCTGCGGCAACTATGTGCCGACAGTGGAAGTGTGTCCTAGTCGAGGGAGGAATATTGGCCGTCAAGACATAGGTCGACGACAGCGGCCGGCAGGTTTTGCCGAGCCACCAGGGGAATGCAAATAAATTACATCACCATTAAACGGTTCGGCCCACTAGGCACACGTACGCCTCTGTGTTTGGGTTGCGCCTCCGGCAGGTCGGCACCAGGCACGGCTGAGTTTGCGGACTACACGCGAGCGCTGATGACAGCTATTCGTGTGCAAATTCGTGGACGGAACTCGGCATCGCCTTAATTAGTGAGGCGCAATTCGCATTGACCGGCACAAGTGACTATTTACACACTGTTTGTTTGTTTGTTTGTTTGTTTGTTTGTAGCGGTGTTTAAAGAAGTATCACGAGAAGTGGCGGCCAGGTCGCGCTGGCTGGTTCTGAGAACACAGCTAGCGGAAGGGTGGCCGTCGAGCCACCGCTGGTCGATGATAGATGCTAGGTAGGTAGATAGGCAGATGACTCTTCCCTACCTATCGCACGCATGGTAAGCAAAAAGAAAAGATAAAGAAATCAAAAAGTTTGCATTGGCAAGACAGGGGTTCGAACCCTGGCATCTCTCGATATAATGGTTCCCATATGAATAGGAATAGAATTCAATTTTCTTAAACATTACGCCTTAGACCACTCGGCCACCTTGCCATTGGTGTTCTTTCGGGAAGCAGTATTACGCCTCATACACCCTCGCAGGATTAAGGAATAAATAAAAAAACAATTCACAAGATCGGGATTCAAACCCTGGCATCTCTTGATATACCAGTTTCCAATCTGAAATTGGAATTATTTCAGTTTTCTCGATCGGTCCGCCTTGGCCGTTCAGAAGGGGAAACTGAGCCCCAGGGCGGCAAAGGGCAAGCTAAGCCATGGCTATCAGAAGTGTTCGAATCACCATGACGATTGCAAGATGCACCAGGCGGAAGGGAGGCTGGCACAGGGCAACCCGGCGCATGAGGACCGGCTTGGCTTGGTCTGAAGATGTACCAATGCACGCGGTTCCTCGTCGCGTGCGGGGCACAAATTGCTATATGTGATTGGTGGCAGCTACCGGAAGCTCGATGCACAAGCTCCGCGACAGCTTCCGTCTGATGATAGACGAGACCAGTTTCAACTTTCAAGCTCCAGGTAGAACGAATGGTTCTGGGGAGGAGCCATACCCATGTTTGGCCGGACCGGGGGCCCAATTGATGGTCCGCCAATAGTCACCGGCGATAGCGGGGGATGAGATGAACGAGGGGAGTCGCAATCATTTGGGGGGAAATGGGCAGGTAAAAGGTTGGGACGATGGAAAAAATAAAATCCCTAGAAATTGGATGGGGCCGCGAGATGGGAGGGGGCCATTTGTCCTGGGCTTGTCGCACAAAATATCCGATATCCCTTCAGCAGCGAAATGCTATTTGATTAGCTCGTTTCCTGTCACAATCCTGTGTGGCAGCAGACCCGTTACGCGTTGAGTAGGCAACATGCCAGGGGAGATAAGAGCAGGTGTTTCGACTCCTAGTCGATAATGATCTGAGGTGCTGGAGCGGGCGAGACGGCCTTGGAACTGAGTGTGCTTGAATAAGATGAGATGCCCAACCTGGCCAGGCGGTCCGGGGCTCATGATTCATCGGCGCCTCCCTACCTCAAGCTACCTGTTGACCCTTGGACTGCTGAAGTCAGGCTAAATTCTTGGCGGGCGGGCGGGTTCGATTGGCCTGGGCCACGATAATGCCAGATGGATGGTTTTGTCCGGGCTTGCAGAGGCAAAATGCCTCTTTCCTCGTTCCCACTCTCCGGTGGTGCCGGAAGTCCCGTGGACGCGGCAGCTCACTTGGAGCCCCAGCCTCGCATCAAGAGCTCGATGACGCTGCGGGGCGCGCATGCGCTGTACGAAGTCCAGATAGGCATCGCTTAGAAGACCAGAGCCAACCAACGATGGAGGCTCGTGGCGCAACGAAACAGCGCGGTCGGTTGGGACATTGGGCCTTGGCCAGCTGGAAGTTGACTCCCGCTCGTCTGTTGTCCTCCGCCTCGGGTCATGAAGCAATCCGGGTGGCCACCGAGATGGTCCGTGTCTAGTATTAGAGCTACAGAGTAATAGTAGCGACTGACATGAGAAAGCCAATGCCATTGGCCCGCTGACAGATCGGCTTTCTGTGCCATAACACCCACAACATGGAGCTGTCGGTGTCGTTCGCACGGGTACGTGACGTATTTGCAGGGCTAGGCTGGGCCTTTTGGAGGTCGAAGATAGGCGGACCAGGGGACGAGGGTGACGATTACGAAGAACGGAGGGCTAGCGTGATGCCGAGACTTTGCAGCCCATGCGTTGCATTGCTTGGCATTGCGTTGCGCTATTGTCGCCAGCTTGGTTGCTCCCCAGCCATCTTGCAAACCTGCAGACTTGCACGACGCCCATGCGCTGCAGGCTAGCTCGTGTTGCCAGATCTCCCTCCAACCTTGCGCGCGGTGAACTGCAGGTGGTGACGACGAAAGAGATGGCGTCGGCTGGGGCGAGCAAGAGGGTGTGTGGTACCTGGGCTTGTTGCGACTGGGCATGTACGCGGAACAAACCGCCTGGGCAGCGACAGTATTTGGCTGAAAGCGGGCGGGTAGGATGAGCGACGTGGGTACCTGGATGCGTGGATGCGTGGATGCGTGGATGCGTGGATGCGTGGATGCGTGGATGCGTGGATGCGTGGATGCGTGGGAGTGTGGACAGTGGGCGGGCCAGTGGACCCGTGGGCCGGGGAGAGGGTCGGAGGGAGCTTGTGTGCGTCGCAGTTTCCGAAACGGTCTAGCTGCGTCTGGTCTTGGTCTCGGTCCTGGGTCTTAGTGTGGGAGTGCGTGTGCATCGTACCTTTTTCCCCCGGTTGGGATTGCACGAGTGGTGTTGATTCTGCTGAGAAGCGGCGAATGCGCGAGCAGGTGCGTGCGTGCCGGCCGATTCGACCGGCCGGGTCTGGAAGCATCGTCCGTCACAGCGATAATCAAACCGAGGCCGGCCACTTGCCCAGAGCCTACTGCGTAGTAGCGGCCGCATTGGACCGTGGTTTCCTTTTCCGCTGTCTCGCTCATAAAGCCCATAGCTCCCGCCCTTGGCCCTGAATCCCCTCGGCTTGTTCCTTCCCCGTTTGCGTCTCCCTCCAAGCTCCAAACGTCCAGGCCGCGCCTACAAAACACCCATTCCACCCCAGCCAGGCAATCACTCCACCCCAACAACAACACAACATCGCCAATACCATCATACCACCAACTCACCGCCAGCAGCTCTCTACCTCGTACAGCGGAGCTCTAGCACCAACTTTTACCTCGCCCTCGCTCTACATATTGGAAACCTCACCCGCCTCCTCGCGCCCTTTCTCCAAAATGCGCTTCTCACTTGCTCTGCTCACCGTTTCCGCTGCGGCGGTTTCGGCCCAGGTCGCGAAGTACACCAGCTCGCTCAACATGACCATTGACCCCGGCACCGTGACAACCACGGAGCGAGGTATGTGCTAGCGCAACCAGGAGCGAAATGCGCATCTCGCTGACTTTTGACACAGCCCAGTGGTGCCAGGCCCAGACCAACACTTGCGAGACTCTTTGCGACAACAACACGGATGAGAACGGTTGTACCCTGGTAAGTTGATGATCCAATGTCCCCTGCACCGCTTCTCCCGGTTCTGACAATCGATTCCTCCAGTCCGACCTGTCGTGGCAATGCACGTGCGCCTCCAACAGCTCGATGCCCGGCCTGCAGTACTACACTCAGACCGTCCCGACCTTTATCTGCCAGGAACTTTACTCGCAGTGCATCACCACCAACGCCGGCAGCGCTAAGCTCCAGAAGGAGTGCACTCAGAACATCCAGGACCTCTGCGCTACTCAGGGCCCTCCTGATGCCGACTCGAGTAGCAGCTCGGCCGAGTCCGAAAACCGCCACTGCTTCCGCTTCCGCTTCTGCCACCAAGTCGTCATCCAGCGCCGAGGCAACTGCGGACTCGGTGACCTCGACCAGCTCCGATGGCTTCGCTGCCCCTACCATGGCGCCAGCAGGCAAGGGTGCTGCCGCCGCGGTCGCCATTGGCATGCTCGCTTACCTGGTTTAACGTCTGCGGCGTTCGATGGACCGCGATTGGCAACGCAAGTGTAATCCCAGCATCGCCACGTGCTGGTGGATGCTTCGTCAACATGGAGACTCTGGTCACCGCGGTGCCCCAGTTCGCTTCTCTGTTACCATTTTTGTTATCGAGCACCACTTTTTTCGACATGCAACACTATACCTTTGATGAGTTGAAGACCCGACGATAGGAACAAGGCCTGGCTTCTTTGGAGGTTTTGGCGAGGAATGAAATGCCTTGGTGGTTTGGCTGATTGATTGACGGATTGAATGCTTCATGCTGCGACTTTTGCATTATTTGTGTTTATGCTGCTATATCGAGGCAGTGGTTGGAGGAGGGCGTAATGCGTTATTCGGCATCTTTGTTTTTTTATTATTCCCAAACCAATCATAGCAAGAGGCGAAGGGGAGTAGGAAAACTTTATTGAACAAAGAAATTACTTGGCACCATTCATTTGACAACTGTGATCCCATCGTAGGCGACTAGATCTCAATCTTCTTTGAAGATCAGCGATGAAATGTTGTGTATAGGTCTACGAAGACTGGCGCATGAAGTTCGACAACTTGTGAATGCATAGCATATGTTCAGCGAGCAACACAGTCGACGATTAGGTGACCGGAGGCATCTTTACCGACGAGAGGCTTGGCGAGCACTCCGACCTTCGGAAACCCAAGGCCGCCTTTAAATAGGAGCCAACGTACAAACTTTAGATGCTGTGTTCCGGTTTTCTGAAGCTGGCGTCGAAGAGCTTAGGTTGGACTACGATACTTGGATCCCAGGTGATACATCACATCTTTTCGCTCATGCAAATCCGCCGCACGATGCGCACCGCGACCCAGCTGCCAGATGAAACAAAGGTGTTTCAATATTCGATAAAATTTAGGGGAAGCTCCTACAACGCCGCGATTGCTTACCTTGGGTGGTTGATCGGTCGCAGATCGTACTGTGTGGGGGCCTGCTTAGACACCTTTAAAGTTGTCAAACTTCTTCCGCCAGCCTTCGTACGTGTGTCTATGTATGGTGTGCGCGTGTTGGTGTCCATACATAGGGGTAAGTGTTTGTCTATTTTGGTGTGCTAACAAAGACCTCTGGTTACTCGTTCCTCTGAGTTTCAAAGTCCGAGCGAACAAGTGTTGCGTTTCTCAGGAACAAACAACACAGATAACAGAGTGTCAAATGGGGAGGTTGACAATTCGCCATGTTCGCCGCGAGTTCCATGACCTATTTTTCTATAAGTAAGATAAGTTTCTAGCCAAATGAATCCAATTATTATTCTCAGACAACTAAACCATCTACGATCATCTTCTTACACAAGATCACAACTGCACTGTATTCAAAATGTCAAAAGACCAGAAAGTTTCGGTGCCTCACAAACGGTCAAGGAAGTCCCTGTCTTCATCCCCGGAGTCCATCTCGAAGCCCGCCTCGAAACGACTCGAAATTGACGCCGAGGATGAGGCTGATGACCCAATCTGTCCACCTCGTGTCAGTTTTGGTGTAGAAATAGAATTTATAATCGGCCAATATGTTGGGCAGGACCCCGACTTGGAGATCGATGGAGCCTTCCCACCTCAGTCCGACGGCGGCGATGATGTTTATCAGAAGGTCTCAACCTTTCTCCAAGGACATGGAATCGACGCACATGTTCCGAGTGGCTCAGAGGAACGAGACGTGAGTAAACTGCACATGTGGGCAGTCACGTCCGATGAGTCGATCGAGGTTGACGACGAGGAAGGGAGCGGCTACACTTGGAAGGGTGTGGAATTGAAGTCACCAGCTTCATATGCCTTCGATGAGGCATTCAACATGATCAAGGTAGTCCTGAGCCTTGTAACTGCTAAATTTCGATGTAGGGTTAATTCATCATGTGGCATCCATGTGCATCTCGGAAACGGTCCATACCGGATGGATATGCAAGCTGCCAGGAACTTTGCTGTGCTCATTTGGGCTGCTGAGCCCAAGCTTTCCGTTCTACACTGTCCCAGCAGAACCACATGCAAGTTTTCAGAGTCATCCCGACGACTCAATGCCTGCAACTTGGCAGCAGGTAAGGGGGCCATCGATGCCTACAAAGAGGTTCTCCAGGATCCCAAGTGGATGGCTCGATATCAAGGGCGGGCACGAAAGGTCGGCGAGGCACCTATTGCCTCAAGCCGAAAGCTCCTGTGGCATAATGACCGCCAAGAGAAATCCGAGGACGGTTCCTTCTTAGAACCGGACATTGACAGTGACAGCTCGGACTACGAGATTGAGAGCGAACCCTTCTCAAGACCGAAAAAGGTCCCAGGCCACAAAACGCAGACAACCCGCAAGATCGATCTGTGCAGTCAAGAGTCTTTCCCCCCTAAACACATCCTTCAACGGCTTGATGACAACAAGTTGAGTGGCGGCCCTCCCCAGATCAACTTTCCCCTGCCTGAAACAATTCATCGATTTCTTAGCAACCGTCAAACTGACGAGACCACCGCCACTATCGCAACTCTGGAGGATCCGAAGCTAGAACGGCCTCGAAAGCCTATTCGGGAGCGGCATGGCCCGAAAGCAATCCAGATGTCATTAGACTCCATTTATGGGGATGAGGCCATCATGAGCCGGTACCCATCTGCTGATATAAAATGCCAGCCGCCGGTCCGAGTGGGCACCTGGTCTGGAGCCAGCGAGTTGCTCTCTTGCGACATTGGCACTCACCAGGTTGCGTACCTCATGGGCATGGGGACCAAGACGTACATTAGCAGCAACTGGGAAGGACAGAACAAGGACTTCCTCAGTATGCTCCCGACGATGCGGCCCACATCTGGAAATTCCTACATGACCATCGAGAGCCGTGAGGCCGGCGGCTCGCTCAACGGCGAATGGATCGCAACCTGGGCGCGGATTCAGTGTCGCCTGCTGGAGTTTGCGCGGGACGCGGAGCCCTCGGAGTTCATGCGGATCATTGGGCTCCTGGGCCAGGATGACGGGCGCAGGGAAGCCCAATACGATGTTCTGGACCTCCTCGAGGATATTGGGTGTTATTCCGAGGCCCGGTACTGCGAGGAGCGTCTGGAACGAGGGGCGGAGGCGTGGTTTGACTGTATGCTGTTGAACCACATCTCTAGTGATGAGGACGATGAGGAGAGCTCGCCCGAACCCACTTAGGGCTTTTATGAGAGACCCGATGTCATGTACGAGTAACTTGGTTGGCTTGTTGGTTCATCTACAATCAGCGTTGTAGGAGTTTCCATTTCTTCAGGTGGCACTGCGAAGGTATCTGGAGCCGAGATGGAACGGAATGCCAACTTTATCCCTCTTACGAGGGTGAATGCCCATGGCAAGTGTCATGGGATGCAACGGACTCCAAGGGTCGTGGTACCGAGTAGTGCTTTTCTGAGCCGTTTCCTAGCGGCTGAAGTTCTTCTTCTTTCTCTCGTCCCTTTAGAATTATTTTCTTCTAGGTCTCTAGTTACATCCATTATCGGGTTTTTCTCATTTCGCTGAGGACCTCTCGCGGTTGTCCCATTTAGGACCGGACCATAAGTGTGGAAGATTTGGACCTGTGGGGCAAGGAGTCGGAATACCTGTTCATAAATAGACTGGCTCAATACACCTGAGTTATTGCTTGTTCATGCCGATAGTTTGCTACCAACGTGATGTTTTGTATTTCTTAGTTCGTAGTACATCTATCTAAGATACTTGGCAAGGCGGGATTAGCCAGATAAGGGCTTAATACAATGGAAAAGTTCTATAACTCGACATGGTATGTTTTTCCCTAACCGAATTCTTCCGCGTAATACGACATATGAGAAGAAATAAATCTTATCATATGAAGACCTTCCAATGCGATGCGATCGATGTCTACTAGACTGAAGTCCACAGAAAGGATACCTACCCTAGACCACCATAAGAGAAGAACTCTTCGCCGAGAGTTGCCCTGATAAGATTGCCTTTGCGCTATCATTATTTCCCTGTTTTCCCATGTCGACTTGCCGGGAATTGCCCCTCTACCCTGGACAGCAACGGTCACGAAACGCCTAAGTCCCGGGCGAAGCACACTCAAACAGAATAGGACCGATGCAGTCACCGATGTGGCTAATACCTCATCAACTAAAGCGCTCACCAACCCGGCATGGAGAAGCCGAGGTGAATCGCGAGCCGTTCCATCATGTCTTGGCTTGCCGGGAATTAACAAAGCTCCTATAGCGCAGGCTTTGGCGGTGTGTTGCATCGTGGACATGGCTAGGCTGTCAAGCAGATCGAGGATCTTATAGGTTACAGTGCAGCATGTCGACAGCTAAGAAAACGGGTTCCTTAGTTGCCGGATTCGTGCGTCAATGGGAAGAGTTTTTGCATATTTCCAAGGATTTGCTGCAGATGGGACGAGGCTAGATGGGATGAGGCTACATAGGACGAGGTCTTCGGGCAACTCAGATGCCGGGCAACGAATATCCCAGTAGATCCTCCAATGCCAGCCAATCGTGACGCCGGAGTGCGTAATCTTCTAGGCTCTAGAAGGCCTCGGGTGCCGATGGTGGCAATAAAATGATCTCTTAGGTCTGCTAATGCACAACTACGCGGAGCCCAGCCAGGACAGGGCCATGATTGACACAGCCGTGGGTGTCCGAGGCCACCCACAGCGAGGCCATTTGCACCTGGCCGGCTAGAAGTTGACGGCCTAGATTGAAAAAAAAGAAAAGAAAAGAGCAAAAGTCTCCGTTCAAGTGGCGAGCTGTGTGTGGCACACGTGTCCGGCTCCGAGTTGAGAGAAAATGATGAAACACGCTTGGGCCGGAGTGGGTGAGAACTACTGTGGACGATGAGGGGGACGTTGCATCTGCATCTGCTAAGGGAGGTTCGTGGTGGTTGGGTGGCTAGGGTTCGTTGACTCGCGTGCGCAGGTGCCGGACGTGGCGTGGCGTGCAAGGATTGCGCTGTTTTTTCTATTGATTTTTTATTGTTTCTTGAGGCTGTCGATTGATTCTTGGTTGATTGACTCGTGAGGGAGGGTGAAGCGGCGCGATGGAGGAATTGGCGATGGATGAGCATGATTGGCGTTGAGCGGTTTGATGCCTGACGGCCAGGCCAAGTTTCGAGACCTCGCTGTGAGCTACTGGCTGACAGCTAAGTTACTGGCTGACAGCCTCTCTCATCGTCTCTCCTGCAACCAACGAATTGCGCCAGATAGACAACCTTCCACCACGAACACACGGTCGCATCCGAGGCCCTCCGTCTCAGCCCTAATCATGATGATGGTTGAAACCATGTCCAATATCACCCCGATATCACACTGCCAGGTCATCAACCGGTCCGCCCTCCGCCCCCTTCCTAATCCGCGGCACCGGGGAGGGTGAGACGGTCCCAACCCAACGGGAGGCGAATAAGCCCGGCTGTCTTTGTCCGCAACGAACGACACCCAGCAGAACGGACAACGGCCCGGCCGACCAAGGGACGCCACTGTGCCTTCCATGCATCAATCCGCTGGCACCACCCGCGGCTTGCAGACGGCCTCGCTGGAGGTGATTTGCCAGAGCATCCCGGCCCCGTCACAGCAGGCCGTTGTAGAGGGGGGGGAGGCCCTTCGCGACCGCTAAGAATTCCTTCCGGATTGCATTGATTTGTCTTTGGCCGTCTCGCCCCGGCACTTGCGTTGGCATTTCGAGTGTGATGAGAGTCAATGACACAGACAAGGAGAAAGCGAGGCTGGGCGAAGCAGAGGCGCAATCCGACACCGCCCTTCGGTCCTGGGATCTGCGTGTCTGAGAATGGAGTCTCGAATGTTTTGCTGTTATTGTTATTGACGATGGTGTGGCCCTGCTGGATTGGATCAACGCGTGCTGCGAGGTGAAGATGAGTGCATCGTGAAGTCCGAGCATTGTGGTTTGGCCGTGTAATTGGCCAATGCGATAAGCTCAAGGTAGGGAGACCGCGTGCTGCTTGTGCAATGCAGCTTATACCTCGCACCTACATGCCTACCTCGTGAAGGGTCCATTGCCGCGCAGCAACTGGCATCTTCGGCTCCTCCCTACGCCGCATCGTGATGCCGATGGTGTTGCTGGATGCTACTGTGTAGTACCGTGCCCATTGACCGACCAGACAGCAGTCGGGCGCAGCGCAGTGGGGAGACGGATGGGCCGCAAGGACGCGTTGGAACGCTGTGCCCCGTCATTGCCTGGACGCGTCCTTGTTGTTGGTTAGAGATTGATGACCGAGCATGTCTCTTTCGCCTTGGCGGTATGACGTCTCGAGAGACACTGCCCGTTCGTATTTGATTTCTACGAAGTCAGCCTGGCTGTCTCAAGAAATCTCAGATGGCCCAGTTTCGAGTCTCAAACGCCAGGCCAAAAAGTCGAAAACGTGCCAATCGCCTACGCTCCCCAGCCCGGGCTATACCAGAGCGAGCCTAGCTATAAGACGGTCCAGACACCAGGTCGCTAATCGCTCTCCACAGGGTTCTTCCCTGTCAGCCGCCCCGGTTCGTGGAAGACCGCCCGCAGTTTGGAGTCGCTTCAACGCGGGAAAATAGAATCGGGGCTCGTTGCCGTTTGCGACGACGAGCATGACAGAGATGCACTGAGGCAGGAGGCTGGGTCCGCGCAGGGTTGGTTTGCGACTACAGCTGGCTTACATGGCGGTAAGCCCGGCGATATAGAATAGATGCTAAGACCTCCGTACGGTGGGACAACCAGAGCGGCAGGCATTTGGTGTAACACAGAACGCCTTTGCCGCCCTCCGGCAGTGTTCTCAGTGTTCTGGGCCAACTGACATTTGCGGTTAGCAAGGAGAGGCTTGTTTTTGTGCTGCTTCTCTCATGTACTATTAGACCGCACTTTGCCCTTTGTAACTTCTAGTCTCATGCCGGCAGAGGGAGATGGATATTATGAACATCATTCAGGGTTGGACGTGACTCCATCTGGCGAGACCGCGAGACCCGTTATTGGAGTTGCATGTCTCGGACGTTATCGGCTACCCGCAGCATCGAGCATCGCATCATCGGCGCGAGATTCTCCCGTCGCGGTTATGTGCGCATACTGACGCGGGGGAAAAGCTCGCTAGGGGGAGATCAAACACGTTAGATGTCACTCGGCCCGCTGCTGGTGTACTACGTAGCATCTAAGGGACGCTGGAAAGCTCGGCACCCCGAAGACGGTGAGAGGATGCCTGCGCCGGAGGTCGTTCACGACGGCAGGTGCTCCGTACATCACCACGGTCCCGTAAAGTAGGGGGTGCGGTTTGAGTCGGCGGGGGAAGAAGCGGGACGAGTGGAGGCGCTTTATCTGATGACGACGATTTGGCGTCGAGGCTCCAGACATGGCATCGTCTACATGGCCTAGGCCTGCAACACTGAGGTTGCAGAGGATCTGGGCGGTGTGTTTGCTCCCCAGCCCACGGAGGCGCACAAGATGGGAATTTCAGATCCAAGAGCATGATGTACGAGGAGGCACTGCCTGCCGCCCCGCTGATGCACCTCCATAAGGGATCGAGGCTGTTGGTTGTTAGTGCGATGCTGTTAGTGCAATGTCTGTGTGATCCTGAAGCCGGGATTCCCCAGGCATGTAAGCAGCATGCCATCCATGGTCCTTGTTTCCAACAGCATGCGGCTGATGCAGCATGTACTACGACGTCAGCTGGCTGGATTAAGGTAGAGACGTTGATAATGCTTCAGCGTTATCAGGACCGGGCTATGGATATCATCGGCTGTCCGTGTCAGGGAGCAGGATATCCGGATGCCGTCTTCCACCACCTGCTCGGGATATCGACTTACTCAAACTCTCTCACCAAAGTTCCTACCATGCAAGCACTACCATGGTGTCGACGGGTCGAGGGGCGGACGGGCTGGGCCATGTGCCGTTAAGGATTGTCTCAATTGCAACCCCTCTTCCTCGTCTTCGGCCGGCCGGGTGGGTAGGACGGCACCGGCAACGTGACGATGATGATTTGAATAACACACCTCCCAACATTCCATTCTGGCAAAGAGCATCTGTTGTAATTAAACTTGTCTTCAGCCTCACGCCGCTCTGGGCCTAGACAGCCCACTGATTGCCAGTGAGGGGACGAACGTCAGGCCGCCGGTCGACAACGTGATGGACATCAAGGGCGAAAGAAGGTGCCGGCCATGGCCCATGGATCGTGGGCAGCTGATTCGGGCGAGGTGCAGGCCGAGAAGCGGGGTTGCAGCTGCAAGTCATTGTGGCCCGGGGGAAGCCAAAGCAAGGGGGGGTGACAGCGAACGACCGTGATACGGAGATGGAGGTTGGGTGTTCGTCGTGGGCTGGACCAGTGAGGAGGCCGTGATGTGAAGCGAGAGCCCGTTGCAGTATGGACGACGAGGGGGATGATGGCGACGATGGGGGTTACCACGCAAAATGAGGGCCAGGCCAAACCCATCCGGGCCTAATAGCCAGACCGGCCTGCCCCTCGCAGGTTTCTTGAGCCTTTGGGGATCATCATCCTACAGTAGTGGCAGCAAGAGGCAGCAGTAGCATCAGTAGTTTCAGTAGCAGCAGCAGGGTGCCTTGCATCAGTGCATCAGGAGCACGGGGAGGGGGGGGGTCATGGGTCATGAGAGGAGGGCGATGGGCCATTCCCAGCTGAGATGTGCCTGTGCCAAGCGGCCCGGTTTCAGTGGTCAACACCATCTTTTGGGGTCTCGAAAGGCACTCGGGGCCTAGTATTGCATGGGGTAGCGGGTGTTTCTGGGAGGTGTTGGGGGTGGGAGGGGGGGGGTTGGTGGTTTGGCGGTGATGGTGGTGGTGGTGAGGTTGAGAGGCGGAGAGCGGAGAGGCTGGGCTGGCTCGCATGCAAAGAAGCGGTGTATCACACACTAACACGCTCCTCACACACTGAACTCGCTCGCTCGCTCGCCCACACACACACTTCCTACAGCGGCCCTCCGTAGCGCACGCACTCACCGGCCAGCGACGGGGCTGTTTGCTCTAGTTTTGCCCGTAGCCTCGCCCGTCCTCCCCACTCGGAGCACTCTGCCCCTTGAGGGAGGCCTGGAGTCCTGGAGCCCTGGCAAGCTCAACCCAGCCCGCACACGCCGGCCAGTGGTCATGAGGACAGAAGAAATTCCACCCACGTTTTCTGGGACAGGGCACACACATGGGGACGATATTTGGCATGGTGGCTTTACGGCGTACTCCATAGTCCCTGCCTGCTTGCGCTTGTTGAGTGCTGGGGAAGAGGGGAACGGAACGCCTGGAGTGGAGTTTCTCTACATGCTGGGTATGCAGTATAGTGTTGTTCTACGTAGAAGGTCGCTCGCGGGACATGGGACGGGAATGAGGAGGCTTACTCAACCTGGCAAGATGAGCATCCGCCGAGAATCAAGCGGCGGCCGAGTCCACAAGCCAGGCATGGGAGCTAAATAAGATCGGACGTGAGCCGTCCCGTCACCAGATGGTTAGGCCTGTCGCGCGCCTCCACATCTGGCTGTGGCCGCCGCTACTCAAGGAGGCTGTGGGCCGAGCGAAACACTCAACTCGTCTACTTCGAACCAGCGGATGTCCTAAATGGCTTACTACAGTAAGCGAAGGGATGGGCATTCTTGGTGCTGGAGCCAGGGAGCTTGGGCTTGGCGTTCGTTTCGTTTGGTCCCATGTACTTCGTAATGGCTCGGCGTACAGAACGTAGCAGGATGCGAAATCAAGATCGGACGAGAATGCTACCGTAAGTACGGAGCTGGCCACTTGCAAGCGAGCCCAATCTCAGCAACGGTGATCCCTCGGCCCTCGCCAGGAGGAGGAGATGCTACCTCAAACCAGGGACGTCGCAGCGTGCCATCTCCGACAAAAGACGCTGACACTGACACTTGACAGCTGCTGATGGACACTTGAACTGCTTGAACTGGCCAGAAAACGGTGAGATCCGATCGATCGCACCACATCATGGCCAAGGCCCCAGAGTCGTTGCCGGCTTGTCACTTTTGCACCGAACGTGACCGAGCGAGCCCCTCCCTCTCCCGCGTGGTCCCGCCTTTGCGGATCGGCGCGGGTCGTTGTCTCGAAAGGCGTTGCTCATCACTAGATCACCGGGATCTGCTCTATCCTTCCATGGCGGCCTGCGACGGCGGAAAAACATGTCATGTCCACCGTTTCGCCGTGGCGGTCTGCGTTGCGACGCACGGTTGCCCGGTGTCTGAGCCGTGAAATATCCGCAAGACCGTAGGGGAGCCCCAAGGTCTTTCGAAATCCCCTAGCTGCTCGCCGAGCCAAGTGAAAGGCCAAGTGAGAGCCCACCGGGCAGGGGGACCAGGGGGCGTGTTTGACGTTGCATGTCAAGGTGGACATGGTTGGCGGTGGTATGAACCAGGCCAGGAACCAGGAACGGGATTGGAACGAGAATAGGCAAGGATCGAGGTACAAAGTCAAAACGTACTAACTGTATGCAAACACTTCCCGCAGAGAGCTGATTTCATCATCATCATCATTAACACGCACTACGCACATGCCTACCTACGTTATCAACGTGTCGACCGCAGTCTAGATGTCGGCCGAATGCTCGCCCGTCAATTAATCCAGGAACCAGGCTTTGGCCAAGCCGAGTCTTTTTCGCATTTTGTCTCGCACCAGAGCGCTGCCGTTGAGCGCTGGGCCGTAACGGGAACGCCAGCGGCCCGGGAGCCAACCAGAGCGCGGCGGTGACTCTGCTTGGCCAATGGCGAGTTGACCATTGCATCTAGCTGAGCATTCTAGCTGAGACGGGCGTCTGGCAGACGCCACTTCCATTGCCGCGAGCTGCTCGATCATGTCTAGTTGAGTGCGACTAAGAGACACCGGCGGACGGTATTCCATGCTCATGGCAGAGTCGCTAGTTTAGCTCTCAACAGTTCGTAGCAAGCCCAGGAACGGACCGGCTGGGCTGGGCTGAAGGGAACAAGGGTATCGGGGATCGCTCAACAAGGCCTTGCCCACCACGATGAATAAGCCAGGGTAGCTATCTAATTATGTACTATGTAATACAAACCACGCAGCTTGGATACGACTGCGGACCGGCACGTTAAGATGAGACGAGGTTGGTACATGATTACTCACAGCTTTGGGGGCCGGCCGGGACTGGGTTATCCGTGGCAACTCGCTGCCAATACCTACCCAGTTTGGGTAAGTCGGCGACGGGCCATCGACGCTCTATCGGCGCTCCATACGGACTACAACCAAAAGACGGTGGTGGGTGGGTGGATAGGCGCCCGTCAAGTCGCCAGATGCGAATGCGCGGGCGAGCAGATGCAAACGACCTAGACCGTTCCGTTGCGGCGCAAGCAAGCATCTCCTTGTTCGCGCGCGCTCGCTGCCGTCGCTATCTCGCCGTCTTACCCACCGCATCGCATCGTATCGCATTCCGTCCGCAGAACAAAGCGGAGAGAGCGTGATCGCCTGCATCCCGGTGTGCGCAAAAAAAAAGGAAAAAAAAACCACCCGCGAAGCAAGACATGCAGGGACAGGAGAGGGGAAAAGAAAAGACTACATATAGTAGCAGCCCTGAGATAGGAAACAAGTGCCAGGAAAAAGCAATGGGACGTCGCCCGGATGAGGAATCCCCGGATCGGCGTGCTGGCCGTTTCTTTTTGTGAACCCGTTCAGTAATCCATTTTTGGCTCGACGCGGGTACGTCCCACCGTTCGTTTGCTTTTGCCAGTCCTGTCAAAGCTCGGCTTGCCGTCGGGTTGTCTATCGATGGTCGGTTGATCATCGACCTAATCGTTGATCTACCGACATTGCCACCTCCCGCACAAAGAAGCGGTCGGGCGACAGCTCGGAGCGTGAATTGGAAACCGGCGTAGTAGGCCCTGATGGGCATACCGGCCGATGCTTGGCGGGGCCATTATTCCTGGCCCACCGTCTACTTTACCCGTATGAGAATCCCGCCGTGTGCGCTCGCGGGCCCACGAAATGATTCAACTGGGTTTTGTGTGACGATTACGGTGGGAGCTCGTGGGGATTGCGTGACGGGCCGTCGTCATGGAGCCTGTAGTTTGGGATGCGAGATACGGACGGCAGTCAGTGGTGCCGTGTGCCTCGGCCCATCCAATGCTCTCCGCGTCTCCCATCGTGGAGGGGCGTGCAGTGGAGGTTTGCAGCGGAGGTTTGCAAAAGACGATAGTCGCAATGGTAACGTGTTTATCCCTGGACCATGCCCATCTAGACCACGGCCACAAGCGAAAGAGGGACGAGACGAGACAAGATGAGGCAGCGGGGGAGGGGCATGCCGTCCAACATGCCCTGGTGGTTTGATAATGGCAGGCAATGACGACGATGGGACTCTGCCCGACTCCATCACGCTGCATTCTAGTCCATTGGCGTGTGGTTCTCAGTCTCCCTTGCAGCTCCGTTCGTTCAAGAACACGAACTGTCAACGCACCCCGGACGCCAATGTTGGGCAGGGACGACATGTCAAGTCGACGATGCCGGTCTAGGTACGGCGCACGGATGGCCACATGAACCGCGCCAGACACTTTTCTTTTTATTACAGTTGCTATTGTGGTCTATCTTGTCTTGGAGCTCTGCGCAAGCTCGTCTGCGTACGCTGGCAAGCTGGTTTGCGCTGTGCTGTTGCTCTTGCTCACCGACTGCATGCATGTATGCGTGTCTGAGACCTTTTGGCTTGGCTCCTCGTTGGAGGAGTCCTGGTTCATTGACGCAGAGGCAAATGCGAGGGGGTGACGGAGGGCGAAGGGAAGGGCTGATCTGATGTGATGGGCGTTGATGCTGAGCTGGGGTTTGAGTTGGAGGGCATCTCGCGGCTGAGTCGGGGAATGTCTTCGGTACCTGGTTTGTTTGAGTTGGGTGGATTGGGGATCATTGGGCGACTGTTTTGGAATGAGATGCAAGGTACAAACGGTTCAGAGCAGGTCTGGCCCAGGCCGCGGCCACGAACAGGAACAGGAACTGGATCGGGAACAGGCTTAGGAACGCGGGATGCCCAATGCCGCCTTGATTTGCTTGAAATTTGATGTGACTGCGTACCGGACGTACCGGACCCAACAACCAGAGGACTATTCACTCCCGGTTGCCGTGCCGTATGCGGCCCATCTGACAGACCGACGGCGATGCCATGCGTGGCCGATGCAACCACCAACCAATGCCCAGCGGTGTGATATTAAGGGCCGGCCAGGTCAAGATCCTGACATGGCACGTAGGTAGTACTAGTAGTATCGCCTGGCGGATTGACGATGATGCGCTGTACGCCAGTCGACCATTGAACGACTCCCGGTCCGGGTCGGTTGGGTCCCGTCTCTTTACAACGCCCCAAAGCCTCAAAAGCCTCTCTTGGAGTCTTGGCTGGTAGGTGGAGCCCTGATCGTCAGGCTGTCCTAGCTCCAGGGGCGGGCCACGCTGGGCCTCCCTAGGCGGTTCGGCCCCTGGCCCCAAGTGCCCTGGGGCGGGCAAACTGACCCCCCGGCCAGTGGAGGAACTTGGTCCCCTCGGCTGCCCCCTGGCGCGCCACGTTCCCTGTGGTGCTGGAAAGCTGGCCATGGCGCCATGCCGTTAGTGGACCAGCGGGACCTCTCCCCCCCTCTAGAAGGCCATGTGAGGTGCCCTAAACCAGCCTGGAGGTCCGTCAGAACCCGCCAGCCGCAGCGAATGTTCCCACTGCCATGTTGCCATGTTCCCACTGGAGGCGTGCGCGGCCCAACCACCACCGCGGGGCCCAGGTCAGACACGCAGTCGCTCGCTCGCTCTCGTAGCCCACCCGCACAGGAGCATCCAATGGGCATGCGGAAGACGACGGAAATAGATGGGCCTGAGGCTGGTTCTGCGGGATTATTTCAGAACCCGAGTGCACGCTGCAGTGCACTGCGCCTGTCGTGCGCTGTACATGGCATTAGTGCACGGAGCTGCACTGCACTGCGCTGCCGGCAGGTCGCTGGTTGCAGGTAATTTTTTATTTTATTTAGGCCATGGTACCTTGTGTCTCAATCATGGCCATTGCTTTCACTTCACAACTCTGGAGAAATACGGCGCTGCTCAGGTTGGAAACAATACATGCAGCCCGGATTTAGATACAGACTAGACCTGCACGTCCAAGAGCCTAGGCGTGTATCATGTAGCATGTATCATGTATACGATTGCGCGTGGGTTGCAAGGTGCGAAGTGCGAGTGCAAGGTAAGGCCGGTTGCGGTGGTGGTGAGGAGAACCACCTACTTCCACGCTTCTTCCACACACCACACGCCCCCTCGCAACTCTCCTCCCACACACCTTCAGCTCCACCTCCTCCTCCTGGCCTGTCACTCCCACTCTCACTCGCTCCCACACGCCGCTCTGCTGCTACGCTCCTTTGCTACAACTCCCACACCCTCGTCCATCCCACACCATGACGCTACTGCCACAGCTGCGTACCTTCCACGCCCCCCTGCCTCCACGCCCCATGTCCTGTCCGTCCCTCCTCCCCCAGTCCAGCCCAGAGCTGCCGCTTGCCCCCAGTCCCTATATAGCTTCAACGCTCCCCCGTCCCTCTTCCGCTCCCGTCCGTTCGGCTCTGCTATCCCCAGGGCGTCCCGTGCCTGGTTGATATCCTCCTTCCTTCATCCTTCGATACCGACCTTGAAGGACGGCCGGACCGAAGGGACTCCTCTTTGAACAAGTTCACCTCTTCAGCTGTGCTCCAAGTCCAGTCGTCAGGTCAAATCGATCCGATCCGGTCTGGCCTCACATCGTGATTTGCTCGCCGGCTTCGAATGTTGGTATCCCCTCTTCCTATCGGTGTCTAAGTCTTCATCACATAATCGCTTCACTTCTCCTTTCCTGTTACTATCAGAGTCGATGGCTTTGCTGGTGGTGGTATTGGGCTCCTTGTCTGTCAATTATACAAATTCGGCATCCAAACCGTCGCTGTTACGTCGAATAATTGCTTCGTCTGGTCCACCTTCTATAATGAGAAGAAGCAATGGCAGGAAGCAATGACTACTCGTCTTAGCATGGCAGCATGGATCCGACGTAACAGCCCGACTAACACGACCATGCCTCAACTACCGGCACACCCAACTGCCCCCATGTATCCCGCACTCACAGCTCGTTCTTCCATTTCCTACAACCACTCATATTCCATTCATACAACATCAAGGCCCAAACTGACCAACAACCTTAGTTATCATCCCGACTCGACGACTCCCGGTGACCTTGCAGAGCAAGCCGAGTACATCATTCGTTCCCATTTCTGGTCTGCGACTTTGTTGGACGGCAGCGCCAATTCTTTCCACGAACCTCGAGAACCCACCCTTTTGCACATTGATCGTGGCCCCGCGATGGCAAAGACACAATGAACGACTCCCAAATCAAGATTCTCGTCATCGTTCTTGCGACAGCGGTCCCTGTGGGCCTCATCGCCATCATTACGACTGTCCTCTGCCGCAGGTCCCGACAACGCCGTTTCCTTTTTCCTCAAGAGGGGCATCACCCCCATTGATGATGAGGAGATTGAATCATGGAGGACGGACAAGGCTGATGAGAAGACTCCCATCATCGAACAAGCAGCTTTCCGGGCTGAGGCTCAACAAGAGGACTATCACCACCATCAGCGCCAGCAGAGCTCCATCTCCATCCGCAAGCCACCCAGTGTCATCATATATCAGAATGGCCAGTCTCAAGCATCGGAGGAGCTGACAGCTCACACCGTTAAGCACAAGCGCAGCATGGACGTTCCTCCCACCCCAGTCCTTGCCCGTGCCCCCAACTCGCGCCCGGGCCTTACCGACGAGACTGTGCAAGGTGACGATGCCTTTATTCCTTCTCTCAAGCGTCAACCTTCACGCCTGGCAAAGCTTCCGCCCACAGCCTCACGACAGAGCCGCACCCGTGGCAGCCGAAGCAGCACCGTGAGCGTTGCAGGGCATCACGACCATTGGCATGGACACCACCCGGACAAACACACCTTGAGCCGCATGTCCAGTGACTACCTACCCCGAGCTAACCGGTCCCTTGACATGCGGAGGCAAAAGCGGGTTCATTCTATTTCGACTCCCCCACGGTTGTCCTTTGACGACGACATTTACCTCGGTGGCCTCTCGCCCCGGCCTTTGATCCGCCAGTCAGAGATTGGCCGTGCCATTGGTTGAAACTAGGCAAGCGATATAGCGAATGCCTACAATTTCACAGACCGACATTTTGCATTGTCGACTGACGTGAAGAGACAACGGGTCTGACAAGACAATGGCTTGTTTCAACCCCCGTATCCTCTCAATCCCTCCGTCCCAAGAAATGCGGGGCCGAGGTGATCTCCGAAGGCTTGTTTCAAAACCACCAGGGATTTCGGACGGGATGTTGATAAGACTCCGTGCACTCAATGTGCCGAGAAGGAGATCGAAATCTCCCGTCGCCGACTCCCGGTAGAGCCATTGCTCCACGTTGCATCGAAATATGAAGATGCATGCACACACGCAAACATGCACACACGCACAAGCACACATGCACACACTCTCTACAAGACCTCTCCTAAGATGATGGCGTCTAGTTTGCTTTTATCCTTCTTGAAGAAGGAAGTTGGGAATCGAGTTGGCCACGCCAGCTACCATGAACCCTTCGATGCTTCGAAGGATGATGATTGGACGGGCGGCGCCAATGGCCGGGATGAGGGTGCTTTTTGTCTCTTTTTGTTTTTTTACGACGGATATACCCCGAGACTTTCTTTTTTTCTTCGATATGTCATGATGGTTTTAGAGCAAGCGGTACGAGAATAACAGAGACCAATAAATTGGGTCTCAGCATAGATAAAATCTGTGCAAGGACCAATCGGGTCCGTAACATTGACAAGAAGAGAACCTGTACAGATAGAATACTCCACAAACAGGCAGAATAGGACCGGCAGCGAGTAAGCTTGCCCGTCACAACACTCTCAATTCAATGGAACGATAAAAAAGCAAAATAGATGCGATTTCCACTCTCTCCACACATGTGCATGCAATGAGGCCAACCAGCGCGGGGTGTGGGAAGCTCAGAACCTATGGTGGGAGGACTCTCGACAACATGTTTCGATGGAGGCGGTTTGATGTTTGATGGGAGTGGGGAATGGAGAGTGGGCTTGAAACGGCCAGACCACGCACGCGGGAGCGCCCGGACGAAGCCAGTGCCCTGAATTAGATCGGCATTGACAGGAAATTGAAGACGATGGAGACTGCAAATTTGGGCAAATGTGTCCAAATTATGCCGACGAAGGTCAAGGCGCGGGTGTAGGAATAGTGGCTGTTTCATGGATGGATCGAGGCTGAAGCTATGGCCAAGGCCATGGATGTGGATGATGAGCCCGAGATTACCGCATGAGACGTCATCAGCGTCGTATCCATTAGCATTGGGTTGCACCTGTATCGCGGCTAATGAGCCGGGAAATGGGATGAGGTCTGTGGGATCGTGGTTGAGATCGGCAGTTGGATCCGCGAGGAAGATGAGATGAAGGGGACGCCTACGGGATTGGATATGAGACGAGGCTTGCACGAGCATTGTGTTCCGTCAGCATGCTCTATTGTTAATTAGCTGCTATGACCAGCATACGAATGATATTTTGTGACAGTGAGTTCCGGCTGCTATTCTCTATCCGAGACGGTGGCTTACTCCCATGTTGAAGTACCTAGGAGAGCGAGCACATCATGTGGTTGTCTACGGATCTGGGATTGACGAAATCGACACAAACCTTGACTAAAACACTGTTTGAACTGTTTAGGCGTTCCAAAGCCCAATTATGCCAATCCGTCACAAGAAACAGAGCCATTGCACGATTTGTTGGCGAGAATATAAAATAAATAAAAACCATCAACTTATCCCCCCAGCATCTCATGGGTGAGGTTGAATCAAGGTCGCCACTTAACGCGCCTTCCATCCACTCACAGCGCGGCGTCGCGTCGCACATCCACCCACAGACCACAGACGCGCGCTTCTCTCGCCCACGCACCGTCTGCAGTCGCCAAAGTCCACTAAAAGGGAAACATCGTCAACTCGCCCGCCGAACTCGCTCCTCCGCCGTCCAAGACACCTCGCGAACCCCCCGGGGATCACCGGATTTGAAGGATTCAGAAGGACGGGATCGGACGTGGCATGGTCCAACTCGCCCTGGGATTGGACTGGACAAACTTGTGCAACGCCGCGTTGAGGACGGATTGACCGAGTGGTCATCGCTTTTGAGCTGAGCCTTACTGCCTCGCCTCCACGCGCACTGCTCGCAACTTACACTTCTCCACGATCATTGTTGCCCTCTATCATATCGGCCACGTGAGACTCCCTGTGGCATCCCCTCATCGGCTCCCTCGCAGCGCCTCCACACCCCTGGACCGCGCCCTCAGCCACACTTCTCATCACCGTCTCTCATCACAACCCTCACCACCATCGCCGATCATGCCTCCACGCAAGTCCACGTCGCGTAAGAGCGACGTCTCAACCGCGCGTGTAGTCCCCGTAGAGGCTACGCCGCCCAAAGAGCCCAGCCCGGCTCCTGCTGCGGATGAGCCTGTGGCTGCGGCTGCTGAGGACTCGCCAGGCGCTGAGAAGAAGGACAAGGATAAGGAGAAGGAGAAGGAAAAAGAGCGGGAGAAGGAAAAGGAAAAGGAACGAAATGACGCCATAGCAATTGAGGTAAGCACTACTCCTCCTTCCCCAAGAGTCGATGACCGGGACGACGAGAGACGGTGTGAGATGACAACGGATGAAATATTTACTGACAGCTGAGTGATAGGATCTCACATTGCCCAAGTCTATAATCACAAGACTAGCCAAGGGAGTGTTACCGGCCAACACACAGATCCAGGCCAATGCCATCCTGGCCATGAGCAACAGTGCTACCGTCTTTATCAGCTACCTGGCTTCACAGTACGTTTGTCCCTCTTGTATTCGTGCCTATCTGACCCGTTCCGCAGCGCAAATGAGAACACCGTCAACGCCGGCAAGAAGACGGTAACTCCCGCCGATGTGTTCAAGGCCCTCGAAGACACCGAGTTTTCCTTCCTACGCGCCCCCCTGGAGGCTGAGTTCGCAAGTATGCCTCACGGTTCCTTTTCTCGGACATATGCAAAATGCAAAACTTCACACCAAGATGTAACACTGTGCTGACCCGGTCACTCTAGAATTTAACGCCATCCAGACCGAGAAGCGCACCTCGTACCGCCAAAAGGTCCGCGCCAAGAAGTCCGACGACCCGGACACCTCCATGGCCGACACGTCGCAAGTCGACGCCGACACGACCATGGCCTCGGAGGCCTCGGGCCCGCGCACCAAGCGCGCCCGCGTCGACCCCTCGGCCGCCGCGGAGGTCGAGGACGATGCGGAGACGGAGGACGAGGAGCCCGTGCCGGAGGATGATGACGAGGATAATGAGGAAGAGGAGGAGAGGACGACGACGAGGGTGAGGGCGAGGCAAGTGGCGGCGATGAGACGCAGGATGCGCTGGAGGAGAAGGAGGGCAGAGATGACGCCGATGAGGCGCTTGATGGGGACGAGAGTGACTGAGTTGTCGTCAGTTCTACTCTTTGGATTACTTTGCGTACTTGGCAACCGCATAACTGACTACATTCAACAACCTGTTCACACAATCGCCATCGCCGTCTACTCAATATCTCCCTCCCTCCCACCTCCCATGAAAGCCACCCAACCGTAGGACAAGCATCCCGCAGCCTAACCCCCCTCACGCGCTCCCATCGTACAAAGAAAAGACGAAGAACCCAAAAAAACCTGACACTCCCGATCTCCGAAGTCCGAATTTTCCCACCCTCCCCTCAACTCGAAACACACTCCCCGGCGCCACGTGCAACACCCCCCCCCTCCTCCCATGGTCGATTCCCCAGACCACCACGGGGAGCCCGTGACACTGCGTGGTCCTCGTGGGACGTTCCCTCTCTGGAGGACCTGATTCGTCCGTGGGGAGGGGGACGGGTAGGCTCATGGGAAAACCGCATGGCGGGAGGCCGATCTCCGGGGGTGGTTGCACGGCAGGGTTTGTGTGCTGGCGCAGCACGAGGCGTTGAGATGAGACGAGTCTGGTGGCACGAGTACGGTAGAAAAACAAGGTTAACTCCTGTGTCTTTTGACTAGGGAGGGACGAGATGGGAACGAATGAACTTGCTTTTTTGACTTGTTGGTCTTGTCAAGCATAGTTATCCAGGCACAACACATATAGAAACTCGGGAGTCATGTACCGTCTCAAGGCAGCCTATGCTGTCTCTATATTGATGCACAATTACGAGTTCCGCTACAGGCACAAGAGATGGAGGCTTGCAAAAGATGAAGTGTCGCATTCGAGATATGAAATAATTGATTCCCTATTGCCTAACCCAACCCACCCGTCCCAATGCCAACCACTCTCGCGACAAGATGAACCCCGGGACCAAGAAGCACATGTCCCATCCGCACAGCAAACGAGCCACATCAATGAAAGTCCCAAGTGAGAGCCAAGAATCCAACCAATATCAATAACAATAAACAATCAAGCTAGACAAGACAAGAAAACCAGCCATAGCGATAAAACGCTGCTGGTGAATGAATGCTTCAAACTTGCCCAAGACCCAGGAATGTTGGCTAAGCCACAAGCCCAACCACACCGCAAGGTCATCCCCATGGCAGAGCCTGCGGAAACCCGCCCAGCCGTAGGTTTCAGACCACCTCATCAACGAGACCCAGACTCGATCGAGGCGGCGCTGAGGGTGTTCGTTCCGTAGTCGTACCACTTGTGTCCTGGTACCAAGAATGAAGAATCGAGGAGAAGAACGAATCGAAGAGGTGACGTGGTATCAAAAAAGCCCGGTACAAGATGCCTTGCCTATGCAAATGGCTGCCAGGAACGCACAAGCGAACCGCCGATATAACCGCATCCTCGCAAAAAGCGTCGGAACAAACTTCCCAAACCCGAAGATGCCTCCAAACATGAGCAGAAGAAGCGAACGTGAAAAACAACAAGAACGTGCGTTGCGAGCCATGCCTGACCCCAAAAAAACCACCATAGCCGAACCCGACGACGAAAACCTGTGTTCCCACCACCGACTCCTCTATCCCATCCAGGCCAAATGCTACACGCAGTTTCAATGGACTGATGGTCCACAAAGCACATAGCCTCTCCACCAATTTGTATGCTTGGGTATCCAGGAATACTGAAGGAGTTCGGACCAAAGAGAGGATCAGAGTCTCCCGGTTGAATAATATATGAAATAGGAAAAAAAGCAAACGCGTGATTAGGTAGAATACCCGGGAGAAAAGAAAAGGAAGAATATCAAATCGTAGTGAAAATCATCCGGTCATTGTCATTCAGCACACGCCATTCTCATTGTGGCTGCTGGCCAGGAGTCCACCACTGCTGTGCCGGTGAGTGCTGGCCTGACCAAGCCTGCGTCACCGCAGGGCCTCCAGGGGCGCTCTGGGGCATGTACTGCCGAGGTGTTTGATCTGTAGGGTACATGCTCTGACCGGCGCCGTACGGCATGCCGGCCATGCCAGGGAACTGCATGTTGGGCTGCATCTGACCCGAGCTCGGCTGACGCAGGTGGGAAGCAGGCGATTGCGACGGGTGCGCCTGTTGACCCTGGGTGGTGTAGCTGCCGTAGCTGTGCTGCTGCGGTGTCTGGGGGGTCTGGGGCCACATGCTTTGCCCGGACTGGTAGTTGTAGCTGGGCGTGCCCTGAGAAATGGAGCTGCTCGAGCCTGGGAGGGATGGTGTTGGTCTGGTATTTGACTGTGTTGGAGACTGGGCCATACCTCTCATGGGTGCCTGCGTCAGGTTGCTCTGGGCGCTAATGGACTGAGAATATGGCGCCGTCGTCATCATCATCTGGGGGCTCTGGGAGGATACCATTCCTGGCTGGGACATACCAGTCGCCGTGGTGTGGGGCGAGTGCGACGGTCGGCTCGCGGGGACGGAGGCGCTATCGTTCGACGCTACGGGCTGCTGGGTCAAGTTGGATGAGGGTTGCTCGTGGGGTCGTCGCCAGATTCCCTGGATGTAGTCGTTGCGCATGTCCCGCTGCTGGTTGACGCTCCGGTTGAACTCGGCGGCGTGGTGGGCTTGGGCGTTCAGTTCGCCGAGAGGTGAGGGCCGGGTCTGGTCTTGGTAAGCAGGGCCGGTAATCTCCTGGCGGGGTCCTGTCTTGAGGATTCCGGAGTAGTCACGCGGCCGGGAGTCACTGAGGTCTGATCCAAGAGTCAATCCAGGCATTCTTGTCGTGCTTCCAGGTGGTGGTCCGATCATACCTGGTTGAACAAGGTGCGGCTGCGGAGGGCCAGGGAACGGTCCGGGGTTGTTGCTGTAGACGATTTCTGGATGCGGGCCAGCCAACAGGACACTGTTCTGGGCCGCCTCGGCCGCTTCCCTGGCCTTGGTGGCGCCGGGTCGCTTCTCTCCGGCGAGATCGGCCTCGGTGAAGCCTTGCTTTCGGGCCTTGGTTTCCCAGTAGTCGTCCCGAACTCTGCGGCCATTGACAATAACTCGGCTTCCAAACTGGCGGAACATGGACCGGGCGGTAACGATTGCGATTTGCCTGGAACGGTAAGAAAATGGAAGGATCTCCTGCTGGACAAGGTCGTCCTTCTCGGCCTGGCTGGCAATGATCTTGAACAAGGACCTGTTCTTGTTAAATAACAGATACGAGTCTCGATAGCCTAGCACTCTGGCGCACTCGGTGGCGAGCATGAAGAGCTTGTCGCCTCGGTTGGGAACCAGGAAGGTCCTGCATTTGTACTCGCGACCACCCTGGAGGGTGCCATTGGCCATAACCTTCTTCTCACCAAACTCGTCAATCTCACGCGGGAGGTACTCATCGCCGGTCGAATTGAGCTGATCGGTCGTATGGTCTCGGACGGTCGGGAGAGCCTTCAAGGTGGACTTGGTGGGGGTGGTCTTCGGTGGCGCCTGGGTTGGCGTGTAGGCAGCCTGCGCAGGCAGCGTGGTGCTCTGGGACTGAGGCGTCTGGGGAGGGGGAATTGTCTGGGGCAGGTTCGCAGCGGGCGCCTGGCCGGGAGCATCGGAGATGCCCCCTGAAGTTCGCGACTTCATCGGTCTTCCTCGTTTTCGAAGGGGTCTCGAATCACCTACAAAACACAAAGCATGGTCAGCGACTTCCCTCAATTATTAGTGTTGCGATGCGATTCAATGTGTGGGCAGCGAAGTAGCACGATGAGAAATGTCACACGGAATCGCAGCTGGAGCCAGTTTCGCGGGTCGGCGCAAACGGCGCATCGCGACGGTGCACCGCGACGCGCCGTGCAGCGTCGGGCTACACAGGATCCACCCGACATACCGTCATCGCCAGGTTGCGGCGAGTCGTAGAGATCCGGGGTCCGGCTGCGCTTGAGGCCACGATGCGGGGGGTCTGTCAAAAAAAAGAGTCAGCATGATGAAGGAACTGGTACTGGCGACCAGCAACGGCAACACCGAAAGGCGGGCGCGCGCAGAGTCGCAAAAGATAGTGCGAAGATCAGGAAGAGAAGCGGGTAGCGTGCGGCGCAAACATGAGGAGACCTCGATGGTGTTTTTGCGACAGCGACGCGGGGGTGCGGCGGGCAATACGAGCGACGGGAACGGGTTGTATAGGATGGTGGAGGGGTGGGCGCGAACAGCAGGCAGTAGCAGGGAGGCGAGAACATACCAGGTGAGTTGAGGGCGGCGGGATTGATCGTCGCACTATCAGCGCCGCTTTGCTGGGCGGAGTACATGGCAGAGCGTCCAGGCCAACAGCAGCGGCGGCGACGGCAGCAACGAGGATGGTGACGGCGACGTGTCGTGAGATGTTTGGGCTAAAGGTTGGAGGAGATGCAGCGGGAGAACGACGTCAATCGCGCATGTGGTTGGCCGCCGGGGGTGGGAGGGCGCGTCGAGTGCGGGATGGCAATAGCGGGTTATAAGACGGCCTTGAGTGAGGAAACCTGCCTGGAGAAGCAGATGAGACTCGGCCGGCCAGGCCAAGACTCAAGCAGAGTGGCGGAGCTCAGAGCCAGGTTCCGGGCGTAGCGTTGGGGCCAGAGGAAGAGGAAGATCCGGAGAAGGCAAGCGGCGGCAGCGGCGGCGAACAGCAAGATGTGCAAGATGTGTAACCAAGCGAAGGACAGGCGAGGCAACGAACGCGAGGCAACGAACGCAAGGCAACGCAAGGCTGCGAGGGACGGGGGGAAGTTGACGGGAACGGGAACGGGGACTGGGGCGGGATGTTTGGATGGATTGATTACCTTTACTTGGTGATGGAGTGGGATGCGGCGGGCGCGGAGCGCGTTGTGCGACGTCGGCGGCGGCGACTGCTCAGAGCGCAGTTCAAAGGCGGGCAAGGCGAAACAAGCGGTGTCGCGACGATGAGTGTCTCGGAGCGCGTGTTCTCACGAGGCAGATGGAGGGTTGGACGATTGAAACAGCGGGTGTGAAGCGGTTGGCGGAAGGCGGAGAAGGTGGTGGTGGTGGTAGTAGTGGATGGTTGTGGTGGATGGATGGTGGATGGATGGATGATGATGGATGGTGGATGGGACGGGTTTGCGATGGGGTGGGAGGGAATGGTGCAGTAGTATACTGTAGGTAGCAAGCAGGGCAGTGGGCAGTGGCGGTACGGGGGGCCCTTGGCGCACGAGCAGTAGTCGCGGTAGCGGCTAACAGCGCTGGAGCTAAGCGGGGATAATCGCACGCGCAGTTGGTAGTGTCAAATGCCAAGTGCTAGGTGCTAATAGTGGGGGAGAAATAGAACGGACAGGCTGTGCGCTGGGTTTCCGTGGCGGTTGGTGGCCGTTGTGATGGCGGCGGAGGAAAAGCAAAGGAAGGAAGAAAGGGAAAAAAAAAATGCACCCCAGTCAGTCAGTACCAGTCAGTCAGTAGTAGTACCTTGGTACCTTTAGGCAAGACAGACGAGACAGACAAGGACCTAAACGGGACTCTGACGGGGGATCCGACCCAGCAGGGAGGCAGGCAAGGTAGATGAGGTAGGTAGACAAGGTAGCAGGGTCAAACAAGGACGCAGACAAGGCCAGGCGAGAGGGCGGAGGCGTCGGCGGCGCGGAGGCGGCGGAGACGGGTGTGAGAGTTGGGTGAGTGGGTACACCACTAGACCTTGTTCGCGAGCTGCTGGGTAACTGGGTGCTGGGTGCCAAGTGCTAGGTGCTGAGCTGCGAGCTGCGAGTGTAATGCGACGAGGGCCGCGTGAATGTGGAGAAAGCTGGTCGATGACAAAATAGCCCCGTTCCCGAGGTGAGCTGCGACCCGTAGAGCACGGCGCGGATTCGAAGCGTAGCCGAGTGTGTGCAAGGAACTCCAGTTCCAGCTCCTGCGCCTGGGCGATGCAATTGCAGCGTTTTGTGGGCTGTAGCGCAAGGCTTAAGAGCAGCGCAGCGCAATCACAGATAAACGAGGGCGACGGCGGCGCGGCTCGGCGCAACAAATTGATTGCGACTCGACGATGGTAATGATGACGATGAAGATGGAGTAAGCTGTGCGCAGCGCGTGCGCGGGTCCCCGCAAAAGATGGAGCCCAAGGCCCGTTGCGCAGCTCCCCGATGCTGCCGGCCGAGAGACGAAAGGCGCAGGCCCAGCAAGATGTTTGCGCGCGTGCGATTGTCGACCCTTGAAGGCTTGCGACGCGCCGGGAAAGAGAGAGTGTGAGTGGTGTGTGATGTTGATGATGATGGTGAAGATGGAATGGATAGTCGAAGATGGGATGGATGGATGGGGTGGATGGGGAAAACGGGGTCTAGTGCGCCAGCGGCAGTGGCAGCGGGCGGTGGCAGTGGACACGATGATGATCGCTGCGGTTGTGCGGTTGGGGTTTGACTCGTTTGAGGGCACCGCGACGACGGATGGAGGAGGGAGGGAGGGCGTGGAGGCGTGGAGGAGTGGATGAGTGGGACGAAGAGGGCTGGGCTGCTTGAGCTGGGATGGAGGGATTGGGGTGGATGGGATGGGATGGGGATGGGTTGAACGGGCTGGAAAGGTGGATGGGTGGATGGAGATGGAGGGGATGGAGGGGGAGATGCCTCGATGGAGGGGGGGGGGTTAGAGGGGGACCCAGATACCCAGAGACCCAGCGCCCTAGAGGTTTTTACCGTTTTGATGGCGGCGGCGCGGATGGAGGGAGACGGATGACGGCGGATGGTTGGCCAGGATGGCGCAAGCCCCGGCAACGCCCAGCAAGCCCACCACGCCCAGCGGAAGCCTACGTCGCAACAAGAAGCGCAGGCCCGAGGCGCGAGAGAGATTGTGAGAGTGAGCGCCCGGGAGGATGAGGATTGGGGTGGGGATGGTGGCCAAAGACGCAAGACAGGACCAGGGTTGGGACAGGCCCGAACAGGGGGAATCCCTGACAAGAACCGACAAGGGGGCGTGTGAAGGGGGCGTGAGCTGATCAGCCCCGAGAGAGTAAGAGTCACAGGCAGAGGGTCAGAGGGAGCATCACGAGTTGAGCGTGTCCATTGTCCAACAAAAGGTGAGGAGGGAAGAGGGACGGTAAGAGGAGGAGGTGAAGCATGATATGACGGACACGAAAACGAGGCGGAGTCGCCATTCCCTAGTTCGGTGGCGGCGTTGACTTACTACGCAGTAGCAGCAGCATTATCTCTCGCGACCCTTCTCTACCATTGGGGAGAGACGACCCAGAACGAGATAGACACGATCCGATGCCATGGCGATACGGGCCCGACGGAGTACAGTCAGAAAAAAGATACCCGGATACCGGATAAAGCACCACAGCACGCAGTCAGTCTGGGATACAGACAGCCAGCTAACTTAGCCCAGATTGTGTGCACAGGCGTTCTGCAGCATTTGGAACTTCGCTTTGCCCGCTATCGTTTCCAAACAAAGGCACAGCGCTCAATCTGGACGACAAATGCTTGGCCTTGGGGGGGGGTATATCTGCCGCCCCCAAGCCGGTAGGCTTTTGCAACGCCTTACCATGCAGGCCGTCTGCGGGTGTGAGTGAGTGAGTGCTGCTGTCAGTAAATCTCTTGCGCCGCAGGCCTGCACATACACCGGCGCAAGCAATCAAGCAGTTCCGTCAAGTAAGCAACCAAGGCAGCGCAAGCATGCCATCAATCCAACCCAAAACACCGTGCGCCGGGGAATAAGGACAAAGCAGGCTGATTGCCCTCGTCCGGTGTTTGCCCTGGTTGGTTGGTCCGGCCGGCGAGAGCATCTTGCTCGCATCAGCGCCGGGGGGGCACGATGAGCACGACGAGCATGGATCCCGTGTCATCAATGTCAGCCTCCAGGCCGCGCAGCAAATCAGCATCTGCGACGACAAGGTATCGATGCCAACTTGTCCATGTGCGTCAGAAGCGCCAGTTTCTGATTTTTGCCCGCGGCTGGGACTCTTGTGGCTAGCCTCGCTACCCAAGCCATGTCTCTGTCTCGCTTTCCTATTGTAGGTCGTCTGTGTAAGTTGCCATGGCCGTCCCAAGACGAGTCGGGCATATGGATGCCAATGCCATGCGCGACGCACATCCGCGATCCATCTACAAGACTGTTCGGGGCAAGAAAAGTCTCACCTCGCCTAGACATCGAAAAGTTTCGGATCGGAGAGTCAAGCCCTTTCCTTGCTTTTCCCCTACCCGGCTCCCTTTGTTGGTGGTGGCTCGTATCTGGGACACCATTCCATGTCGAATCCTATCCGCGATGTCGGGTCTGGTTGTTGCACCGTGCTGTATTCCTTTGACGGGGGGATCCTGTCTGCCTGCCCGTCGTGCTCCTCCGTCATCCCTTGCGTCCTTGTGCGTCGTGATGCTAACCACATGCAGTCGCAATTAACTCGACTGTACTTCGTACCGCGTAGCGTGGGAAGAGAGTTGAGTGAGTGACATGCAAGCGTCAAAACACCCGCTCAGAAAAAGAGAGTCACGGAGAGATTGTCATGTACAAGCCCGCCCATGCCGGGAATCTACGAGGGAGAAACCACCCCCGGGTCTCTTGTGCACCACCCCCTGCGCTTGTTGCTTTGCTGGTCCTGTGCGACGCTGCGTCTGCACATGCGCCCTCCCCGCATGCCCGACTTGTGTCGCAGTCAACGATGACTGTCACTTTACCAGACAGATGACTTTATGATGCTTGTGGCGCTTCTTATTCGGTCAGGGCTTTGGACTAGACATATGAGTTGTTTGTCATAATCCGCACCCCGAGGTGCAAGGGCATCGTAATCATCCGGAAACTTCCCTCAACGCTGAGCCCGGGGTAAAGGGAGCGAGGCAAGTAGACGGTTGCAGTGTCGTTGGTTCTTGTCTCGTCTCGTCCTTGTCTTTGCTTGGTTGGTTGTCTTGCACATCGCATGCCTCCCCAGTTCCACCTCAGCCGCCAGCGATCCAGACCGCCCGCAGCGGGCACCTCAGCCGATCCCCCTTGCCACTATATCTTTATCTCTGTCTCTCAATGGCGTGCTTCTCTTTGCTTGTCTTAGACGTCGGAACCCAGCCGGCCGCCGCAATGAAGAAAAGTTGGCACAAGAGATGAACGGCATCGGCGGCTCCAGAGTTCCAAGTTGTCATAATGAGTCCCATCTCTGACACCAGCATAGGATGGCCTGACGTTGTTATTGGACTCTGTGGTTAGGACCGGATCAGTCTACTAACGGCGGTGCTTCCGCTGGCGTCAATGCCGGAGATACCTAGCAGCAGGTAGGGCTTTGGCTAGTTGGGCTGAGAGCCATTTTACCACTTAGACAATGCTTGGCTCCATGGCTCCATGGCTCCATGCCCCCCTGTCCTGCTGGGCCATGCTTTGCCGGTAGCAAGCGAGCAAAAGTGGACGGCGCTTCCCTGGTTCCCGGCGGATTCCTCGTTGAGAAACCGCGACGCCAGGACTGACGTTGGATACAGTGGATGCCATCGCCCAAGATGCGATGCGACTAGCTGACAAGCCCGACACTAAGGCCAGCAATGCGACTAAACGCGGCGCATCGTCCAGGTGGGCTACCTGAGCTGGGCCGGTGGGAAATCCTGGGCGGGCTGGCCCTTCCCAATCTGCGATTGGGAGCCGCCTCCAGAATCTCCAGAGATAGGGCCCCGGGGAGGGAGGTAGCATGGCAGGATGGAAACCCGTGGGCAATGGCACATGAGGGAGTCGTGTCGTGCACCTCACCGCAGGCGCATGCAGCAGGGAGCAAGCAGCAGGCGGTACGAAGCCAAAGTACACCCCAGCATGTAATCGCAGGCGCAAGACTCTGGCGACGATCCTCGTTGATAGCCTTGCGCCCGTCGGACCCAGGTCCCTGCTGCCAGCCTGCTTCGCGCGCCCTCTCACACCAACCGCAGCAAAAGAAACGGACAGATCAGGCCCATCAGGCCGTTGCAATAGGGAACATGGAGGGGGGGATGGGGAGGTGCGGGAGCGATCGCCCCAACCCCAGACGACACACACACATCACAACCACCACCCGTCCGCCCCCGTCCGCCCCCGTCCCCGCACACGCACAGCTTCCCGCGCGCACATTTTTGTCTCCCGGAATCTCAAATCTCAAGTGCCAGATATGAATGCGAGAGAGAGACACCCACACCAGACCATCCGGACAGCCAAGACATCCCAGACTACAGCGAGAATGCGCCTGGTTACTGGTCATCAGCCACGCTTGCCATGCGTCTCCCCCCCGCGCTCACCATGGATTCCCATGCCACTGCCATGCATCGCGATCCCATCTCGTCGCCTTCGCCTCCACCCCAAATCCACCCTCAAACTCGAGCTGCGGCGCCCCCCCCTCCTTTCCCTTGACTGCCTATAACGCACATGGCCCATGGAGTTATTAGCCCACCGCACGAGATACGCGAGAAACAAGCCCCCGCCGCGCCCAGACGTCGTTGGCTCATGCGTCTTGGTCGTTCGTTGATCGCCTCGCCCCTCCCCTCGTGATGCAACTGATGCTGAACCTCTCCCAACCCACTCTAATGGATCCTTTTAGCGACTCACATCATCTGCGCCCACGAACCATCAAGCCACCGTCTCCATTTGTTCCATCGTCCAAACCAAAGCCATCGACGCTCGCTGCACTCCGCGACGCCGCTTCTTCTCACGCTGCTAGCCTGCATGCCGTTAGCCGCCCCCTCCTCTCACCAAATGTCTCGCTCCCCAGCCCGACCGTTTATTCCGCCCTCTGGCCTTCTGGCTGGCGCTCGTCTCGTCACCGTTCCAGCGCATAAATCCCCCCACAAGAGTGTCCGTCTTCATTGTCAGCCAACCTTGTCTGTTCAGGCCTGTCAGCGTGTCTGGCTGGCGCCTCCAACGGGCCAGGTTCCCTTTTGATTCCGTACCCGTCCGCTACAGCACACTACACGACTCGAGCGCCGCAAGGTAATCTATGTATCCGTACTACAATAGGCGAGATAGATCGCCTCCGAATACTAATGCCCAGCTATTTAGTTGTCGGCGGCGCAGGAGATTGACGGCCTGTCACCGTCTCAGCCAAGACGCTCTGTCGCCCGTGCATGGCACGTGAAACCTTGTCGATGCCGATAAATACTGCTAGTCCCCAAGTTGTTTTCGCCTCGGCATGATATCAAATCGCTCTCTCGTTCGGTTGTTTGACCTTGGCGTCGTCCTGCGTCGTCCGGCTTCCCGGCTTGCAACCCGCCGCCATCTCACCGGAACCTCACCTCTTGCGTACATACTCTTCCTCGCTGCCTTTTGACTCTCCTCTCCGGGCAGGTCCTGCTGAAAATAGATCAAACCTGCTCCATAAAACCGGGGCTTGCGTTGCATCATCCTGATGTAGCACCCCTGCCTGACTCACTTTCGTCTCCAGCCCAGTGTGCAGTCTTGTGATGCCCGGCCAGGCTTCACCTACCTAGACTGGGCAACGGGACCAATCACGCCGGCCCCAGCGCAGCTCGTCTTCGCATCGTCTGGGGTCTGCTTGGCGCCGCAGGCTTGTCTCGGCCCTCGTTTCCAGACCCTTGCTCGGCTGGGCTGGCTGCTTGGACGCTATGTTCAGATGGCGCCCAAAGCCCCAGCCGAGCCCCTCATCAGAACGTGTTCCATTGTTGTCGACCTTTACCACATACCGTCGGTGTCACTTGCAGACGGCGGTGTATCTCATGAGCCCCTCGCGCCAGTTCAGCACTAACACGGCGAGCAACAAGTCCGCTTCGTACAGAGAGTGAGATGTACGTACAGCATACGGTACTATAAAAGTACTCTCGTCGTAGCTATCGCGCATCGACGAGGCGGCCGCTCCCAGTGAAAGCAAGGAAACTGGCCCCCCCGCTGTGTCTCGCCAGCCCCGGGGCATCATCATCCGCCCGAGACACATTCAATGCCTGCTGAAGACAGATACCACCGCGACGGCGGGGATGCAGTGGCAGCGAGTCACCTTGTCTGCTTCGCGCCACGCTGAGGCAACATTGGTCCCAAGCTCTAGCCCCTCGTCTAGCTTGCCCTCCTCTAGCTTGCCCTCCTCAACTGTATGGCCACGGATGAGGTCAGACTGCAGTCAGTCGCTCAGTCACTCTCAGGCTGGCCTGCCCAACGCTCGTCAAGTCGCTTCTTCCTCGCCGTCGAATGTCCTGCCTTTTTCCTAATTCCTGGCTCTTCAGATGCATGTCGCACGCTAATCGCGACCCCGTGAGCCTTTCTCAGACGCGCCGCGTTTTCGTGCTCTTGGGAGGGTCACTTCGTAAACATCCTGGGTCTAGTAGACAAACCGGCGTCATGGACTTCCCAATTCAGTATCCTGCCGCTCCCCCTCGCCATCACATGGATCGACCGCCGGCCCCAGAACGCTGTTCACCGGCCGCAGCCACGCCAGTGTGAGATATTACCAATGACCATATTCCCGGACGGGACTGGTAGCCAGCTGGGACGAAGACCTAACACCACGCCAGAGTCCAGATAGTGCTATAGTTAGGTAGGACGAGAACAAGACACATGCGGCCTGCTGCAGGCCCGGGTTCACAGCCGCCCCTCAAACGACGGGGCCACACCGCAGCGCAGCGTGGGTAAATCTCTCTCATGCCTCTTGTCACCAGCGCCTGCATAGCGACTCTGTTGTAACTTGTCGTTGGCCGCCAGGCGCTAACTGGGTGCCGACTGGTGCGCGTCACTCTCAAGCGGGTCCTTGAGGGTCTGGCAAGGTAACACGGATCTCTTGTGGCCTTGGAGACACGCATCTCGACATTGCGATTGCCGACGCCGTCTCATCGACTATGACCTCGGAAGTGTGGAGGTGATGCCAAGCCCAGACCATCACGGAGACCCCATTCTGAATAGCGCACGGCCCATGAGCGAACTATTCAAGGCGAAAACCAACTGCATGAAGGGCCTTCTTCTCCTCCTCAGCGCCATCAGCGCCGGTCCAATGTTGGTCCAGGCTTCACTCCGCGCGGCTGGCTTCGGGGCCTGGCAACACGTCCAACATCCCGTCATTCCGTTGGATTTCAAACCAGGCTGCAGGGATATTCGCGACTGCAACGGTGGACTAAGCTCACAGCCAAGATCGCCCCATCCGTGATTGGCCTTGCTCGGATCCCGGCCCTCGGTGACATGAATTCCGCCGCCACAGCTGAAACCGGGCCTTTAATATTGGATCCTAGCATGAAAGGCCATCCGAAAGAGGGAGCCTACCGAGAATTATAATCAATAGAAACCCCAGGAAGAAGCCATGAATCTGGAGAGCGTGTCAAGCGAGCCATGGTTTACTAGGTTCATGTAGACCACTCTCGGCCGACCCGGCTGCGATACAGGAAACCGGCCTTGGCCGGCAGCGATGGGCTTGTTCATCAAGAGGTAGTATTGTGGGAAGAGGCGTATCCTATCCTGGCCAAACCTTCTCGGCAAGTCACTGCTGAAAAAGGCAGCGATAGTCCATGTGCAACATGAAAGCAACGCCGTCCGATGAAATAGAGAGATATGTTGTAAGTCCACTGACTTCCGAGTGTCCCACTCAAAACCTTCAAGTTCGCGGGCCTTCCTTGTCTGGCCGTTGGCATCTGCGTGGCTTCACCCGTTTAGCCACGGTCCTCGGCAGGGTTTCTTTGTAGAGGCCGGCCATGTGACCATATGTTCAACTTCGAAGAGGACAATGCAAGTCATAACCACCTGCAGTTTCGCGCTGGGGGGAATCATTCTCCACTCATACGCGAAGTCAAGGAGGTGGTGTCGATATTGAAGGCTCGCACCATGAATGGCTCACGGGTTGTAAGAACGAGTTTGGAGGGAGGGTATACTTGGCTTCCCTGTCTGTCAGGTCACTTCGTGGCCTCGGAAAGTGCGTATTTCCACCTCTCTATTGGTCGCCGCGTTTGCATGCATCATGAGGCCGTAGAGGAGCCCACCATCAACGCGCACATGGGCAAGCTAGTTCACACCCCCAGTAGCCATCCCACTGCACGTTTGTTAGATGGTTGCCTCCGAACAATCCGGGTCATTCTAGCTTAACTCCAGCAGCCGGCCGAAATGCAGTCGCAACTGACAATAGAGTAACTGCGGGAGATCTAGCCCCATGTCCCTCTCAGATACGGAGGGTGGCTTATTCTGCATCTAAGGTGCGGGCGCTATTCCTGAAACTCAGTGCTGAACCAACCTGCCTACATGGTCACAGCCTTGAGGCCTGAGACAAGGTATACCGCATCTTATTGTCTGGAATTCAGGCTGCTGGATCAAACTGTAGAGCTGGCCATGATAGGAATGCTTTTCATCGCTTGAAGAGGAGTATGAGACCGCCAAAATGGAGAGGCAAGTTTCTCAACCTCCACCAGCTCCGCATCACACAAGAATGCATGAGCCGTACAGTTAAGACATGACCCAGTAAATCCTTGGCGGCATAACGTGGGGTGGGCACGTTGTTTCGCCACAGCCCATCGATAACCACTTAAATGGATGCAAGCTTGATGAGTGCATGTCTCATCAAGCTCGTGTTGACTGAACAGGCATTGCACTTGCTCAAATTCGGGAGCGTCCAGACGCTGTTGGACGCCATCTAGAGCTGACCTCCCGGATCAAGCGGTACCCGGTGAGGTAGATATATCATGGTCAATGATATTTCTCGTCCTTGCGCTATGTGTTGGTGGAATAAAGGGCGGGGAAATAGGCGTCCATCACTTTGCATCACACCGACATCTTGTCGCGTACCAGGAGGATCCGGCAACAGTGACGTCTACGACGTCGCAAAACGAGGACGCCCAGACAATCGGATGAGGTCGGCTTGCGTTGCAAAGCGGCTTGGTGATTTCGGATATGCGCTCCGCCACAATGAGACTTTGAGCATGGTCTCAGAGACCCTCAGTTCCCACACCATAAGGAGGCAGAGAACGCGTCACCACAGGTTCGTAATCGTGGCATGCTCTTGTTTCTTTGCTGTCGTCTCCACTTGGAGAGGAGAGTTCCCTAGAACGTGTTTCTGAACTCCGCTCATGCTGGTCAACAGAACCGGATCGACTAACCAGATCGTGAACTCGTCAGCACTAAATGTTTCTGCAATGTCAGCTGGCATCTTCCATTGGATAGCAGTAGAAATCAACCTGAAGGTCAGGCCAGTTCGATCCATTGTTTTGCATAACGTCTCACCTTTGGCTTGTCGAGGCTCCATCTGTAGACTGTAACTGTTGGATCGGGGCCACAATCGACGTGGCAGGTTCCAGGCGTGTGAGAAAATAACTACTCTCATATCATCCGTTACAAATTCTCTCTCACACTCGCAATTATATTTTGCATTCAGATTGTTCGGTTCAAGCATCTCTTCATATCACGAGTAGAAGTTGAGGCTGAAGTCAGGGCGTTGATGCACCGCAACTGGGTGTGATCACGTGATACGTAGAGCCTCCAGATCATGTGACATGAAATCAAATAGTTCAGAACGACCAAAGTCGAGCTCCATTTCAAAGCAATGGAAAGAAATTAATCAGCTTGAGAAGAGTCACCGTTCAATCCGAACCAAGACCTCCATTTCCCAGTTGATCGAGTGTTGGTGTAAGGTTCAGGCGGAAAGATCCTGTATCGATAAGAAACGCACTAGCCGCTTTGATTCGTCTGCCAAAGCGCTGAACGACATTCTCTTCACCATCTGCATCTCAGATCGCCATCAAGAGTTGAGGGAGAAGAGCCAGCCAACATGACAAGCTTGAAAAGAACTCACGATGCAGATGCTTTGGCATCAAACATCTCAAGCAAGGTCTACGTCCGCTCAACTCGAAGCGGCAAGGTCCAGAAAATTGTGAGAGAAGTCTACCTCCGAACCGACATCCCGTGCTCCTCCAAGCTCTGCAAAACCTGTCTTCAGGATGCGCCGAGGAACGCAGCCCAAGAAGGTGAGTCCCAATTTCGTGTATTTTGTCACGCCCAGCTAACGGATTTCCAGTCCAGCCGTTTGTCCTCTCGGACAAGCCAGCAGGCACCAAAAGTTTTCCACAAGGCCATTACCTGGTCCCCGACACTAACGCTTTATTGAACGCGATGGATCTTTTTGAGCAGAGCTCAAGTTTCTATGATGTCGTCATTCTGCAAACTGTGTTGGAGGAGCTGCGAAACCGATCATTGCCTCTCTACAACCGGTTGGTTGGTCTGACCAAGAGCGAGGACAAGAGATTTTACGTCTTTTTCAACGACTTCCGACTGGAAACTTTCGTTCGGCGTGAACCTAACGAATCTGTGAATGACCGAAATGATCGGGCTGTTAGACTGGCTGTGAAGTGGTATGGGGATCATCTGGCTCAGACCAAAGCAAAGAAGATCCCTGCGGTAGTGATGCTCAGCGATGATCAGGACAACCTCCGAAAAGCCAAGGCGGATGGCCTCCACGCATCTTCTCTCAAGGAATACGTCGGCGGACTAGAAGATGGTGAAAGGCTCCTCGACATGGTGGCAGAGTCACAGGGCCAAGGAGGTTTCAAGAAACCCGTTCAGATGCTTTATCCCGAATATTTCACCTTGTCGAGGATGATGACAGGAGTAAAGGCTGGTCTGATGCACCAGGGCATCTTCAACGTGTCCCCGTACAACTACCTCGAGGGCTCGATCAAGGTTCCAGCATTCCCTAAGCCGCTGCTTATCCTGGGACGCGAGAACATCAACCGTGCCGTGGATGGCGATATTGTGGTTGTTGAAGTTCTCCCAGAAGATCAATGGAAGGAACCGTCGACAAAGATCATCGAAGAGGAAGCAATCACGAGAAATGAGAATGCAGATGCTGAGGAAGGCCAGGACTTTGTGTCAGAAAAGGAACGGAAGGCTTTGCAGGAACAGGTAAAGAAGACACAGAAGAGCACTTCTGAGAGCCGCCCACAGCCCACAGCCAAAGTTGTCGGCGTCATCAAGCGCAACTGGCGCCAGTATGTCGGCCATATCGATCCTTCTTCTGCCAGCTCGTCTTCCCAAGGCCGCAAGCAGGCCAACGTCTTTCTCATTCCTATGGACAAGAAGATTCCCAAGATTCGCCTGCGCACGAGGCAGGTGTCCGAGCTGCTCGGCAAGCGTCTCTTGGTGACTATAGATGCGTGGGACCGGGACTCTCGAGACACCCTATCGGACATTTCGTGCGATCTCTGGGAGAGTTGGAGACTAAGGCGGCCGAGACGGAGGCTCTACTCCTGGAATGGGATGTTCAATATCGACCGTTCCCCAAGACAGTCCTCGATTGTCTTCCAAAGGAGGGCCATGACTGGGTAGTACCTGCTAGCACCGAGGATCCTGGTTGGAGAGACCGTGAGGATCTCAGAGAACTCCTCATTTGCAGCATTGATCCCGTCGGCTGCCAGGATATCGACGACGCCCTCCACGCGAGAAAGCTCGAGAACGGAAACTTCGAAGTCGGTGTCCACATTGCAGACGTCTCAAACTTCGTTAAGCCAGCCAACTCCATGGATACGGAGGCGAGCATCCGAGGTACCACTGTCTACTTAGTTGACAAGCGTATTGACATGCTTCCGCCGCTTCTTGGAACGGATCTCTGCTCCCTCAAGCCGTACGTGGAGCGTTATGCCTTCTCCGTGCTCTGGGAACTGAACGAAGACGCCGACATCGTCAACGTCCGCTTCACGAAATCAGTTATCAAGTCTCGCGAGGCGTTCAGCTATGAACAAGCCCAGCTCCGAATCGACGACGTCTCTCAGCAAGATGACCTCACCAATGGAATGCGCACGCTGCTTGCGCTGTCCAAGAAGCTGAAAAAGAAGCGAATGGATGCCGGTGCTCTCAGTCTCTCATCCCCGAGGTCAAGGTCCAGACCGAGTCTGATGAGTCGTCTGATCCCATCGACGTCAAGACTAAGCAGCTACTGGACACCAACTCCCTTGTTGAAGAGTTCATGCTTTTCGCCAACGTCAGTGTCGCCGCCAAGATCTACGATGCTTTCCCGCAGACCGCCATCCTCCGTCGTCACGGCGCTCCCCCCAAGACCAACTTCGATGAGCTCGCGAACCAGCTCCGCACCAAGCGCGGCCTAGAACTGCGCACCGACTCGAGCAAGGCCCTCGCCGATTCTCTTGATCAGTGTGTCGACGAGAAGGACCCGTTCTTCAACACTCTGGTTCGTATCATGGCCACCCGTTGTATGATGAGTGCCGAGTACTTCTGCTCGGGCACCCAAGCATACCCCGAGTTCCGCCATTATGGTCTCGCCTCTGAGATCTACACCCATTTTACGTCCCCCATCCGTCGTTATGCCGATCTTCTTGCTCACCGTCAACTCGCGGCTGCCATTGGCTACGAAGCCGTCCACCCGACCGTCCGCAGTCGCGGCCGTCTGGAGGCCGTCTGCAAGAACATCAACGTGCGCCACCGCAACGCGCAGATGGCGGGCCGCGCCAGCATTGCGTACTACGTCGGCCAAGCCCTCAAGGGCAAGGTGGCTGAGGAGGAGGCATTCGTCATGAAGATCTTCAGCAACGGTTTCGTGGTCTTGGTCCCACGATTCGGTATCGAGGGTCTCATTCGCCTCAGGGATCTCGCGGAGACCGAGCCCGAAGCTGACTTCGACGCGGAGACATACACTCTGACAACGAAGGGCAGCCGAGAGGTCAAGGTGGAGCTCTTCCAGAAGGTCAAGGTTAGAGTCCATGACGAGAAAGATGAGATGACGGGCAAGAGGGGTGTCAAGATGGAGTTGATCGAGTCGTAAATGACGTGGATTAATTCAAAAGCTGATTGAAATGCGCCGCGGTTGGCAATCTATGATAGGAACCGAGATAGGAGTTAGGAAATAGAATGTTTTATGAAGGTATATGCACGGTCTAATCCGTATTACCAGCCAACCTTGAAACGCCAAACTATCCTATGAACAATTCATGTACCATCCGTCATTTTTAGAAGCACCAAACTATCCTCACTGCTCCATAGCCTCCGCACTGTCAGCGGCGTCAATAGCATCATCGCCCCACAGGCCATCAAGCTTGAACTCGGCCGCCCACTCGGTGACGATCTCCTTCTGGTCAGCCGCAACCTCGTCCTCGCCAGCGTTCTTCAGGCCAGACTTAGCCGGGGTTGTGCTAGACTCCACAGCCAGAGTGGGAGCGTCAACCCAGCCCTGGATACGGCCATCGCGCCAGTCAGTCACGACCGTCATGGCGGCGGCGTTGATGTTGGGGATGCCGCCTCGGCCGATACGACCACGCTTACGAGCGACCTGAACGAGGAAGTCGGTTGTGGTATCGCCGTCGGTCCGGCTGGGCAGAAGAGCGGGAATGTCGTAGACCGCGGTGAGTTTCTGCATCAGTTCGGGGGTCGCAGAGAGACGCTTGAGGAGCAAAGAGATGGCAGGGATGGGGTCTTCGATCTGCTTGGGGGGGACGGCGTTGAGGAGAACGAGGTGAGCATGCGCCTCGGTGGCGTTCTTCAAGGACACAAGGCCGGCAGACTGGGTCGAGGAAGAAGACGGGAAGACAACACCAGGCGAGTCCAGGAGAGTGAGCTTGCTGTCAATCTTGACGGATCGGATGCTTGTGGTGACACCAGCCTCGGCGCCCGCGCGGGCAGGCCTTGTTGGAGGTGGGGGCCTTTCCACTCATCCTCGAGAGGAGCGCGTTGATAACGGAGCTCTTGCCCACGTTGGGATATCCGATGACACCGACAGACACGGCGCGCTTCAGCTGTCGACTGGCAGCGAAACTCTTCAGAGCCTTGAAGAGGGCGGCGGATGTGCTCTGGACAGTGATGTCGCGGTGGTTGAAAGTGTGGGCATTGGAAGCGGCGTTGGAGGCCCTGAGAGGCAGGGTGGGGAAGTAACGGCGAAGGTAGACGAGCCAGTCTCGCAGGACCTTGGGGGGGATCAGATCGGCCTTGTTGAGAATCAAGATGAGTCTCTTGCCGCCAGATGCGGCAGCCATGACACTGCGCTCGACTTCCCGCGAGCGAGTGGCCTCGGGATCACGAGCGTCGAGGACGTACAGGACAACATCGGCTTGCTCGACAACATTCTTGAAGACCTTGTCGTAAGTTTTCCGCGAGGAGGCCTGTCCGATGGGCATTTCACCACCACGGTCGTTGCCAGCGTCGCTCTCGTCGTCCTCATCCATATCCTCGTCGTCGGCAAGCTGTCGGTCATACTTGGCTGCAGCAGCACGAGCGCTGGCGATGAGGGCGGCCATGGGGTTGGATTCATCCACATCTTCGTCCATTTCGTCCTCCTCCATGTCCTCCGCGTCATCCTCCGCGAGGTCGACGTCCTCCATGACTTGCTCGGTTTTGGCACCGCCCGTCTTGGCAGCCTTGGCCATCTCTTTCCGCTTCTGTGCATCCTCGGCCTTCTTCACGCGCTTCTCCTCAATCTCCTGGAGGATCTTCTCCTTGTAGGGGAAGAGGTTAGGGATTCCCGGGTCCTTCTTGAGTTTTGATCGCCATTCTGGGTTCTTCTTCGCGAGCTTGCGCTGCTTCTTTTGCTTGGCTGCCGATGCCTTCACGATCTTGTTGCGAAGACGAGTGGTCCCGCGCTTGGACGTGGGCTCTGCACTACGGTGTTAGTCTCTGATGCGCATTCCCACCTGGAATTGAAAGGAGGGCGACTGGGAGTCATAGCATACTCTTGGGCTTGTTGATTGAGCCGGCCATTTTGGTTCAGTTTGCGTGAAGATGTCGGCTTGACTGGGCCGGATAGGTAAGAACCAATTTTCGGCGATGGCAAAAAAATTAAGTGGGATACTGATTCTGCCGGATATTTTCTTACACCGCTTTTCCGCTACCCCACCTTGGCCTGGTTTTTTTTGAGCGGGGAGGTGCGTCCCAGTAGGAACCCACCTGCCACCCAACCAACGAGATCTCAGAATGCCCATGAACTCCTTAATTATTGCACCAAAGAAGCCAACCGTCGTGTGCAGGAGGTGTATTTATTTATTTGTGAACCTGTTTTTTTTTTTAAAGAGGCTTGGGGATTGAGTGAACTCCCTGTTAGATTTTGACTTGTTTAAATAGGTAGGCTTTGGGGAGTTATTCAGAACAAAAGTCCAGACTGCCATCTTTATTGAGTATTGCTATTCGCACGCAGATACAGGCCCCTTCTCCTAGGCCTGATAAGCTAAACCGATGTGCTAACATACGCAGTCAAAGAAACATTCTTAGGACAAGTGCCCTTCATTATTAAATTTAACTTCATAAATACATTGAAAATAATTATTAGGTAGAATAATTACTAAGAATAAGTACATTCCTTACATTGCTGTATTGTGTGCACTGTTCGATAGCTGTCTTTGGGTCAGAAGTATGCACACATGGTGCGATAGCAATGTGTACGTGTATGAATCGCAATCTTCCCTTTAAATTCGATCACTACTTATTTTCCAAACCCCCGAACCTCGCAAGTGAGTCGTTCATCGGCCAAGTATAACTGCATCTTCGGGCTTTGCGATTGGGCTTCATTTACGATACGCCGAGGTGGAATCGAAACCCGAGACCCGAAACCCGATGGCCGTGACGATAAGCCAACTTTCACCAATTGGAGCACGTACCATCGGGTTTTCTATCGTGAGGATATCGTCATCAGCAACGTCTTCGGTGCCTCGGGATCGGATAAACGACCAAATTAGAATCGCATGTTGCAGGCCAATTCGTATCAATTTCTATCGTAATTCGCAATATCGTCGAGGCTTGTGAGCCGGGCATCATGCCACAAGGATTAAAGTGATAAGGCGATGTCGGATCTCGATCTGCCGTCGCTGGCCGATAGCAGAGAAGAAGAGCTACTTAAACTTGGCACCATCCCGTATTCCATCAGTAGCTCGACAACAAAACCCCGACTCTAATCCAACATTTGCTTCTTAACGATTTACTATCCATCATGTCCGCAGAATTTACCCAGCTTCTCCAGGCCGAACTAGATGCGGCCACAGCTCGATATGCTGAACGCAACCCTCGCTCCAAGGCACTTCATGACGAGGCCGTCAAGTCAATGCCTGGTGGAAAACACAAGAACTGTCCTGCATGTTGGGCCGTTTCCCGTGGTTATGAAATCTGGAAAGGGGTTCCAAATCACATCAGAGGATGGTCACACGTAAGTCTCACAGAAGATTATTCACGGAGGAGTTCATTAATGGGCCGTTAGATACACAGATTTGACGGCAGAGTTCACCGCCGCCCTCTATGGCCACTCTAACCCGGTCATTCTCTCAACCATCAGCGATGTCCTCCAGAATACTGGCATGAACATTGGCGCAACAACATCTCAGGAGCAGGTCTTTGCCCGGGAGTTGTGCCGACGCTTTCACATTGAGCACGTCCGGTTCGCTAACTCTGGGACTGAGGCTAACCTGCACGCCTTGGCGGCCGCGCGGGCGTTCACCAAGAAGAGAAAGGTCGTTGCGTTTGGCGGAGGCTACCATGGCGGCGTTCTTGGCTTCGCAGGGGACAAGCCCGGTGCGAACAACGTCGACCCTGAGGACTGGATTGTGGCAAAGTATAATGACCTGGAGAGCGCTCGCAGTGCCATCTCAACCGAGGGCGTGGCTGCCGTCATCGTCGAAGGCATGCAGGGTTCCGGCGGTGCTATTACAGGGAAGCCAGAGTTTCTGAAAGGAATCCAGGAGGCTGCTGCGCAGGTAAGTGACCATCCAGTATCCCATTTGGTAGATGTTGAATTAATCAGACGCAGGCTGGTGTTTTAGTGATCCTCGACGAAGTCATGACCTCGAGATTCACGGCAGGAGGATTGGCCGAACTCCGAGGACTGAAGCCCGATCTCAAGACCTTTGGCAAGTATCTCGGCGGCGGTCTAGCGTTCGGTGCATTCGGCGGTAGGTCAGACGTCATGGCAGCATTTGACCCTCGACTTCCCGGAGCTCTTTCGCATTCGGGTACCTTCAACAACAACACATTGGTGACCCACGCAGGATACGCCGGGCTAACCAAGGTCTACACGCCCGAGGTGGCCAGCCAATTCACCAAGCGTGGAGATGAGCTTAGGGAGAGACTCAACGAGGTCACCAAGGGCACCAGGGTTTGCTTCACAGGCATGGGAACGATTCTGGGAGTCCACTTTCCAGAGGATGGTACTCGAGATATTGAGCGTGGTGGGGTCGTGAAGGAGAATCCTGGGCTAAGGACCCTTTTCTGGTTTGATATGCTGGAAGAGGGCTTTTGGGTTGTCCAGCGAGGCTTCATCGCCCTGGTCTTGGAGACGCCAGAGTCCGAGTTGGAGAGATTTGTCCGTTGCGTGGAAGCATTTGTTTCCAAACACGCAGGTCTGGTCAGGTTGTAGCCTGTATGGAATTAGATGCCTGCATTGACATTTAGCATGCGCAATCTCGGTGAGAGTTTGTTCTTCTAAGTCGGACGTAATCCGAAAGCTCCAGCATGAGGATGAGAATAATGTTATAAAATGGTCCCAACAATCATAATGATTCGTAACTTAATACTTGTGAAGTTGTAAACTCGTTGAACTGCGAAAGGCGCCGCTGCTGTGATTGGTGGGTGTCGTCCCCACAATATTTTTCCGACCTGGCTCACCTTGGTTGGTGAGGCTGGCGCTCCTTCCCCAGACCGTGAGCTTTTCGCAGCCCTGTGTAGCATCCATCAACTTCCACCCTCTCGTCTCCCTCAGCCTCGCGACACGACAACTTCAACCTCTCTTCTACAACCAACCCACACGTAGACCGGCGCGACTCGAGCAAACACCCCCCCATCGCCCGCCCATCGCCCAGACGCAATGGACTTCCAGAACCGCGCGGGCTCCAAGTTCGGCGGCGGCGGCGTCGCGTCGCAGTCGGCCACCAACGCCGACCGCCGCGAGCGCCTGCGCAAGCTCGCCCTCGAGACCATCGACCTCGACAAGGACCCCTACTTCTTCAAGAACCACGTCGGCTCCTTCGAGTGCCGCCTGTGCCTGACCGTCCACCAGAACGACGGCTCCTACCTCGCCCACACCCAGGGCAAGAAGCATCAGACCAACCTCGCCCGCCGCGCCGCCCGCGAGCAAAAGGAGGGCAAGCAGGCTGTCGACCCGGGCCACCGGCTTACCCGTCGGCGTCTCGGGCGTCGGCTTCGGCGCGCGCCGCAACGTCGTCAAGATCGGCCGCCCCGGCTACAAGATCACAAAGATTCGCGACCCCGTCACCCGCCAGCAGGGCCTGCTGTTCCAGCTGCAGTACCCGGACGCCACCCCGGAAACCGCCCCCAAGTGGCAGGTCATGAACGCCTTCACCCAGCACATCGAGGAGCCCGATAAGAACTTCCAGTACCTCCTCGTCGCCGCCGAGCCCTACGAGACGGTTGGCTTCAAGATCCCCGCCCGCGAGCTCGACAAGCGCGAGGACCGTCAGTTCTGCTTCTGGGACCCGGACGCCAAGGAGTACTGGATCCAGGTCATGTTCATGACGGAGCGAGAGGAGCGCTTCAACGCCGCGCCAGGTCTGACGGCGCGGTAATGGAAGGTACTGGCAGGGTTGGTGGTTAAAGAGACACAACGGACGGATGTCGAAGATGAACGGGACATGGCGTTCCAAAAAAAGGTTATCACGCGCTACAGCCCACATAACGGGTCATGCAGTCGTCACAGAGGAGCATGATGGCGTTGGGCACTCTCTGCGATTCAGGGGTATAGCGCAACGGACACTCCTGCAACGAGCAGGAGAGGATTGCGCACAAAGAGTAAGAGACCAACCTCGCGTCATCAGGAGGCTCTTCACTGGCCAAGGATCTTCAGCGTCTTGGGCCTGGCATAATGACTAGAATGTATATACAATGATATGTATGATTAGGCCATATTTATTGGCTAGGAGTTAGGTGGCAGGTCCTTGGGCTTCAAATCACACGCACACAGATCTTCATGTAGCAGCTACTTTTTTTCAATTAGGCTTTAATGGCCATGAGCAGGTCTACACCTCATCTTTTAGAGACATGCCCAGGACAATAAAATGGCAAGATATAGCACACGCTTCACCCAAGTCTAAGTGCCAACCTTTCAACTCAACCCTCCCGCCTGTTGGATTACGTAGAAATATTGCAAAAGAGGAGCCTGGGGTAATGACGAGAGAGACGAGAGGCAGATCCTGAAAGGTGGAAGAAGATGGTTGTCCACAAATCCACGCTACGCCGTCTGACAACCGCTGAACAGCAACATTTCTGCGCTCGTTGCATTGCTACCGCCTACTCTCTCCCCGTCGGACTGGAGGAAGCCCATTCGCAGAGCAAGATTCTCTCGATCATGTAAGTAGGTTGAGTGTTTGTCCTTCCAGGCTGCAATTATCGGAAGTTGTTATCGAACCGCTTGAAAGTGTAGCCGATGAAGGGCAAGCTCATTTCCGGAGTCTCCTCCACAGGGCCACGGCCCGACTGGAGGGCCTGGGCCTTGAGGACCGTCGCGTTGTCGGTCTGGTCGATTTCATCAGTGGGGAAGTAGGTCGTGTCGATGTTGGACGTCAAGCGCGGCTCGAAAGGAGCTCGGATTCTACGCAGGCTATCGAACTCGACGCCACGGAAGAAGGCGTGGCTCTTGATCTCATGTGCACCGGCCCGACCAAGTCGGTTCTCGGTGTTGCAAACCATGCTAGGAAAGGGGTTAGCGCTCATCCAACTACACCAAGATAGGAGAAAGAACCAACCTTCGGATCAGATTCTCGGCGTCAACGCCCAGGGTGATGTCGTCAGGGAAGTACAGGGTTTGCCTCCAGTTGACAATCTTGCGGTAGGTGTCATGGCTATCCTCGGCGCAGAACGGGGGCCAGCCAACCAAGCACTCGAACATGATAGTTCCCAGTGACCACCAATCGCAGTCAAAGGTGTATCCGTGTCCAGTGAAGATTTCGGGGGCGATGTAGTCAGGGGTTCCGACGGTGGAGTAAGCCATCAGTCTTCGTGACCGTCGCCAATCGTTGATCTGGGATCGGTTGCTAACAGTAAGATTGATCTGGTCAATGGCAACGGAGGTTCGGTCGCGGGGACGGTTGGACCGACCCTGCAACAGCTGCTGGTAATAGTTGTTGTCGTGAAGTCTGTGGAAGCCAGTAGAGAGACCGAAATCGGTCAACTTGACGTGACCGCCTCGATCAAGGAGAATATTGTCAGGCTTAATATCACTGTTTCAGGGTCAGATATGTTTTATGAGAAGGGGAAACGAAAGTTCCCATACCGATGGATAAAACCGAGCTTGTGGACGGCGTCAATGGCGAGGACAATCTCGGCAATGTAGAATCGGGTAATATCCTCAGAGAAGATTTCGTACTTGATGAGCATGGTCATGAGATCTCCACCGGGCAAGAACTCCATCAGCATGTAGAGGAAGTACGAGTCCTGGAAGGTAGTGTAGAGCTTGACGACCCAAGGACTGTCGGACTCGGCGAGAATATCTCGCTCTGATCGAACGTGCGCCAGCTGGTCCTTTTTGAACATTTCCGTCTTGATAAGAGACTTCATGGCGTAGACCTTGCCGTCTCCCTTCTTCTGCACCAACTTGACCTCTCCGAAAGCACCCTTTCCGATAATCTTAACGGTGTTGTAGTTTTCGGGCTTGTCCTTTGTTCGCAGGAAACGGAGATACTGGCCCTCCTTCCTTCCGGCGGTGGACCATAGCTGCTCTCTCCGACCTGAGCTCTGGCCGGGGTCCTGAAGCTTCTGCTCCAGCTCGCTCTGTCTGTTTATGGGCAAGGTCACGAGTCAGTCACATGGGCTTGCTTGAGACATGCAGCAATGATTCCCGGGAATGACGAACCTTTGATTACGCTCCCTGGCACGCTTGACGCTGTCCTTGAAGAAATCAGCGGCCAGCTGAGAGCATTTCTTCTGGTTGCTGTTGGCACTGGAGCCGTACCGGTCGGGGTTGCGCTCGGGGGCTTGCTGGAACTCGGGAACTGGAGCAGCGGTCTGGTTGGGCATGGGTGGAGCATTCATGTAGTTGTTGTAGCCAGGCTGCTGTCCCGATGCGCCAGCAGTTCTAGGGCGCTGTGGAGGCGCCCGAGAGCCATACTGCTGGGCTCTGGCGGCGCCTCCCAGGTTCTGGTGGGAGAACTGGTGAGCAAGGCCAGTGTTGGGGTCGTTGGTGCCTGGGGTGTTGGATCGCGGCTGGTAGGCGGCATTCTGGTTGGCATAGTCATTGCCGGGTTGGCCCTGGTACTGAGGAGCGTACTGGTTGTTCTGGACGAAGTAGCCCTGGGCGTTGTAGCCGCCACCCGCGTATTGTTGTTGCTGCTGCTGGTGTTGCATGGCGGGCTGCCCAGAGCCGGAGGGGAAGACGGGCTGTGGGAATGTCGAGGGGGTGGTTGGATACGTGCGGTCGGAAGCGGTGAGGCGGTCGTTACTGTTGCCTCCAAAGTTGAGGAACAGGCGGTTGTTATTAGAATCCATCGTGGGATCAACTCGTCTCGACTGGACTCGAGCGGGCGGATGGGCGAGGGGGAGAGAGGGATGGGAACGGCGAGTTTCAGGAGATGATGTCCAGGGGCGGGCACTGGGCACTGGGCACTGGGCACTGGGCACTGGGCAGCGGAACGGGGCGCCGCTGCGATGGGGGGGTCAAGAACTTGAGTTGGGACGGCGGAGAGCCTGTGGAGGCTAGAATCCCTCCGAGGAAGCAAGTGGGCTGGATCGCAGAGCAAGCGCTAGCGAAGGCCCAGATGCAAAGGCAGGCGAGCGGGATGGGATATATTGGAGCGGACGAGGTCTGGGGGAAGAGGTTGAGAGATGACAGATACAAGTAGGTGAGGTGGGAGTCTCGAAACGCGCAAGGACGCTGGCACTGGACCTCACGGGTTCGAGGGGTCGGCCTGGTCCGTCTTTGGATCCAATGGATGGGACCCAATGCACCCAATGGATGGTTTTTAGCGGTTTGGCGGTTAGGCCATGCGCTGGAGTGGCAACAGGAAATACGCTGGAAGTGGCAACCCACAGGCGAGCTCAGTGCACCCACTCAGTGCACCCACCCCCTGGAACCCGGAATTTGAAGTCCAGCCATGATCATGATGGGACTGCTGTACCATATCAGAGATGAGTTGCGTTTATCTGAAATTGAAGAAAATATTTCTCCATTGCAGACGGGTATTTAATGAATTTTTGACCCGATACCAATAAAGTCGAGGAATCGATGCAAGTTATGTTCCGTGCACTTTGTGAGGGTTGCGTCTTTGCATCTCCCACCGCCACTCACTGCTATAATTACTCCGGTTCAGCGTGAGGTGTCGGACGCGCAACCCAGGTCTAGCCAAGAAGAAGCGGACAAAACAACGAAGTCGGTCAGTTTCTACCGTCCTCAGCCACCTCCCATCCTAAATTCCCATCCTAAATTCCCATCCCAAATTCTCTTTTCCTTCCCTCTTCCTCCCCCCCTCGGCCAAAGCTGACACTAATTACCTAGAACGCCGCCTGCGGTGATGATCCAAAGCGGGATGGAGGGGACCACTCCGTGGCTCAGGCGTCTGCGTGCCCTGGGGCGAACTTTGGGCTCCAGCAGCTCCTTTTCATCAGGCGTCGAACCCACCACCACCCCAGCAACAACACCACCTAACTGCAACGCAACAGCGCTGGCTTTCCAGGGATGGAACACGCCTTCAGGGAGCTCCCAGCGACACTGAGCGTGTCAGGGGCTTCCTTGTCCAATCCCCCGCCCCCGGAGCCGGAGCCTCAGGTCAACCTGCGGCCTGCGGCACCGCCCACTTCAGTTTTAGTAGGCCCATTATACCCGTTCACGCCAGAGTTGGCGCCGGAAAAGCACACATTCCCCCGAGACACACGATTTAAGCCCATGGAGATGCCAAACTAGATTGTATTACATTGCAGTCCTCGTCTCGTCTCCATTCGAAATCAACCTGAATCACGCTGGGCGGTGGCAGTGAAGGGGGCAGTGACGCCAAAATATAGTGCACTCCAACAGAAACGGGAGCGGGACATGGGAGACGGGAAACGGGAGACGGGATGCCCACGCGTCCATGCCAAGTTGAGTTGAGCCTCTCATCAACCGAGCCGAGTTGGGTCATTGGGTCATCCATGCCACCATCCCGCCACGCCTTCGTCGCTCCCATTGTTGCATCCGCAGCCCGTGCTTCCCACATGGCGAGCCATGGGATTACCAAGTACATACCCCCTTTCACACGGCCGAGTCCTCCTTGTGCCCGTCCAAGCGTTGATGTGACTGTGCTTTCGTCTAGATTAGGTGGGCAATCCCGGGAGGTCAGCCCGGGAGCAATGATGCCATCTCCGTCTGCAGAAGTGCAACACACAGCGTGTTATAACACCCAACTCAACCGCCCAGGACAAATCTCAAACGGATGGCCCAGTCTCCTCCAACACAGTACAGTATCACATGCGACCTGCAACATGCCGCATGCCGTGCATCCAACATGCGGCACGGAAATCTTGTTGCCAGCCCACTACCGGGGTCTCATCGTATTCCAGAAGCCTTGTAGAAGCCCCAGTATACACAACGATGTATCAACATTCGCCAGTGCCAATTTTAAGCACTTTCCAATTACCTGCTCAAGTGAAGCCTTCACGGACCAGACCCTCGTGCTACCTCGCCAGATTTCCAGGAAATGACACCTATATACCCTTGTCGACAACCGACATGGATGCAGCTGCTCCGTCTCCGGCTCACTAAGGTAGAAAGCTTAAAGACGGAACCGAAGTATTTCCATCCCGGGGCTTATCGGCTTGGCTCTTATCGCGGCCATTTTTTTTGCTATGGACGAAGCGCAACCACCACAACTCGGCCAGCAGTATAACGAGACCTGTCGTTCGTCCGGCAACGGGTTCTAATCCGTCTGAATATTGAGGGTTTTCTCATATCTCTTGAGTCTCACCCGTCCTTCACCCCGGATCTCCTCCAACATGGCCGAGCCCAATCCCCCCGCCCAGCCCGCCGGCACCGGCGCAACATACAAGGCGCCCACTCCTCCTTCGAAACCGAACCCCGTCTTCAAGATGATGGGCCTGCCAAACCTCCCCCGGAAGCTCCCTTCACGCAACTGGATGATCTTCTGGACCATCACCGGCACCATCACCACTGCCATCGTCTACGACAAGCGGGAGAAGAGACGGGCCACGGCGAAGTGGCGGCACATCGTCGCTCCCCTCGCCACGGAGCCCATCGGCGCCGCCAACCAGCTCCTCCTCGCAAGCTAACCATCTACCTCGCGGCCCCTCCCGGCGATGGCCTGCGCGTCACCCAGGACCATTTCCTCGAGTATGCCAAGCCCGTACTAGCTGCGTCCGGCCTCGACTGGGAGTTCGTTCAGGGAAGACAGCAGGGCGATGTAAGGGCCGCAGTGGCCGAGAAGATTCGTCGGTCGAGGAGAGGGCATGAACGGCCAGGCGAGGACGCTCTGAAGACGGATGACAGCATGGTCGAAGATTTGAGGAAGAGGATGGGCGTGCCGGAATACGAGGGCGTCAATGGCGACGTCGTTTTCGGACTGCACGCATGGAAAGAATATGTGCGAGGACTACATGAGGGATGGCTTGGACCCCTTGACGCTCCTTCTCTACCAGAGCCCGAGACGAAACCTGCTCCCGTGGATGTTCCTCCTATGGATATTCCCCCTCTAGATGCCGCTCCTGCAGCTGAACAGGCTGAGGGCGACAAGCCCGAGGAGAAGAAGGAGGAGGAGAAAAAGGAAGAGAAGAAAACTGAGCGACCTCCTCAACCGCTACCGTACAACTCCCCCGACGACTACTCCCTGGCCAGCCTCCCCGCCCAAATCCCCGCCGAGTTCAACCCCTCCAACCCCATCGTCTTTCCCCACCGCCTCGGCTTCCGCCACACCTTTGTCCGCCTCGGCCGTTTCTTCACCCGCCGCAAGCTCGCCGACGAGATCGGCCGCGAGGTTGCCGCCGTGTGCTTCGCCGCCTCCTCCCGGGAGTGGCGCGAGGCCGACGGCATGCACGAGCAGCAGCTCGTCCTGGCCCAGGAGGAGCAGGACTGGCCCAAGTCAGTGTGGAAGGACGAGCCTGTTGAGGCCGCCGACGAGAACGCGCCCGCCCCCCCGCCCAAGGAGAAGATCTGGACGTCGCCTCTCGTCGTCGACGCGCGCCTCATGCAGCGCATGCGCCGCTTTGAGATCAGCCCCGAGCTCGAGGCCCGCGCAGCCGCCTTCGTTGTCCCCGAGGCCGAGGTTGAGGGCTGGATCAAGGGCGGCCTGCGCAGTGTCTGGCGCTGGGAGAGTTGACTCGTGGAACAGCAAGCCCTATCGCCCCAACGTGGGCGACATCAACAGCGACGAGTAAGGCTGATTCAGCGGCTGCAAAGAGACAAGAACCCCCCACCAAAAGAAGTGTGTCTGTATGTATATTAGAACCCAGCGAGGAATGGCTGGTATGTGATGAGGATGCTTTTGTATATCAATGTTATACCAGGAGACAAGGGAGCGATAGGTGGTGCGGTGCATCTACGGATATAGGAGGGACGACATCTATGCTACTGTACTTTGTAATCCAAAAGCATTTACTCCCCTTCACGAACAATCGACATGTCTCGAAGAGACACTACTTGAGGCCAAAGAATATGTATGGTATCATGGCTTCCATTGCTAGTCGTCGTCGTCGTCTGAATCGCTTCCATATCCCACCAGTCCCAGAATCTTCTTCTCCGGCGGCTTCGCAGCCTCCTCTGGCTTCTTTACCTCGCTCTCCGCCGCCTTAATGGGCGGTTCCTTAGCTGCCTTAGTCTCGGCATCCGCCTCTCCACTACTCACTCTCCTCCTCACGCCCTTGACCTCGCGGTCCTTGACACGCTTCCTCTTCTTCCCCACGCCCCACGACTCACCCTCGCCCTCGACGCCTGCATCTTCGCCGCCGGCATCTGGTGCGTCGCCTCCCCCCTTCTGCCGCTCTCGGAACGCCTTCAAGCCTTCTTCCGTCTCCCGCCGCACGCGATCCTCCTCTGCGCGCTTGGCCGCGCGGACGTCGTCGAGGAAATCAATCTCGTCGTCATCCAGCGCGCGGAATTGGTTGCGCAGCTTCGATTGCTCTTCAAAAGCAGCCTGTTTTGCAGCTATACGCCAAGTTTGCCATCATCAGCTTACACCACTCTTCCAAGAACAAGGGCATTGATACTCGTGGGAGGACAAGGAGACGAGAAAATCGAACCTTTATTAGCCTCCAGTATATCAAAAGAGACTCCTTTCACCCTCGCCGGACGCCGCTTTGACACGCTGCTCCTCGCGCCGGCGCCGGTCCGCTTCGAGTTCCTGCTGCACCGCCTCCCACTCCTTGGTCTTGGCCCCGGCGTGGAGGGGCTTTGCAGAGGCGGTGCTGTCGCTGGCCGGTGCGTCTTTGGAGACTTCGCCGCTGGAGCTAATGGTGCCCCCGGAGACGAAGCGGCTCGACATGATAGCTGTGCCGGGGTTCTCTTAGATGGCGAGTGCCGGATGTTGGTTGCCAGATGTTGGTCGCCGTCGCAACGATGCGGTGTGGGTTCAGCAGGAGCTAGGGAGGCGCAATGGCCCAGTTACTGGGGTCAGTTCCAGTCGGAATTGATGCTCCAAAGGAATTGGTTGTAGTTATATTGGTCAACTGAGGATTCCTGATGAGGTCTGGTCATGAAGGCCCAGGGTGTTTTCCGATAATCAGCCGCGGAGGACTCTACAACGCTGGGACTTCATCCGACTTTGCGCAACGCGCATGCGTCAATTGCACGCCAACGAAGATCCAATCCTTCATCAGGGGTAGACAGACAGGAAGACATTCACATTGACATGAAATTCGAATCCGAGTGAGCGTTATTTCATTTTCATTTGCTGATCTAGGAAGATCCGAAGCGAGAGGTCGTGCTCTAATTGTGGCACGCCAACGAATGAACAATTCTCGCTTCGGATTTCATACCTAAGAAACTCCAAGCCGTCCAGACTCAAATCAAGCGAGACCAGGTCGTCCAGAAGCCTCGAACACGAAAAAGAAAGAAAGGAAAACCCCCCAAATCGCATTCCAGCCCCCTTTTGCCCTGCACAGTGCTGTGCGAAAGAGCCCATGCCCGAAACCCAGCAATAGAGAGCACGCCTTTCGAGCCGGCAAACAAGACTCGAAGCATCTTCGCCAAGCGGTCCCTTTGCCCTCTTGTCCCGGGCCAAGTCACCCGCCAGTCCCATAACATATCATTCCGTATCATGAAGAATAAACCGATGCGGTAGCTTGAAGACACCCCAACCAAAATGATTCCCCATTAAGCCGGTGCAAAAGAAGCAAACTTCCTGATAGAGCCCCCTCCTCTACTGATGCCGAAACCATGAAGACAACGTCTAAGATCGTTATAAAAAAGAATTTTTTTAAAAAAAAAAAAAAAAAAACAGCCACCGAATGGCACTGGTGAGCTCAACTGCGCGTCGGCTTGTCCGTGGGACGCGAGGGCATCAATCCAGCTCCGGGGCAGAAAAGCAGAAGAACAATCATACCAAAGAAAACCCATCCCATATTCCCCGTTTTACCCGCTAGAACGCAATGCATGAACCCCATCATGTAGACCCATTTTCGTGGACAGAAACCGTCATCTGTCACACCCAACAATAAAACATGAACATGTGCAAAAATATATACTGTCCCCAAACTTTTTTTCAAGTTCGTCATGTGAGGTCTCTCGTTGGAATCCGTTCATAAATGGCGGGATTTCCTTAGACTGAGGCAAGAGTCTTGTCGTGAAAACTCTCGAGGCGAACCTCTTAGGACAAAGAACAAAAATCGACTTGGGCCAAACGCAACTGATCGGTGTCGCATCTCGAAGTCGTTGCGCACAAAAGAAAGATGAAGCGAGCGGTCGCGGCACGCCAACCACCATTAAGTGGTACATTTTTGTTTTCACCTGATCGCTGCTCTACCCTTTTCTAGGGTATCAGAACCAGGTAGATCCCAGGGCAGTGCGATGGTGCATCATCCATGTGATCGGACATGAACGGACGGCAAACGGCTCCTCGCCCTGTGTTCAAGTCATTATCTCAGACTGAGTGGCAATGCTGAGATATGTCGATGTTCATGATCATACCGTATGATATGAAGGAAGACGCCAGATATCGGATGAAAAGACGTAAAAACCGCGCGTCTATCGGAACCGAACCGTGTAATGTGGAGCCCAAAAATCCAAAACGCCGGGTGTGACCATTATAGAGCGTATACCAGTAAAGAAAAAAGAGAAAAAGAAGTCGCGGTATCGAGGAAGCCTTTGAATGCAATGGGAGTGAGAGATGCCGTACGTGGAGGCATTCTCCGTGAACCCACAACTCCTCTTCTGGATGCGACAATGAAAAAGAAAAAATCCTGAGAATGATCCGCCGAAAGGTCATCGTTTGAACAATTTTGTCGTGCCTGGGGTATCTGAAGATGCGAATGTATCGTTCTCGGGATGCGCGTAAAGAAAAATCGTGGCCGTAAAAATGAAAACCCTTACTTTTTTTTGCAAGACCAACGCCCTTATTTGGAGGGCAATTAAGCCTCCTTCCAGTAGGAGGAAAATGGCAATTTCCACATCAACCCATGACTGGCTGGCTATAACCGTGAGGCACGAAGTACGGGACTTGCTGCTTCATCGGGTCCACACATCCGGGGCAACTGCACTCGGCCAACCCATGCTCCCACATGTTCTGAGAGTAGGGGTAGTGACCGTTGTGATTGTTGTGCCGGGATGGGTAGAAGCTGCTGTAGGCAGGGGGCTGAGGGTATCGGCTGCTGTACTGGGCAGCAGCTTGAGAGAACCACTCGTTGTAGCGGGCATTGCTCGACGTGGCCGACATGGAGTAGTCGGGAGTGCCATAGCCCGAGTCGGGGGGAGTGAGAGGTGCACTCCAGGGGTTGTGAGCCCAGTTGGCATCACGAGAGCGGTAGGTGTGCTGCTGGGCCTTCATGGCCTGGTAACGCTCGTACTCTGCGACCTGCTCCTGCAGGTAACGCGAGTGAGGAGAAGTGCGGTGGCCGCTGTGTCTCGCGAGCTCGGTGTCGATGGCGGGGACGAGAGAAGCGAGTCTCTCACGGCTGACCTGGGCAGCCTGTCGCTTCTTCATGTCCTGCCACTCGCGCCAGTTCTCGAGCCAAGCTTGGTAGTCCTTGCTAAGATCAAGGTTGACATAGAGGCGCCAGCCCATAGATTCGACCCAGTCGAACTCCAGAGCGTTAAGTTCGGAAACGGCGATGCCACTAACCTCCGACCAAGAGCGGTTCTGGAAGGTGTTGTCGTCGAGGAACTTGCTGCCCAGGAGAAGTGAGACGGTGAGGTATCGCCAGACCTGGCCCTCCGAGGCCTTGTAGGGCCCTGTCCCTTCATGGTGTTGATTCTCTTGGCGAGGTAGTTCATTCCTAGAAGGATGGTGGTGCTTGGAAGTCTCGTCGACGTGAGGATCTGAGAGACGAACTTGCGGAAGGGCGAGGTGACCGGGGCGTCAGGGGTCACGACTCGCGTAGCCATCTCAGCCACGTACTCAGCCATCATGTCGACCTCATAATCGAGGACGGCACATACGCCTCCGGGCATGATGACGGTATTTAGGAGAGTCCGACGAAGATCGAAGAGCGACCTTTGCCGGAGAGGAACAGACGTCGGAGCACGGAAACAAGACTGTGGATAAATGCCACAGCTTAGTGAGATCGAATTCCGAGGTCAACTTTTGAGAGCGACGAAGCAGAGGGGAGGATCGACGCGGGATTCAGTTGTCGGATCGAGCCATTTAAGGGTGATCCGGAAATATCCTGTCGATTGATGATGTAGACAAGACTGACGGTGTGGATGTTCGAGTGTTCGAGAGAATTTCCAACAGACAAGATGGTCAACCGAAAAAGGGACCTTCAGCAGCTCTGTTGGGATCGAGATGAAAAGATTCGAATCGTTCAAGTAGAGAACCTGTGTAGGAAACCTGGAAAAGGCCACGAGGATCTAAGCACCCTGATAAAGTTAGTCACGCCGAAATACTTAAAGTTATGTCATCTTCGCGGTCTAGTCGGTCGAGTGTCTGTGGCAAAATTGTCGCCGTGTTTAGGAGAGGCGCGTGAACGGATCAGTCGAACGGAAGGGGCGTCTGATATCGGAGATGGCGCAGTAGATGGTCGACGTGGAAAACAAGGGACCGGTGCGTTTTGTGTGATGATCATGCCGCTCGATGCTTTCATGGACAAAGGTTGTTTCCAAGCACAGAGGAGCAATGATCGAGTGTTCGGAGGTAACGCAACGGGTGGCCGACAACTCGTGGACTAGACGCAGAAGATGGAAGGGTGGCAGAGCGGTACTCACCAGAATGGAATGTTGTCGATGGACGAGAGAGAGAGGGAGGAGAGAGAGAGAAAGCCCGAGACTGCGATCTCCTAAAGGTTGGTGGAAGAAGTGGACGCTTAGGCGTTGACCACTGGAGCACGGAACCCTAGGGAAATAACACAGCGACCTGCACCAGAAGTGAAACTGGAGTCGGACGGGCAGAGAGGCTCGCGCGAAAAAAGACCTGAATCCTGACGTCGACGAACCAAAGGGGGGTTCGTGACTGGTGGTTGTCGAGGAATTGGCGGATTCGGTTTTTGTCGTGGAGGAGAGAGAGATGGAGAGGGATGAAGAGGAAGGAGACGGAGGTAAGAGAAGAGGATGAAGGTCGAGGGACGAAGAGGAGGGAGAGGATGGGAAGATGGGGAGACGGGGATGGAGTGTGTGGAGGAGGAGGAGGGCGTGTGGCAGTTGAAGGATGGCCCGGCGAGAGTGTGCAGCGTGCCCAGCGTGTGCCCAGTGTGCCCAGCATCGAGCGAGGCCAGGAGGCGCGGGAGCGGGTGAGGGCGTGGGCGAGTGCGTAGGTGGGCGTGGGGCGTGGAGAAAGTGGGAAATGGATCCTTTAGCCTACCTGGTACCTAGAGGCTAGCATGGCAGCATGGCATGGCATGGCATGGCATGGCATGGGCTGGGCTGGGCTGGGGCGGGCGGATGGCAAGGTAGCTGGGCGAGTGAATGACTGACTCCAGCACCACTACGGCTTGGGGTACGTACCATAGTACCTGGGGCCGGAGCAGCGCAACGGTTGGGCAACCGGCTGTTGTGGGCTGTGGACTGTGGGCTGGCCACCAGTGTGGGCAATGGCCAGTGGGCGGAGGTAGCGCGCCAGCCAACAGCCGTTCGCTGGCTGGCTGCTGGCAGCCAGCGGGCTTGTCCAGGGAAGGCAAGGGAAGTCCAGGGCAGGGCAGGGCAGGGCCGCCCACTGCAAGGAGTACTTCGGACTCACTGCTCTACCACCGCCGCGGTCTGGTGACCCCGGACACCTCCCTCTATTGCCGCACAGCACAGTGCCGCCACTACCTCGTACCAGCCAGCCAGTATTCGGACAGCGGGTACTCCGTGCCTCGCTCTCCCCTCTCGCTCCTACGCCCAGCCGTGCTCCGTCCAGCACAGTCGCAGTACTACTGCACCACCATGGAGCCCACACCACCAAGGAGCCCACCAAGTCCATCGCTCCATCCACCTCAGTCCAGTCAGGCAAGGTGTCCAGGCGCAGGGCCCCAGCAGGCATGCCGGCCGCCCCCTAGGCAGTACAGTACATTCGGCTTCGTAACTTCGTAGGCCTCTACTTTGCCTACCTGGGCCGGGGCTGCTCTCAATCAAGCCTGGGTTGGAGTGGTGGCCCCATGGCTGCTTGCCAGCTTGCGCTCTTATCGGTTGCCGAAGTTTGGTTCTGGCTGCGCTTCCATGTGTGGCTACGAATACGTATCTATCCTACACACGAAGTATGGAGTACGCGCTCACCCGTCAGTGCTCCAGTACTCCGTACCATACCTCGTATTCCGAGCGGATAGGATCGGTAGGTTTAACCATATACGTAGATGAGGTCAGGCAGACGAGCCAGCACAACCCGCCAGGTGAGCAAACCGGGCACCTTTGTCTTTGGTGTCCTGGATGCCGTGGTTCATTTACATTCCGCGAGCAAGCCGACCGTCCCATGTGTTTACCCATTTCCCAGTCAACAACCCTGGCCGTGCTCTCTGGCGGTACGTACAGGTACCCTTGGCCCAGCCCGACCTCGAGGTACCCGACTGTCGGCTATCCGGGGGTCGGGTGGTTCATAGTGACTTTTTTTTTTCGCTCACTCACACCCGTCCGCCTGGTCGGGGCTCCTTTTTTTTTTTACGCCTGTGCTTGCCGATGGATGGGCCCTTGGCCTCAAATTCGGGGGCTGTGGACACTATTTCTGGTGCTCTAGCCACTCAGATGGCTCAGCTGATGGCCTGGGGTCCTCGGGGCGAAGGCGAGGGGTGCTCCACCAACCTTCGACATGGGAGTAGGAACCAGGCTAGGACGAGACTCAACCGTCCCTCTGTCCACTCAGCGATCGGGCTGAAGCATCCAGACTCCTCCTCTGTGCAGAACTCCATGCTGAAGCTCGTCCCCTCCGACATGCTATGTATGTCCCGCGACGGGCGTATCTTGTACGGCTTATTCAAGTCTGGAGGTTGGTCGGATCCGCGGGGCCCTTCTCTCTCTTCAAGGTAGAAGATGATGTTAATAATACACCTTATACCAGCGGCAATGCGCCCAATCCGGACCTGAACAAATCCTTTGTGGCCAATGTACGAAGTAGGACAGTGCATACATACCAAGTAAGCATTTGTACACTACCATCTCGGCCAGGGCGGGCGTCTTGACGTTGCCGGGGTTGCCCTTCTTGTCGGGGGCTCCTCCTCGGTGCCTCCTTCTCGGAGACGCTCCTTCCCTCTCGGCGGGGCCCCGGGGGTGCGTCACTTGGTCCACGGGTGGCCAATGGATTTGGTTTGGGAAGCGTCGGGTGGTTGGAAGGACGTCACCGGTTGCCCTCAATTACCAGTCACCTTCCAGTCACCTTCCAGTCACCACTCACCAGTCACCAGCCCTGGGGCGGTTTCCACGCAAAACACTGTGGCCACTGACCTACTCGCCCTTCTCTTAGTGGCGCCCACGCAGCTCCCGACCACTTTATCCACCTCGTCATCATCTTCATCATCGCCAGCCGTCAATCAGCCCTCACCATTCTGGCTCGGCGTCTGCCTGCATCAACCTCAAGTGTATTCTTGCTATGCGCCATGTCACTGTGTTTGGTCGGGAGATTGGCCCCCCTCCTGAACAATCCCCCTGCCTGCGTCTCCTGTGGCATCCAGATTCCCAACATAACAAAACCACGAAAACAACAACACGGTACACCTCCAAGCACGGCTTATTAGAGGTACAAATTGTGCCTCGTCTCAGTCCCCCTTCTGGCTTTTCTTAGGTCGGCTGATGGGGGTGCAAATGAAGAAGGGGTGGCAAGACTAGCCTTCGAGGTGTGCTTCCAGAAACCTTTCGAGACGCATGAGGAAGAATGGCACCGAAGACAGGCTTGGAGTTGACGGTACGTACCCTCCGGAGTACTGTCGAGACAGACGGACATAGGTACCTAGGTACTGCGCCGCTGCCTGCAGGGATTTCACACGCCGTCGATCAGACCTCACCGTTCTCAAGGGGCGACCAGGGGCAAGACATGGCATGGCGAGTACCAGACCAGGATCTCATCCACTGTGGGTCAGGGTTCCTCGCACTCTCCCATCAAGCCATTTCAGCATAGCGGTTCTTGGGGCCTAAGCCCCAGTGGGACCATGGTCCTGGCGCTACGCCGATGGACCAAGCAAGTTGACGGGGCATCAGCAAGTCTACTGCACGTCAGGCTCAGCAAGTGGCGACGGCTGGGATAATCAAGAGACGAAACCCCGGGTGTTTCGCTCTTCAAATCGAACTGGTGCTTGTGGGATGTACGCTCACAAATTCCGCCTAGCAGAGTGAGCTACACACAGTTGTGTAAATAACAAAGCCCAGGAAAACAAAACCGGGTCACTCAGCACGGCACAGCCGTGAGATACGGAGATGATTCAGCCAGAGAGCCACATTCATCCTGCCCGCTGCCGGAGTCGCACATGCGAAGCCATCCTGCCCCCTCATCAAGTTGACATTTTCGGAACGCCAGCAGCTAAAATCACCTGCAGCTCCGCCATCGCTCTTGTCGTTTGTCTATTGTGCCACCCTGGATGGAGAATGTGGAGAGAAATGCCTCAGGTCCACTGAGGCCAGCGTACCACTCCACGGACAACGGCGCGCCTTGGAGTACAGACGTGCATCAAGGGAGCAAACCCCTTTCTTTCACGCGACATTCTCCACCGCAGCCACCGCACCCGCCTTGACTGCCTGCACCAGCCAGGCGCGGCTGCGCGCAATGTACGTCACGCTTCTTCTCCCCTCCTACTTCCCCAGCCCATTCACCGCTGCTCTCTCCTCACGCACCAACGACTGGTCTGTCATCCAAACAGCGCCTCCCCTGGCCACCACCAACCCCAGGAGATTTGGGTCCGCCTGTTGGGGGGCAGAGGCAGCGGATTACCGGCCAATAGCGTCCTTCCCCAGGAGATTTGATTCATCAACCAGTCTCTCCGCCTCAGCCATATTACCATGTGAACACAACTGGGGGCCGGCCTACAATGTTAGTTCGAATCGCCTCGCAATACCCGTTTCAATTAGCACTCTCCCTGCCTGCACTGCCTGCCGCGCAATTGAACCGGTACACTGTCACCCCAACGACCCAGCCAAACAACAACACCTAATTACAAGCCTCCAACATAAACCAAGCTGTCTCGCTTCCCTGTGGACAGAGAGAGGGTCTCCGGTTAAGCTCTCCTGCAACATGACGCTCAGAGTCCCATCTCCAGGGTACGGTTTCTCTGGTCGGGGATATTGACAGCCAATTTAGATCACTGTCTAAAATATCGCCCCCCGAATCTGCCCCTGCGCCGTCGGAGACGAAGAAATGCAGCTCTGCAGCGAAGAACCCTCAATTGCACCAGCGCCTTCCAGCGCTAGCCGCTGCGCACATCCCTAGTCTAAGTTAGGGCCGGAAGGCTTGGACTGGCGGTTGTCGATCTGGTGGTCAGGCCTGCAAAGGCTGACACGGACAGAACACGCTACCAACATTTTGACAGTCGAGGAACCCACATGGATGTATGGTTCAGAGAAATAGCCTCGGGATCCACGACAATGTATCATGGGCAACTCGGGACAGTCGACTTGAACGGCGAGTGTGTATGCGGCCCGTGTAAACGTACCTGATCTCAAGTCAAAGAGAGTCCCGGGAAGAATGTCTTCGGCATCAGGTGGGGTTCTAGTGACGACTGTTCGGGACGACAGCAACAGCCAAGGGCCTAGCAACCCGAGGTCTCAGAATACACCAAGCGGTCCTCATATCCAATTAGGGCCGCATAATTGGCAACCCTGGAAATGAAGGGTCCATTAGATGGACGCCTTGGCCTATGAGACGATACCAGCTTCCTAACCTGAACTTGGGTGTCATAATTGCCATCCAAGAGATATCCTGGTCAGGTCCAAGGGTTCGCGAGGCCGAGGACCCAAAACAATCGAGGACCATGCCTCTGCTTCTTGGCAAATTAATGTCAGGATCTGAAGCATCAACCCTCCCGACTGCCGCAGTTTCAGGAACTGTTAGAGTGATCGCCCATGTACTTGTCTACCATCACCCGGATCATGAGAACCATAAGACTGCCGCCTCTCTGGGTCGGGTCACAAGTCAACCAGCGTGATTAAGCTGGACGCAATGGTGGTCACCATCTTCAACCAGCGACGAGTTAACAATTTCCCAACCCTAATTCCTCCTCGCTGGATAGGTATACCTCCAAGGGCACGCGGATCCGGAGGACTGGGAAAAACGTTCAGGTCACGCTAAGGCATTGAAGACGGACAACGCCACAGCCAGGGAAGACCCAGACCAAACCAGACCGCCGAGTGCTGCAAGGTGACCATCTGCAACTCGGGCTTTGGTAGAGGAGGCAAAGAAGAAAAAATGCCACAGGCCCTACTGGCGTCTCCAACAGCTAAAGATGTTAGTATTACCTGCATGTCGCCCGATCTTGTGCAGTGGGGCGCAACCATCCAATCCTCACCGCAAGAACAGCTTCCTTACTCGCGTGACAGGGCAAAGACATTGCCGGTACCATGGACGCGCACCCCGGAACTTACCAACGGCCCGGCGCTTTCTTCGTCTTGGTGAAAGCGCCTCTGATGGGCGGGTTGTGAGGATGAGGCTGCACTACCGGTTCGACCCCCAACCACCAACTAGCCAGTCCTACGTCGACGATGCTACTGGCCCTCGCCACGCCGCGCCATCGACATCTGTCGTTTCTGTGTTGAACCGGACTTAGGGAATGGATCACGATGGAGTTACAACTCCATGTTGCATGCACCCACTTTCGTCACTGAGGCAAACCCACCCGATGAGTTCTTTTTCTCTCTGTCGCTCACACCGATCGACGTACGATGATTGGCCTTGGTGGGCGGCTCCTTGATGAATTGGTCATCGGCATCCTTTGTTGTGTGTCTCAATCTTCAGGTGTTGGCACAGACTGTGTCCGTACAATTCGTCTAGCGTTGCAGCCCTTCCTTTCTCGGGTACGGAGAGCGCCCGCAAAGTATCGAGGCAAAATAATGGTACATGCGCGAACGTCCTTCGTCTACAGCGATACATGACAAGACCCGACAGTTTGACGAGTTGGCACCCAATTCTCAGCCGCTTGTAGTCATGAGGTAGGGCAATCGTTTAGAGGCGGTGAGTATAAGCCGCAAGTGCATCTAATCTAACATGGAGGATATGCATCAAGTAAAAAAGTGCACCACCTCAGCAGGGCCAAAAACCAGAGGCGGCCACCCAGGACTACCTCTATCTACTAGATAGCCCAAACCGGGGGATCACAAATGAGGGTGTTTCAACCAGCTGTACTCTCGTTCACGAAGCTATCCCAGAGCAAGAAAACGAGCAGAGAGCCGCCCAGTTCCCAGTCCGCTACCCTAGATTAATCCAAGGGTACGACTCCTCGTCACCCGAGTGGTCAACACCTTCAGTGCAGGCATCTCTTATCCATGGTCATCTTGACATCCCACATCGGGGGGACGCCTGCATGCATCGGTGCAGCGAGCGTCGCATTGGGAGGATGAAGTAGGAAGGGCGAGAGAGTGACAGCATCAGCAAGCCCGTTGCCACGGGACCAGCTGACTGGCTGTCCACTGCCTAGCCATCTCCTCCGCGTCTGTAGTCGCTGGTCACTGGGCTTCTGGGGAATCCCGGGCCTGGAGATGTGACAGGCAGCGCATGGGGGCCGCGTGGGCGCGTAGGCACGTCGACTTCCGCAGGGACGACACCCTCTGTTGATGTTGCCGTCGGGGGATCAGGAATCAAGAACCGAGCATCCCAGGAATCGGTGCACCGGGTGCCGCCTAGCTCCCCATCCAAAGCTCAAACCGTGCTTGGTGCACATGGTACACACATCGATCATGTACTGTACCATCCAGATACAGTATGGAACAGGCTCCTAAGTTCCCGGCGGAACGGGCTCGGGCGGCATGGCCGGGCATCCGTCGCGTAACGAGTCGTCCGGCGACACGGGTCAGCAGCTTTCTTTGGTGGCGGCCGAAACGGGCGACGGAGCCTTTGTTTGGCCTCAAGCCTCTTCTTGGCTGTATTTCTGGCCATCCGTCGGCGGAGACAACAAGAGTGCCAGCTTAGCTGAGATGAGGCGAGGTGTGTTACGTTAACGACAGCCTAAGCAGGTCACGGACAGTCAGTCCACCATTCTGAGTCGTCGCCACACCACTCGAATGTCGATTAGGCGTCGAGGCTACTCTATTCGGGCCTCTGCTGTGGGTAGTCTGGAAGTCCTCCCGCGCCTACCTTTTTTCCCTCGATTCTCGATGCAGATAGCTGCCGGCGGATTCCCACGCTCGGCCCTCCCACGCATGCTGCAGCCATCTCCATCCAGGACAGGTCGGGTACATACATACGGGGTACACACATGAGAGCTGTACAAGGGCACAAGGGCACAAGGGCACGATGCCCTCTGATGATCATTCACCCAATCCCCAACCGGCAAGCTGGATAAACCATGGGGCAAGCCGCGGGCCACCTGTGGGCCACCCGTGGGGAGGCCAGGCGTCATCATGCATCCCAGTGAACCCGCCGACGTGGACGAGGGGCACAGAGCGCTTCCGCCACTGGCGGCAACATACGCAATGGAACCAACAAGGGGAAGAGTGGATGGCACACTCTCGCTCGACTCATCCGCTCCCGGGTATTCCAGTATCCCAGTATCCCAGCATCCCAGTCTCACCTGGCGGCATGAGCAGTTCCGTCCCCCGGGCAGATGTCGACAGGTTTCCTGATCGTCGCTTCCATGACGACGAGGGAGGCGACACCCTCAACTCATGACACAACGCGACTCATCGATGCCTAATTCGTAGGCAGAGAAGTTGTCATCTCCCGAGCGCATCCGTTCTTTGTCAGTTTAAGTACCATGTAACCATGTAACTTGCAGCATTGTGAACCACTTGTTTCGTCGTCGTGGAGCGGGCTGGACCCTAATCACTGCTACCCTAGACCTAACCCATCATCGTCACCACCTTCTTTTTCTTTCTGCGTCTGTGAAGGACACATGACGTTGGTCTCTTCGCCGTGATGACATGCCCTATTTTGATTGTTCAGATCTAGCCCCGGTCAAAGATGACAGTCTTGACGAGGTATTTGACACGGCTCATGGGCTGCCGCGTGGCAGGGGATTGCACGGAGTGTCAGCCGGAGTCGAGTTGTTCAACGTCGTGATAGTACTCACGCTGGTCACGACCGAGTCGTTCATTCCAGGCAGGTCATACACACGGAACACCCAGAGGCCATCAACCTGATGAACCAAACATATTTTATTGCAAGACGCGTAGGCCAGGATCCTGCTTGTCTGGGTGCACCTGGGTTAGTGAAGACCCATCCGGTGGTCTTACACTTTGAAGTATGTTGAGCTGAGGTTGGTTGTTGCATGCCCAGGCATATCGATGGGTGAACACAGACCCATACGTGTTTAATACGTGCCTACACTCACCCATCATCGTGACTAGCTTCCATACCTCCATCTAAAGATGGCCGGTTGTCGTGGGTCCCTGGGGATAGCACCAGAAGACGAAGCTGAAGATCATATTTTCTCGTCACAAACAACTTGCGCAATGTCGGATCTAACCAGCTACGACATCAACTGGAGAGAGATGCTTCATAGGTTTCCTGCCTACCTCGTCTCCGAGAGGGCGTCTTGCAACTACCACCTCATTATCGGAGTAGCCTGTGCGAATTATGATTACCTCTCAAGTGGCGACAAGACCATGCCTAGCCACGATCTGGCTGACGTTCATTTGAACAGCAGAGCCGCCCGCCAGCCAACAAGTGTACCATCCGAATCTCGGACGCAGGTCGTTCGCAGGCGCAGATCTAGACGGCGGACACGCATATCGCAGAGAGGGGCATGTCTTGCCTCGATGTGCCCTCACTCTGCGAGATGAATGTCGTGTCGTCCATCTAGTCGCTGCCGCGTGGCAGCTCGTTCGAACCGCCTTGGACGAGCTGCAAGGCGACGAGGTCAAAGAGGCCGAGATCACCAGTCCGATCCAATCCAACCCGACCCACGGTCCATCCGTCAGATCATGCCGGCGTTGGGTCGCTCTAGATTCCCGCCTTCTGCTCGGCACCGCAAGACCTACGCCTCCTCGCGTTTCTCTCCACTGCGGCTGCCGCCTGCATCGGACGCAAGCTCGCAAGCGCCCCGAATGCGGGCCAGGCGTGCTCCTCCTACAGTAGCATCTTCTGGCATATCCTCTCGTTTCTCCTCTCGCTTCCCCTCACATGGAAGCACGGCCAGCCCGCTTCTCTGTTGCATGGCATGCAAGTGGCCAGCGGTACGGGACTGAGGGGACGCTTTCGACCCCACCACGACCACGACCAACACAGCCAAGGTCTCTCTCCAGTGCTTCTGCTTCGCAGTGTTTAGTCCCAATCTAGGCCTGGCTTCGGAGCTATTTTTGCGTGAAAAAAAAAAAAACCCATCGTGACCTGCATCAACTCAGTCACCCCGCCGCGTGGGGCAGGGGTCCGCGAACAGAACCGTGAGGAATAAGAAAAGACAAGAGAGCGGGGGGTTGGGACGTTGGCAAGCGCCGGCCTTGCCTTGACCGGTGCGGTGCCGTTGCCAGGGTCTTGAGTCTCGACTAACCAGTCTTGCATCGTGAATAAGGTCATCAGTAAAAGAGACGAAGCAAAAAAAAGCCGAAAAAGAACGCGAGAACACTTGCTCTGTGCCGAGCGGGTTCGATGGAGACGAGACTCCCTACGGAACTTGTTCGTATTGCACCGTACGCTCCGCTCCCCTCGGTCTCTCCCAGTCCAATGCCGGTATTCGGCTTCGGGCTTGCTTGTGCGTTACTTACGGGCCAGGAAAAAATTGGCATGGCGCCCCAGTCTGTGAGAATTGCACTACCGAAACCCCGAGGAGGACGGCGACGATGATGACGGTGCCGATGCCGAGGACGCGAGTTGTTTTCTTCTCCCTTTCCCCTCTTTGCCGTTCACGCGTTCCATTCTCGTGGGGGTCTTCACACGCCAAGGGGTGGAAAGCTTTGTAATATCACTTTGGTATTCCGAATTGTCTTGTCTCTGTCTGGCTCTTGGCTCTTGGCTCTTGGCTCTTGGCTCTTGGCTCCTGGCTCCTCTCTGGCCCGGTTGCTATCTTCAAGTCAAATCAGCGAGCCAGCCCCGAGATTATCCACGACTCCCCAACGCCTGTTTCCCCCGCCCCTATCCCGCAAAGCCGAGCCCGGCCCGCGCTATGCTCAGCTTCCGGGCACAATCCGTCCATCTCAAAACAATAACCGTTTTGTTGTCGTTCCCAGTAGCAGTGGTGGCGGGTGGGGTTGTGGCGATAGTAGTATACAGCAAAATCAGCAATCCTCCAACGCTCGTCTTCCAGAAAAACACAATCAAGTAACAAGGACTTGGGACAAGCTTGAACTAGAGACTTCGTCATGTCATGCTGTACGGCACAATTGCCTTGTCGATGATGGGTTGGCGACGGGACATGTGCTCGCTCTCGAGACCCCATTGTGATCGCCATGTCGTCTCCTTGTCGACGGCCTGGTCAAACGCCTTGCGGCACTCGGGCGGCAATAGGTCCTTGACGTCTTCGGGCACAGCCGACAGCCCGCTGAACGACGCCAGGAAGTCTGCCGACTCGGCCTGGCTGTCCGCCGCCGAGATGACTCCAGCTGACGGCGTCGCAAAGTACGTGTCGGCAACGTAGAAGTTGCGAGCCATCTTGGGCGGGATCGGGGGGAATGGGGCGGTGCCCTCGGCACCTCCATCGTCTTCGGAGGTGACCTGCTCGAAGCGGGCTCGCGTGGGTTGCATCGTCACCGGGTACTGCATCACGTTGGTGTGGATGTCATAGACGCCCGCATTGTTGAGCTTCCTTATGGCATTGATGCTGGCGTTGAATGTGCTGCAAGGCAAAAAAAAAGGTCAGCGTTTCCGCATATGCACGACTCAAAGGGGAAGAAGCTCGACGTACCTTGCCTCTCGGGCATGCTCTAGCATCCAGTTGACATCGTTGACGTTGACCTTGCGCTTCTTGGACTCGACCTTGCCGTTCTGGACCGGCACTGAAGGCACATTGGTGTGATAAACGGCACTGGCGCCGTGCCACGCTACGTACTGGTTCTTGTTGTAGGGCTGTCCCTCGACGAAGTGGTCCTCGGGGTCGGCGAGCTGGCCTTCCACGACGCCGTCCGCGCGGGCCTGGGTGACGCCGTAGTCGTCGAATATGCGCTTGCCGCCGACGACGATGCGGGCGCCGAACTCGCGGAAAACGGACCGGGCAGTGACGATACCTATCGAACGGCCCTTGTAGGAGTGAGGGATGATTTCCCGCTCAATCATGTCCCGTTTCTCGTCGTCGTCCACAATGATCTTGTAAAGCTTGCGGTGCTTGGTGAAGAACAGGTAGCTGTCGCGGAAGCCGACGCATCGCGCAGGCTCCGTGGACAGCATGTAGAGTCGGTTCTCGCGGCCCAGCACCGTAAAGGTGCGGCAGCGGTATTCGCGCCCGCCCTGGAGGTTGCCCTCCTTGTCCACCTTGGTCTCGCCCTCGGCGTCTTCAGGGAGGACGCACTCGTCTTCGGCGATCTCGGCGACGGTGCCTTCAGCGTCGATGACCTGCTCAGCCTTGGGAGCCGAGGGGCCGCCCTTGCGACCGCCGCGTCCTCGCCATCCACCGCGGCCACGGCGTCGCGGAGTATCGGCGTCCCGCTCGGACACCGTCACCATGTTATCCCAGTCCGGCGGGCGGTTCTTGGGCGGGCGGCCGAGGCGCTTTCGTCTCACGACGGGCTGGGGCGGCGGCGTAGGTTCCTTGGCCGACTCCTCATCCTCCTTGTCGCCAGCATCTTCGTCGTCGTCACCAGACTCCTCCTTGGGCTGGTGGTCCCCATCGTCGTCGTCGTCCGGATCAGGGACCGGCTGCTGCTCGTCGGCGGCGGCCTCGGCATCGGGCATGGCCTCGTCTTCGACATCGGCAAACCCTTTTGGCGTGCTCTCTGTGGATTTGGAACTGCGCGTCAGCTTCAATCGGATCTTCTGGCGCGGCGCCATGGTGAAAATGAGCGACAAGGGCACGCGGCGAAGGAGAATACAGCGTCTTCAGGTCGCGCAGGCGAGGCAAAAGCGTGGTGGAAGCGCGGGCGTGGACGTGGCAGGAGAGAAGTTTTACGGTGCAAGACGGAGATGGCGAAGGAGATGGAGAGAATCCAAACTCACCTAGAGCAGCCGCCGCCCGCTTGGCGGCAGCGCGGCCAGATCGTCTACCTGCCATGATTGCGATGCGGTGCGGTGCAGGTGCGATGCGGCGTCCCCCGTGAAGGCGATGAGCGAGCCCAAAGCGTGCAGGAACTCGGCGAGAATGTGATGTAAAGGTGGAAGCTGTTGCTGGGTTGTTGGTTGGCTTCTGCACTGCGACCCTTTCGTTCAGGTCCCAAGCCTCGAGCCACGGTTGGGACGCGCCTTGGTCGCATTCGCTCGCTGTGATTGGCCTCAGGCGACAGCCTCGCAAGGTGCCGGAACCAGCCCCACACTGTCTAGCCACACTGTACAAGAACCGCATTCTGATTATGTCCCTCGGCTCATTCCCTAATAATAAGAGCTGCGATGATGTGATACAAACACTCTCGACCAATACACCTGGAATCATCATCCAGCCTATAAACCGGAGAGTCGCCGCCATAAAATGTTGGCCTGTACAACCTCCTCTCCCCTGATCCATCCGTCCAGCCGTCCGTCTACAGAGTATCCCAGCCTCCATTGTTAATCTCCGCCTCCAGCTTCCGGCTGATCAAGCTCGGTACTCCGTGGTTCAGCACCGTGCTCCGGATCATCGAGTCGTACCTCTTTTGGTTCAGGAAGAGTTGTCGCCCATGTCGCAGTTGCGGGTCTGTCTCGCCATACTTATCAATATACGGTGCCGGCGTGAAGGACCCGGACATGCGGAAGAGGTACACAATTGAGCACTTCCGCACGTTGAGGAAGACGCCAATGTTGCGCTGGCACCTACAATTAAATCAGGTCAGTCATCCATCCTGCTGGAACTGCACAAGACACTACTTACTTGCGCATGTGCTGTTGAGCGCCGCCAATCTTGGTGTATTCCACCCCGTCTGGGGACGAGTTCGTCTTCTGGCAGCATGTTCCTTGACTGCAGAAGAGATCGCCGCAGAAGAGACAGATGACGGGATCCGTGAGCTCCTTGCCTGTGGTCGGGCACTTTCGTCTCGTTGCTTCTTCAATGAGCGTATCGTAATTCTTGGGTAGTCCGATCAACTCGAATATGCCGGGATGGCTGAGAACTGCTGAGTGAGGCATCTCTTGGTCGCCTCCAGGCCACATCACCTGGTGCTTCACCCACCCCGACACCAGTGCACCAGTCGTCTGGGGCCACCCGCAGGCGGCCGAGTTCTCTGTCACCGCGGCACACATTTCGTCGAAACTTGGCACGCGAAGGGTTTCGGTCAGGCGGTCGAGCTCGTCCGCATCTGGGGTAGGTGAGATGTGGCTATTGAAATCCACGCCGTACCTGACGTAGAGGAAGATGACGCTCTTCCTCAGGAACGTCAGGGCATACTTCTTCGCAAAAGTGTACCACCCTTCGAGAGTATCGACACCCGGCTGCTGGAAACCACGGTTCTCCCCAAACTCGGCACCATCTGGGAACTGCGCTGCGTGGAATTCCAGGCTAAACTGAGTTACCGCAAGTGCAAAGTCGGCAAAGTTGTTAATCGCAGGGTCTTGAGTCTGCCGGTTGGTAAGATTCCCTATCCAGTTGGCGACAGGGATATTTCGGCCCATGTGGTACACGAGCTTGACAAGCTCTGCTAGGTAGCAGAGCCGAAGCACATGTGTTATCTCTGCCTTTTGGGTTGGCACTAGGCCATACGAGCATTCGACTAGGAAAAGGAAGGAATCCATGGTCAAGAGAGGTGGGTACACGTCCAAAGGTCGCCGGGCATACGGAGTGCCGGTTCCAAAATATCGTGACATGAATAGCTGGCAGTGTTGTCTTTCGCTATCCTTTCTGAATTCGGCATCGATGCGGTTCTCGGACCCTGAGTGTCGCGCCCCGACGGAGATGTAGGACGAAACCGTCTCTGAAAGGATACGCAGGTGGGTGAGAACATGCTCTGGTATCTTCTCTAGAAGAGTCATGCCTGGTTGTACTTCTGTTCCTCGCTGCTGGATCTCCACGGAAGAAATACTGAAACCAACCGACTTGACCAGTGTGTCGCTAGAGTAGAGGTCGTCTGAGCTGTCGCCCTTGGCGTCGATGATATGCTTGGTGTGCAAGCCGTTGACCCGGAGCGTGTCTCGTAGTCGGCGGTAAGCCGTTAAAAGTTCCATCTTCAACTGACTGCCCTCCGTTGTCGATGCTGTTGACTGAGGTTGAGGCTGAACCGGTTCTGGTGTATTCATGTCAGAGAATGCGAAGCTGGCAGGGGTGCCGACAGCCGACGAGTGAGACTCTGAATCTTCTCGCCCCCAAGATGCCTCTGACGTCGGGTTCGCCGGTAGGAGCGTCTCCACGAGACTGCCAGGTAGACTAGGAGTATACAAGTCGGGGAATGGCGGTTCGTCGACCTCACGCGCCTTGCTCCCGCCAATCCAGTAAGCGGATCCCATCTGCTTCTCTAAGAAGTCCTCAAAAGTCCCCTGGGATTGCAAGTAACTTGGGTAAGATTCATCCAGTCCCTTCCAGATGATTGGCACGAAAGCGTTGCCCAGTGCTTTGCAGAGTGGGCATACGAATTCGTTCTTCCTCGTGTCTTCGGGGTGGTGCCTTGCAATCTGGTGCGTATGTCGTCGAACCGTCGCGTCATAATAGACCTCGAAACAACGGTAGTGCATCATATGTCCGCACCCGCTGGCCACGGGGCCCGCTCGAGATATGTTGGAAGAAAAGCCCTTGCCAATGGTCTGCCGTTCCGCAAGGAAGGATTCTCCACGGGCGTTGATTTTCTCAACCATCTTCCTGTTTTCATGGGCGATACCAAAAGGTCGAACGTCTTCTGCAGATCGATCAAGACTGCAAGGGGTCTGCGATGCCTCTCGGACGAAATCAGGGTCCTGGAAGTCCGTCTGTCGAAGGATACGGCTCTCGTTAAAGAGAGCAAAAGTCCCATACAGACGGCGATCATCCAGATCTTCCTGGCAAAGGATACAAGTACCGACGGGATACTTCCAGTTGTGCTTCCTTTCTTCTGACTGCTCCGTTTCCTCTTCGTCCTCATCTAAATCAGAGCCCCAGTCGATAGTCCCTTGATTTTCCATGAAGCTCTTCTGCTGTTGCTGGAACTGCGCCATGACCTTCGCTTGGCGGCTGAGGGCAGCCTTCTTCCGTCTTTCACGCTCTTCTTCGACGGACGTATTGGCCGGTGATGACGTGTTGATACGATCAACTGAGACACCGAGGCTCACATACGCTGACTCGAACGCATGAGGCCGCTTCTGCTTGAGGCGCTTGAGTACGAGCGCAATTTTGGGATGAACTGATTTGAACTCGTCCTTAGTAGACATCATATGCAGGAGAGCCACAATGGTTCTGGAGTTTGGCGCCTCGGGCATGAAGTTGCTGCGGCCCCATCGTGTAAGAGCAATGTAGACAAACGATTTGAGTGACTCCTCAGTCATCTCGTTCTCATCACTCTTGTCTTCGAGGATGGCGATCAACATGAGATGCAGCACGACTTGCAAGAAGGTCTCTAGTCTTGTGAACGGCACTGAGGGAGTGAACTTCTGCGCCACAAGGGGATATAGAAGCGAGTAGTAAATGACCTGGGAAAACATGCCTGTGCTCATGAAGGCGCTCAGATTCTCGAATAAGCCCGAGAGCACGGGGCGAGCCTTGGGCTCGTAGACAATCTCTTCGACTGTCTTGCCCGTCTTCTTTGCCATTTTCTTTCGGTATGCCATCTCGGACTCCTCCCGTTGATTTTTGTTGTAATGGGCAATGTAAGGATCAATTTCCTCGATGAACTCAGGGCGGAGCTCGAAAGTTCCGACGTCAGAAACGCCCTCAGGAGGCTTGAAGGTCGCCATCTCGTCTAGAACGCGATGGAAATCCTCCTGCTCTTGGTACTTCTCTGGGAGTTTGTTGCAAATCTCGTTGAATGATAGTGGCTTAAAGCACAAGACATGGGTAATGTCACGACGCATGGCAAGGAGTCGTGAGTTGGACTCATCTTCTGAGGGGATTAAGGAGGTTCGGTCGCTGAGGAGGACGATGAGAAGATGGATCATGTCCTCCACCACGTCCAGGTGTTGGTTATCATCCTGAGCCTCAGATTTCAGCTCAAAAAGTCCCTTGACCCAGCTCTCCATTCCGAAACGGTCGATGATAGAAACGAGCACCCGACTCGGGTCACAGATGACCAGAGCTGTTTGGAGAAGGAAAATGTCTCGGTGATGAGAGACATCTCTTTGGCCAACTCCACGGTAAGTGCTAGCTTGGTGTCGTAGGCTGATTCCATTGCGAACCCACATGTTTGCCTTAATCTGAGCAAGCCAGGCACAAACGCGGAGAGGGAAGTCGAATGCCGCAATGAGATAGTCATCGGGGCTATATTCCTTTCTGGGTACCTGTGGACGACCCATGAGCTTGGGTCTCGACCTGAGTTCCTGGGGCGTGAAGCTCAAGAGTGATTTCAGGGTGGAGGCGGGGAGAGACCGTCCACATTCAATGAGCCATGAAAGCGTGTAGTGCAGTGCATGGTGGAAGCTGATTGCATCCTTTTCAACCACAAACTTGACCACATCATACGATGTCGCGTCCATATCGAATTCAAAGTCGGTTAAAGTCTTGAACTGAACCTCATCCTTGACCTCGGATTGTTTGAATCTGTGGCGTTCAGCCCCGATTGAGTTCAAGATGACCGTCTTCGCGGTGAATCGGATAGCTCGTTGTAAGTAGTGAATCTCATCTGGAGGACAGTTTCGGAACGCTTCGGCGAGGTTTCGAGCTTGCAGGTTGATCTGGCGCGTAACCAATGATGCCGTTATCCATGAATCGGCCTCATACTCGACGTGCTCGACGACAGCGCGGACATTGGGGCCGATACACTGGTGAAGTTTGACCAAATCCAAGAACTGCATAAGGTATCTTGGCTCACATCTGACCCGCTCCTGGACGTGAGGTGCTCCAAAGAGGTACTTTAGATCTTGATAGAAGTGGTACATTCGTCGGTTCGTGACGGATCCACTCTCAAACGCCAGAACCGCATCGGGAGAGACATCCCAGGGATGGCCGACCTGACGGGTTGTCAAGAATGTGTATAGAATGGCCAGCAAGCTAGTCATGAAGTTTCCTCGCTCGACCACCTCTGCAGTAATGGAGGGGGTGGTCAACATCTGGAGGGAGAGGTTGATGATGGAATGGTCCGGCTCTCGGTCTCCAACCAAATACAGCTGAGCCAGGATTGTGTAAAGGCTGGCAAATCTGAGGGCGAGAACTCGCTTGAATTCCGGAATCTGCACCACGGTTGATATATATAGTGCTCGGAGGTCATTTCTGACCTTCTTCCACATTCTCAAATCGAACAGGAGAAGCCAGTCAAGACGAACACGCCGGAAGACATCCTCTGCTGGAGGTATGTTCTCGCGCTGTGTATAGACGGCGGGGGTCTCTATCCAGTACCGTCCAGGTCGTGGCGTCATCTTCTCGGTCTTTCCTGGAGTCTTGGGGATTTCGGCGTTGGCTTTGGCGAAGATCGATGGAGCAATCAAATCCACAGTAGGTTCTTCCGAGTCTGAGGGTGTTGCTTCTCTGTCCTGGGTCGTAGCCCCGGGAGCTGTGGCGACGGGGACCGCTGGGGTAGCGGCGACAGCACCAGCGGGAGGTGGAGGAGGGGGTGGTGGATATCCGGCCATTGTGGCCTCGTCTTCTTCCAAAGCCTGGTCAGATTGGCTCCAGTTCATGCCTAGATCGCCAACATCTCCGCGAGCATCGACCATCATAACATCGTCGTCATCATCTTCGTCCTCATCCCCCCCTGCAACGGAGCTAGAAGGGGAATGATTGCCCTGGTCATCCATATCTGCATCACCATCATCCTCCTCATCCTCGGAGGAGTCAGCTGCCTCAAAGTCCAGACCTGTTGCGTTTCCAGCTGCAGCTTGCAGTGCCATGATAAAGCGGGCGTTCATGCCGTCGAAGCGGTGACGGGACTCCACCATCTGGTCGTCTTCCTCTTCGTCGTCGATCAGACCTAATGTATGGGTGGCCGAGCTGCCCTGACGCCATGACTTCATGACCTCCTCGCAAACGGTGCGGCGAAGAATGTGGTTGTCGTGGCCGACTGCGCAGCCCGAGATATCACTTAGCCATTCCACCAAGGTCCCACACATCTGCTCACGGAACGTATCTCTCGCCGATCTGATTGTCACCGTAACTCGAATTGCCTCCATGATCGTGGCCATATGGAGGAGCCTATCCACATCTGGCAAATACGTCAGGATGCTGCGTCCGATGGCGTCGGTCTCCCAAGCGTTTTCGGCAGCGGCACGACGACTCTTGCGACAGGCACGAGCGACCTGATCCTGAACTTCCTGGACGGTATGTTTCTCATCGTTCCACAGAATCAGGGCGTAGTCTTTGCAGGGCTCGGCTTCTGGGCCATAATATTGGGACGATAACCGCGACGTTTGCTCGTCCTCGATGATGGACTCCTTCGTCTTGGTCTGGCGCAGTTGCTCGGGGGAGCACGAGATGACGTCGCAGACGTAGTCGAAGACCCGACCGATGGTCATCTGCAAGTTTGCGACAACATCCTCCGGCAGCCCAGCTGCCTCCTTCTCCTTCCCCTTGTGACCGCCCGCGTGCATGTCGGAGTGGATTGTGCAGAACAATGGTGTCCTCCAAGCCTCATCGTCGCCACAGTCGCAGCAGCCGCTGTTGCCAACTGAGATTTGAATGCGAACCATATGCCCCGTGTGGTCGGTCGAGTCGAAGCATCGGCTGCAAAGGCAGCAGGTCTCGTCGGTGCCGCAGGTGCGGCACATGTAGGACGCTTCGCCAGGTTTGAAGATGTGACCGCATCGTTTGCCCCTCGCTGTCTCAGTATATTCGGCTCCCTCAACGGCACCCTGCGCATCACTAAGCTTCAGGGTATCGCCTGGCTTGCCATCTGGGAAGAGCAGCCGCATGTAGTCGTTGCTGCCGCCGGCCAGTGACCAGAACAGACTCCTCAGCAGCTCTCGGGAGGCTTCCTCGGTGTAGCGGTAGTTGAAGCGCGCGGGCAGCTCCGCCAGGAACTGGCAGAGCTGCTGCTCCTGAGTTGACATAGAATGTTCCATACTCATCAAGACTTCATGGTAGCCCTCGCTGAAGGGTTCAAGGGCGCCCGTCCGATTGCGGTGTCGGTGATGTCGTCAAGTAGTGGGGGGATTCGCAAATGCTGGCGAGTGTCGGTGGAAAAGGACGGTAGGATAACTGCAGCCACGGAGGAGTTAGCATCAAATAGGGCCCATCAAGACCCAAACGCGACGTACCCGTGGATCGAAACCAGTGGATGACTCGCGGCAGTGTTATCGCAGCGTCCAGAACGTGGAATCTTGGGCGGTGCTCTGCACCTGGGCCCGCTGTATCCTGAGGCTTGAAGTGTGTTTTGGCCACTGCCCCTCGATGACAGCACGGTCGACGTCAGATATTAGGCTGCCTACTCCGTACTCCCTGAGCAAATGGCGGACGGTAAACGGAGGATTCAAAACCACGCGAAAAACGGCAAGGCAGAGTTACAATTATGAGCGGTAAACTTGATGAGTTAGATAAGGCCTTGGGCAGTTTTTATTTATTTTTTATTTGTCAGGCTGGCAGCAGTCAATCATGGTGACCAAATGTGGGCGTGGGCGGGCGGGTATTGGCCACTGCGCTGCCAGCCAATTCCCCTCGGTCGGCACTGCATCACGAATCTCCAAGACGACCAAAAATAGCATCCAGACGAGAAAGGGAATACGCCCGTGATCCTGCCTCTATTTCTCCTATAATTTGTACACGGCTACTGGCACAGAGTGAATCCCTCGTCCGGCCCTCGAAACGGTGTCTCGCATCCTCTATTCGTCATCCTCCTCGGCCTCGACGAACTTGTGTCGGATATCCTTCCATTGGCGCTATGATCTCGTTAGCATCCCAGCAATCCAATCCGGAGCGCGGCAAAACGTACGCCTCGGTTGTGGCTGTCCCAGATCTTGTCCATGGTGTTGTTGAAGCCCCTAAAACCCGCAATCAGCATCCTGTCCCGTTGGCCCGAAGGCTGGGGAGGGCCATCCTTACACCTCCCATGCGAAACCGGCGGTGAAGACGGTCGCGAGCATCAGGTAGTTCGACCGGAAGAAGGAGCTGCGAGGCAATTCGGGTCAGTGTTTGGGATCGTGGGTGTCTCGTCTCGGTCGTCGCGGGACTTGCCTGTAGAGTCGGCTGGTGATGGTCTGGGAAGGGATGCGCGATTAGCCAATGCGGTCAGTGACGGGGGCCCGGAGCATGTCAGGGGCTTACCATCTTGGCTAGTGAGCGCAATTGAGCGTCTGAGATGCGGCTTCGAATAGGTGATGGACGTGAGGCCGGCGGTTTGAGGGTTCGGTTGCGAGATGGAGAGGATCCTCTGAGATTGTCAGGCCAGGAAATTCGCGAAGTTCCGGGGACAGCTTTAGGCCACGCCTGATTGGTCGGCTGTGCTCGCATTCCCGAGACCCGCTTTTCTCGTCATGCTTCGGCTCCAGAGGCTCTTCTCCAGACACTCACTACCTACCATAACTTCGTGTGATTCAGGATGCCGAAATTGCCAAAATTCCATGACAAAACCCTGGCAATCATCAGACAACACGGAAAAATACTACCTATTTATAGCCCGTGTTGGTCACAGAACCTCCACAACCCCAAAGACCTGGCTATTCTTAACTGTACAAGTCGCGATTGCAAAGGTATGGTTGGCCGCACTACGACTCACTATCACGGGGTATATGTAACATCATGTAAGTCAGAATCGTAGCTCTTTAGTTCGGCAGAACATCTATAGTCAGCGCTGAAATCTCTTTGCTTCCATCACCGACCGGCATTGACAGCCTCTCTTCCTAGGGTTCAGGCTTAGTCACCCGCATTATCATCATCCACGACACCATGTCCGTGCCAACGACGCCACCAAAAACAAAAGAGTTGCAAACCTGCTATTTTCCCACTCCCACATGTGCGCATCGCTTGCTCAACTCTTGTAACCAGTCATAACTCCCCAGCCACATCCTTTTGTTGGTGGACTTCCACTAGTACCTGCGACATCTCGCACTGCACTACTCTAGGGGTTTTAGAGCTAAGAGAAGTCGCCTGGGAAAGGTGCAACAGTGGGACGGAGGTTGTTCAGGCACTTGGGGTCATTGATTGGTAGAATCAGTCCGTTCCCGCCACTGGTGGACGCTGAGCATCACCGCTGTCGCTGTGGTTCGTACCATTTCAGTTTGGGTGGTTGTGCTACGAGCTTCAGCGGGTGGCTTTGCGGCATCTGAAATGCGAGCTGGATCGCACAGTTGGGATATTAACATGGGACACAGGAATACAGAATTTAAGTCCGATAAACGGAGACCTCACCCAAACTTCATCGTGTGCGGCCCATTCACCCAGTTCCCTATCCAGCCCTATCTCAGCATTTCATTTCCCCCAAAATGTTGCACTCTACACCTTCTTGGGCCTAATATTCGAGGCCAACCGGCGCTGGCCTTATTTTATCCATGTCCAAGAATTATCTGAATCGCTGGCCGCGTGGATAGGATGGTATGGCCACAGAAGGACAGTTAAACCACCACCGTGGAGAACAAACGCGGTATGTCCTGATAAAGCGGGTATTGTGCCAACCTGGGACGCAGATACCAGGGAAGTCGAATGGCAACTCATTGATCGTGTCTGGCGTCCAGGATGCCGGGTCGTTTATTCGGTTTAGCTGTTGTAGGATCAGAGGACAGGACGTCTCGCATTCTAGCCCACGGTAGCATCCGCAGAGGTTAACAAAAAGGACGTATCCGCACATCGGGACATTTCCAGGGTCGCGAGTAGGCTTGACTTGGATGTCGTTTTCTCTAGGTGTCGCTATGATGTTAGAATGCTAAGTGCAGGGGATTTGGGACGAACATCTAAATATGAAGAGAATGCATCATGATTCTCGCATTCTTCATTGAGAGATGGTTGTACCAAGTGTGCCATCTACACGTGGCGACACAGGTTGTCATCTCCCGCCCGGCTCGTGCGAAATGCAAACTGGAAACCTGGGTGCCCTACCCAAAGCATTCCGGATTTGGGGATGTAAGACAGCCTTGATCACAAATTTGGCAAAGTCACCGACAGTATTTGTTGGTGTTCGGGGTATTTTGTTTGACAGCTGAAGGCGATTGTGGAAGCACCATTTATGTTTGTGAGGCAAGTACAATGAGAACAGCACTAATCACCTCCGCATTAGATGAGTTGACTACAGTGTGTTCAGTCATTCAACTCATAAAAACATCAGAAAATTATAACACCCATTCATCCAAGAGGCCAAGCCAAGTGTTTGTTTGGTAACAGTGAGACGGCAGTGGCTGTTCGCTTCAGTGGCAAGCCATCAACCGGCAACAGCCAGGTAGCATCCCAACATCAACGTATGTCTGCCTTTCTGTTCACAATACGATAGCTTCGGATGTGGGCTTAGTCAAACTTACAATCTTTTTGATTCATCAATTCACCATTTTCTCGTCAGGCGGCTAGCTTCACAGAAGAGACTGCGCGCCGCTTCACAAACTAGGCAGATCCTTTCGGGTCAACAATCTTGCCGCTTTGCTATCCAATAAAGTCTTGCCACGATAATCGCGCGTTTGGTTGTTGGGAACCGCTTGCAATTGGAGGAAGAGTAGCCTACGTCGGTGCAGGGAATCTGAATTTTGCTGCTCTCACGTTGGGGCCAGGAATCGGGGCGACCACAATGAAGAGCAAATATTTACGGCCAGCCTAATGATCCCGGGGTGCGGTGGATCCTACAAGCATGCAGCTGATAAGGAAAAAGCAAAGCTGAGCCTCAAGCATTGTCTTGCTTTACGAGAGGAACGGTAACTTGTTGCGCTACCAGATATCCCACTTTGTAGATAGGTTTCATGGCCAACCCCGCTCCAGCTGAGGCATTGGCCAGTATGGACTTGCGATTCTTTTTTTCTCAGAAAACAATATAACATATGGAAACTTCAAGAGCGGGAAGATATTTACCCCAGATTTCGAATTGTACGGTCAACGGCAGTCATCGCCGTTATCTTCTCAGCTAATAGCCCAGCCAATGCAAAACAACTCAGATAGCAGGCAAATAGGTTGTGATCGGGGGTAAAGTCCGGCCACGTGACCGGATCGAGTTCCCAAGCGGCGACAGCACAACCAACTGACCCAATCACGACCTGAATGAAAGAATGGGGTCTCTGGATCCGCGAATCAGATCGGTTTGTCGTCCTTGTCACAGTTCCCATTCTCGGAATAGCTTGCATTTCAACTCGTTGGCACTCAAATTTAGCAGCTTTTGGGTGCCAAAACGCGGTGGACGGAAGCCGTTCGGCCGGCGGAGCCCGATCGGCCGGCGGGCCCGAATTCCCGAAAGTCCTCCGTACTCGCCAAGTACATCGGGATGACATGCAATAGGCGTGTAGAATAGGTCAGTTACCAAGTACTACTTGGCTTATCATTCATTTGGTTACGAGACATTTCTTGTGTAAAACAGCAAGTCCCGGTCATATACCAAACATGAGTTCAGCTTCGCGGAGGTCCAAATCTGATCCTGGTGTCTTCCTCCTCATATAGTCGCCGGCAAGACCTATGAGCGGAATGAACAAAACGACCCGCACTCGCGAAACCACCATGTCCCGTAGCCGGACCGGGTGCTTCACCTGTCGGCGCCGGAAGAAGAAATGTGACGAGAAAAAGCCAGTTTGCAGCGGTTGTCGACAGAATTTGCTAGAATGCAATTGGCCTGCTCTTCCGAGCATGCTCGCCAAAGCACAGAGACTCGCCCCGGCCGCAATGTCGGCAAAGGCAATACCAAGACAGCAACCATCAACAACATCCCTTGAAGCAGCTTCGAGCAGTTCCACAGAGTTGGGCTCTACCAGAGTACACAGCCATCAACACCATCAAGATGCCGACAGCTCGACATCGTCTCCACCAAGCACCCCTCGCCCTCGTCCAACCTTCTCACCTTGCCCTTCAAGTTCATCCTCCGCCATCTCGTCTTCCAGCTTTTCTCCATCAACCCCCGAAATCTTTTATCCATATGATGGAAATAATGTGTCAAGGAGCGCCAGTGTCGTAAGCGCCACGTTCGACATCAGCCCGACAGCCTCGTCCAATGCCTCCCCTAATTCCTCTACAAGAGGCGCATCACCACAAACCGATGATTTATGCAAATTCGCCGAAACGCTTTCCCAGTATGACCATCATCGCGCCAGTCTATTCAACTATTATCACTCCCACATCGCTCCCAGCATGGGAAATGGCGCTGCAGATGTCAATCCTTTTATTGACATGCTTATCCCTTTGGGCTTGTCGAACCCACTCATCTTGCATCTTCTATTAGCTCAGAGCGCAATACTTCAACAAGCCTCCGACACACGGCTTTTCGACAATAATTTCGCACAGCGCTACTACGCCGACTCATTGCAGCTATTCAAAGACATGCTCAAGAGGCATCTTGTCGAGAAGAACAACAACTTGGTCACTCTTACTACCGGAAGTCTCATCATTTGTCTAACTCAGGTTCGCAAGAATTCTCATCCTAGACCAAGAAAATCCGAGGAAGTCTGACAGTTTCAACAGGTTGCTAGACCAGATGCCGATGGCATTATTCTCGATCATCTCACCGTGGCACAGTTATTGCTTGCCAGAATGCTCGCAGAGCCACCCCCCGAACTATCCATCGATTTACGAAACTTCATGGTCGAGTCATATATCGATATTACAGCCTTGAACCTGATCTCAGTCCACCCAAAACGTGGCTCGTCGCTTGTTTTCCATCCCGAAATCGAACGAGCGGCAAGACAGCTCGCTGATGAGCAATACGTCGGCCAACTATCTGGCTGTTGGATCGAACTCTTCTTGATCATATTACAAATCCACCAGTTAAGACAAGGAATCATGGGAAATCTAAAAGGGCAAGTCAAACCGACGTTTGCCGATAACATCATCATGTTTGGGTCACTGCAGACACAGGCACAATGCTTTTTCCCGGCTTCGTTTGTGGATCAGGAGCTTTTGCTTGCGAGCCTTATATTCAAGCAAGCGGTGCTCTTGTACCTATGGACAAGTGTGGACAAACCGCCCTCTGGGGACAGCAACAGCATGCAAACCATGCTCATCAGCCATGCGGTTCAGGAAGCGATGTCGATACTGGATCAGTTACCCGCCTCGGCCAGGGTTAACTCCAGCCTTTGCTGGCCGCTCACAATTATTGGCTGCTGCACGCGCGATCCCGCGTCACAGGATGCTATCAAGGGCAGACTCAAGACAGTCTTCGAGTCCACTCGCCTAGGCAGCATGAGGCAAGCCCTTTTGTTGCTGGAACGAGTCTGGAGTAAGCCTAACGAGGCCATTAGCCCGTGGACCTTGCATGAAGTGATGCAGGAGCACCAGGTCATGATATCATTCATGTGAACTACTTAACTGAGTATGAAACGCTGTATCCAGGTGGTACTAAAGCTCTTCAAAATACCCGTTGTCCAATGTCTTGAGCACTGATTGCGAAACCGGCAAAAAGAAAGACATACAACATTGGGATTCGCTAGTCGTCACCGACCTAGCTACTAATCCAACTCTTGCTGGGTTATCGGTGGAGATCGGACGGGATCCCGAGCTTTCAGGCAGATATGGTCGTATGTGCCATGCGAGTCATCCGAACGGGCCTATATTCTTCAAGGCTCAGGTGAAGTGCCAGTTTTGGAACTGTGCTGGCCATAATAAGCCGAACCCATTAATACCAAATATACCCATTTGTTTTATGCATATGTATGCGAATCCCTTATTGCTTTTGATTATTACCTCTCGCTCGTGAGTTACACCAACACACCAGCAAGCATCTATGCCAAGGGGATCGCTTACAGCCAGAGGCCTTGGGCAGCAGACGCATGGGGCTACCACTGCCAGGAATATCCTAGCTCCGACTCGTTCAGCTCAGTCGAGGCTTTATAGTATGTGGGGACACTAGAACCGCTGCACTGGAAGGTCTAGAAGCTCGAATCAGCGAGGGCGTGCTGTATTCCCTCGCCACTTTTACATGTCACCGTCCCACTCTTTCCTCATCCCTCACAGTGCTTTCGACAATTCGCATTCCTCCTGCTTATTGCCGCCATAGAGCGCAACAAGGCGTCATTCACGATCACGAGAACACTTGGCACTAAACCAGTAAATACGGTTCAAATTAATCATGATTCACAGCTCTCCAGTCCCCAAAGGGGCCAGCGCTTGCGGAGTTTACCGATGACCTCGACAACCGGAGCATTTATCGCCCGTGGCCCATTGACAGGACGAATGATCATCGCGACAGCGCCCCGCGCTGACGATACTTCCTTCTTATTGAACAACAGCGACGCCATGGCTTTTGAGCCTCGTGCACGAGGACCAATACCAGGGATGCGCCAGCTGAGAAACGGAAATCGGCAACGCTAGTGAGTCCCTGAGTGACGAGTTGTCTTAAAGAGTGCCTTGTGAGAGGTAAATACGAGGTCGCGCAGGCCATAGCTTCACGGAATATCTGAAAATAGATTCTTTAGCTGGGATGCGTAGAGAGCACATAACAGAGCGGTGAGGTGTATAAATGGCGACTGTCCGAGAATACGTCCCTGAAGTCACTAAGAAACCCCTTCCTTATACTACAGTAAGCCAGTAATTGCCCATCTCAAACCTTTCATACGTCCAATTCTCCACAAAATGCGCTTCTCTTTCGCTATCGCCGCCCTTCTCAGTACCGCTCAGGCACACATCAACGGCATATCCGTTCCCTCAACCATCAAGCCAGGCGACACCTTCAATGTCATTATCCTCAGTTCCAACTGGATTCAGAGTTCCTATGACGTCGCCATCGCGTTCGGTTATGCCACCGGCAAGGGGTTCCCGGATCCCTAGGGACAGTAGCCGACTCGTTCTACCTCGGACCTGGTATGTTAAATCCAGCTCCACCATTGAGTAACATGCTAACAGTGCGTGTGTAGATGAGTCTAACCAGCTGCACAACTTCAATAAGACCATCACTATTCCTAAGTCGACACCAAAAGGCAAAGGCGTCGTGTCGGCTTCGCTATTTACCTTGATTGGCGCTGCGGAGTCTGGTGTGCTAAATGACTACAATGTCACGGTGACATTTGGGGATAAGACAAGCAAGAAGTACAAGTCGAGCTTGTGATATATTTCAAGAGATGCAAGATAATCAGACTGCTAAGTTTCCCTCAAAGACTATTATTCTTCTACCATATCGCTTCCCTGCTTGTTCGATTACCCAGGGCTCCTGCGTCTGGTGAGGTATTTGCCCTTAACGGTATTGCGTCAGCCCCGTTCTGCCTGTTCAAGTTCTGCCTATCCAAGGCTCCCATTGCAAAATATTCCGTTTGCCCAACCCTTGGCCTTATAGCGTCTATACTGCTCTGGCGTCCTCCACCTCCAACAGCCTCTTCTGCAGCTGGCTCTCCGCCTGACCCCGTCGCACCATTTGTTTCCTTCTGAGGCCCCCTAAATTGTGGATGCGGTTTCCCATTAGTCGATGTCTTTATCTCAAGAGTCGCAATATTGCGTTCCAACGGTAACAGGGTATGTCGCTGTCACACCTCTCCCAGTCCTCAACCTTGACTCCCTCGTTGGCCATTCGTAACAACTGCAAATGTCCGTATGAGATCCACTCCAACGCGAACGCATTCTTTCCACGACGCCCCCAGAAAACCACGCACTTTATGAGAATCCAGGGCGCAATGATCATGAGGACTCCGATTACAGCCAGAGAAATGAAGCCGGTCCTATAGAAGTTTTTAAACCCGTTGTTCTGGATCTTTTGTGAGTTGCATATCAATGCCTCATAGTCGTGTTCTGAGCCTTGTGCCGAGACGGGCAAAATATTGGTCATGCCTCTTGTGTCTTGTGGGCCTGTAGCAATGCGTATAAACTGCAGCTGAAGAGCCGCCAACTGGGTGTTGAACCAATAGCCAACTTCATTTTTCCACTGATCGTTGGGTAGTGGGTTTTGGTATCCGTCAAACACTCCTGGATATTTCTTCGCTCTGAGTGCATCTGATCCGATCGTCTCGACGACTCTGCCCATCGCACCAACTTGACCGAGAGCCCAGAGCAGTGTAGTCATCGCCGCAACTTGCCTCGGCGAGAGTCCCGACTCGTTTGTGAGGTCGGTACCGAGCAATAGCATCCCTGTTTGGTTACTCCACTGCCGGGTGACTGGGTTGTGGAATGCGTATTGGTCGACACAACCGATGGCGGTAATTGGATTATCAGGGAGATACCAGTCCGGGAAAGTCTCGATTTGGCGGTCCGTTGCAGAAAAGAAAGGATCACGACAAGGTCCATTAATTCCAGCGACAGGAATTCGATTGTTGTTCAGGATTATAACAGAGACATCGGCATCAGTACGACGCAGCTGCTTGATGGGGACAAAGGTCCCAACAGACTCGTTATACGCGTAGGAAACGTAAGCTCTATAAAGGAATTAGCGTGTGGAAATTATCTAGAAACTAAAACTTACGCAAGATTATAATCTGGACCGGCCAGCAATTGCAGATTGCTGACGCCAAAAGTATAGTCGTCCGAGGAAGTGGCACCAAAGTAGACTTTGGTGATGTTTCTCTCCTTCTATGGTACCACCCTCGACCAAGGACCAGCCTTTCACGTTAAGTGGTGCACATGTCGTGGTTCGTTGCAGAGCAAACCTGCCTTGTTTGGGCGAGTTCATGCCAAAGTGCTCGTGCGAGTCTAGAAGCATCGTCTCCATCTGAAAGGCGGGGAACGTGTCGTTGTCAAGGCACATTCCGTCTTCAAATGGACACTCTGCGTTATGCCACCCAGTCCACTCTAAATTTCGCTTCACAAGGTAGTTGTCGCATAGTTCGGACGGATAATTGCTCTCGTAGCAAGTGTCGGCGTATTGGACGGCCTCCAGAGTACGGTTCGCTATATCCGTGGAGGCGACAACCAAGTCGTCACTAAAGGACGCTTGCCAATATCCGCATTGGGGACTATGAATCAGGACTTCAACTCCTTGGCTGTCAAGCATCAAGTACGCGGCAATGAACGGCAATGCGATAAGAAATATCCCAAATGATGCGAGCGCCAGGAATATATAGTCGGCCAGGTGCGTAATATGACGTCGAGGCTCTTCCATCCATAGTTGAGCCACAATGAGATGTATGTAATCCCGACCGCTCGATCGTCTCCTCCATTACGTAGCGTTGCCTGCTGCAGATGCCAGAGGGCGTCACGATCCAGGCTCCTCGCAGTGGGAGAACTTCCGCTTCCGACCTGCTCCAGGCTCTGCGACCTGCGCCAGAGGAATAGGCCAAAGGAAATGAGCGACCATAGGCCCGCTTCCATGAACACGAAGAAAATGCCGATAAATACCATAAGCAGCTCAGCGCCTTTCTTTGAAACGGTGAGTTTCCCTCCGGTAGTCACATCGCCATTCCAGTTCGTCCAGCCACCCTTGTAGATGTAGTCGGGGTTGATGTACAAATCGGGATTTGGGTTCGACATTATGATGGTATATACGCTTAGAAATAAGCTTAGATTAATGATGTTCTTTAGAGAAATGTACTGCCAACGTGCCGGGACGGTGTCCCCTTATTAGTATTAGAGTGTGACGACTCATATCGAGAACACCATCCCACCAATACGACCCTATGGAACGAGGCAACTCGCGCTTGTTGGAAGCTATCGCATCTGGCATAGCCAGAATGCGCCTCTTCTGAACCATAGCCAAAGCCTTACCTGGGAAAAAGAAAAACTCCTTATCGTGTGACCGACATGAACTAGTGGCAGCCAGCTTCCGTGTACTTATACGGCTGCATTACGTCACTAACAGCGTTGTCTTAGTCGAGCTGAAAAGAGTGGCATTATAGGCCCTGGTTACAAGAGCTGAACTGGCTCAGTTAGCCACTGCGACATCACGGTCCGTGCTGAGATAGCATCACTCACACACCACTATAAGCCACTTACGGTTAGGTGGCGCTTCATGTTCAGCTGATTTACCGTTTCTGGAGCCTTCCCTCAGTCTATGTTTTAAAAAGCGCGCTCCGCGTTCCCTCATGAGAAATTCCATTAGTCTTGAATCGGCAAGCAGCTGTAGTCGAGTTTGGGTGTTCTGATCTACTGATACGCCACCTGTGCCTTGGTTGTGATTGCCGATCCCTTCCACTACAGCCCCAGGAGGCGTTTTTCGGTGATTACGCGAGGCTAGGATGTGATTCATGTAGGCGACAGCAATCCATCCATCCAATTGACGTAAACTACAACCCAGCTGAACCGAAGGTTTGTTCGCCTCTGTGTAGTTCAGCCCCCATGGTGTTCAGCTCTCGTTCTCGCGATGCCTTCTTAGGAATGGCGTGGCTCAATAATTCAACAGCAGAACATTGTCACTCACAAATCTCGTTGTCACTACACAGGGATACGAGGTCGGTTCTTGGCCAGGTGCGAGAGTTAGGATCTGCTTAACGCATCCTGGGGCGGAAGGTCCGGAGTTTGGATCCGCGTGGACGAGGAATTTCACAGTCAACGTCATCGCCCAGGACTCAGAGGCGAGGCAGCCAGCATATTGTGGTTCATACTAATAACGCATTCATAGATTGACTGCATCTGTTGCTTGCAAGTACATATAGCCATATTCCAAACCCTACAGCCGTGTTCTCTTGTGTATAGCCCTCTATTAGCATCGCAAGCAAACAACAATGAGGCTGCCCCAAGTTCCAATTATCGATGTCAGCAAACCCAGCCTTCTTGGGGGAAGCCCTATACCAGGCTGGTCATCCAAGGGCGGTCTTATGCTGGAGTGTTGATGATTGACAAGCTGTTCCGACGTTGCTCGAGTGTCTTGCACCAGTCGGCCTTCTTCAATATACTCGGTAGACTTTAGGCAGCCCTTGAAAAGCAAAAAGCACTTCTTGGGCCCGTTTGTAATCGTGTTGGACGCTGCTGCACGACATAGGCAACACTCGGGATGTTGGACGATTGAGCTTCTTCTACCCTCCACAGTTTGTTAACCAACTTTGAGGGAAGCCCTTCACCTCTCAACTTCAAGGTACAAGTTGCAGTAGTCAAGGTTTTCCTCAATCCTCTGCACTCTTTTTTTAATTAAAGCAAGGCATCGTGATTATTAGACCGTATTGCATTGTGCCTTGAGTTCAGGTAGCGACGACGCGCATTCTGCCCGTTCAATTAGGAACTTTGAACTTGGCTCTTCAGTTCAAGCACGGACCGTGTGCCTTTATGAATACAACGTATTTTATCTGTAGAGATACTACAAGCCTTATTGGTACGCAATCTTCCAGATCTCTTTCACGTCGAGGGCTTCGCGTGCAGTCACGCCTACATACATGACTACATATCCACAGAAACGAATGAAATGTTCATTTCCTCCTCTCATTCGATAAATTAGAGGGGTCCATAAACAACACAACGTCAAGAACCTAGCGAGTTCTTTTTCTGCCCATGTTTGGATGACACTGTTAGTCCTAAGAATACCCTACACGACAGATCACGACAACCAAGACTTCACCAAATATTATTTACGTTAAACATTAAAATACCACAGTCCCTTCGGTCGGAGAATTCGTGTTTTCAATTCCGTAAATTTAGATTTCGCCGCAGGAAAACCCATTGTGAGCTCATAAGTACATCTTCATCCCAAACTGCTCTCAATATCACATATGTACTCCATGGTGCACTTGTCAGCTTACAACGCCTATTCCCTAATCCTATGAGCACCAGTTACCGTTTCTGACTGTCCTTATCTTTCCCCGGAAACCCTTCCACATTGCTCCAGGTTTTAGATCCACTGCTCGTGACCCCCGCAGAGAATAGTCGCTACCTTAGATCTTCCCGCGACACCAGTCACATCCACGGGGAAGTATTCCTTTCCCAGAACAATGCTGACTCCTAGTAACGCAGTACTCGTGATTCGACTATGTGGCGATGAAGAATTAGGTGGTGGATCTGGTGACGGGGAGATCCTCATACAACGGCGGGGCCGCTGCCGAATCCTTGACTGCTGCCCAGATGGATTCACTTGGGCTGAGAATTCGGAACAGCCGAAAATTGACAATTACGGTTATCGTGTCTGCATGTCATCGGCCTTCATTGTATAGTCCACGATCAAATTAATGGGTGATTCAAGGTCATGAGCAATTATACAGTCACGCGACGTACTCGAAACTCGCATACAGGAGCTCCAGAGCGATCCTTGGAAACACCCCAGCTTGCGTTCGTGACACCCATGCGGTATCCGCTCGATAGAACACACTGGAGCTCTGGAAAAGAAGCGGTGCCCCTCCGCCAGGACCGGGGCAAAGGGGCCACCGAGCAACGTCGCAACTGGAGTGGGCTTTCTACCTCACATGAACGTCGCAGCCAACTGCCGGGGTAGACGACGTGACAGGAGGTGGCATCGCCGACACAGGTGAGAAGGCATCAACGTCGGCTGCAGCGCGTGGATCTTTTGACACATTACACCGAGCACGTTCGAGATGGCCGCTGGCAGTCTTTCGGTTTTAAGGCAAAATTGGCGATGGACCTTGGACCATATGACAGGTCTTCTGCAATGGTCTGTCTGGATGGTGCCAAGAACATGTCATACGCACGGGCGTCGCCGCCATGGTCGCACAATGACATGAGCAGAACCTATCAAGGAAAGCCTGGGCACATGACGCACCGTTATGGACGGGGTCTGGTCGGCAAAGAGCGTAACCGCCAGGATGGTGATCCGTCCATGACCGCCAAGGACCGATGTCGATTGACTCGATTCGTACGACACCCGACGCCGGCGAGGAGTTCGTTTCGCTATCCCTAGTGCGGTGGCCCCGGAAACAGCTGCGGCGGCAATAACAAGCGAGGGACGTTGTTCCGACGTGGTTTTGGCCGGGTCGGCGCCGCATTCCGAGTCTGTCGGCTGGTCAGTTTGACCCACACGCGCACCGCGATGGTCGAGATCATGATGGGCTCAGGCCATGTTGGACGTTCCGCTGAGGAGCAATTCAGCAATTAGGTTATCGAGCTGCACCGCTTGGCCGTCGATCTTCCAGCGGGAAGCATGCATAACGATGTGCTAGCAGTCGGGTTGATGTGGGCCATCCCGAAGCTTGCATAACGGCTTTGTTCAACCTATGTAAGTCGAGGCGGGTTGAGTCGGAGGCTTTGGCCGAGGGGTTGGTCGAATTGGGCATCCGTATGATTGCCAAGGTCTTAAGCATAATCACCGATGTCTCATGGAGACTCGCTTTTGCACACCCACATTCACCGCTCGACTTGGGATCGTGATCTGGATGCTACGCCCGTGGGATTGTCGTGGGCGGAATGGATCAAGCCCACCAAGCTCCAAAGGCTTTGCCAGCCTCTGATTGATAACTCCTGGCAAAGAGGATTCTATGTGATAATTATAGCGTAAAGGTGGCCCGCGCACCGGCCGTGATGCGGCTCAAAAGATGGCGTTAGACCCGCGCACCAGGTGCTGCAACGGAGAAAAAAATGGACGATTCATAAACCGACACCCTCTGTACGACGCTGTAGTACGTACCGCGTATGTAATAGTGGCGAACGGACCGCGTCGTGTTTCGAAAGCTGTCCAGCTAGCTATGTATAATGTATTCTTCGGAAGGTGACGGAAGCAACGATATCGATGGCGTTTCTGACCAAGTTACCTCGCTTGGGTCTCAGGTCTCTTGCCCGACACAGCTCGTTGCAGAGACCAGCCATCCGGAAACAGGAACGTGGTTGGGATTGGACACCGACCCTGGCCCACGTTGCGCAGATTTGAGCCGTGATTGCACCAAGGGAGGACGGTTTCGCAAACGGCGAGGGCGGAAGGGCCAGGCCTAGGGCGTGTTGGGCTATTGGCTCCAGACGTCCAGAACCGGCCAGAGCACCAGCAGCAAGGTGACAACGCCGCGACAGGGCTGAGCTGGGAGTTCCCGACCGAGATGAGATGTGGCTCGTGGTGGCAGACCGCCGATCGTTTGGGTAAGAGCTGCCGCCGGTGGTTCGCGATGCCGGGATCTTCAGGCACACAGGGTCAATTTGTTACGTATTAGACCGTGCCGGACCGCCAGGGTTCTGGCACACCCTGAGAGAGCCGCAGCCATGAGGCTCACTTGACTCGGTTTCTGCCGAGGAGGCGGCGCGGCCACGGCGTGCGCGGCGCAGGACGGCTCGGCTCTGGGTACTTTGCCCAGGTCTCGATCGGTTCCGAGAGTGAACTGAGGGTGTGTGTGAGAAGCCCGGGTGGTGGGGATCCACCTTCAACCGTATCGACTTTGAGAACCCATTTTTCACGATGGAATGATGATCTGGCTGAGAGTCTCGGGTAAGGGAGTACCCTAGCTTCTTTGTACCCACCTTCTCGAGATTCGCGGGGCGCGTGAAGAAGGATGCTTGAGTAGAACAACGTGATATGAACCTGATGGCGTAGAGCGGATCGCGGTTGGATCTGGATCGGCGCAGTGGCAAAAGGGCAAAAGTTCTAGAAAGTTGCCCCATGGAGGGATTCAGCCAGTCTGAACTGTTCCAGGGGCACTGTAATAGCATGGATTTAGAGGTGGCGTTGATACTGATGTCATGGGAAGGAAGTCGTAGTGGTGATGTAAACCAAACCAAGCGCCACAGGGTAGGTCGATGAGCACGACTTACACGGGCACACCTTGGCGCATTCCATCTATGCATGGCATATTAGCTGGGACAGGTGTACTGACCTACAAACTGCAGAGCTACCCAAGAGAGACCAGACGAGAAGGCACGTGTTGAAACCAACAAGGGAATTGGAGATTTCCATCCCATGTTGCCAATGGAATCAGAACATCTGTTGCCTGACATCTGATGCTGGGTCAACACATTAACATAATACGTTGGTTGGCATCAACTTAGGTAATAAGACAGAAATGCCTCGACTGTCGCATTGTCGATGGATGACTTACGTCTCACAATGGTCGCATCGTAACGGATCGCATCTCTATTGTCGGCTGGTTGAAGCACGCGCCATGGTTTGGACGCTGCAAAGGCGCGATGGGGGCGTGCGATGAGATCCACGTGGGCCGCAACCCAGGTACCTGGGACCCTCAAACTCGACAAAAGATCAAGGCACGTCTAGAAGCTCGAGGACCAAGACGGCCCGTTCAGCTTCAAACGATCCAACAGAACAAAAACAGACACCAAAGAGACCAGCAGGGGTCACATTCAGAGATTTTCCCAGGATGAAAGGCCGCCGGCCAACTGGCGGGGACCAATGGAGCATTCGATTTGGGCGAGGCCAGAGGGTGTGTAATGAGTGTAATGAGTGCTTTGAGTGCTTCGAGTACGTAGCACTTTGAGTACTTTCAGAGCTTTCAGACCAAGCTTTCCGTTTCCAGCTGGATGGAGCCAGATGGAGCCAACGAGAGAAGCAAGCTAAGGACGTGCCCAAACCCAGGCAACCAGCCACGATGAGCCGGCGGCCAGGGAGGGCACTCTTTGGAGAAATTGGAAAAATTTTCAGGTCCTGAGGTCTTGTTTCTCGATGCAAAGCCCCACCTCATGCAGGGATTCAAGGAACAAGCGACTGGGCACGGGCTCCTGACTGCCAGGTGGACTCGTGACTGGGTCTGCCACCGGCCAAGATCCTGTCAGTCAGACGTCAGACGGAAGAAGCGCGTACCGTTTCTAGCGGTGGAGAACCGTGGGACCGGCATGAATTTGAGCATTTGGAATGAGCGGCGCGGACGTGAAGTTTTTTTTTCTTGCTCTGTGAAATTTTCAAGTGGGGCCGGTCCCGGAGGTCGGTACGTACCGCTCCGGGAACTGGATGGCCCACGACACGAAGCAAGGTGACTGACTGACGGACTGACTGACCGAGCCAAGCTGAGAAAAACAGGAGACGACCGCAGACCCCATGATGCGCGATCTGCGGCCCAGCCCAGAGCCAGAGAAGCGGAGTGCAAGTGGGAATTGAGGGGGAATGAAGGGGTTGGAGGTGGAGGGGCACATGATGATGCGCCCAGCTGGGGAAACAAACGAGACTCGGGGATTATTACTGCATGTTGCCAGTTTTCCAGTTCGCCAGTGGTCTTGGCTGGGTGCTCGCTGGTGCGTGTGGTGCTTTGTTTTGGAGTTACATCGAGCATGTCGTTGATGATGAGGCTCCCGCGCTTGTTGCGTGCGCGTATACGAATATTGACACATGTGCAGTGCACCCTCCATCTTTTGGGCTTGCATGGAGCATGGATCGCCAGGTTGCAGCCCCTCGACGTCGTCCAACTTCCAATGCCCAATGCCAGGCGATCCCATACAGCCACATTTCGCAACGGTTTCTCTGCAGCTCGCGGATCGATCCTCTGACCATGAGGAGCTCCGTCGTCGTCGTCGTCAATCGACTCGCAGCATGGGCGCATGGAGGAGTTCCCAGGCCCCTGACCCTGTCAGTTCCCAGCCGCAATAGGCACGAATGCACACTCTGGACGATGGGACGAGCACCTCCTGTGCCGTACGCCCACACAGGCCGGCAGGTGTCCAGGCCAATTAGCCGCGCAGTTTTCTCTTCCCTCTCGCCTTGTGCCGGCCGTGGCCGCGTTGCTGTGTGCGATTTTCGGGCCCGCCCAAGGCTATTTTTTCCAGATCGGTGGAGCACCCTCGTTTGTCCATCGGTCGAGAGTTGGAAGTGGGCCCATCCAGGCTTCCAGGCTTCTCTGTTTCGGTGTGGCATTGGAGTGGTACTCGCCAGTCTCCGGTCGCCAGTGGTATGTTTACGGAAAGTTTGTACTGTTATTCCTTTGATTCCCGGTCCCCTGCGCCGTTAGAGGTTCATCAGCCCTCAGGTGGTTTTCCTGTTGTCTCTTCTCGCCAACGGGTCCCCCTCTCACAGGGGTTGCAGAGGGTGCAGCAGCACCTGACGAGGCATCCCACAGGGCTCTGAAAGGGCGTAGTTAGAGGGCGTGGTCGGGCGTGTCAGGGCACAATTGCTCATCATGGATGTCTGTAGAAAGCCAAACCTGGCAGCGGCAAGGGGTGTGGCGTTGTGAGGCACCCAGGCTAGTCCCAATGCCCATGGCCTACAGCGGGTGAAATGTGCGTGATGGGCGTCGAGAGTTGCAGCATCATTTCAAGGCAATTGCGTGTAAGCTGTAATTGGTGAGTTGGGTGCCTGTCCCGCGCCGAAGAGCCGACTTGAATACCACACCTGCTGGGGCTGGCACTGGTGGTTGGCGACTGAGGACGAAGTCAGCAATTGTTCAGTCATCGGCCTCCGTCATCCTGGCTGGTAGTCGAGGCAGGCATTTCCGCGGCCGCCAAAAGAACTCCCATCCATCGGCGCCAGCCCACAGGCTGCATCCATGGTCAGAATGATCGTCTGCAGCCTTTCGAGGCATGGCGGGCTTTTTCCCTCCTAGCCCACTGCCTCCCGCACAACCCATCGAGGCCCGCTACAGCTAGCTCTGCCGCGCCAACACCCGCACCAACACCAGCCAGAAGGCGTCATGTGTGCCTGCTACCACATCACATCATAGCTCCGGTACCCGAGACCCTGCTGCGCTACGGAGCACCACCCGCACCCATAGCGACCCTCCAGCGCAGCCCCGTGCCCTCAGAGCCCTACGACTCGCTGCCGGGCCGGTCCAGGACGCTGAGGAGCGGACTGCGGACCCCGAGCGGTGCGCACTGCCGGCTGTGAGTGGTTGCGCGCCGCCCTGTGATGCCCTGTAACGGTCGGCGCTGTCGACCACTCACGGCGGCGTTTGCGCCTGGCGCTGGCTGGCCAGATGATCAATCAGCAGGCCGACTACCAACTAACACCCAGCCCAGGTCGGAGCTTCGGACACATGGATTTTCGTACTCGAATTCCGGAATTGCACGTTGCGATGGGCTCATCGAAAAGGCCAATTCACCTAAAATTTGCTCATTTTGCTCAGCAGTAAAAAACATGGTACGGGCTGTGCATCAGCGGAAACTGCCGGGCCGTGTCGGTTCTTCGTGTTCCCTCAGGGTGCTGAATGGAGCCCGGTAATGCTCACTCTCGACGACTCGACTCCGCCCTCGACACACGGGAATTAACACGATCCACGATCTCTGCTGTCCAAGATCCCCCTTCCCTTCCCTTCCCTTCCCCTTCCCAGCGCCCCAGCGCCAGTTGCAAGTGGCCAGGCGGCCAGACCATTCCAGAGCTGTAATTCGTATACTCCGCCCTCCGTATGTACAGGGCGTACAGTACAAGGCCCACGCAACGCCGGACCCAGTGGCAGCCAGTCGCCCAGGCACACGCCCAAGAGCTCCACCGCTGGGTATTTCTCTGCTCTTGGCCAAAGCACCTCATCACGTTCCCCGTTGATGAAGGCCCGGCCGCTTCACACACGCCTCCACCCGTGCTCGCCGTCCGTGGACCCCGTGGGACCATGCGCCCACTTACACACAACCGTCTCCACCGCAGGGCCAAACGGCACACACCTCGGAATCCCGCACACCTCGCACACCGCAGCGAGAAATGTACCATAGTACGGCCAAGGGCAGTCAGGCGGGAGCCGCTGTCAGTGGATGTCAGTGCATGTCCACTTGAGGCGCCACTGAACAAGCTCGTCATGGCATCGCGTTTGCTCGCTATGACACATCGCTTCCCCCCGCCGGTGCAGGAGGCTCGTCAGGGCGACTACGTACTAGAAATATTTATTCCTGCGAGCTCCTGAGCCCCCGAGGTCATAAGGAGGCCGAATCTCTCCCATCTCCATGATTTTGATCTCTCCTCCTTGAAATAAAAACATCTTCCCCAGACTTTGAGACCTTCTCGAACATCGACCACCAAACTTCCCCACGGCCCTATAGCTTCCTTGCAGCTTCCGCTTGCGTCCACCTTTTGCCACCCTGACTTACACGGACATCAGCTTCCATCCCCTCGACCACGTCCACCGCGTCGACTCTGAAGACACAATTGACTCCTGAACCGGACCTCACATCCTCTCCCAGTCGCTCGTTCCGCCGTCGAGACCAGAACATTCCACTAGCCTCAGCCTGAACTGGCAAAGAGAAGGAAAAAAGAAAAATTTACAACCGCCACATGCCCCTGGCTCGGCGTTCCGAATCCCGCAGACTAAGAGGAAAAGCGATCGACCCTAGCACGGCCAAGCTTCCACTCGCCTTGAACGCGTTAGCCCCTGGACGGCCATTTCATCGTCATCGTCGTCTGGCGCCGCCTGCAGCCGCTGCAACTCTGTGCGTCAGCCGACCACCTCCAGCATTGGCATCAGACCAGCGCACATCCGCCTGCGACGAATAGCCTTTACCCCTGGTGGTTTAAGCCGGCTATTGCCAGCCCATCGCATCATCACAGCGACGCCGGCGTCGACTGTCCCTCGACATTTGCCTCTGCCTCTTCTTTAATCCTCTCCCACTTACACAATCGACAACCGTCACCATGCCCCACCGCGTGGCCAACTTCCTCCGCACATCTTCCGGCAACATTGCTCAGATCAAGAAGGTTGCCATCTCGCGATCTCGCACCACCAGCCCTTATACCTCTGATGGCGAGGACCAGACCAATTCGCTGTCCGTCAAGATGCCCGAACTCGTCGACGGAGTAAAAAAAGCACCACCGCATTTCTCTGCCCTTTGGCAAGTCCTCCAAGGACCACCACCCCTCACCCGTCTCTCTGGGCTGGAGCATCGAGAGCCCTCCCGTCGTCTTCCACGGCAACGCCGACGAGAGCACCGGCGCCCTGGTCACCGGCCAGATGTTCCTCGACGTCCGTGACGACTTTGTCGAGATTGGCACCTTTACTGCCGCTCTCCGGCTGCACACTGTCCAGAAGCGTCCCTTCCAGGGCCACTGCACCGACTGCTCGAACCAGTACACTGAGTTGCAAAGCTGGAAGTTCCTCGCTCTGCCTACTGCTCTGCGACGAGGCCGCCACACCTTCCCCTTTTCCATTCTGCTGAATGGCAACCTCCCCGCCTCCATGGACACTCCCCTCGTGGCCATCAGCTACGAGTTCAACGCCGACGCTCTCGTCACCAAGAGCTCATGCTCTCACACCGGCTCCTGCGCCCCGGTCCGTTTCGAGAAGACGATGACGGTCAAGCGATCGCTCCCCGAGCATGATCTCCCCCATCACTCCGTCCGAGTCTTCCCCCCGACCAATATCAAGGCCAGCGCCCACTACAGCTCCATTATCCACCCTACTGGCACAAACAAGGTGTCTCTTCGCCTCGACGGCCTAGTGACTCGAAACGAAAAGGCCAAGACCATCGACTTCTGGCGACTAAAGAAGGTCACCTGGCGCCTGGAGGAGACCATCAAGACGGTGGCCCCCGCTTGCGGGCGTCACTCGCCTGCCGTGAATGCGACTGAGGCCGAGAAGAAGGGCCTAACCCGCACTGAGGTCCGCCTCCTCGGCGAGAAGCACCTCCACGAAGGCTGGAAGTCGGACTTTTCAGGTGCCGACGGCAACGTCGATATGGAATTCGAGTACTTTGCCAACCAATACAAGTCGCACACCCGCGAGCTCAAGTACGCCTGCGACACCAAGACCAAGGACGGCACCGAGGTTACGCACTCGCTCCTCATTGAGCTCGTCGTGTCCCGAGAGTACGCCCCCGAGGGCAAGCCTCACATGGCCACTCAAACCGGCACCGGTCGCATCCTGCGAATGCATTACGGCGTCGTCATGACCGACCATGCAGGGATGGGCGTCAGCTGGGACAACGAGGCACCTCCCGTCTATCAGGACGTCCCTCCTAGCCCCCCAGCTTACCCAACCCTGGAGCCCCCAATCGAGTACGAGAACCTCGAGCCCCTCGATGCTCACCGACTGAGCGCCGAGTCTGCGGACCGACTCTCCGGGGACCTGCTTCGACGCGCATCGGCATGAAGCTGCCGGACTAGCCTTAACACCATCACCACCTCCTTCCTTTTTACTCGGTCACATTTTACCTGCATGAGACAACGCGGCGATTTTGAATTTTGATTGCACAAATATACCCCACCAGCGTTGATCGAAAGACGATGGTCTTTCTGCTATTACAAAGGAACGGGAGAGAAACTACAGGACATATCTGGGAGACGATGCACAAAAAAATACGGTGGAGTTAATCATGTATGGAGGAACCAAAAGACGCCGCAAGCTGGGAATAGAACCCAGCGATGCGAGATGACAGCAAGCTATGAGAGCCAGCTCAGGCGAGAGACGCCGGGCTCAGAAGGCCTAATTGCAGATAGCCAGAAACCAAAGAATACAAAACAAACAAAAATGAATAATGCAAACCAAACCAAGCATTTCCGCGTCCCATGATCTGTGCCACCGTGACGACAACCCCCATCACCCGGATCGTCAAAGCCGGAGGCCAACCACGACCCAAAGAAGTGAGCGCGCCATGGCCCAACCCGTCGAGGCGCCTCATGCGAGGTGCTACCGCCGACAGCAGGGCCACAGCAGCTGGGCAGCACCACACCCTCAGCGGCGTGAAGGTGTCGCCAGGTCGCTTCAGGGAAGAGGCGTCTGGGGCTGGCTGCAGGCGGGTGTGCAATCGCGGGGAATGGTGAGTGAGGGGAGAGGCGGGGTGGCATTTTGCGGAGGGGAGGGGAAAATGGTGTGGTGTGGTGCGGTGCGGTAGGCCAATTCCGCCCGAGATGGGATCAGTCTGGAAGTGGTGATAGTGGTGATAGTGGTGATAGCGCATCTGGATCGTCGCCCGGCGGTCTCCGCTATCGGATATCCAGACTCACATGTTTCCGACGCTCGCTCGGCCCTGTGCACGAACGCCTGCTCCAGTTTTTCGTCTCCACCGCGAAGTCAAGGCCGGAACAGGTGATGCCACGGTCCAACTTACATGCGACGGGCGGGCGAATCGCGGCGGCAAGGGCCGAGTCATGGGAGCGCGCAGGTAGTGTGCTGTTAGCACGTACTTGAAGAGCATGGATTCGATTACAGAGCATGCACTAGATATTGGGATTACAGAGCAACCGATCCAGCTGTCGGTTTCAAGCTCCACATTCTCCCAGGATGCGAATCACCGAAAGTCCGACTGTCCGAGTCCGAAATGGCATCCGAAAAAGGCAAATTCAAAGAGCAAGCAAATGAGCAAATGAAAGGGCATGAAGGCCGAATTCTGGCCTGATGTCTCTCACGCCTCTCCCTGTCTAACCATCCTTAATCTGCTACTCTTTGATCCTGACTCACAACTCTGCGCTGCAGCATCTCCTCTGACTCTGACTGTGCCTCTAGACTGTGCCTAATCTGGGCATTTCCTAGCAACTGATTCTCACCGGCATGATCTGACAGAATCCATTGGCACGACAGGGCCTCACCCAGCTAGGCATAAGCCGTAGGGAAAGAATCCCAGGTACGTACACGAACCGCAGCCGCCCCCGCAGCTCGTGCTGTTGCGACACGCAAGCGGCGGGCTACACTCGCCCAGGATCTCGGGGTCGATCTGAGCTGGGCCGACGCCTTCGAGTCTGATGCCTGGTGGCGGGACGGTCGTTGTCGGGGACATATGCGAGTTGGCGCGGCGTGAGTGGAGCACCGCATCGGGTGCGAAGCCGTGGAACTTCGAAGCGCCGAGATTGTGGGAGTCGATGACGGAGCCGTTGGCCGCGAAACTCCGCAGGATGCCGTCGTGGCCTAGGCGAAGAGCCCCGTTGGGGTCTTTCGCAAGGATGTCGAGGACCGCTGCGAACGAATTGGCATGGTATTTCAGAGGAGGGTCTTTATGGTTGGGTGTAGGGGCTGCGAGGCTCTGCAGTCGAAAATCAGTTGCGTGTTGGTGCTGAAGCAGACGGGGAACCAACCGTGGTGAGAAGGACAAAGAAGATGAAGAACCAAAGGACCTTGGAACACGGCATTGTTGCGAGTAGGTCCAGTGACCTCGTTGGGTTGTTTCTGGTTCTCAAGAACTACGGGTTCGTTTCTCTTGCTTGTGATACGTGATGGAGTTGCTTATAGCGAGGGAACAAATGCGACGTCCAAGAAAGTACGCAACAAGTGTTGTGCTATGTGAAGGCAGGCCAACATTTCTTCACACCCTCCTGCAGATGCAGGCTTTTATATTCCTGGTGAACTGCCCGAAACTCCTCGATGGAGTCTGAGTTTCCATTCATTTCGCTCTCAGGGCATCGCGCGCATGGGTTGTCCCGGCGCGCATGGGTTGTCCCGGCGCGCATGGGTTGTCCCGAGGAGCAAGGTGAGCGCGAGGTGAGGCGAAAGTCTGGGGAAGGTTTCCTGGAACGGTTGGACCAAATGGAAAGTTCCATCGCTTTGTATGGTGATTTGGAGGTTGTGTGACGTGACACCAAAGTTGGCCATTCGTAGGTTCAGGGCCGTTGATGGGATGGGCTGTGATTGACTTCCGTGGAGCGCGACCTCGACAACTTGTGCGATGACAAGACCACGACGGAATAAACTTACAAACCCCCGACTCTCGGCTGGAAACTTGGCAAAAGAGACCATGGCGAGAGTTGCGATGGCTTCGTTGCCATTGGATTGTTTTAGCGAGTCACAATAATCGTCCTAAGAAAGCAGTTTAGGTAATAGAATTATTGGAAGACCGACTCCTAGTATTTATTCCTTATTCTGATAATTGTTTATTTTATTTATTAGGCTCGATTTATTCCCAAGACGAAGTCTTAAACTGGAGAGTTCACATTCCGCAGACAAACCAAGTGGCAATGTCGCTCAACTGTCCGCATCCTCAGATCTATGACATAGCAGGAACTTGGTTCCTAAAAATGGGAACCACCAAACTTGAATCGCTGTTCCACCCTTCTTCTATAGACCTTGAATCAGTGTGAAATTCACGTTGAAGAAGGTGACCGATCAACTGTTGCCGGCGGCCCGCTCTTACAGCTCCAAACAACCAGCACCCTTTAATCGCATATCGCTCTTGGATTTCTTCTCTTCCTTCAACCAGCCCTGTTTTCACATCACGGTCATATAATCAATTGCCTCCCAAAATCGGTTGAAAGAAAGAGGGCTTCAAAAAGATTCTGGACCGGGTCGAAGGACTCGACTATGATGATCCTGAGTCCATCGAGCTTTGCGACGAATCTGAGCAGCTGGACGAGCTTGCACGTGGATTTCGACACAGTGCGCTGTCAACTCAGCTGAAGCAAGACCGCCATTTGGTTCTCTACCAGCGATGGACAAAGGCAGTTTTTGGCGACGTCGACGACGAGGGTCTAGACCAGGCCTGCTTCCCCGACCCCGAGGATGGAGCCAGACCGTTTCGGAAGTTGTTTTCTCAGATGCGACGATACCTTGCGTTTGCTCTCACGAAGTGCGTCCCCAGAGCTGTTGAGGATGGAGCTATCAGCTACCGTGTGTGTTGGGTCAATACCAAAGAAGCTTGTCGTTCTGGGTCAAAAGAAAGTACGCCGAGCGCGACATCGAGCCTCTATCCGATGCTGTCGCACACCGCAGTCTCACAGAAATGATGAGATACCTGAACCAACGATTCAATATCAAATCGCGTCGCCAAACCATTAAGAATGATGCCTGGGTTGGTACGTGGGAGATTTTGCAAATGAGGGACTTCGATATTCGGGAGACTCCATATTGAGCTTGCCGAGGGCTATCACCTTGCCTGGGTGTTGGGTCGATTGGCAGCTCTTCGACCTGGGCCTTTAGGGCCTCCTCAACATGTCGATGTTCAACAAAATCTCCATTTTGTATGGAGAGATTTTGAGATAGGACGGACTAACGTTGCTAGGATGTTCTCGGTTTGAGCTACAACTGGAAACCGAAAGACTAATGTAGCGCTTCCTGGCTTAGGGGGCTTTAGAAATAAGAAACTTATCCAAGTCTTATATCTTTTTTTCCACTTCCTTAGTTGATACTTACAGTTAGTCAAGGTTGCTCCAAAGACCAACCGTACCAGGTCACGTAGCTGGATCATACTGACCTCACGACCCTACTGCTGTTACTACTAGAATCGACCTTACACACACCTTGCTAGATACCCACCTATCGGATGGCTAGCTATTGTGTGAGTTTGCTGTACCTTTGTCCCTCTTTCGTTGCTCCCTGTGACAGAGTCGCTACGAACTGGCGAGCAAACGGGCAAACTGGCACTTAAGCTATCTGCTCCTCATTGAAGCTTAACTATTGCTATCTGACGATGTACTATATATAAGCTCTCCTCCAAAAGGTTAGCCCTAAGCAGATAAGGCCTAACATATTATATACCCTAAAATTATACATCCTAAAGCATTACTATACAAGTAACCGCATTGAGTTACTCAACCTTACATCCATCGCTTTGAGTGGGAAGGATGAGATTCAGCCAAATCACATCAGAGGCATGCTCGCTATTACCAAACTTATCCCAGTTCAAGTCTAGTTGATGGGGCCGATGCTGGACCAGCTCTTTGAGCAACTGCGGGACGACGATGAGGAGTATCCCGACGATGGGGATTCTGCCTCTAAGAAGAACCGCAATAGAGTTCTTCGCCGCGCCGCCTTCGGCACATTGTCCAAAGACCTGCAGGAAAAGTAGACACGAGAATTGACCATTGACGAAACTAATTTCAGAATAAAAGAGCTTGAGTCGATGAGCAGCGAATTCAGCCGACGTGTTTTGGCTCAGGCGAAACAGTCGGTGAGCAATCGCCAACAGGCCGATGTCGATACCATCGACGACGAGACTCTCCGCACCATTGTAGTCAACTTCGACGAGGCATTCAACGAGGGTCCAGATCTCGACAACACCGAGGAAGATGCCGAGGACCAGTTCAGAGACAGCATCGATCGTGGGGAAGAAGTTCAGACCTTTCCCGATGAGATCGCGGAGTCCATCGAGGAAGGCATCGAGCAGATGGACTACGCTACTGCAGCACGTTCTGTAATGGAAATATGGTTGCTCGTGGGCACTGGAGCCTCCACTTTGGGAGAAAAGCAGCTCCGGAACCAGACTGAGCTTTGCGATGCTTGTCAGGAGGACGAAACCGTCGACGCCGAGACAAAGGCCCAGCTGTACCAACACCACAAGCTGCAGCGCCATCTCTCTGGCGAATTTTACTCCAAGTTGAAGGGGTTTTCCCGACGATCATAGATCACGCTAAAACCGAGGGACTTTCCGGTGTTCGGTGTTCGATTTGCGTGGAGATTGGAATTACTATTTCAGTTTATGCGACAGTCTCAACACTTGTGAGACACATAACGAGCTCCAGCCTCACCAAGATTCAAGCGATAGAGAGTGGAAACGACTGGTGGAAGAATGAGATCATCGATCCGGCTGCTGTCCCACAACTCTTCATTGCCCATGCTGATCGGAACCGGTTTCTGGGATGGTATGAGGACAATTTCTAAGGAACGATCAACTGTAAATCCTAACGCTAAAGCGTAACTATTATTAGCTAAATCTTCAGTTTAGGTAAAGCTTTATTCCCCTCCAATACCTATACCACGCTAGGATCACCGCGGAGGCTGCACTGTTCACAGCGCAAAGACTTGGTCTAGGGGAAGACGCAGTTGATCTCTGCCATTTCGCCGGGGGACTCCTGCGTGTCGCAGCCTTCAACCCCTAGAGGTTAGCCTTGATCGCCGATCGGAAGCAGTGCATACACCAATCTTCGATAGCAGAGAGACTAGCAGTGCGAGCAAATCGCGACTGCTTCTTAGCATCGCGTTTTGCCTGGCGGCGCGCCTTAGACAGCATGACGAGCGAGACACTGCTGAAACGATGGAGCGACGGGGTCGATGGGTTGGCGATGGGGGTGAAATAGGTACTCTCTTTAGGAATTAATCTTTATTCTGGGAGAACCCCCCTTCCTTTTACTGGGAGGTCCTCGGACTTAGGAGTACACTGCTCTATCAAATTTAGTTCTAGCGCCCCTTCCAACAATAGATAACTGTCACTCTGTCGTTCCAATAAGAGGCGGAATTAATATTTCTCTACATTAAGATGCCTACTTTTGAAACTAATAACTACATCGATAAGGTTAGACTAATTGAGGAATATATTTAGTTCTTGTTGCCCGACTTGCCTGGAACATTTGGAAATAAGCTATTGGCACCTTATATTTTGACGAATAAATTGATAAAGATAAATGAGGCGTAACTGGTAAGGATTGTTAGATCGACCGTTATTAACGCAGGATGGATGAGGTGTGGTCCACACGATGGGTAGACACTCTAGCTTTGGCGGATATGGACTTGTCGGGATCCCTCTTACTTCCCACAGTTGACATGTTGACGGAGTTGGGATTGAATCCGATTCATCTAGCAGATCTCGATAACCAAAGGGTCCACGGAATCAACACTCGGATGGTGACCGAACTTCAAGCTTGCCGGCAGAGAACATATGACTGCATTGGTAACTTTCTGGCTTGCGTCAGCAAGGTGGAGGGGACAAACGTTATTTCTTTTAAAACCCTCTCCAACTAGGATGGTCACAAGCAGTTGACCATCGACCTGCAACAGTCGCAGTCGGCAAAGAGCGCCCATCCCGGTGTCTACATGTTGCCTGCACCTACTATTGTGGCAGCTTCTGTGGCCAAGGGGATCCGTCGTGCGCCGGGCTGGGGAAACGGATAAGGCCTCGGAAATGTTGAACAAAGACAACTTGTGGTCGTATGTTGGCTTGTCAATCGATGTCTTGTCTTGATTCAAAAGGAGGCCCTTCATGATTGAGAAGTCGGACACAATCTCAGCCCGGTTGACATTCTGCGATGAACCTCACGGTCTTTCAATTGTCAAGACACTGACCCAGGCTGAGGAGATGACCGAACTACAGGATTGTCGATTAGAAACACCTTGCATCTCATTCCTGTCTTCCGAGTTACGAGTGATTGAAGTTCAAGAAGCGATCGCTCGAGACCAAGCTCAGCTGCAGCTGGAGCATGAGGGAGAAAGTCGGGGTCTCTGGGGAAGAGCAGTAGGCGCTCCGCAAAAGAACAAAGAGATAGAAGCTGAGGTGGGAATTTGCAAACGAATGAGTACGTTTTGGGCCGGTCAATCGCTTATAATGATCTATTCCGATGTTTGTCGTCATCAACCGAGCGCAACGACTCATCATCGGTATTCCGATATGGTGTAGTGGACTATCATTCCGCGTTTTCATCCCGAAAATGTGCCGCGGCGACCGGGGTTCGATTCCCCGTATCGGAGGCGTTATAAGCTCTTTCTTTTTGCATTAATTGCACTCTTTTTGGTCCGTTGGGAGTGGGAAACAATTTGTGGTGTTTGTCGTTGATTTCCATGAGGGCGGACGGGTAAAGAGGTCATCGCGAGAAACTCGTCAACAGTGGGATGGGGCGCTGGAAGGGACCCACCTATAGTGGGTCTTCGGTACGTTTGCTCCTGGTCCTTCCCCAAGCCACTATTCAGTAAGTAGTATGTTGGTCAAAAACATGCCATAACTGTCAGAGAAGGCGATACGATTCAGATGAAGAGCAGTCAATCCGTGAGTGGTACAATGTTTGAAGATGTCAATGCTGTTCGAGTTGCTTCCGAACGGCGCAGTCGGAAGTGAGGACGGACACACAAGCTATTTCACCGCACATAACCAACCACAGCATTAAAATCTTCTGTCGACATCTTTATGAAGTAAAGGCCACCGGTTTGACAGAGGGTCAATCGAAGAGAGCCACCAAGACGCCGCATGTAAGAACCTTCTCACAAGGGCTTTCCTAGGAAGCTACCCTGTAGAGTGATATAGAGTCGCAATGTGGGGTGGCTATGATGGCAACGATGTGATGGGATGAAGTAAGACGAAGACTCGAGGCAGTTATGAAGCAAAGTTTGTTCTATTCTCTCCAGAGGAGTCGGGTTCTCTCCCCTTGGTGTAAATAGCACGATCAATCTGGACCGCTGGTGCAACACTACCTCTTATCCGGTTTGAGCAGGCTGACTGTGGTTGTTGCACAACTTGTAGCTGAAATATTGCTCGTGATGCGACTTGTTTTTAATATTACATTCATTACTTTGGCTGTCATTGATTGGGTCGATATGACTCGAATACCCACGGAAAGCAAAGTGAAATTGACTGCCCCCTTCCCGCTGGACCAGAAAAGGCGGATCCCTTTTCGATTGCGTACATGCCCACAACAACTCAAATGCTTTGATTCAAGGGCTGTCGCTTGGACGGTCAAAATTCCTTGGGGATTGACGACTGTGGGTACTTGACGATGAGGGGTACGACTTGTCGATTGCAGAGGCGTGATAACGATGCCTACTTGTCTTGAGCTTCGATAGGAACTTGTGAAAGATATGGTGGAAGTAATGATGGGAACTGGTCAATTCATCCAAAAATAAAGAGACCAAGACGATAAAAAGAAAGGATAATTAGTGGATTCAAACCACATGTGTTGGACGAACAGGGAATCGAACCCTGGACCACTCCCAGATATTCAGACGAAACATGCTAAGGGAGTATTATACCACTAAACCATTCGCCCTGATTGGTGATTGCCGGCCCCGATATTCACTACTAACCGGCTTGGAGGAGAATGCGTAGGAATGACTGATGCCTCTGTCGACGACTTGAAGAGTCCAATGAGTTGAATGAGAGTAAGGAGTGTTTCGTGGCAATGCGGACTGTGTTGTCGAGGCCTTTTATCATGTTCTATCTCTACATGGCTAACAACGAGAAGAGTATCATCCTCAGTGTCCGTTGCTAAACATTCATTACACCCCCCATCGCAACTGGGACAACACGAGTATGGCCGTTGAGGGAATGTCGGATGAACTGCCTCGAGTAAGAATGTACAGTACTGATATTACATCTCCAGTTCAAGCCCCAACGTCTGACGCAAGGGCAATCGGAACAGATCTCCTCGCCCGTATTCTCAATCTACAGCATGGTCCAAATCATGGACGTAGAATGCCTGGCCAAGCTGGCTCATCTGCGTTAGCCAACGCGCCTTCAGATAAGGTGAGGCGAGCTCATTGCGCTTAGCCTCCGCGTATCCAAATGCAGTTGACGATCCCGGCAAAAGACATACCCTCGTCTAGCCGCGCAATTTTCCAAGCGCCTCTCTACTAATCATAGAAAGGGGCTGCCAAGTTGTTGAAGGAGCATTTACACCGCGATACGATTTTTCATCGTGGGCCTTATCTACTAGCCTCTTTGTTCTTAATTGGCTCTTCATTGTATTAGGACCACAGGGTTAAATTATGTAGAATTTTACGAAGTAGAATTGCGCCGAGAATGAGTCCCTCGATCAACGTGAGCAACTCATCTAAAGAAACAAGAAAGTGTGATTCTTGGTTTCCAAATCATCACACCGGAGAGTAGTCCGAGTAACCAAGTGACCCGGGCCAACGGTTGACCCCGACCGGGCGGGCGGCAAGAGTGTCACTGGCGATGAGATGGCGCTGGAACTCCTCCTTCTAGTGCGCGGCTCCCGTCCGCCGACAGACCAGAAGCCCTCTAGTTCGATTAGATTGCCTAATCACGCTTGAAGAGAGAAAAAAACGGTGTTCTATTAAGGCCCTAGCGAAGCCAGAGGCGCGAATGGTCTAACGGTTTGGACGTTGGGTGGGAAGACTCTTGGCTTCATCTGGAACACTCCTTCAGGCCGTAGCTGCAACGTCGTGCTGCTGATCGTCGGCCCCTGAGTCTGACGCTCTTGTGATGAAGCAAGCCTCTGCGAGTCATTGAGAGGAACACACGTGGGAACAACGCGAGAGGAAGGGATGGCGCGAAGCCCGAGCCCTACTACGTACTACGCAGTAGTCACACGTGGCTGACAGAAGGGAAGAAACGTGTGAAGCACGCGGCAGCAAAGTCAAGAGTTTAAAAGGGGAATTTGCGCCAAGCCAGGGTGATGACACATGGCTCGCCGTGCTACGTTTATGTTTAGCATCAGCTTGCGAAACGAAAGCGCCAAAACGTGTCTGCTAGAAGAAGCTTGTGAGCGGCGTGTGAGCGGCCTGGAACCTCGTATCACCACCACTTACTACGCATTAGAGTCCACATGTGCTCGGACTGGCGCTGTGTTAGCTGCCTTTTGGCGTCGTCCCATCGACCGCCACCCGGCGAAATGTCGCTTGCCCTGTGTAGTTCGACTTCGCGAGGAGTTGGAACCAGTCAGGGCCCCTGTATTAGAGTTCCTCTTTGGACAGGGGCTGTTTTGGGAGAAGAACGTCGATCAAACTCCATTGGTATATCCCAGCAAGAGCCCCATCGCCGACAGGGTTATCCATGATGTCAATAATGACGACCCGTATTGAAACCTGAATTACGGGGATTAAGCACAATGACTCGATGCCTCAATGCCTGCTAAAGCAATGAATCGTGGAGTAATATGACCATCGCACACCATCGCCAATGCGCTGGCGCTCAAGCCCCGTCTGGCAGGGGAGAGGCCTGCTCAATTAGACGTCAGATTTGCATCTGTCTCCACGCCCGCCGCACACAAAAGCACTTGGATTAAACCTGAAATAAATGATGTCGAGGCATGTCGGTGTACCTGCGCCCGTGAGCTGTGGCAAAGCTCAGACGTGATGAGGGCATGAACCAACACCGTGTCGTGTGAGGTAACCGATCGAGCCGCCGCATGCTGTGCCGGTTTTCGAAGAATCATTTCGTCACCATCCAGGCGATCAGACGCTGCAAGTGAGACGTGGAAGGAATCCTCCGGAGTGGCTGGCCTAGGGTCGCGAGTCACGACTAGACAGCCTTACCCGCATGGCTCTCGACGTGCCTCCCACTACCTGAAGCATTGTTACTCAGACGTGACCAAGAGATCGCCTTGGCAAAGCCGACTAGATAAGCAAGTCGGCAACAAAAGACCCGAGATGGTCGGTAGTGGTGGGCTAGCCGACCATCTGTTCGCAACGGCATTAACGGCGGACTCACGGTGCTAGTAGCCAGGCACACAAATTGGCCATGATACACTAGCCTCAGTGAAGCTGAGGGCCTCACGCGCAAGCCACCGCACCGATAGTCCCAACGTCTGGGCCCTAGGAAATCGTACGAGATGCTCCGGGTGCTGGGGGGACAGCCAGAGAGAACAAGAGAGCCAGACGACGCTCAAGATTCGGGCCGGGGCAGTGGAGACCGGTAGCGGCCTGGGTCGTTTCCTGGTCTCTGCACCGGGGGAGCATCTAAAAGAATCTTCAGTCCACAGATGGGAGATTCCGACGAGAAATCGGGGCCGACGGCGCTGACACGGCGCTGACACCAGCGGCGGAGCGGGATGATGAAGATCATCCGGCAGTTAGCTTATCCGTACTAAGATGTGCAACCTGATGAAGAAGAAAAAACGGTCCGTGGAGAGATCAATGTCCGTTCGAGGAAACACCGTGCAGATGATCCTTTGAATCTGGGCTGGGTTACATCCTGTTGAGTATGCTGCGGCACATCTATTACAACTTCGCGGGGTTTGTCTGGGGTTCTGGGGAAGTCTGGAACATGTCTGTGTGGTATAATGCAAAAGTGGTCTCATCAAGACCCATCTCATCAATCCAAATCCTCGGGTGCGTGGTGCATCGAGCGAAGGCTGAATGAATCAGCAGCCATGCCGCCATCCCATTTCCAACCGCTTTCCCTCCCCCCAAGCTTCTCCTTCCACCACGGCCAGGCGATTTCACACCAGAAGTCCCTCACTAGACCCTACTACGTTGCGTATCGCTGGCTTTACTGCATTGGCGGGGCCTAGTGTCGATCACGGCGGCGGCCTGCGAGACACTGACTCGTACCGGGCCGCGCAAAGCCACGCGTTGGTGAGGGAGGGCTAATTTGACCAGGATCCTGCCAGGAGTCGGGTTGCCGGAGACGGGCGCCCTGGCAGCAGGCTGCAGATGAGATGAAGAGCCGATTTGAGGGGTGAGGCCTGCTTATACCTTTGGTGCTGCGTATTAGTCCTGCAGATCCAGATTGTGGCCATGACAAGCTTCCGGCGCATCCAGCCGTCCGTTTGCTTGGCGAAACCAGCTGGAGGCGATCCAGAGCATAGCAATGTCTATCCCTCTGGAAGCGATCCTCACTTCCAGGCTCATTCTAGAATCTAATCTCCCTTCCCAACCGCGAACATCACTATCGAAGGGACGGACGGCACGCAAAGCCACAGAGCAGAGCCCCCCTGCTCTAACACACTATTGACACGCAGACTGGCTGTGCTAAAAGTCTTTAGCGCACTGTCAATCCCGTCGCCGCCGTATCACGTCTCGCCATGCACTCAGCGCACTGGGCTCGGCGGATCGGGTGAGCCCAGCGATGCAGCTTAGTCCTAGTCGTGGGTGTCTTGGCTCCAGCTTCCGGTAGCCCAAATCGACACCCCCGGGACCAGGGACACGACTCGCACCACCGCCCGCAACGAGCTATCAGACTTCTCCAGTAAGAGCCTGGACCGTAGTGAGAAAATGGAGCCCCTAGACGCCGTGGTACAGTTAGTCGTCGACAAGCCATTGTTTGGGAGGGGGGCACTCGGACTCGCACTCCAGGGCTCTGTGAGCCTTCTAAAGAAACCCGTTGTCGCCGCCCTCCACATGGCATTGCCCCGGACATTCTTTCCTTTTGCTCTCGGTATCACAAGGTGTTGTTGGATTCCGGAGTTTGCTTATTCTGCTTGTTCATTTGTCTCACTCGGCTTCAATCTCCCGGGACGACTCCCACGAACCACACGGCCAGACGAAAAACGACATCCGAGTGCGCGGCACAGCAGTCGAGATGGGTCGCGGATTCCTCGTGCCAGAGAACTTCAAGCTCGAAGCCCCGAGTGAGGATGATATGAACATTGCGTCCATCATCTGGGGCTTGACCCTGGGTGTTACCGTCTTCAACTCCGCCAAGGCCTTCCGACAGTCGAGATCCTCCATCAACAGGCGAAAGCGGTTGACCATTTACGTCCTCATGATTTGGGCTGAGATTATCTCGAGTTCCGTCCTTGGTGTCATGGTTTGGCTTTATCTTCGCGGAATCATCGAGCCTAGCTTCCAGTTTTATTTCTTCATCAGTACGATAAGCCCCATCTCATGGATCACGAACAACTGGATGCTAACCTCTCGATTCAGTTGTCTTTTGGTCTACGCAGGTGCAATGCCTTATTCAAATTATTATCAATCGAGTAGGCTTGCTCATGTTGGTTCGCGCCAACGCAACCAAGCTGAAGTGGACCTGTTTCCTTATTCTCTTCGCCATCAACATCAGTGTGTTCTGCATTTGGGTACCTGCCCGTCTCCAAATCAGCGAGCAGTATGTTGCCATCAACAACATTTGGGATCGTTGCGAAAAAGTCATTTTCGCGATTATGGATGCTGTTCTCAACTTCTACTTCATCTGGGTCGTCAAGAAGCGTCTTATCGCCAACGGTCTGCACAAGTACAACCGACTGTACCAGATGAACTTGTTCCTTGTCGCTATCTCCATTGCTCTAGATGTGAGTCTCAACCCATCATACTTTAAAATGAGGAACCGCGCTAACCTTGATATAGGTCCTTCTCATTGGTATGATGTCTCTGCCCAACAGCTTCGTGTAGGTTTCCCCTAATCCTGTGGCTTATGCATTTCCACTCACACTCCCCACAGCTACGTCCAGTTCCACCCTCTTGTCTATCTTCTCAAGCTCCACATCGAGATGAACATGGCCGATCTCATCGGAAAGGTCGTCCGTGCCAGCAACAACGAGGGATCTCACGAGTACAGCTCCAACACCCGATCCCGAACCCACCAGACTGGATCCCGTCCAAACCACAGCCGATTCGGCGCCACCCTGACCAGAACGCACATCGAGCTTGGCGAGGAGGACGAGATGGAGCTCAAGGAGCGCCAGAACCTCGAGGGAATCAAGAAGACGGTTGTCACGGAGATTGTGCGCGTTGGACCGAATGGCGAGGAGGACGATATCCCCGAGCACCACGAGAGGGCTGTCAGCGAGGCCAGCTCGACCAAGCATGCGGGCAACCAGGAGTCGTTTACTATCCAACACGCACGATAGATCATGCATTTGATCATGATTCTTTATTATATCTATTAGAGCTAGAAGGCATCGCCAGCGACAAGGCTAATGTAATGAGTATGTATGTACGGATACCCAAAGAAACATACAGAGTATCACGGAACTTGCGCATCCATCGCTGAAGGCTCAAGCCAGGATTCCCTTAACTCGTAGTAACCTCGATCTGAACGCAACGAGAGCCTTGTCCCCGTCGGTTCCACATCCGATCGTCGCTAATGGCGGCATCCTAGCAACTAACTACCACAAAGAGCAAAACCAGGCCACCTCGCTGTGCCTGCGTCTCCACATCCCCTAGCAAGGATCAGGGCGGGGGACGGGCGAGCGGGAGTCGCAAGCCAACAGATAATATCGGATGACACTGTGTCGTCGACCTAAATATCCGTAATCGTTCAGGAGACCCAACCGTCATCGAGTCAGCCAAAAGTCAGCCGTAATTGCTTCAGGGACTCCAGGTTTTCCCCGGACTCAGCCATCTCCGTGCTCGCTTCCCCGGTCAACTGGTTCCCTGCGCCCTCTCCCCGCATCCGCTTGTTGCCCCATTCCACCCACTCGCCCGCATGCAACCCCCTTGATACCCGTTGCATTAGGGCGTTCTACAGTAGATGCAACGAACAAGTCCCAAATTCTCACGAGTCAAGAATCCTTGGGGCTCTCGAAATCTTTTGCATCGGTGCCTGACAGGTCCTGGGACGGGTATGCAGGCATCATCGAACCTCTAGAGAGCGGGAATTGACATCCGTGCAACGGACTTCCATTCCCCGGGCTTCACCATTGTAAGCGAGGTTGCAACCAGACCGTAGCATTCAGAGAAGAGCTGTTCTTAGACAAGATCGCTGAGACTCGACCATCAGCACCACTGGCTGAGATGTGCGCTTCAGTGTCGATCGCGCGGATACCGTCAAGCCATTCCGCCGCTGCCACCCCAATCATCACATTCCAGAACCACATGTGGCTTTTTATTGAGTGATCGGTCAACTTAGCCCCCGCGTTCCAAACGGTACTGCATGTCAGCCTGCTGTAGACCAAAAGCCAAGCTTCAGCTAATCTTGAGATTACATGTAAGATCAGTGCTGCAGGGGACTCGAACCTCATTCGACTGGTGCAAAAGCCACCATGATGCGCGTGCAAGGTCACTTGATACGAGTAGATGATACTGCGGGCGTGCGATCCCCGCACCCCAGGTAGACCATTCGAGTTTGAGGGAAATCGTGACCATCCCTGCGAATACGGGGATAACCTTTGCCTGTGCTCTCTTTGGCATTTGTTGTGGGGTGGTCTGATGCAATTGTGAGCTGAGATTCCCATCTGAGACTCCCTGCTGCCCAAAGGTAGGAGCATCAACATCACCAAGGAGAGACTCTGAGCCAGGGTCACGCATGACGATGATTTCTCCAGTCCCTGGTAACTCGGGCGATTCAAATGCAGGTGCGGCTCCGAAACTGCGAGAGGGTGTCCTCGTTTTCTGTGCCACGCGGTTGCGTCGAAGCGATTGGCCTGGGGCTCATCCGCCCATGTTACAAACATCGCTTGGCAGAGCCTCGCGTGGCGTCAAGCGGCTCCGCGCCTTGTGAGCCGAATCCCCCCTGCTACCGGTGATCCCAGAAAGAAAACCCCTTAAATCATGTACGGCAATGTTTGATCAGGCTTCCGTCATCCGATCCTGCACAAAATTTCCCCTCGCAAGGCATGTGCTCTTTATCGGGAAAGGCCATTAATTAAAGAATAAGAAGAGGAAACATCTCATTGCTTCATTGTTGAGTTGGGAATAGACCTGTGCTGACAGGTGCAATGTATTTCTCCGCGTAGGGTGACTTTTACTCTCGAACGAGCATTAAATTGAACATCTGCATTAACAGCTATCCCTCCGCGACCAAACCCTCCACATCCGATCGTCCCGACGCTCTCTAGTGATCGGTTCATTCAATGAACCATGCGATATCTTGGTCCTGAAGGGTTTGTGTGGCTTGTCCTGCATCAACCCAATATCAGGTTCAACAAACACCTCAGTGCTTGGTTGTTATCTTCCGCATGTTCGGACTTTTCGTAATGTTCATTCATCTCGGTGTTTGAGATGATGGTATCTTGACGGGGTTCAGGCATGGTCACGACGGACATATTTTAACCCACGTAATGACTCCTCATCTAGTGAAAAGCAAGTCCAATTCCTTAGTACGAGGTCCTTATAGACTCATGGAAGGTTTCTCTATCTGAGTTGTCACTCCCGCCATCCGACGCCATTGAGCCCACCATGTTGAAGGTCGTGGCCCCAGTGCCCGCCCATATTTGGCGAGAATGCCAAACGGGAAAGGGATTTCTAGTAAAACAAGCAGGCACCTAAAGAAGGATGCTCCACGTAGTTGGTAGGTGAATATCCCCGCCATAGTAGGAATGAAGATAGATATATACTGACCATGCAGCCCGCCCTTCCACAAGCCATGTTGGTAGTCAAAATAGTCCAGAATAATACTTCCCCGGCCTCAAATATAATGGTTGTGCGAAGTTTGATGAGTTTTATCAACTGGAAAGGACTCCCCCGAATCTACCAAACACATGTCTTATGGGAAATCGAACCATCCTGCCCGGGTAGCTGATGCTATTATCTGCTTGTGGGGATAACCTGATCGCTGTTCTTTGTCGTCGTAGTTTGCTATATTGGGTTCTTTATCTGAAGTGAGCCTGATGACTTCATTTCTTTCTATTGCGACATTACAAGTAAAGACGATATTAGAAGAAGATCGGTCTACGCTGGCAAGAAAATTGGCATCGACATCAAACCAAGGACAGTTAAATGGCGTCAGTACCTGTATGAGCAATTCCAGTTTGAAAATATTAACAACAGCCTCGGGGAGTTCTTTGACGCTCTAAGGACCATGCCCGGCTGCATTCTCTTTCGTATGTAGGGGTCGTTAGGGGATCAAGAATGTACCATTTTCCAATATGACAGAAAGCGTCCAACATACGGAAAAACACCTTGACATTGCTAAGTTGCTGCTTGTAAATTGTTGTTCGAGGCGTTTGAGTGTTTTGATTCCAAATCTTGTCCCAATTCAACGATTGTAACCTTGGCCTAATTGATCTTGATGTCAAACCACTTGCCCAGAAAAGGTAGTAATGTGTGCCAGGAATCTCAAGATAATTAATCAAGAGATTAACGCGTACTTTTCTGACGGCGCCGTGAAAAACAGACTGTCGCACGCATCGTGCTCAAGCTTATTGTAAAGGTATGGCTCCTGTCACAGAAGCTATCACACCCTCTCAGTACATAGAGTTATAGAGGCTCATGTGGAACGATATTGATAATATGGCTGTATTTATCCTATCAAATAGCGATATAGAATAATTTTCACCATGTCTTATCAAAAACCCTACTACTCTCCAACCTTCAATGTCAATCCTACGGTTGAACATCTCATGATCTTTACGCAAAATGGCGATGCTTGGGTATAGGGTAGACCGAATAGAACATTTCCCCGATAATCTCCCGCCCCATAAACTTAAGCTCCAACACCACCAACGTCACTGCGAACAACATCTCACGGCAACCCGTCGCAACCCGTTGCATCGTAGGCAACAGCTCTCGATCCGAATTCCACCCAGAGTAGCGGCCTGTCGCACTCGCGAAGGCATGTGCATCGCGCGTTGAAATGCGCGAGTTTATGGACTATGTCCAAAGCGCCTTCTACCAAGCCACGGGCTGGAACCGCGACAACTCGTACGCGGCGCTGAATTCGACCTCTGATGGTGAGAACCCTGGCCAACCCAATTGCCCAATCCCTTTTGCTTACGGTGGTGCCCGCCAGCTCTCTTGAACTTCCAGACCCCGCGCGGTCTGCGCCTCACTCTCTCTGCGCTCGCGAGCCCGAACTTTGCAACCTCATACCAGCTCGGTTCCGTCGGCATTGTCGATGGCTCAATCTCGTACCTCTTCTCATCGGTCCCGCTCCAGGTGCTCTTGACGCCGCAGTCGGAGGCCGTGCCCCTGCCAGCGCTCCTACGCTCATACCGGCCGCTTACCGAGCTCCCTCGACGAACCGACCCAGGCCTCCAGACTCCACAGGACAAGCCCGAACCGTCGCTCCTCTATGGCCGGCTATACTTGCCCCAGTCCATGCTCGAAGCGATGGTGGTCAAACGGGTATCACCTGCCTTGCAACTCCAGCTGAGCTCAGTATCAGCCCAGCATCTTAGAAATGGAGGCACCGTGCTGGGATTGGCGCAGTATGACGTGGGCAAGTACGCTCTCGAGGGGCTAGCATCCTCCGATGGAGGATTCCTGGGAATTCGAGGGGTGTACAATTTCGGCGGCGATGCCGACATGCGCCCTCCACCAAGTCCCACCGAGAATGAAAATGGCGATAGGGAGAGGATCTATGGCCGGTTCAGCACAGGTGGAGAATTCTATTACGGCATCCTGAACAAGTCTGGTGGGATCAGTCTGGGAACCAGGTTCGCGACGCTGCCCTCCCATACGGGCACGCCGTTATCCGCGACCCTTACCCTTAACCCCCTGATGGGTAACATTAGTGCTAGCTACGCGGTTGTAGCTGGAAAGCATTGCAGCCTGGCCACGAGGATGGAGTTCAACGTATTCAGTTACGAGAGCGCGTGGGCTCTTGGCATGGAGCTCTGGCGGAAACCATTCGTGAGGCCGGTCGCTGATGATGACAACACGAAGAAGACCAACATGGAGCAGACTAACATGGAGCAGACCAACACGGAGAAGACCAACACGGAGCAGACTGGTCGAAAGAAGGAGCGCAGCTTTCAAGCGAAATTGGAGTGGCGGCTGGATGTCCCAGAACCGGTGATCGTGCCAACTCCTGCTCCCACACCGATCAACCCTGAGAAACCCGGCGAGGAGAAGTACGCCGGCGTACTCAAGACGCGACTGGACCAGAACCTCCGCATTGGGTTCTCTGGGAGGGGCGTGTCAAGTCGCTCCTCTTCAGCTTGGGAAGCGGAATCGACCTAAGGAAATTGGACAAGCCGTTCAGGACGCTTGGGTTAGAAATCCAGTTCTCGTCATGAACACCCCTGGAGAGGTGGGTTCTGACTTCAATACGCGGCCACTTTAGGTGCGGTGTTATTCCCCGAGTCGGACCGCAGGGCTGGTTTTCCAGAAATCCCAGGATCAGGGCCGACAGGCGCATGAATAGGCTCTAACTAATCCTCAGACGCGCTGACACGACGGACCGGACGGTCCACCACGGTCACCGACTTCGCTGATGGGAAGACGTCCGTTAATGGCCGCCGGACGATGACAACAAGGTGTGGGGGGACGTGAGAGAAGTGGACTGCCTCGTCGGTTCAGCTCCAGGCCAGTGGCTTTTCTAAGACCAGGAGAGGGTGGGTTTGGGCAGCATGAGCAGCTTGTGACTGGCTTTAGAAGACATTGGGCTGAGGGATTAGAGACATGGGAGCCGTCAGCATACGAAGTACACCCTAACGATTCGGATTCCGCACGACATCGGAGCGAAATGCATCGTCAACTCAGTTCTTTTGCCTAATCGGCGTCGTTCTCTCCTGGCCCAGCTGCGAATTGTCATAGGTCATGGGCCGGCGCCCACATCTCTTGGAGCGTCTTGTCTGGTTGACGATGTGTCACTTACACGCACAACGGGCAATGGATGGAAACCGGTCTGACCAGCGGTTGAAACTGGAACAATTGTTGCCAAGCGTGGGGTGAGGTGCCGCGTCATCCGTGGTCTGGTGTTTATATGCAGACGCTGCGTGGATTCGTGGACTCGTGGAGGGCTGACTGGAGGTGATACATAGCGCCTGATGCGCCATGAGAACCTTGATGGCATCGAGGATCATCTAGGCTACGGTGGCTGAGGAGATGCGTGAGGGAGGGGTGGCTGGCCAATAGAAGAGCGAGGAAGTCGAGGCAGATCCCGAATCTGGCGGCCCTGAGAGGCTCCCCGAGCCGACGGTGGGGACGGGCGGCTGTTACGCCACACTCTGTGGAGGACCGCACGCCTGCAATGGTGTCGTTTTGCCGGACGGAGTGCACGATACGCTGGGGTATCGGAGCCCACACCTGTGAAAAGTCAAGCCAGGGAAGCATGGTGGATAGCATTTGACAACGGCAATCGCTTTAGGAAGGGTTGTGTGAGATGAGTAACTGCGCTGAGCAAATGGTTGCTATCAGAGACACCTTGTGACGGCTCAGCGCGGGAACGTCAGAGACACAGCCAATACTTGTCAGACAGCCAGAGACACACCAATTTACACAACCTCCCATTGCTCGACCCCAAGACATGACAATGCCCGTGGCAATCAACAACCGAAACCAGACTTATGCGCAGTAAAAGGTTCCCTCCCTTGCAGCCCACGAATGACACGCCGTTGTGTTGCCAGGCTCTGCCTCTCCGCCGGGAATCCCTGACAGGCCGCGGCCATCAAGGTTCTCACCTTAATCTGACCCACCCGGACCTCAGCCAGCCCACTCCCTCACTTTGGCGCTCACTTGCGCCATCTTTTCCCATTTGAAGGCTCTTCAGAAACACGGGCTCGCTGTGACTTGGGCCTCTAGTACCTGCTAGCCCAGCCACGCAGCCAACGGAGCCAACGGGGTGCAGCCATAGCCGTGATGGCTGTGAAACTATTCGTATCGTCCCGTCCAGTTGCGCCCCGTCCATGCCGTTCCCCTCGGAGGGGCTAGAGGGGCTTGGAATCCTTGGATGGCCCAGCGTAGATAGACGCGTACGAATACCGATAGACTCATTGACAAGGTTCATGCGACGGCCCAGCCCATCATAGTGAACACAGTGGATGCCCAGAGCAGTCGAAGCCCCGTGCGCCACCGAATTCAAACACGGCTGGACGATACCCTCGAAGTCATCCTCTATCCTCTGCATTCAACCATCCAACCATCCAGCATCTTACTCCGTACGGGTCTCATCATTCCCACCCCCACGGCTGCTCCTTCTCCGACAGTAAAAGACCTTGCGCACGCCGTCATCTTCCCTGTTCCGGGTTGCTTTGGGCCCGATTTTAGCCTCTCCATCAACCCGTTCCCCATCCTTTCCCTGGTCCTTGGAGCAATTGGAGCAACAACCACGCCCACGGTCGACGCATCTCTCGGCACCGCGCTTCCGATTTGGGCGTCGAGTATTCCCTAGGCCCGCCTGCTTAACTCTATCCACGCCCTGCACCCGCCTTTGGCCGCTTTTTATTCGGTTGCGCGGCACTCCTCCCACATCCTATAAGTCTTGGTCTTGCGCCATCAAGGTGTCTTGCTCGCGAACCGTTCGTCACGGACCCAGAAATATTCATCCACCTTCTCCTCCCAGGCATCGTCGTGGAGGATATAAACCGGTCGCACATCAGCCTCAACAATCGCTGCAGCCAAGACAAAGTTTCCGAGTGACACAGACCACAACCCGCACGCCGAGCATCTTGGCGTCGTCGACCACTCGAATCGCACCGCTCCCACAGCTTGCTCGCTTCCTCATTCATCGGGGAATAGGCCTCTTCAGGCGGCCTTGGTGTTTCACGGCATCCTAGCATTAGCTGTCCGTGTCTGGCAGCCAGGCTTATAAGACAGGCGTCTTTCCCTTGGCGACACTCCTCAAGCGCACCGGTCACACTTTGACCATCATCCACTGAGCTCCTAGCAACAACCACCTACCGACGACACCATGGCCGACGCATTGGACTGCAACGGCGATGCCGTTGCTCTCAACAACCGAGGGCTTCGAATTGGCTCCATCTTCATCATCATGGCGTCTTCGCTCTTCGGCGCCGTCGCACCCATCATCCTTGCCCGGCAGAGCAAGATCCCCGTCCCAAAGTTCACCTTCTTCATCTGCAAGTTCATCGGTACCGGTGTCATCATTGCGACGGCGTTCATGCACCTGTTGGTTCCCGCCATCGAGAACCTCACCGATGAGTGTTTGGCGGATCGGATGGGCGGATACGACTGGGCCGAGGCCATCGCCCTCATGACCGTCATCGTAATGTTCTTTGTCGAGATGTTAGCCAGCAGGATGATGGACGACGGCGCTGAGCACGGTCACAGCCACGGCGATATCGACACCGAACTGGACCCTGCCATGGATTTCATCGCGGCCAAGAAGCCGGAGAAGGCTGTCACCAGCGAAGAGCTTTCCCAGAACACCGACGTGGAGCGAGAGGCCCGACCCAGCGAAGCCGGTTATGCGCCCGGCGGAGAAACCCACCTTGCCCACCAGCGCGAGCATAAGGAGGGTGACTCCTCTAGCCTCGGTGGCCAGCTTCTCGCCATCTTCATCCTCGAATTCGGTGTCGTGTTCCACAGTGTGTTCATCGGTCTCACCCTTGGTACCACTGACGAACTTGTCGTCCTCCTGATCGTTCTGGTGTTCCACCAAATGTTCGAGGGCCTGGGTCTGGGATCTCGTCTGGCCGTCGCCCCCTGGCCTAGCAACAGGCGATGGGTGCCCTTCGTCCTCGCCGGCATCTATGCCTTGTCCACTCCCATTGGTATCGCTGCCGGTATTGGTGCCAAACCCAACAACGCAAACACCCAGAAGCTCGTCAACGGTATTTTCGACGCTATCAGCGCCGGTATCTTGATGTACACCGGCCTCGTTGAGCTCCTCGCCCACGAGTTCATGTTCAACCCGTACATGCGCCGTGCGCCTCTCAAGATTCTTCTGCTCGCCTTTGCCTGTGTGGCATTTGGTGTTGCTGTCATGGCCATCTTGGCCAAGTGGGCTTAAAATAGAGAAGAGATACATGTTAATATTCAGTTTGGAATCATCTCTTGGATTCAGAGAATCGGGATAGATGGATATAGGACCTTTCTTTCGTAATGCTCATAGACTGCTTGAACAATGATACCTCGTCTGTCTGCATGGCTTTTGTTAATACTTCACCAGTAACACTCTGCGAATATAATCCTGAGATTGTTCAACTTATCAGTTCTTCTCACGTGCGTGAAAACGTCCGTTTCTTTAGCCGAGAGAGTGCATCGGCCCTTTGTATCATGTCGTGAATCCGATTACACTGCAGCCCGGCGGTCACCGTTCCTGGTGTTGGGCGACAACACGCCTATCAACCAAACCATTTTGGGTCCGCATATCGGAGCACGAATGACGTTGAAGCGAGCAGCTGGCAGAGCGTCTGTGTAACTCCCTCGTCCACAAAACATGTCGAGTTCCCGGCTTTGAGGCTCAAAGAGAGGCTATTCTTGTCCCGGAGTCTAAGGCATCCCCTCCCGGCCAGCTTGCCCCACTCGAGCCCCACAGTGCATTCAACGGTGCGACGGTGTGCATACTGTGCAACTAACACCGTGCTTAGTCACTCGCGTAAGGTTTCCCCGCTAGGGCCACGAGCCCTACCCCGAAAAAAAGTTCACCAATTCGAGGCAATCGCAACACCACGAATTCGAGCTTTCCAACCGTCACGCTTCGACAATCAATCACCCAACGCACCGTCTCCCCCTCCACCCCCAACAATACCGCAAAAATGGCCGGCGGAGTTACCGTGCGCGATGTCGATGTAGGTACTCCCTGAAACCAAAAAAACAACCAACAGGACACACACCCCCGAATATCCGATTACACCTCTTCGACGACTTCGCAATACAATCTTCCGATGCCACCACGATCGCAAATGGAGGCGCTGCCGCAGCGCGTTGGGACTTGACTGAACCGCTGCGTCGGCCGCTGCAATTCGCGGGCGATGGTTACAAACGAGATTGAGGAGCAGGCGCGAGGGGGTCGAAAGACTTCTGACGACGGAATCATGCTAATGGGTCTCTTGCAATCAGGCGCAAAAGTTCATCATTGCCTACTCTGCGTTCTTGAAGCGTCAGGGAAAGCTTCCCATCCCTGGTATGTTGTTTGCAATTCCCCTCCCGTGACGTATTTGATAAAAAGTCTTGTGACGATTCGCTAACACTGTTGTCAAGGTTGGGTTGACACCGTCAAGACCGGTCCCGCCAAGGAGCTCCCTCCCCAGGATATTGACTGGTTCTACGTCCGTGCTGCCTCCATCGCCCGCCACGTCTACCTCCGAAAGACCGTCGGTGTCGGCCGTCTCCGCAAGGTCCACGGTACCGCCAAGAACCGCGGCAACGCCCCCTCCCACCACGTCGACGCCTCCGGCTCCGTTGACCGCAAGGTCATGCAGGCCCTCGAGAAGATCGGTGTCCTTGAGCAGGACGAGGACAAGGGTGGCCGCCGCATCACCCAGGCCGGCCAGCGTGATTTGGACCGAATTGCCCAGACCACCGCTGAGGCCGAGGAGGAGGATGAGGATGACGAGTAAAAATCTGGCGGGGAGCATGGATTTGGGCGTACGGTCATAGATTTTGTCATGTATGAATGAGATTCCCCCGACATTGGGTCATTCGGTTTGCTCAATTTGGACCCGTCCGAGCTTGTCAATTCGATTTGTGCCACCTTTGTGATGTGAATGCTTGACCGGAGTCTTTTGCCGACTTGTTGTGTATGTGATTGGCCTTGGCTTACCCCTTCGGCGTGGTTCTCCCTCATTGATTACATCGATATGTTGGAGTTTGTTATTCTGATTGCTAGTCCCTTCCCATTTTCCTTCTCTGTCGTTCATCACAGAGGCTAGGCACTCGCGATGACCTCCAATAAAGACTCGAAAAACCACTGTCCGTCTCTTGTTCCGCGAGCCTCCGTCTCTCATACGCTGCTCGAGTTCACCTTGTGCCTTCAAACAAAGCTGTTTCTTTGCGGTTTATTTCTGCCCCTTGCTTCCTTTCTCGCACACTTCCATTTATCACACTTCTCGTCATCCCCATTCTCACACTGAACCCGCGACAGACTCCCCACAACGACTCACCGATGTGACTGTTCAGCATCCTCTGGCTAAAGTTGTTGTCTGGGTTCTTCATGTTCATCCCGACGTCATGTCGTAACTTCTTTCTCTGTCCGAGTTCGTTTTGCGAAGCCTGAGTCGCGGTGATTCAGGCTCGTGCACGGCCTGGTGGTGGTTGTGTCAGGCGAGCGTGTTTCTGTGTGTAAGTGTAGATGCTCCAGAACTCGGACAGCCTAACACAACTATCCGCCTCTTGAGCTCTACTACGATCCTAAGACCCCGACTGATGCATCAATAGCTATATCTCGCAGTGTTGTTTTGCTCTTTCACAATCTCATCCTGTGGATTTGTGAGTGCTGTTAGGTATTCGATCCCTTCTCATGCTGTTATTCAGAAGCTCATACTCCCCCAGTCTCCTCACCAAAAGACATCGTGAAACTCAACAACGTGAAACTTTTACTACTATTACCATGTCGAATCTCGAAGCCGACGGTCCCCTCCCTCTTTTCATATCCTCGAACCAAGCCTCCTCTCCGTTTTTCTATTTCCATCACATAATCAACGTCGAGGACGCGAGCCTCACCGTGCAAGTCATCGGCCCAAACCTCGAGTTCAAATTCACACACTCCCGCGCAAAGGCTTTGTTAACCCAGTCAAAGATCGAATTTCGACTCGCCGTCAAAAACCGTTGGGTTTCTCGCGCTCGTCACGCCTTCTGGAGAACGTGCCGTCCTCACTTCGGCCGAGAGTGGCCATGGAGCAGGTCTGCTTGGCGATGTTCTTGATGCGACCCCAGGCGTCCTCGCTAACTTGGTTTGGACGAAGCGGGTCATCGCAGTTGGAAAACTGCTGGGATTGACCATGGCAAGACCGTTTGATAACCCAGGGAGGGTGTTGAGAGGACCAAGCCGGGAGGGATTGTTCCAGGGCTCTCATGTCGAAGTAAAACTCGCAGTTCACGGAATCATGGTTCTCCTAGGAATGTTTAACATCACCAAAGACTTCGACAACGTCACTATGCGTCACCTTCAAAGCCTCCGGAATGCCCGCTAGGAAAACGGCACCCGGCCCATTTTTGAAGTATACTTTTCCAGAAAGAATTGTCTTGCGTGCGGCGGGTTGGTCCGCAGGCTTGAGGAAGCGACAGGCATCACGATCAAACTCCTGTGGAAGCATCGTCTGGAACTGAAGCAGTACCCGCGCCGCACAACCAGACCCATCGGTCCTAGAAGGCCACAGGAAGAACCCGAGGCCGTCGATGATCAAGATTTGGACTTTGGAGATGGGTTTTCTGGGGACGAGTCGGACAGCGAAACTGTTGGAGGAGAGGAAAGAGAGGACCTGCAGGTCATCCCGATGGTTGATCTCATTTCCCACCCTTCGTTCTCGCCGAGTCCAGCACCGGGCGGCCCGGTAGATGACTATATCGACGGTCTGGCATATCGTGTAGGACAGATGGAGTCTTCGCCAGACGGTGCCGCAGAGGCAATCGTGCAATTTGCGCAGAAGATGCAGGGCCGAGAAGTCCAATGGATGTCATCCCAGCAGAGTTCCTCAAACGTCAACAAGCCCCTCCCGGCAACGCCAGAGATCGACCCGCCAGCATGGATGATGGCTCGCGAAAGAGAGGCTCGCTCCCCGCCTAGTCTGTCAAGCTCAAGTGAGAGCAGCGGATTCTTAGGACGAAGCAGGAGCTCTTCGCCATGCGAGCGGGCTGCCTTGCGAGACCGATCGCCAAGGAGGTATACCACTGGCAGTTTGGGTCGGACTGTGCTGCGACGACCACGGTCACGCATATGCGTTGAGATTCCAGCTCGGCGAAGATCCGCGTGATACTTCTTACTTTGATGGATTTGAGTGATGCGAGGCAGAAAAGGGAAGATAGCAACCGCAGGGAGCTCAAAATGGAGTGAGGTATCAACTATTTTTTTTCGGAGCAAGGACGATGTGCTCAGAACGGTGGAAATCAAGTTGTCAAGTAGATGCATTTCTTTCGAGTATACTGACGGCTTCCAACCCGCTAAAAATTGCTACAAACTCCTTGCATTACTCAAATGCTCTAATCATGCCGTCTTCTATACTCGTGTCATCCCCTCTGGATGTATAGCACACGTGGGTGGCTGTTACTCTCTACACTGTCCAACTCGCCATGCTGTTTATTGCTCTCCACATTCCTGTAGCAACTTCCGGAATCCTTCTGACATCTCTTTAACCACCACGTCTACATCCGGTGCCTCGGGGCCCTCCTCAGACAACCGAAGAGCTGCCTCCCTCGCCTTATCAATGCCTGCCACGCCCGTCTTGCCCATCGTCATCGCGTGCTTCACGTCTTTGCCGCACCTAATAGAACCCCGCGGCGTGCCCGGTGTGATGGGAGTGCATTCCAGGATGCTCTGCCATCGTGAGAGGAACATACCTGGTCCGGCCATGTTGTCAGAGCTGGAGTCTGCTGTGTCGATGATGCGTTGGAGCCGGGATATAGAGAGGTCTGAGAGAGTAGAGAGGTAGGCGGAGTGGGCATCAAGTGCGGAGAGGATGGGTTGCTGAGATGTGGAGGGGAGGGACTGGAAGAGTTCGTTGAGGTGGTCATCCATTGGACTAGTGTCGGTTGTCTTCTGATCAACCTCAGAGCTCTCATTCCTGCTGGCGCCTGCGACTTCGGGTTCCGTCTTTTCAACCTTGGGAATTTCTTGAGGCTTTCGTTCTTGGCGGAACTTGACAACGGCATCCCTTTCCCACTTCCTCATTTCCTCCCACACTTCGGGGCAGGACTTTGCCAAGGCGTGAACCCACTTGTACATGACTGAGCGATTTCTCATCAATAGGTCGACATAATCGTTAACACTGGGCATCTTTCCTGGTTTGACTGACGCCTCGCCATTTATCATGGACCGCATCCCTCCTAATGGTGTTGAGGTGCCCGTCTCGACCTTCTTGGGCTTGCTGCTTTTGATGAAGTCGTCGATGAAGGCTTGGCCCGCTTCGACATGCTCCCGCAAATCCACCCCCAAGTGCACTGCCCGGATTATGGGTTCATAGGCCGTGAAGAGGTCCTTGACCGTCGCAGTAAAAAGATCAGGTGGTTGACGACACAGGGCGGTAGTGATGCTCTCGCGATCGCGTACTGAGAGGAGAGCGGAGTAGTACTCGAGACACTGGGCGTGCTTCGGCTCGGTCAAATCGGTAGTAAGGTCAGGGTCAGATGCGTTGAAGATGGCTGTGATGATGGACTGAGAATGCTCTGTACTGGCGGCTCGCACCGTCTCGTGCTCGTCGCGGCCCTGGGCGATGTAGTTGCGAATCGCCTGCAGCATTTCGTCGCTAGGCCGATCCTTGGCCTTTTCAACCTTGTCGGCGATCTTGCGGAACTCGCTCGAATCCCACGACAGCACCAGGGATATTATCCTCTGGAGGAGATTCATGCCGTCGTCAGCGTTGGCTGTTAGCCCGACCCAGTTGGTGATGCTTGTGACGCTCAGTTTGGCGAGAAGCAGGCGCATCATGGCGCTCATCATGGTAGCGGCGTTACCGACCCGCAACGTTTGCTTGACCATCTTGTAGGGGATGAGGTTGTGTACATTCTCGATGAGCTTGAGGAGGTATTGGCCTTCGGGGGATAGAACGAAGATGTGATGGAGAAAAGTGGCGAGGCTGCTTACGGTTAGAATGAGCTGGAATGGGACGTGATAGGGAGACATACTGAATAACGGCATACTCGGCTGCAGCCTTGACGGCCGGGGAATGGCCTTCCAAATCGTCTGTCTTGCTGAGGTAACCGTAAATGTCGTCGACCAAATTTCCGTAGATTAATTCTTCAACAACGTCGTCCCATGCCCTCACCAGATCCTCAGCTTTGGTGTGGTCATAGTTGTCCTCGCTCTGGAGTTCACTGTCCGTGGCTTCTTCCAGAGACGTCTTCTTCACGCCTCCAAAAGCACCCCGCCCGACCATCTCGACCAGCCCACTCATTGCCGTTGCCAACACCTTGCGGGTGCCAAGCGCGCCCTTGTCGTAGCTTTCTGATAGTTCCGCCTCGCCCAGCCTTGCCAACAGGCCCTGCACACGTACCGACCAGAACTCGCGAGGCAAGTCTCTCACTCCAGGAAGCAGAAGCATAAACCTCGTCATGAGGGTTTGCAACAGCGGGGACGTCGACGGCCCGACATCTTCTTCCTCCGGTTCTTCCACCGGTGCTTCCACCGGTGCTCCTTCCTCGGCCTCATGGTCCTTCTTCTCTGCGCTAGATCTGAAGAAGGGCACTGGGGTCCTCACTCGAGGAGTGCCCGGCGTTGAATTCGCGGGTGTCGTTGCCCGACTCGGCCACCCGGTCTGTGGCACGACGGTTTTCCTGGCAAAGGGGCGGCCATAGCTCGTCACGGCGTCCGGGAACTTGAAGCCCTCGATCTCTGCGTAGGTTTCATGGTGGGTGAGGATGTCGAAGAGCGCATGCGTCTGCTCCGGGGAGAGGGACGCAGGCGTCATGATGCGATGTTGTGGTGCATTGAAGGTGGTGGTTGTTACGGTGGTGGGGTCGGTTTCTGCGGAGGTTGGAGGTTGGAGGTTGAAGTACGTGGGGTACGAGATGGGAGACAAACAGAGTCAAAAAGGGAACAAGGAAAGAGGAAGGAAGGGGGAGAAGGAGAGGGAACGTCCTTCCTTTTTCTATTATTGTCGCCTCTTATGACAGTACGTGAAGACCACCCGCTGAATCACTCGATAGCCTGTCTGCGGATTTATTCCCGTTGAATCGTGGCTTTGCAGAGGCCGCCACCCACTTCGCCGCTATTGCACAGCGTGCGATACTCACTCGCAGTTCACTATGGGGTGACGTCGTCATAGGGCCCGTCCTGGCTCCTGGGCAAAATTATAGGGGCTAAGCTCCTTCCGTCCTGGCCGATGATCACTGGACCCCGCCCCCACACCCTCTCTGTCTGGCTTACGCTGTCACGTACCTACCAAGTTGGTTATTCCAGAGGCCCAGTTCCAAGTTGTATGGAAATCAGGTGCACAGTTGGTCCCAGTAGTTTCTTATTCTTATTTTGCCTAATGCTTAACTTATCTATGTAACGGCCGTCTCAATTTGGATTCCTTGGAGGAAGCCTCACTGCAGGACCCTTGAATTCTCGGTCCCTTTCTTTCATCCCTACCTGGTAGTTGTGCCCTTAAGCATTCCCCAAAGTGTGACGAAATGAAATCTTAGCTGTCGCTCTCACCAACCGCGCCGTTCTCGTCTTTTCGTTCTTCTGATGGATTTTGACGACTCTCGTTGTTTTCCTAATTTTTCTCGTTCTTTTTGCTTTCTTTCTTGGTTCTTCTCGCTCCTTTGTTCCCTCGCTAAGGCAACAACTTCTTGGAAAGCTCCAGGATTGACTTCATCTCGCGTACGCCGTCTCTAGCCTCAGCTAGGTAAATAGCCCTACCTAGTACATGTTTTCGAACTGCCGCATCGAAAGAACCCTTTGATGCTTATGCGTCCTGAAAACAAGAAACCATACCTATTCAGGCGAAGCTTCATAATGCTGAGCGCTACCACCTGCATTGCCGCATTAGTTGGCTCCTTTCTCTCTCCACGGCACTTCCCAGGAAGCAAAAGACTGCCTCGTTCGAATTCATTTCCCGAGCCCACTCCCGGTGGCTTGGGTTGATATCCTCTCGCTTTTTGAAGTCAGCGTACCACTTAGGGGTTTCCTCTTCGTCGCACTTCGACGTCTAGACTCATCTGCGACTCCGGTGCCGCCCATGAGAGGACTGTAGGTTGATATCGTAGCTAACTTTAAGATTCGTTGCTGAAGGGAGACATCCTATGGATAACCTGAAAAGATGCGATAACAGTATGATCGGACAAAACATGCTGGGCACCATTACAAGGAGCATGGAGATGAAGATGGTATCGAAGTATTCGTCGTCGCTCTGAGATCTTCGGCCTCACCAGAGGACCATGTCCATATCTACCACGAAGCCCAAGGCGTAGAAGGACAAAGCGGAAATGGAAACAAGCTTGTGTAGACGGTTGAATACTCGCTGTTGAGAGAGACCGTTGAGGGGACTTGTACTAGCGAGTATTCAGTGCGAGGGATGTTCAAGCATTTCATCTGTTACCTCACGAGTCGAGAAGAAATGAAAGGCAAAGTCGCAAAATCTTTAATTAATTGGTCACATTCATCGGTCACATTCATTAATTGGAGACCATGGAGCAGCGGGAAAAACCTCCGGTTTTGAGTGCAAGAATCAATTTGAACCTATGAACGTTCCATTTATAATCGTGAACAAAGGAAAGATAACAATTTTCACACCAGGCTCTGGTTTACTAACCAAACCCGAAGCCCTTTAACCCATTCATCATTACTTCCAACGTGGTATCAAAAACAAACCAAGTACACAGTAACAGGATAAGTCATGCGTGTGTCGCAAAGGGTATACGTTTAATCGTCTCATCCTCCACCATCTTCATGCCATTACCTCCCCAAGTTGTCATCACCAAATCCCCTAGACGGTCTGACCAGGGAACAGAGGTCCGTCATTGACCTTGCGGCCGTTGGTGGGGAGGATTGTGCCGTAGTCATTCACAGGCTTGCGGCCGGTGTCATTAAAGGCGCCGCTTCCGTTGACGACGCCATTGCCAGGAGTGTGAATACCTCCGTGGCTCACGGCATGGGTCTTACGCTCAATCTTGGGTGCGGGAGGGATATCCGAACTCTTGCTAGCCGAGCCGACGGAGAAGACAGGGCTCTCCCACTTTTCGCCCTTGGTGGCCAGCTCCTTGTACTCGGAGGCCTTAGTGCTGATGCCGCCAGGGAGGTTGATGGCGGGAAGATGCTGTCCTCCTTGACAAAGGCAATGTTGACCTTCTTGTCAGCGACAGCCTCCCCAGCCTCGGCCTTCTTCTTGCTGAACTCCTTCTGGGCAGCCTCGTAGTAACGCTTGTAGATGTTGGGGGCGTTCTTGGGGTCGTTCTTGGCCTCGGTGGTAGCGCGGTCGACCTCCTGCTTGATCTTGAAGAACTTGGCATCGAGGTTGTTGCACTGCTCCTTGATGGCCTTCTCCACGGCCATCTGCAGCGGCTTGCGCATGAACTTGAGGGCAAGGGGCTTGACCAGGGCAAAGAGCAACTTGTGGCTGGACTGCTTGACCTTGAAGTTGAGGCCCTTGACATCCACGTCAACCTTCTCGACCTTGAAGTAGTTCTCGCGATCCTTCTTGTGGGCGGTGGACACCTTCATCTTGAAGGAGAAGCCGTCGCCTGGCAGGAGGATATCAACGACACCAGTGTCGGTGATGGAGGGGAAGCCCTGCTTGCGCTTGATGTGGAAGCTGACATCGCGCAGGTCCATCTGGATGCCGGCAACCTTGACCTCGAAGGTCTGGTGGTGCTTGTTGGCAATCTTCCTGCGTCCCCAGCGGAAGTAGTTCTCGCTAGCAATCTCGAGAACATTAGGCATGAAGTTATCGCTCTCGAGGACCAAGTTCTCAATGATGGCATCGAACTTGGGGTCCGAGAACTCAATGCGGGGGATGGGGATGTAGGCGATGTTTCTCAAGACGGAAGGCAGGATGACTTCGGTCAAGTCCTTGATGAGATGAGGCTTGAAAACGGGCTTGCCGTCCACATCGTTGCCGAGGTCCTTGAACAACTTTGCGACAGATTGAGCAAAGGCCTTGTTCTGGGCGTCCTTGTCGAACTGGTCGGCGACGAACTTGAGCTCGTCGAGGACGCGGTCGGTGTGCGCGCGATACTTCTCGCGGAGCAGGTAGCGTCCTCGCTCGTAGACCTGGTTCCACTGCTGGGTGGACAAGTCGTCGAGAATGAAGCCCTGCTCAAGGAGGCAGCGTCTGATGTAAGTGTCCATAGCCTTGAACCAGTCGCGAAGCTCCTGATCCTTCTCGGCATCCTTGTAGATCTGGTTGATCGACTCCCACAGGTCAGAGGTCGAAGTGCCGTTGGCGAAGCGCTCGATGAGAGTGCGCAGGTCGGCCTCAGCCGCCGCAAATCCAGATCGCGCCTCCTTGGCGGTGCCGGCGCCTCCCTTACCGAGGGTGCGGCCATGCTTGCCGTAGGTCTCAGCGAGACTCAGCAGGGTCTGGATAGCCTGAGAGTAGTCCTCATGCTGCTGGCACTCGAGGATCATCTTCTTGAGACGGAAAATGGTCTGGTCCTTGCGCTCCTTGGGCATCTTCTTGTTAAAGTATTCGCCGGCGCGACGGCGGTACTCCTCGTTGCGCTGAAGAATATTCTGCTTGGTCTTTTCGTCGATCTTGCCATCGAGCTTCTGCTGAGCCGTGTTGAGAGCGGCATCTCTTCCGGCCATAGCATCGACCTGATCGTTAGCCTCAGCACCAGCGACAGCGACATCCTTGGCATCCTTCTTGGTTCCGCCATAGATGCCCTGAGCCCGCTTCTTCAAGTCCGCCTTGGAGAATTTGGGCTTCTCGTGCCATGTGTTGTCCTGGGCGGCTCTGTCCATCTCGGCAAGCTGATCCTCAGTAGGGCGGACCTTGGAGGCAGCGCTGGTGGCAGCATCGCCGGCAATGTCTCGCAGGAGGACGGTGCAGTCCTGGAGGAGCTTTCGGAACTGGCCGTTGGTGATGAGCAGGGTACCGAGAGTTCTCAAGCCTTGGAGGGCATCCTCGCCATCCTTCTTGGCGGCATCCTTAGTGACAGGAGCACCCGGGGTCTTGACGCTCTTGGGATCAAATTGGGTCGTCTGCCAGACGAAGTCCTGGATCAGGTTGCCGTCGTTCTTTGACAGGAGAAGGTATTTAGCCTGTTGGATGACGTCCCGAGTATCCTGAACAAGGGTCTTGCCGTCGTCGGAGAGCTTCTCGGGGGGGTTGAGAGGGCCTTGGAGGCTAGGAAGCTGCTGAGGGCGATGTCGATTTGGTCGTTCTGGAGAGTCGAGGTCAGTACAATGGCAATTGGACGAATCGGGAGGCGCTGATGCTTACTGAGGGGACCTTGCCCTTCTGGAAGGCCATGGCAATTCCATAGAGCTGGAGCTTGCGGTTGATGTCGGCCTCCTTTACGGCATTGTCGGTGGGTTTGTTGACGTTGACGGACATGATGGCGGGTATATGTGATTAAGCGAGTCGTGAAGAGGGTATAAAGCTGGGGGCAGGTAAAGCGACTCTTGCGTGAAGGGCAGTGATGGGTATCGAGGGTATCCGGGGTATTGAGAGGTGAAGGAAGGTCGATTGGGAGAGGCGGAAGGAAATTGGTAGGAGGCGGGTTTGGGTATCACAAGACGTTTGGTATTATTCCTTTTGGGGGATTGGGGTATAAAGATCTTCCTTGGAGATAGAGATGAAAGGAGAAGGCAGGAAGAACCCGTGAGGAGAGACCCGAGGAGGAAGGGGGTTACATATACTTTGGGCTCGTCCAACCTACCCTCGAGACGTGGCGGGAGGGAGCTACAAGCTAGCACGCTACGGTGAGGTAGTGAGGTAGGTAGTGAGGTATCCCGCAAGAACCAAGACAGGGAAGGTACCCAGAGACAAGCCAAGTAAAGCTGGATTCGGGGAGGGAGTGACGTTGGGCAAGGGCGAGGCGTGCCCAGAATTGCTGATCGTGGACGTCATCGGCCATATGTCGCAGAACTAGGTACAGCTGCTGAGACCACGGCCACTGACACCACTAACACCACTAACACAACTCACTGCATCCACTACGGCGTACCGGTATTAGTCGACGCCCAGCGGAAAGCTAAGAGCCCCGTCTCAGGTACCTGGTCGACTAGTCACAAAGTACTCTGGTCCTGGAGTACTCCATCCATCACACTTAGTCAGGGCAGCAATAAAAAAAAGTCGACCAAAGGGCAAAGGGCCGCGTGTGTCAAACCGGCTAGCTTCAGCGCCAGGCCAAGCCAGCTGGGCAAGGGTGGTTGCAACCAGACAGGGAAGCGTCCCATCTCGCACCATCTCGGCGGACGTCTCTGACGTTCTCGACTCTGCGGCAGGGTGTTAGGGACTTTGCGATGGCTTTCTTCCCTTTTGTTTCGTCGTTTTTACTCTGGCTGGCTGGTTTCATCGACTTTTGCGTTGCTGGGGGGTTCCATCGTCTGCCATTTCCAACGTGGGTTGGTTACCCTTGGTTGCAGCGTGCAGATTGTCTCACCCCCTGGTGCTGGCTGTCATCTTTGGTCGCCTGCAACGGCCAGAATGGAACGCTCTTTGTTTTCTGATTGCATCGAGAGGTCTTGCATGTTTGCATGTGGAGGGCCCCCGTCTTTGGGTTTTCCGGCCTGCGCCTCGCCGTGGCGGCTGAGGAGGATTGATTCTAGACCCCGTCTCCAACTCCCAGACTGGGCCGTCGCTAATTACGGAGGCATCCGATCTGAACATCCAGGCCAGGGCCGGTTTTGAGATGCGGCGTGTGTGTATCTGTGTGCTGGGTGACAGGTCAGACAATGGATGGCGCCGTGCTCAGCGGGTTTGTCTCTTGGGCGTTTGTGTGATATGGTTGCCACTGCAGACCACTCACTAATTATCTTGACATGCTGCATCGCCATGCCACGGCGCATGCGTCCCGTTGGCTGTTGGCGATGCTGTTCCAGACCGTGCATCCGTTCCCCACGCAGCGCAGCTCGCCGAGTGCAAAGCCATGACACACACGTTGGCACACGAGCTCGCACTCACACATATTCTGTGCGCCCTCCATTTCCAACAGCGCCGAGACAGCGAACGGGATGCGCGAACACATGCTGCATCCAGCCCATGTCGTGTCTCTCGCGTGTTGCGGCCATCCTGGAGATTCCCTCGACGTTCCCTTGCGAAGGAGTCCCCCTCCCTCTCAATCAGACACCAGCTACCTGGTCGACCCGTCCACATCTCCGTCTCAAAAGACCCATGCATGCCTGGCTGGCACGAAGAAAATCGATAAGCTCCCGACCCAACTCTCCCCAGCTTCTGCATCCGTAAACCCACTTAGAGGGCCACCGTACGAACTATCGAAGCTGAGCTCGGCTGCATCACGGTCACGGGCATCGCGAATGCATCTGCCCGCACGCAGCTCCATCGTTCTCCAATTAATCACGCGTCATGCTATCTCATGGCGCACCTCTGCACGCTTCGAGTACAGTGCTCGATGATGCTCGCGTGCCCTGATTTTCCACACGTCAATCCATGTGCTGATCGCAGCATTTGCGTGATCAGGAAAGCTTCGGCGGTCGAGAGGGACGATGATGATTCATGACGTCAGGACGCACCTTGACAGAGCAGAACCATGCAAACGGAACGGCGAGTTGCGCACGATGCACCTCGAAAGTAATAAACCCAAGCACACCAGCAAGGTACATCCGCCCACTGTAATTGCTGGGCTGAGCCTATTACCGTCAGGTACGTGGTGTGGCACTCAGGCCGCCCGGGGTCGCTCCATCGCTGCGCAGGACTGTACTTAGCTCTCCCAGCCAACCTCATCTCCAGATACCTGCCGAGCTGGAACCTGGCGGTAGCGCCCAATATCGACCGGGGGGAGCTCGATGCCGCTAGCTGGATGCGGCATGGCTCGGTGGCTGGTGATGCTGTCGAGGAGGAGATGGTTTCCCAGAGCCTGGAGGCATGTGCTCGGCCGCATCGCTTCATCCGTGTCTCGGCTCCATCTTAGTGTTGACAATTCAGTGCCACTAAAAGGCCTCCACCGGAACTTTCCCTTCTTCATCCGTGTCGATATCCATGATACCAGCTCGATGCATATCTGGAGCTTGTCAGGCTGGAATCTCGATACCCTATCGCTGCGACTGGCCTGTCATGGTATCAGCTCCAGTTGACTAGCCTCTATCTACATGATGCAGCCGCTCCCTGAATCGTCCGCCCGTCTTCATTGCTTAAGAGGACTCTCCAACTCGCCTGCGTAGGCGCACATACAGATGCACACACGATCACCATGCATCGTCGCACGAGCGCCGCATCTAGATTCCACCCAGCTTGCACCACGTCGTCTGGTCAGGCATCACCAGTGACACTGCCGATGCACAGGATGCAACGCAACACTGTGGCCATCTCCGAAAGGATGATGGCTACCTTAGTGTCGAGTTAACGCCAGAGCTATTGATGAATCTGTTCCAAGTGAGTCTCATCTGCTGCAAGGAGACCAAGGGCGCATCTTGATATCGACAAAAAGGAAAGAACAGATCTATTTGCGTTAGTAGTCGCAAGCTAAGACCGCCCAAGGGTCTGACTCTTCAACCATTTCCACCGGAAGCGATTTGTAAACCCTGGTCTCCCTCCCACTCCGTGGCGACAGAGCTCGCCGCTTCGTTGGTGGCGTCGTGAATGTGAGTTCCAATATATCCCCGACTACGGAGTAGCCTCAAGCCACACAGAGTCTGTAAATTCGACATGACACATTCACAGTTGGTGGAGGATGATCTAGAATCTCACTAGCCACCGACTCATGGGTGATTAAAGTGTCGTGGACGTGCCGCCGGCCAATGGTGATATTCTGAGGAGACGTACCGCTTCCATGGTCACCCAACGTTTTGACCGATTCTGACTTCAAATTGATCGAGGTAAGTCACCCGAGCACCCCAAGCCTTATGAATACACCAAGGGATATCTGCAAATAGCCGGGCGCGGCTAGCTCAATATCCGCAGCCTGCCCGGAAGATGTCCAGTCGCCCTGCCGGAAGACATTTTCCTTGCCAAGCCGGGGTATCCTGAGTCAGCCGTCAACAATGTGTTGCCATGTTGGAATACCGCAGAAAGCGCTATTACGTCCAAAGCATACATATCCGCATGTCGCTGAGAAAAAGAATAAAGGCAATCGCAGCCCTCAAATCAATATGCCTTGTTTGCATGACCAGAGATCCCTCCAAAGGTCGACACGGGGGCAAGGAGTTGGTTGATGTCCGGGTGATAGCCCCACTTCACCCCGGGTCCCCGTCTCCGACATTCTGCATCCCGGAAACCCGAAGGGCCTCGGCACTTCAGCTCCTCACGATAGATCTGTCATGCGCCAGAGATCCTGGAGCTTACCTGGGAGCTTCCCCACATCAATCGACGTGCGGAGAAACTTGCCCAGGTGAATATAACCACGTTGGTCTCCAAGCTCACCTTGTCTATTCATATAGTCTCGCCTCGTATATTTACATCTCTGCTCCCCTTAGTTTCAACGATAAAGCCAGTAATTGAAGGCATATACACATATACCATCATTCACCATGCCTGTGAATATCCCAAAGCCCCCGTACGAGCCCGAGTTCGCGGCCTTCCTCGACGTCCTTCCAGGTCCGAAGGACTTCCCATCAGAGCTCATCCCGGCCCTCCGCGATGCCCAGAACGCTGCCGCAACCCTTGAGTCCACCCTTGCCGGCGAGTCCTTTACCCACGAAGAGCGATCCGTCCCCGGTCCCCATGGCCCCGTCACGCTCTCCATCTTCCGGCCCACCGGCGTTGCGCCCTCACGCACCGGCAGCCCGGCGATATACTACTCGCACAGCGGCGGCATGATTTGCGGGAACCGCTTCACGGGCTTCAAGGAGGTGCTGCGGTGGGGAAAGGCAACTGGCGCCGTGTGCATCACCGTTGAATACCGTCTTGCGCCGGAGCACGCATTTCCGGTGCCCTTGGACGACTGCTACGCGGGCCTGACTTGGATTGGAGAGAACCTCGCGGAGTTGGGCATCGATCCCGACTTCTTGATGCTCGCAGGACAGAGTGCCGGCGGTAACCTGGCGGCTGCCATGACCGTGCTGGCTCGTGACCGCAATGGCCCCAAGATCTGCGCTCAGTTGCTCGATAGCCCCATGATCGACGACCGCATGGAGACCAACTCGAGTCGCCAGTTCGTCGGCGAAGGCAGCTGGTCGCGCGGCTCCAACGTCACAGCTTGGACATCCTACCTGGGCGCCTCGGCCGGCAAATCCGACGTGAGTCCGTTGGCAGCACCCTCGCGGATAACCAATGCGGCGGGCCTGCCTCCGGCGTTTATCTGCGCAGGCTCAGCAGAACTGTTCCGCGACGAGAGCATAGCATACGCACAGAAGCTGTGGGCCGCGGGTGTGCAGGTAGAGCTGCATATTTGGCAGGGCGGGTTCCATCTGTTTGATTTCTTGGTACCGGACCACCCTGGTTCGAAGGCGTCGATTGAGACGAGGGTAGCGTGGGCGACAAGGTCGCTGATGAAGCAGGCGCAGGCGAAGTTGTAAAGAAGCATGACGATAGACCCGACAAGGGTAAGTATGTGATTGGCGAGGCGGTGAGATTCTCTCCCTCGAGACAGAACTAGCAGTAGCGTGACAATTCGATATTCAAAGACACAAAGCTGTAAGATGAGTTACTAAGTTGGGGAGTCCAAGTGTTCCTCAACCGTGATGAACATCACTTAGTGACGAGCTGCCTCAGCCGGGTATGGTTCACGACGAGCTTGGCCTGGAACATGAACGAAAGTACCCCGGAGAACAGAGCCACCCACTATGGCTTCTTGATTTCACCTCTGAACGCCATCTATGCCGTTACGTTATGCTACAAGCATTCTCATAAACCCAGGTCATCAAATTTCATCTGAGGGCTTCGCCCCAAGGTTGTTAAAAACATTGGCCTTGACCTGGCCAGCAATCAATCCCGACCTCTCCTTGGTGGCAATCAAGTTAGCGTCCCTAGCCAGCTTCTCAACTGCCTTGTCGGTGCTCTTTGTCCCACCGCCCATCATCATGCCCTGCCCCGCCCTGCTCCGGGTGATGCTCGCCGTAGCTTCTTTGATCTTGGAGCTCAAGTCAAGCATCTGTTTGTTGCCGTAGTCTCGGTTCGTAAGCAGCGGGCTCTGGCTGAGAGTCTGGACCCAGTACTTGTGCCACAGCAGCTCGAGAAGGTGCGAGTCCAGGGAGCTCTTGAAGTGGGAAACTTCGACACTGTAGTAGCGGCTGGAGTGGGCGCCAAACTCGGCTGCCTTGGCGAGCGGCACCGCCTGGAAGCCGTCGGAAGTGGCTGCGCTCAAGTCCGCTTTGTAGTTGGCGGGGTACGTTCTGAAGGCGCCGATTTCCACCTTTCCAGCGTTGATAGTGCGATCGGGGTCAATGACGACGGCTAGGAAAGGGTCCTGGAATTGCTGCTGCATGGCTTCGGTCTCAACGTCGATTCCGCTGAGCCAGCATCCGTATCCGGGATGGCTGTGATACCAGCCCACCACGTTCTCCTGTCGGCCCTGGGCACGACAGAGGTCCAGGTACTCGACTAAGTATTCGTTCGCTTCGCCCTGGGCGTTGACTCGGGTTTCGGTACCCTCCACGGGCAGGCGGAAGGCGTCGGTGACGACAAAAGTGTCTTCGTCGATGTAGCCCTGCATCAGGCCCATGACCTCGAGGTTGCCGCCGGAGCGGGCGTGCATGGTCATCTTGATGATGAGGGCGACGGCGCTGATGCGCACATGCTTAAAGTAGTTGGGATCTTTGGTCCATGGCTTCGCGTTGGCGATGGTCTTCTGTGCCTCGGCGTCATAGTTGTAGAGCGCGTCACGTTTGGGATCGATCAACTGGACATTGTTGTCCAGCTCTGCAGCGGGGTTAGCGGTTGGTATGGGAGACGGGGAGGATGAGGAGGAGGATTTAGTGAGACCTACCCCATGATTTGCGAGCCGTCTCCATCGTGCCGACCCTACTCTTCCTGGGAAGCGTGGGGTTGTGGAGATGGAGAGGATGAGTTGGGAAGACTTCCGGGTTGCGGATGGTGAGGCTGGATGTTGGCGGTAGGCAGTTGGCAGTTGGCAGCTGTTGCCCCGCTCTCGCACTGTCGCCTGGAGTCTTATCGATAAGAGCTGATGCCGCCACTTGCGCGGGACAACGGGGACACTGCTCCGTCAACATGCAGATGAAGAGGAACTCAGACGTGTAATATTATTCAACTGATTAAAGAAATAAAGAACTATTGATTACGATCTGTGGAAACTCATGCACAGTCATCAGGAATACAAGCCACGGTCCCAGCCGCCACACTCAAACCCACCACACCATACGCTCCGCTTCAAACATGACCAGCTCGCGGCGCAGATGCATAGTCGCGACGCTGGATCCCCATACGGAACCGAGGAACTCGATCCATGCGGTTGAGGGAAGTCGTTGGCATTCTGAGAACCGTCTCGCGGTACATGGTCTGCGACTCCCACTCATACGAGCAGCCGACCGCCCGCTGCATACCTCCCTCAGAGGCACAGAACATGAGAGTCACTGGTGGCCTGACGGCTTCGAACAGTGTCAACTGCATGTTGTATGTATCCACCAATGTGAAAATCTGTGTCAAGTTAGCGAGATTCTAGTCAGCGTCTTCAGGGACTTGGATCCTTACCCTCATGTCACCGGGTCGAGCTTGTTTGGCCGCCTCGACTTTCATCCGAATCTCCGGGTCCTTGTACGGGTCAATACCCACACGCTCTCCGTGCTCGTTTATAACCGAGCGACACAAGGGGCTTGCGTTGGGACTCCACGAGAGTCGACCAAAGTTGCCGCCAAAAATCGCCCGCTCAATGGTGGCGGCATTCAGATGGCCTTCGAAGCCGAACATCTCGGCCTGAGTCTCGGAGAACTTTCCCCCGTAGATGACCCTGACAAGTTTTGGGGTCATGATCCAGACATACAGAAAGAGTAACAAGAAGACGACTCCTGCAATAATCAATCCTGAGCCAGACGCACCAGGCTGGGCTCCAATTGCGAAGAAAGTAATGGCCATGATGAAAAAGGCGCCGTTCCACTCCAGCATCATCTCGGAAGCGAATCGCTTCCACGACGGTCCAGTGGACCAATAGACTGAGTAGAATGTCTTCCATCGAACGGAGATGCCCCAGGCGCCATCGATGATGACAGTATCATCATCTGCAATGCCAGCGACCTCGCAGTGGGGCGTGATATCCCAGAGGGTTGATTGGTAGGTATCATCCATGTCATACCATGGCTGACTGCGATCTAGAGGGAGGGTGCAAATGTATCTCTCTAGGAGCTTGTCTGAGTCATTGGCCAGGGACAATCGCGAAAATGCTTGGAAGGCAGTGTCGGTCGAGTCAATCTGCGGCCGCATCCGCAAAAGTCCCATGAGAGCATACGCCTGGTCACCTGAGAAGTACTCAGTAGTGTGCCGGCTATACAGACATCTCAGAGCTAGAACTGCAAGTTCCAGCCGGCTTAGAGAAATGCTACCCAGGTAGTGGTCGATCAAGTGTCTCGCGACATCAGCATCCATGTACGTCCAGACTTGGGACGCAAATTGGTTTTTGGCGACGGTGAGTGGTGCTTGAAGATTGCCATCGCGGGTGTAGACCTGAATGCTACGCCCCGGGCTGAGAAGTACCTCGGGGAATGTCCACATTCGACTGCCCCATTCCTGAAGTAGTGCTTCAGTGGTGACTTTGCCCGACGAGGATGTAGCGGCCTTTCCCCTTCCAACGGCGATGATCATGCTGTGTGCACCGCGAAGGACATCGGAAATGCGATAGATCTTCACATGTTAGCCAGAGATCTGGATTATGGATAACGGGATACTTACATCCGCCTCCAGCTCGGCAGTATCCCGCATACAGCTGCAGGAAATCCAGTATGCGGGCAACTTAGCCGCGCGACAAGCTGTCTCAGCGATTTGATGGAGAGCAACCATATCCGCCTCAGAAGAGTGCGAAAAATGCTCTGTGGAGTATGCGACGAAGAGGTAGTTCAAGCTGGGATCTTGCCCCTGGCGTTTCTCCCAGTGTTCGACGTTTTCGACTTCGACTCCGCAATTCTCCTCGTTGAATGGCTCACGAAGGAAGCACAGGTAGCGAGGCCGCAATAGTCGATAGACCTGGTTGTTCCGAGCCATGAGAGACAGGCCCTTGCGATTCTCGAGCATGTTGCTCCACACCTTGGCATTGCCATGGTAGCTGTACAACACTGGGGCATAGTACAAGTGTCGCTTGAAGACTCTTGACTTGCTGTCCCAAAACTGCAACTGTCAATATCGTTGTACATAATTCAGCATCATGGGACTACTCACAACAAGAGTCATGGCCAAGGCCGCCGGCAGAGCTCGAAGGATCATGATGCCCCAGTCCTCCCAGCTCTCGGGGTCGTAGCTAAAGTCAATCACCCAAGTGGCGATGCGGACTTTCAATGGAGCAACCTTGCGCACATAGGTTCTGTTCCAAGTAGAGGTCCCTGCCCCTGTATAGATCTCGTCCGTGCAAGCCACATAGAGGTTGCGCAGGTAACCATCATTGTGGTGCAGATAGCGATCCGATCGGGGCTTGAGAGCAACTCGGCCAGCATAGTCACGGTGTCGGAACTGGCGCTCTGAGTCGTTGAAGACGTATCCGGGCTTTTGGTACAGTGTTGGGTTACGCAATCGCCACACCGTTCGAGGCTCGGAGAAGTGGAAGCTGCCTTTGAGGTTGACGGGAAACTCCTTTTCTTCTTTCTGTGGTCAGTTGTTAGCAGCCTGGCACAATCTTACGAACGGAATCAGGGTCATTACATTTTCTTCGTGGATGGGAGTCAACTTGTTGGGCACGAGAGGAGCAGGAGCCGCCGGTTGCTAAGACGCGTTCAATTTGATGCTATACACAGAAGCAGCCGCGGAAGAGCTTTACCATTGTTCCGTCCTGCCGACTATATCCCGTCCCCTGGTGATAGACACCCTGCTGTCCATTGTAGTCCTGCCCTGGTTAGCCTTGAGGCGTGGTGACGAAGGTCAACAGATTACTGACCATTGTTTGCTGCTGGTATTGACTCATGCTTGGTTGTGTTTGGATATGGGAGAGGGGGTACTGTTCTTGGGGTGGAGGAGATCCGTACGAGGTAGAATGAGTCGATAGAGGGCTTTGGACAGGTGAAACAGGCTGTGCCTGGTGGCCGTAGAAGGGCTGGTTTTGATAGGACTACCATCCGTGGTTAGAAATATTGTGAGAATAACTGGATAAGAAAGCTTTACTTACAATAACTGAACTCCCAGGCGTGTAAGAACCACCGTGGGCTTGGTGCGAAGGCGCCGGGGGTCGGTTCTGGGGCGGGTACTAACAATGTTAGAGCTGGTGATACGTCAGGATGATTGACCAAAACATACATTGCCAGGAGCGTTAGGGTCAAAGAAGCCCCCGTGCAAGTGAGCCTTAAGAGGTGTGAGTAGAAGCGAGGGTCAATCGGGTCTGGGAACGGCGGCCCACCATGATTTAAGTACGTGATTCCGAAGCCAGAAGAAGTTGTGAATGCATACACCTAGGACGCGAGAGGTAGGAGGAGGATAAAAGGGGGTAAGGTTTCCAGGCAGAGGCGTGCTCCTTGAGACGACAGACAAATATGTAGGTAGCGAAAACTGGGCGTTCACAGAGCTTCGTACTGGGAAATGAGCAGGAGGTTAGTGGAAGTCCTGTACGTCCCAAGGAAAGGCAATGAGGCAGCTTCCCGTTGAGCTTTCAGCAAACGGGTTCTTCTCCACCCGTAGACCTAGACCATGTTCTGGGAGCGGCAATCCCACCCATGGACCAGTCGGATCTGTATCAGACTGAGGCGCCATGTGATGACTCCCTTCTCCTGCATTCAGCCTCATGATGCTTCATTGACGGTGATAGGACGGCCACGAACGGCATTCTCCGCGAAGAGGGCTCTAGATTCACACATACGCGCGGTCAGACGCTATTGTCTTCCTGCTAGGTCAAAGACATTGGCTGTTGAGGCCAGCCGTGGCGCTTCATGTGTAACTCAATAGCCCGAAAAAGCAGACACGCTCATGCATCTAGACCCATCCCCGTGTGACAACGCGGCGGGGTGGCACACACCGATGAGGTTACTTCAATAAAAATAGTCGCTAACTCTCAGCTCGTCAGCCACAACCGGGGGTGATAACATCTACCGACGCGGCAAACGGCAACATTGGTAAGAAGCTTGAGTCGCACCCGGAGATGGCCATTGGTAGCCTTATTACTAGCGGGCGATGAAGGTCACTGGAATGTACGCTCCACTCATAAGACAAAGCCCTGCATGGCGGACAGACCTCAGATGACCACGCGTGTCGAATAGAGTCTCAGCTCGCGACGTGTGGCATGTGTAGATCAGCCCTGAAAGTGGCATCGACCCATGTGCCCAACCAGGTCGCCGGGTTCGCGAGAGACAAGGAGACTTAACTTTTACAGCATTTTCGTATATGTCCAACGCCAGCAAATCGCAATACTCTCCCTTTTCCTGCCAAGACCAAGCTGGCATAGCCGCCGCCCAGTCACGGAGACGGGCAATGTATCGTAGCGCCTGTTCGTGAGACATGGCGCTGGTCTAGGCACGGCGGCGGCGTGGCAGCTTGCATCGCTGACTCTCGCACTTCCGACATGTCGTAACTGGCTCGTACGGAGTAGCTGATAGCAAAGTCCTAGAATGTCACTCGAGACGGCCCAGCGTGGGTGAAGCTTGGTCCGCCCTGTTGGCTTTCCCCTGAACGCCGGGGTGATTGAGGTGCAGAGTGCAGCATGTCAAAAGTCGGTGCGGCGACAGCCCGATTCTGTCTGCTGGACTTTGCGACACGACTCTGCAGGTTTTACACCTCTTTTTGTCTGAAATTCTTCTGGGAACATCGACCACTTGTTGACCATGTCGTGGACGAACAGAGAGAACCCTTACCAAGCGTTTGTCGAAGAGGCAACGGGAACGCCTGTCGCGGTTGCGTTTCCTCAATGGATGCTCAACATATTTGAGGTGTCCCACGGTATGAAAGGATCCTAGCCCCCTTCTGGGTTTGTGCTGACTGGGACTTAGATCATCCAGAGGGTCGCTGGCATCTGGAGACCGATGCCCGGAGCCTTCAATCCAGCGCAACCGTGAGAATTGTGTAAGTCCACACGTTCCAATGCATCATACAAACCAGGCCATTGCACATGTTGGTCTTTGGACGCTGGGAACATAAGGATGTAGTGAATGCGGATTTCAACTTGCATACTGACAGAATCTAGCTTTGCGCCGCTCGACCTCCCTCGACGAGATGCCCTGCCGCAAACGCTCGAGATATTCAACATTCTCGGCATTCCGGGCGATTTTACAAAGGAGCGACTCCAGTCCGTGAGCCACAGCTTCGGCCGCAGCACGGACAAGAATGGATCTTGTACTTGGTTTCATTTCCTCTGCAAGAACATCGACATCAGACACGAGGGAACCAATGCGCCAGAGGTGGACAACCGCGCCGCGGCCATGGGATACCACGTTTCAACACTCCCGCAGGCCGATTACAGCTGGCATCGCGCTGGCTTCTTCTTGAGAGTTGACCCGCATGGATGTACCACCTTGGTGTGCTTCGGTGCCACGCCGCGGGTGAGGGATCGGCTTAACGAGTTCATTGCTGCCAAAGCCTGGGAACACGTCTCAAACGATCCATACATCTTATTTGATCTGATCTTCGAAGGGCTGTACTACGAGGTAGACGATACAGTCTGGAAGATGAACACGGTCTTTGGTCCGCTTGAACACGTACGATACTCGATCCCTCCTCTCCTTTCTCCAGTCTAATAGTCACAGTTAATTCTCGAGTATGCCAACACCAAGGGCATCCGAAAGATGAGCTCCAAGATCCCCTTCGCAGCCATGCACAATTGCGCCAAGCACATCATCCACATAGCAGAAGCCCTCGAATCTTGCATGATGCTTGTCGACTCGACCATCCAAAATATCGGCAACCACGAGCAGGTCCCGCGACAATCGAACAGTGACCAGGTTCTCAAACAACTTCATGAGTGTCTCCAGTACCGACGGTCGCTCTTCCGCTCCAGCCAACTCCGCCTTAGTAGCTTGCAGAAGCGGATCGACAACGCTATTACGTTGTCATTCAACCTTGTTACACAGCAAGACTCCATGGTGATGATCCAGGATTCCAACTCGATGAAAATCATCGCAGCCATCACTATGATCTTCCTCCCGACTACAGGTGTTGCCACCGTCGTCGGTTCACAGTTGTTCGTGGCGGAGGCTCACAATGACAAGTGGGACGTCCTGACCACACCGTTGTTTTGGACAATGTGGTGGGTGTCTATTCCGCTGACAATATTCACTGCAATTCTTGCTATGATTTGGCACTGGTGGACGCACACCGACCATCCGGCAGGGGAGGTTGTCGAAGTGGTAAAGAAAGCCAGAGTAGCTACGTTCAGCTCCGTTGGGACTAGGAAAGCATCTTGAGTGGGCTGGGTTGGGTATTGGGCGAATCGTTAGTCAATACTGTGTAAAATACGTATAGTCACTTGTTTCTGCTTTTCTTCGCTCCTAATTATATTGTACTTGTACTTGTCATCAATCGTATCTCGCTGCCTGTCTTCGCTACGATCCTGTATGCCTATGTGTACGGGATCCCACTTTTGGTAGATTGAGTTTTATCCTCAACATCATGCCTAAAAATTTGGGAATGTTTTATCCAGACACCCCGCATTTCATCCATGAGACTGATTAATGCTGCCTGGCTATCATCTCGCGTCGTTCGTGACCGTCAACCATTTTTTGCATGTTTCCATACGCCCACGCGCCACCCACCCTGAACACCTCACAATCACTTCGCGGATACCCCCAGACCTTGCCAAGGACTCAGGGGCAGCTGGTATCGTCTTGAATGCAGCGCACATATAGGCGGGTTATACAGAGTAGCTTCTAGCTCAAAGTATTTTAAACCGATGTCGGTGATGACGACGGACATTCACACATACATTGACGTCACATCATGTTGAAAGCAGAGATTGAGCCAGATCAGGGGTTTTATTTACTCATATCCCAACCAAATATACATGAACATTGTTATATACAATGAAGACCAGCATGTAAAGTCATGTTGTTCATTCAATCCTATCCAGGAGAAGAGGGCTAGTGATTTAGCAGGTGAAGACGGCAGGGCCAGGGAGCTCATAGGTGGCAGCTGAACACAAAATGCATCAGTAAGAAAGTACGTCATAAAGGCATTGGAAAACTCACCCTTGTAGGCGTCGTATGTGATACCAGCGTCGGTGGGGGAGTAGGCACCAGGGAAGCTGACAAGGTCGGCCGGCTCAGTGCTACCACCGCCGGTGACCTTAAGCTGGTGGCATCCGGGGTAGAACTGGGCTCCGGGGTATTGGTACGCAGCATGCAGGGCAATGATCTCGTGGCGCACGAGATAGTAGCCAGCCTTCAAGCAGCTGGGGATGGTGTAGTCGACACCATCGTTGTCGTCGGTCATCAGAGCCGTCTGTGTTTGGTCAGTACTTGCTCCTCCGGATGTTCAGTGAAGACGACTCACAGCTGCCCAGGTATCGGAGGTTCCGTCTCGGCCATCCTCCTGGATCTTGAACCACACAGACTCAGACTCGGGCTCCCACTCGTTGCAGCCCGTATCGGGGCATCGTGCCATGTAGGTGAGGACGGGACCCATGTGCGACTCGGGCCAGAGAGTCCAGAGCAGGTTCACAGTGGAGCCAGCAGCGACGGTGGCGTGCAGAGCGGCGGGCTCGCTACCGTTGATACCACCGGCGGTATAACCGTTACACTGGATGTCGATGGAGGTGACATCCTCGACAGGGCCGTTACCGGGAATTGTTCTCGAGATGCGCTCGGGAGTGGGTGACATGTAAGGGTCGGTGTTGGGGTTGTAGAACTCATAAGTCTCGCAACCAATGGTTCCCTCCTCGACGTAGCCGTGAGCAGCCACCAGGGCCGCGGTAGATAGGATAGAAGCCAGGACACGCATGTTGATATAATTTAAGATGGACTAGCCAATTGAAGAAGAAAAGAAGGTATACGGTTGGTTGATCTGTAGTGGGCTGAGAGCTGGTCTGATTCCTCCTCCATCACGACAGACTACCGTCTTTAAATACGATTTCTCACCGGACCTCCTCCTCGTCAAATTGATTCAAAACGGGCATCTCGGAATGAAGGACTGAATGCCCCTTGGGAAAATCCGCCACTCAAACTCGGTTGCGTTGTCGAGCTGGGCTTGGCGCTACGGAGCGTTTCAAGTTCCGCTGGTGGGAGAAATAGGCGATTGGTGGAGTTTTTGAAGATTATCTTAGACGAAACGGTGGGTGGATGGTTGTTTAAGGATAAAGATCTGGGGCACGCTCAGCATGGACTGATGCCCAGGGATAGGCGATGATCTACCGAAACCATAGCGGTTTTAAAGCTGCATACCTTGTTTATCGTCCGGGGTGCGGCGCGGCTCGCCGCTCGAATCGAGATGGTCCAGACAGGGGCGTGACCTGAACGGTGGTATCGCTAAGCTGTGACCCATTTGTTTAATAGATGGGATGATTCCTACCGGGATCTTGTTACGGATGCGGCAGGAATACCGGCCGGTTTATTGTCTGTCAGATTCCTAGTGACAGAATGGAAGAACTGCCAACTTGTTCCGCCTTGGCTTCTACCGGAAATGCACCAAGGATGTCAACATAAAGGGTATAGCCTATCGCATCTAAACGCCAATAAATATGCATACTAGGTCTCATACCGCCCAAGCATGGCATTGATCATTGAGGTTATGCATATACCTAATCGTGACCGATCTTTCTGGTCCCTCTCCAACGGTTGGCACATTGGTCGTCCAACAAGTGCACCAACTAAATGCTCGGATGTGCGCATGCACGCTACAAAATCCCAATAGTAGACATGATTGAATCACTCGATCACTGGCCCGGACTATATCTAGTAGAGGGAGTCTCTGTTCCTTGACTGAAGAAGCACTAATTTCGCAACCACATTTGCGTAGGGTATGTGCGGCCCTAGACGACGATAGCGTGTTTTAGCGCCAGGGGATCGGCTTCGCATATTCTCTAATTAATTCATCTAAAGTTCACGTCCGATGGCGATTTATTGTTTGACTTGCCTTGCGGATTTCAGCCTTTTCCACATTTCGGCCTTGAAAATTCACGAATCAAGTCCCGCAGAGAATGTTGGATGGGCGCCTGGTAATAATGTGGCTACGTGGGTCTGGTAAGGGCTCGCTGCTGCCTGGTGTTCACGACATTTTGAGCCGCCCTGAAAATAGCACCACCATCTCACTGGCACAAGCTCTACCAATCTTGTCTGTTCTGAAATGCACTCTAATTTACCGCCTCGACCTCAATAGTGCTATCGCTATTCAATAACGATAATTCCTCGTACTCGAACTCCCAGTTAGCGTCCTTGCCCCCTAACGTGGAGATTGGAGTCTATCGCTGCCATGTCGGCCCCGCAAATCTTCTCTGAGGAGGACATCTCGAATCTCACCTACCGCCGGACCAAATACGTCCACGAAATGATCAGAGACATCCCCCCGGCAAGACCTTCAAAGATAACCCGGAAAGCTTCTATTGCTTCGCTTGGCGAGCTCGATCTCCTCCCTGTGGAGCTCCTATTCCTCATCCTCGATTTTCTCGACTTCCAGTCCTTATCCAGAATTTCTCGTGTTTCCTTAAGGGGTAAAGAGATCGTGGAAGAATTGCCAGAATATAAAGATATGATGACGCATGCGCCAGAAACACTGCGTGCGTTGGGAATGACCAGGTTGCTGCAGTGCCATTCTGCACCACTGCTCCACCAAACCCTCCGGAGTGACAAGTGCGTCTCGTGTTTCGAATTTGGAGGCTTTCTATTCCTGCCGACTTGCGAGAGAGTATGTGTCAACTGCTTGTTTAGCAATGATGCGCTTCGAATGACTACGCGGGCCATCGCTAAGCAATGCTTTGGCCTGACGGACCAACATCTTAAGCGAATCCCCACCATGTACAGCATACCCGGTATCTACACCCTCTGGTTCCGGATTTCCCGCAAGCGAGTATATCGTCTTGTCAGCGTGAAGCAAGCTAAACAGCTGGCAATTGAGGTTCACGGATCGGTCGAAAATGTTGCCAAGCTGATGCCGAAAGCTCCCGTTGAACCTATGACGGAGAGGCAATTCTCCATTTTCAAGCAGTTTCACGAAGCCTCTCTAGAACCGGGGGCGTGCGATCTGTCAAGACTTGCTGGCGATGATGGCGTTATTAGGGACGATTATTGCAGTATGGCTTCTATTCGCTTCCCGTATCTAACGGATGCAGGTGCATACGATGGACGCATGTGTCGGGGATGTTTTGTTACTTGCGAACACTATCAACGAGATTGGGTACCTGCTAGGGTGCTATCGGAGATTGTTCCGCCAGGTGTCGAACCTGATCGTGTATTGACTCGGGCCATCTATCGATTGCATTCAGCAGATGGGTTCGTCGAGCATATAAAGAATTGCCACGGTGTGCCTCTCGTGCTTGCGGTACGAGAGGACGACTGGAGGGATCCATCTGAAGTGCAACCTCGATTTACAGATTAGCCAGCGGGTCTATTGAGAAACCCCTCACAATTGTCAGTTCCAGCTTTGCACAAGCCGGGATTACAGCCGGGCCCTGTAGCAGATTCAGAGAGTTCCCTCAGTCATTGGCTGGTGATCTTCGCCGATTACTTATATCCGATTTGGGTGCCGTGCCGCGGAGAGATATGGGAACGTCAGAGATGCTGACCATTTGCTCGAGTGGGGTGGATTATGTCGCATCTCGATTTACGAGTCGAGACGGCACAGTCGTTGGAGGTTGTAAGACTCTGGGGTTACCGGTTTCCTGCCCGTAATGCGGAATTTTAGTGGCTTCGCAATGGGAACACGTAAATAATCACAATATATAACTCCTGAACTTAGAGTTAAATGTGTGCGTCATTCTTCCTCTTTCATGATATCGAAGCCTGAGTGGTATATCTCCTGAACATAGCAGAAATTTCATCTATTGGGAGAGATTCAGAAGAATTTCCAGACAATTAGCATCATAACGGAGGTTCCAAAGCCTGACCCTCGTCATGAACTTTTCTGTTCTAGTTAGCTCTTTGTTTCGACTAAAGAGGGTTTTGATAAATTCGACCCCGGAGCTTTCGCTATTCTTTTTTAAAGCCTTGATTACAGGTGCCTCACATGCTCTGAGAAGGCTCTTGAACCTATTGAACAGACGATCTCCGGATTCAAGAAAGTCTTCAATCAACTCCTTATTATCGGGTCGACGTACTCGTTCGATACCCTCCTCGGCTCGTTTGATATTGGCTGCTAGTTGGATGAGAAGAAGCCAAAGCTCTTGGCCCATCAAGGAGACTGGAGAATCAGGACCATATTGGAAGACAGTCCAATCACTGATCCACTTCCCAACGCTGTTGGCGTCAAATACGCTTCCCAAGACTAGAAATGGCTCCTCTGTGGGATTCCAGTTCTTAAGTGAGTATCCATGTGGGATTCGATGCTTCCGAGCGTCCGCTTCAGTTGCTACGAGCTTGCCGTTTTCAACTGTTTCCTGCGTGGCCTCTTCATACGCGTCGTCGTCGTCGTCGTCGTCGGAAGAAGAAGAAGATTCGACGTAATCGTCCGGGAACCTTTCCTTCACCTCAAATTCGACTTCTCCATCAGAAGATGTCGCATGGGATGACTCAGTTGGCAAACTGACCACCTCGATCGCCCTTTGCTTTGATACCAGGGTGACCCTCACAAAGCCTCGCACATCCTCATTATCAGAATCGGATTCCGGCTCTTGACTGGTTCGCTTTGATTTATTCCGGGAATGTTTTTCGTCGCCCGAGTCAGCATTGTTTCGACCATTCCCTCTCTTGGATGAGGACTCGGCAAATCGAGCATCATGGGCTTGACCTGCAGATACTGGTGCCTCAGGTGCACCATTTTCTTCATCCAGTTCCACAACTCTTGTGAAGAATCTGTTGCAATTTTGGCTGATGAATGTCAATTTTCGCTCCGCGAGACAAGGAGTAGGGGCATATCTCGTGCTTACCATTGTACTTCAACACCCGTCTTGTCCGGCGACATTGTCTTGCAGAAAGGGCAGCTAGATAGAAGCCTGTCGTTGGAATATTTCTGCGCTTCTTGGCATATCAAGCTCATATCAAATCTCTGATTCGGCAGAAATGCACTTTCCCAGTCGGTTGACCGGTCCACCCCCTGGCGAGTGGCCCGTTCTTGAAGGTTATAAAGATTCCGTCGAATTCGATGAGAACCCTTCTTGCCCTTGAAACGATCGTTCAAGATATACTCAAAGGCATCCCAGGATGTTATGGTCTTCAAATGAATAGGAATGGCTCGCCCAGTGACATCCTCGAGGATAAAATGCTCATCGCTCAGTGGTCGCTCTAGCCGCATCACCATGTCTCTTATGCTGCTCAACTCTCCGGACATGGTCAAAACAATTGAGAGAATGTTGCCAGTTGAACTTTTGAGGTCCATTCCCAGCGTAGAAATCGACTCTAGATTTGAGAGTATTCGGCTTTCAATAATCTCCATGTAACCTGATAAACGTTGGCTAGAAGCACGAATGACGCTGTCCGTCCGATTGTGGCCACTCGCTATTTTCTTCGCCATCATCTCGTGGTTTCGTTGGAGAATACGTCTGTCACAAGTCAGCCTTTCATAGGCCTGAGGCAAGATCTTGACGCAGAAACACTCACAAAGTGGTAGCTTCCATCAGCACTTGCAGTGACATTGTGTACCCCGTGATGTCGGCTCGGAACTTGCTGGAATCGTTGTCCTCGAGCTTCCATTGGATTTTCCTCGCAGCATCTTTCAGGACATTCCCCGTCCCCGCCTTCGTGAGGCTGGGTCCATACTTCTGAATCTTATCGCAAAACCTTTCTAAACATTGTTGAATTTGTTTGGTGGTGAGTAGAGCAATTTTACTGAGGTCATCAAGACCATCAGAAAGCCTTGGGTTGTTGTAGATATGCTCTACCTCTTGAAGCGTCTTTTCGAGAATGTTGAGTTCTTGGATGAGGTCGCGATATTCTTTCGCCGACCCGCGACAATCGTCCAACGCGCAAATGATGTCTTTGATCAGTAGAGCTATTGCGATAAAGTCCCCAACGGACCCGAAAGCAAGCGCGAACTCCATTCCAGAGGAAGCTATACCGTGAAGTAGTGATGTTGCTCTGCCACGTCAGCAATGGCAAATGGAGGCGGGAAAAGGCGTAGCATGGCGAGATATTTTCTCGGGTCATTCGCCGTATTCGGGTATCCCCACCACGCACGGTCCATTTCCTTCCTTGGTCATTATCATACCACCCGATTCAATTGGTAGCGACTCCGCGTTGGTTGGATTTGACCGAATGACTTCTATGGTAATGAAGTAAATATATCCAAGAAACACTTTCTTCACAAAGCATTTAAAGGGAACAATACGCTTAAAAATGGTTGTGGAACGATAGGGGCTTGCCAATTAGTCACGACCTTCACATCCAAACATTAAAGTTGAGGCAATCCACATGCCAAAGTGGTGCATCTATACATTTGGCTATGTCGCCTTCGTCGGCAGGAAGTTCCTGAAGGGATTGAGAGAGCGCCGTTTCACCGTTCGATCAAGCCTCTTCCAGACTCTGGGGGATGATTCTGATGCGGCGACACCGGGTGGGATAAGGCGGAGCTAAGTGAAGCAAGGCACTATGGAAATGGTGGAACAGTGTGCTTCTAGCGAGGTCCTCGAGGTCCTCTCGTCGTACGATTGCCATGAGGCTCCTCGACGATCAGCAGAACGAGTTCATCTCCGTCCACAGGGCTCCGCTTGGGGCCATTCGATGATCCTTGTCGAAGTTTAAATATCCTGGTCCAAGCACCCGATGCACAGTTATCGATCGAGCTTGGCAGTGGAGCGATCGAGCTAAGTTAGAGATATCTGGAGATTAGTCTTATGCCTATAATTTTCGTCGTACTCAACACATTAGTGCTCTACAGCAATTACTGTCAATAATTACGCAGCGCCTATCGTCGCTCGACCGGGGGCCGTTGGATTCGCGCTATGAATGGTCAAAAATCACATTTCAGTCGCAAAACTATCGAATCCTAATAATGTCGAGTAGTTACCTATCACAAATGACAACGAACCAGGGCAAGGATATGGGTTGAAGGCATATCCAGGAGTCAATTCCACTAAATTCCGAGTGCGCCCGCCTAGCAGAAGCGTCATCTTATGTCATATTGAATGCAGTGTGGGATATTAAGGCTGTAGATGGGACACGCGGCCTGACTCTATTCGTCATACTGCAGGAAAGAAAAGCAAAGAGTGCTGGGCTTATCCAACCATTTCACGAAAGTGATGCCTCGGCGTAAATCCGGCCCTGAATTACGAGATTATCCCGTCCTTGGTAGGGCCTTCAGGTGTAGGGCTGCAGCCCAATCGCAGTGACCGCAGGGGAGGAAACGGGGCGCTCATCAGGCTGACGTTCAGCTGGAAGTATTTATTATGTTGATCCAGTGTCTGCTTCCTTCCCAGCAATACTTTCTCCGCATCCTTTCAATAATCATCGATCTGCAAAATGACGCCTCCGTTCTCTAATACCGAAAAGTTCCTCTTGGTTGCTCGACAAGTCTGCTTCGGTACGTTTTAAATTCCACCCGTCTTCGCTGAGCTTCTTTACTAATTATGAGTCAAATTAGTACTGTGTGGTTTATTCCGATTGCTTTGCTACGCTCTGCTATCTTTGCTTGGACCCGAGGGCTTCCGCTTCGGCTCTACCTTATCTGCGGAGTCCTCAACGTGGTTTTGGGAGTCCTCCGACCACGGGAGATTCAATACTTGTGTAAACCGACACAAGAGGCGTACAAAGAATGGGTTCGTCGCAAAATCTTGGAAGAAGAGACTACCGATGCATTCCACGGTCGACTGAGCCTTGACATTGAGCCTCTCGAAGAGGGCAACTCTTCCCTTCTCTGGGTCGGGGACCGCCGTCGCGCGAAGAAAGTTGTCCTGTTATTCCATGGTGGCGGTTACATTACACCCCTACTGCCCGGCCACTTGGAGATTTGCTGGCGAGCGTGTGTCGGTGCTGGCATCGAGATGGGAACCGAAGTTGCGGTAGCAGTTCTCGAATTCACGCTCTATCCTTCTGCGACATACCCAGTTCAACTGCGCCAGGCTGCTGGTGCGCTCTCGCATCTCCTTTCCTCTGGATTTCGCCCGCAAGACATCATCATTGGCGGAGACTCCGCTGGGGGAAATTTGACAGGACAGTTGCTATGTCATATCGTCCGACCTCATCCAGAAGCCGTACCAATCCAACTTTCCACGCCACTAGCCGCTTCATTTTTCATCTCGCCATGGCTCAGCAAATACACCAACGACAGGTCATATGCGGAGAACGGTTCAATCGATATGGTTTCAGCCACGTCTGTTCGTAATACGGTAGAAGAGCTATGTGGATATCCTGATATGCTGTCGGAGAAGAACGAGCTCGCTAGTCGGTCGTTCCCCTTGACATGGAAGTTCCCTGTTTTGAGGGCCTTGACAGCGCCACAAGCCAGATGTATGTCACTGTGGGATACCATGAAGTATTCCGGGAACAATGTATCTCGTACGTGCGACAGGTGCGACACTTCAATCCTGGGATGAAGGTGCAGTTCGACATACAAGAAAAGCTGGCACACGATTTCTTACTAGTGGAGGGGTTGGAGGAGCGAAGTGGGGAGTGCATGGAAGCGATGAAGGTATGGATGAAGAGCCTGTTGATTGAGGTGTAGTCTTGTATTTGCTCCCCTGAGTTTGTTTGATATAGGAGCTGCCATGTAATAAGATTCGGTAGATTAAGCTATAAGGTGCTTATCCAGAGATGGTTTTTCATGATTACTGAAAGGCAGATACGCGCAATATCCAGTTTGGAGGAGAGCTCAGAGCGAGTGGGAAGGCACAATTGCTGGACGAGATGGGTGTACAACCCATCCCGCCAAAAAAGAACCGGTCAAGTCATCATAGTCCAAGCTACACCCTCTGGAATACTGCCTGACTGGCTGTTGCATGCATGAACTAACCTGACATAGTAATCAGTGCGGCCGTACGAGCGCCATCAATTCAGTGAATATAAAATCAGGCTCGGCAGTAGAGCCTGGCCTCTAATATTTTTTCAGCTGACCTTCTGGCAGCAGGCTCTGAGGATTTGGGAAATAATTGCCGAGGAGGCGTGACGATTGTCGCGACGTGCATATACGATCTACCAAATCCCTGCTCCTTCCAGCTTACGACCCCACTCTGTACGATCTAATTACAATCTCCACAGCCTGTGTGTGCCCTTCTAACGTTGTGACTGGGTCCAGTCGCGGAGCACAGGCTTGGCTTCGGCGCCACTTGGTCCCACGAGTTGATGCTGAGCCAGTTGGGGTGGAACACGAGTTGGATGAGGCTTTGAGGAGAAGCAAAAAAATGTCTGCACATAAGCTGCATTACCCAATAGGCCAAGATCTAGGTGAAACAAACATAAAGGGATTCTGCATGTTAGCTGCATTATTGATATCAAGAGGAGGATGGCGCAAATTTCAACTACGCCACTTCTGTAGGACTGAACAGCGGTGAAGATGGTTTTGATTTTTCCTACACCAAGAATTTTGTCAACTGTGTTGTTTGGTATACACATCTGATAGATTGAAGAAAACAACAGACGGGCCAGGGTGTGGGAGTTGGCAGGCTGACTTTGTTATTTCAATTATTATTATTCATACTCACATTGAACCTATTTGCGGTTATACAGTAGCTCAACATTCTGGTAGAGGGACCATGTAGCCCCGCCCTAGGCTCGACTCCGCCTTCGTTTTCTCAAGCACTAGTAGTAACTAGTACGGCTCTGCGCCGATGATGGTTATTTTTATATGAAATTAGCCAGCATCGCAGGTCATCCATGTCAAAGGCCTCGCTAGAATTGGAGCCAATACTGGCTCATCGAACATCAGAAAATAGCTACCCTACTTGATATGAGGCTCGTGCTATAATTGCTGAGCGACGGCTGTTACGTAATATGCATCTCTTATATACACAACTTATCAGCGCCTCCTGTTGGAGTGTGCATTCCACTTTTGGTCTGATGAGTTAGTGAGACAGAATGCGACAACAGCTAGTTGAGTCACGCCACCAGGTGTGGGCGAAGAGCAACAAGGTGTCTCGGTCGTATCCAACCAACCTCAGTCCCAGGATCCCATCGGAATGGGAATCAGATCTTCCAGCATAAACAGCCACGCCCACCCAAGAATCTATGTTGGACTTGCGGCGATCAAAATGTGCGCAACTTGGACCAGACGCCAGGTTCAGAGAGGGCTCCAACAATAAGCAGGCCGACCATATCAAGCTAGGCCCATGTGGCCATACGAAAGGAGATCTAGAACTTCAAATAATTAGGCAGAATAAATTAAATTGATTACTGTAGCAGCGACGGGGCCTTTGGCTCCAAGACTCAAGACAAGAACATGTGGAAAAGACTGAAAACCCCGTTCCCTTCCACTAACCTGCTCAATCAGCCTTTGATATGCCTGATAGCAATTTTGTTGCTAGCCAAAGCTCTCCACCATACCCTTTGGGTCCAAACCACCATCCATGCCAGGTCCTATTCAGCCATATCGGGGCGAGTCTAGGGCCGCGAGAGAACCAACTGCTTTCTTCTGGCTCTTGTCATACATAATTCGTGCGGACGGGCATTTCTTGAAGTGATCTAGTAACTTCTCCTTTGACAATGCTTGTGAAACGAGTACATAAGCTGAGATCCCATCCCCGCCAATGGGTGCACGCCTGGCCCCAGCACGGCATCCCTTACAGCAGAAGCCGTGTTGAATTTCAGCAGCATCCGGGTCGTAGTAGGGAAAGTCTACTGCGTTGGAAAGGCTTGTGTAATATAGCATCTCTGGCTTGCTATGGCATCGGAGATCTCGTGGAGGGCCGACCTCAGGCGGGGGCTCATATGACTGGGCGACAAATGTCATTCCTTGTACAGAACCACCCGTTGGCTGATCCGGAAGGTCTCTGCCCGACAAAATCAATGCTGCTGGCACGAATCGTCGACGTAATTGTCCCCGGGGGCTTTCTGTCCCCGGTATTAACGACTTCCAGATATTTCTGATATCCGTAGTGATCTCCCCGGTTGCGCATTCATAGCAGCACCGCTTGATCGTGAGCATTGATAGATAGCCACCAAGCTGGGGGCACATGGAGCAGTACGGCGTAGTAAGTTGCTGGTACAGGTCGAGGATTGTCGGGTCAAACTTGGGTTTCTCGAGGAGAATAGTGCGGATGGCTTCCAACCCATGCTCTACAACCTCGCGATATCTCTGAGTGGTACTTGCAATTTGTCGCGTGCCTCTGCTAACCCGTCTTACTCGGAGGTGCGAACGAACGTCCAAGAGTTGGAAGATGTTCAACAACAATTCGAAGGGGAGCTTGCTGAGGGTGCCCATCTCACTGCCTGGTTGGGTCGGGAAGGGCTCTCGGAGGGAGTCTCGAACAAGCTCGTGGTCGCGGGGATGGAATCGAAATAAATCACGCTCGATCTTCATTCGCCTATGGCCCACGACTTGAAGCATCGCTTCATCTTTGTCTTCAGTGCTGGATGCCATTGTCTGGTCTGGTGCGTGCGAAGTAGGCATCTGGTCAAGAGGAAGGATGGTAGGCAAGTCTGCGTTATCCTAAACTTCCTTTTTATAGCTGAGGGGTGACGCCACATATTAGTCACTGTCTCACTTGGTCGGGCTGGGAAAATATGTTCCCGCGTCAATAAGGCTCATTGGTTGTGGGATAATATTGGACATTGACTCTTCACACGCTGGCCTAGACAGAAGATGACCAAGTGCAAGACTTATACATTCGGCAGGTTCCAAAGTAAGTCCCACGAGCGGTCATCCAAATCCGGAAGATCAGTAACATCGCCTGAAAACCCGAAAGGTGCGATGCTAGCATCAAAGGGCAATGCGAGCCAATCATCTACTGTATCCAAGGACGAAATTTCACCCAAACCCTCCCCAAGCTGTTTGGAATGTCCCCCGATCCCAAACTCCCACCTGCCATTTGTACCCACCGTAGGAATCCCTCGGGGGACCAACGCTGGAACCATGCCTTGCCTGAACTTCGCTAGATGCAGAGCAAGCAACTCCCCGTACCGAGCCGCCAGGTGCATCTCGTCTAGACTGCTCGCTCTGAGGGCTTCGATACTCCTCTCCAGGATGGCCAGAGAGGATTCTAAATCCGCAGTTCGAGTTCCTAAACTCAAAGCTTTCAAGAGGAAGATCGAGGCCGTGATGATCCGAAGAAATATCCGAACCGGGGAATAACGGAGTGTACCAGCGTCGAAGAGCCGATTGACGGATTCTAAGGTCTGACAGGAGCCATCGATGACCTCCTTGATGAAAGAATAATCGGTTGCGGTAATGGACGATTGCAAGATCTCGGTGTCGGTCGCATCAGGTGGCCTTCTGCCAAGAACTCGGTCGACAACCGCTTGGATACCGAGAGAATTCATAAAGGCGCGAAGGTGGTTATACTCGATCGAAAGGACCTCAAAAGAAGTCGGTGAAAGCTCTGAATAGCATATTAAATTAGCCCAATGGAATGACCAAGGTAATAATTAATAGCTTCAAGAAAAGAGCATGGATGCACTTACTATCCAGGCGAAGGTGAGTAATCTTCCAACTCAACAGTTGCTGTTGAAAGTGCTTGATGATGTTGACGTATCTACAACCCCCAAGAAGTTCCCGTATTCCTGTAGCGGATGGAAACAATACGTCGGTGATAGTTCGTAGCAAGTTCGTCAAGTCTAGCCATGCCGTCATCATAGTCGAATCCTCCCCGCCAGTTCCCGACGGCTCCGACAGCAGTCTTGTCAGTGCAGCCGGGACCATTGAAGGGCACCTAGCCGGCTTGAATGCTGCTCCGTGAATATGTAGAGTAGTTCACAAAGCCGAGACTTTTGGGCTTGCAAACCTGGAGGTTGTGATGCGGTGGCAGGTTGATCAGCCTTGCCTCCAACGTCGCATAGTCCCAGCTCAAGGGCGAGAGACTGAGCGCACCCCAAGAACATCCAAGCCATGCGATCAGCCGTCTTAGCAGGAGCAACGACATCCCCCAGCCACCTAGCCTCGCTATCTTCAGTGACGTCTGCTTGGTTTCCAAATTCGTCATCACGCGGGTCTGAGGCGCTGATAATGAGAGAGGAATCCCATCCATCGGAAGCCGGAGGGAAGTGGATTGCGCGTGGATGCCACTCAATCATCAGTAAGAGGGCTTCGATAGAACCCCTAGTCCTCGTCTTTGCCTTGGAGCGTTTTTCCTGACCGAACATGATTCTCATGACAAGGTGCTGGCAATGCTCCCAAAGGCGGTGATGGAGGAGGGTATTTCGAGCGATCCCGCCAGATCCCGGTAGGAGGTGGTAGCGAGTAGAAATCATGAGGATGACAGAGCAAAGGAGTGGCTCCTGGGTAATGAGCTTGAAATGAGAGCTGTGCCTCAAATCAAAGTCTCTGGATACAGGAGACAGAGGTGCCAAGTTCTGAGCGAATCTAGACGAAGGCCAGCCACCATTTAGCCCTAGACATACCGGAGTTGACTCGGGGAGGGTTTGGGAGGGCGACTTACAAATCAAAGTACGTGATGGCTTCTTCAGCGGTGAACCAACCCATCCTTGCAAACCGAAACGCACGCCATACTTTCAGGACATCAGGAGTGGCCGGCGAGAAGTAAAGGGGACCGGTTGTTGCCACAGACGGGATATTCTCCGGCGATGTTGTGCTAGGAGCTGCGATGGCCAAAGTTCGAGAGGCAGGCGGCCCGTTACTGAGTGTGTCGCCGTCGGTTCGGCCATGCTCAGTGGCGGCCTGGAAGAGCAGCCTCATGGCGTCGTTGCCATTGGAGACCAGGGTTCTCATAACAGAATGGGTAAGATCACCTCCGCCTCCCCCAGGGACATTGTGCGTTTGTGTAGGCCCCGGCAATGAATGCTCTGGGCCAGTTCTTTGTAGCACAGATCCACATTCGGCGTCGTACTGGGGTGGTAGGCTGAAGCCATCATCGTCATGGAGTACCGGCAGTGGCTCCTGGACAGGCGCGTCGGCCTGGTGTGGTGGCAGGGGAGGCGACGATGTGGTGCTAATCGAGTTGCAGTCTTGGATGTATCAACATGTGCCTCCTAGTCTTAGAGCTTCCAACCACGGATACAAGTGCTTACCTGCGTCATGAAACGACGAAGCGGAGGGTCGGACGCCAGTGCTGCGTTTTCGATGCGACCTCTCGGGGCTGAATACGCACTCCGTCAACTCCCTCAGACACCTCAGACAAGACGTTCCCGGCCCCTCGACGATACACCGAATCTTCTTTCTCCGTCACAGTTCACAGGCTTTGTAAACCCGACGAAAGTCCCGAATGCGGCGGCCATGCTGGGCGGAGGCTTCGGTGCGCGCCGTCCGTGTGGGCTGGGCCTAGGACTAGCCTTGGCTATCCATGCACGGAGGTGGAGTCGTCAACAGTGGAAAGCTGGAAGCAAGGCCCGGGGGAGCTGTGGCGGATCCGGCGTAGCAATCGACAGTTATTTTTTGGATGTTGGATTGCGTGAGGATCCGGCCGGAAAGTAGCGGATGGTGATGGGTATTTGTTGCTTTACTCCGGACACTAGCCACCGGAAGACATTGCCGCTCTCCACCATCCCCCGCCTTCCCCGCAAGTTCAACACGACGCTATTATTGTCTCAAGGCCTAAGGGAACGACCAGTCATCACGCTGCTGACAATGTTGGATTGCCACTGGCCAGCTTCCGAGCAGGGTAGATACTTCTACTCACTTCATTCTACTGTGGGTACGTGTCAGGGGCGGAGAGCAGGTGAAAGGGTTGTAAAAAGGCATTATCAACTAATAATCACAACTAGAAAGATATCAAACGTCCTTCTCAAGCTAAGCTACACAAAGCATCCAGGCGGGGCCTCCACCATAGCATCAAATTTCACCGTGGGTTGAACATGAATGGCTTCAAACCCAACCCCGGCTAGTTCTTTGGGACCAGGTCTTGCCCTATCAATTGGCAGCGTACGAGGCAGCCCCGAGTGACTTGTGTAACTTAGGTCAAGTAGCGGAAGTCCTTGTGCTTATCACCCTGCTCCGTAACATCAATCGCCGTTTGGCTGTCAACGGGTCCGAATTCGCGATCCCTCCTCTTATTCTCCCTTTCCAGCGCGAAATGCAGGCCCAACGAAAGGATACTAATGAGTCCGGTGAGGACGCAGCTGATGGTACAGCCTCGAGTATAGAACGGTCTAAATGAAAGAGCATCAGCTTCGATCCTGAGACAGTTAATGGCACAGCCAAACTTACCCGTCGGAACTGGGATATACGACACTGCTGACAAAAGACGAGCATTGGCCAAAGGTCGCCAGGATCGCCAACCCAGCGCCTCTCTTGGAGTCGCCTCCCTGATTGTTGAGCAACCAGGTGATGTTGATATAGAGCGCAGGAAAGACTCCACAAGCCGCAAGGAACGTGCCTAAGTAACGCGGTGCAATCTTGGATTCATCTTTGACAAGGACAAGAATAAGATACCCAACGAAGCCGATGAGGGAGCAGCCGCTCACAATGTATCCTCTCTTCCCAAACCGATCGCTGACCACAGCAGCCGCCACGCAGCAGATGAAAGCCACCAGGTACGGCGGCGCAGTCAGCCCTTGCGCGGTGACGGAAGAAAATCCCATGTCGGCCACAATCGTCGGCAGGAAATTAGACAGGCCGGCGAAAGAATAGTTGCAGCAGAAATGGATGATCGTGTGCACGTAATTATGATAGTCTGTCATCCCGGCAAAGATCTGCTTCCATTGAACGCCCGATTTCTTGGTGCGGTCATGGACCTGGAGCCGCTCCACAGCGAAGGTCGCATCTTCTTCTGAAAGATACTTGGCACTTCCAGGCGAGTCGGCAAGGAAGAACCAGGTCACACTAGCGAATAGAACCGTTGGGGCGCCCTCTAGAGAAACACTTCGAGTCAGCGGGGAACCGAAGAAATGTGAAAGCGCAGAAAAAAAACTGGCTAAAGCAGAAGGTATCAACGTACCAATAAGGAAGAGATACCTCCATGGCTCCAGGGATCCACTGATGTGTGTGATGCCGTATGCCAACGCGGAAGCGAAGCAATTCGCCAAGGGGGCCATGCCAAGCAGTAGCGAGACGCGGAATCCAAGTTCTTCGCGACGGTAGAACATGGATAAGAAATATGGAGCGCCAGCACCAAATGCAGCTTCGAAAATACCGAGGAGGGCTCTTGTGGCAACGATATCCGCTAGCTTCTTGGCAGCTCCGGAGGCCATTGCAGCAGTACCCCAACTAATTTTGCGAAAGTGAATTAATTAGCCCCTGTGAAACCTCAAGGCCAGTTTTGTCTATGTGGCATCCAAGGGTGGGAGACGAGCTTACAGGATACAAAGAATAGAAACGTATTTGCTTGCAGGGAGGATCTTCCAAAATAGATTGGTCTATTCGAAGGCGACATAGCAGATGTAGAACGAGTTGAGCACCTAGGACCAGTCTGCGTCACTGAGCCCGAGGTCATCTTTGGCACCGGCCGCTTTGGCGTTTCCAATATTTCCGCGGTCCAGGTAGGAGAGGACATAGAGACAGCAAACGATTGGAAGAAGGCGCGTGTCGAACTAGATGGTGGATGTGTTAGAAAGACTGAGAGGGGATTGGCTATTGGTGTTGGTATAGGAAGACATACGATCCATCGGATTCGAGCATTGGTCTCAGCTGAGACTGCAGCATGATGAGGCTCGTCAATACCAGCTATGTCCTCAAGCTGTTCAGCCTTTAAAGACATCTTGCGGTCATCGTCTTGTTGGTCCATTTGGGCAAAGGAGTCTCAGACGAGAGAACAAAAGGATACGTGGTGGCAATAAAAAGGAGTCAAGGCCACTACTTCAGCAGCAGTTTACCGTTGAGACCTGAATCAACTCTGGGAATGGAGAGCAGGATGGGGATCTGATCAGTGAGTCGAGCTGGGGTCTTGGATAGATTTTATCTTCGTCTAGCACGGGCCATACACCCGTCAGTGGCCGAGATTTTCTGTCTCCGGGGCCACGATCAGGAGACGATCATGAGCCTCCGTGCCCAAACACCATGCATGCACAAGTCACCCCGGAATGGATCCTCTGGGATAGTGCTCTGAAAGCAGATTGCAGGGCCCCGCCAATCCCCAGATCAACCTAAATTTACGTTAGCGCGCTGTGTTTCCCGGCCGGCTCGGTAGCTCGGTCCGAGATCGAGATATCGTCACTTTCCGGCAGTTTCCTGCAATATCCGAAGTCCGGATACACGCTTCCCCGGGCTCACGACTACATGAGATGAACAGAGAGTGTTATATAAAGCATCTTCGCCGACAGTTATGAGCAGGATAATCACAAGAAACAGACAAACAGCACCAAAACAAACTGAACAAAGTCTGATCAAACCCACACCCATCACACCACTTATATCACTTCCTGCCGAAATGTCCAAGTCCATCGTCAACACTGCCCCCTACCCCTTCAAGTTCGAGCCAGCATTGGTTCAGAAGCAGGGCAAGCCAGGCCAGAATGAGGACCTGACTACCACCATCACCAATGTCCGCGGCAAAATCCCCTCGATCCAGGCGGCCCGTCTCCGGACTATGATGCTGGAGGCACACCAAGATCCCACCAAAATTCTCGCCCATTGCTGCAGCTATGACGGATTGTCATCTCGCTTGGTCGAGGAAGCTGGGTTCCCAATGGTTTTCCTCGCTGGCTATTCTGTAGCTAGTGCGTATGGCCTGCCTGACACTGGATACATCGCAATGGCGGAGGTGTGCGATAAGATCCAGGAATCAGTCCGACAGGTATCAATCCCTGTTATGGCCGATGGAGATACTGGCTACGGCAGTCCCCTGAATGTCAGGAGGACAATAGAGAGCTTCGCGCACGCCGGTGCGGCTGGCATCATGATTGAAGACCAGACTTGGCCTAAGCATATGTCTTCTTCTAACAGCCTTCGGTCTAAAGAATTCTTTCCAGACTAACACGGATGCCTTATAGGATGCGGCCACACTAAGGGAAAGGCTGTCGTGTCTCGGGGGGAAGCATACGCCCGCATTCAAGCGGCATGTGATGCCCGCGATCAAGGAAAGGATATTTTTGTCCTTGCTCGAACCGACGCCCTTATCCACGGATGGGAAGAGGCTATGACACGCGCCAAGGAGTTTAAGAGGATTGGTGTTGATGCTGTCTTCGTCGAGGCGCTCCCTGACAGAGAGGCTATGCGGAAGTGTGTGGAAGAAGTGGGCATTCCTACTTTTGCCAACAGTGAGTTCTCCATCCATCCGATTTTCTTCTCAATCCTAGATCAGAGACCAATCCCCTTCATATTTTTACAAGACACTAACTCGGGTTACAGTCATCGAGGGTGGCAAGACAGAAAACCTGTCAGCCAAGGATCTCGCCGAGTTGGGCTTTTGTGCGGTCGCATATCCCTGGACTCTTGTTGCAGCCAAGTTGAAGAGTATCCGAGAAACACTAGAGGCTCTCAAACAGAGCATGACTGTTGGGGCGCCGCCTATGATTCTCTCGTACAGCGAGGTCTGCGAGGGCGTCGGCTTCAATAAGTACTGGGAATTGGAGGAGGGATACAAGTTCGACGATGGCAGTCGGGCCAATGGACATTCCTAGGTGCATATTACTAGTAGCAGGACTAGACTATCTACGCTGCAATATTATCTTAGAAATATTGATTAACTTTCTCGATCATAACACGTGATACGGGGACACAAAATGTGTTTGCTCAAAAGACAACAGCAAAGACTTGACGGAAGAAATCCGGTTTGCGGTTTACAATATATACGGCAAGAGGGACTGGTTTGGGTGTCTAGATTATCTCAAAGCAGGCATAAGTACAATGTCTCCCTCGAATTGCAGAATTAAATATCGTGGAAAACTTCCGGGAGGCTATTTGAGCCAATTGGTGTTTTAGGCGTTGAAATCAGATCCGAATTCGAGATGTTTTGACGAGGAGCTACTACCTGGAATCTATCCCCATTCACGAGCTTAAGCCTCGGGTCTCCTTCCGTAGATTGAGTAGCTACGATCATTAGCTCAGAACGAAACGACCTGGGGTGGAGGGATCATACATAGGCCAGTACGCATGGATACTCGGGTTATTCATGTCTTTCCTCACTCCAGCTAAAAATAAAGTCACCTCGTCGCGAGTCCAACCATGGGCTCTTGTGAAGGCCGCCATGGTGATTGATTCGAGAGCAATGGACATGTTCTCGTTGTTCCATAGTCCAAGCTCCTTGTGTTTCTTGTCCTTCGGCCAGGCGTTCGTTGGCCATAAAAACCGTGACTCAACAACATCAACGAACCCGGCCTCAATCATGGTTTCTTTAAACTTGTCAATAGCATGATATGCGCGGCCGTGCTTGATGGAAGCTTCATCTAAGAGCTTGAAGCATTTCGCCAAGTCGTGGTCATCCTTAAGGGTCTCATCGTCGGACATGGCGAAGACTCCCACTTCTTGCAGCTCAACGTAGCCGCCAGGTGTCAAATTGCTGTACAAGTTAGGGGCGCTTATAAATACAAATCAGGCTCAAGGCTTGACTTACTCGTAGATTTTGCAGAGATACTCTGGCCAGTCCTGAATGCTAAAGTTCATCATCCTGCTATGGATATAGTCAAAGGGCTGGGAGTACGTCCATTCTTCATCAATGTCGTCAATGTGAAACTCGACATTCGGTGGAACACTGAGGTTTCGTTAGCTCCTGGGGATAGGGCGGACTTGAGACTACTAGATGCATACAATTCCGGCTGAATGGGTGACAGATCTACACCGACGACCTATCATTCGTTCAGTATATGCGCAAAACGTAGGAGTAGAGTTTCGTACCGTTGACTCTGGATGCTCGTCTCCGTAGTCCATAGCCCAGATTCCTGTGCCAGTGCCCAGGTCTAGTACCCGCTTGGCTTTCCATTCGGAGCCGTTTGGCGGCGATAGACCCAGTTTGTTGTGGAACGTAAGAAGGAAAAGATGATGCTGTAGATCTGCATAAAATAAGCATCAAGCGCAGAGTGGCCAGCCTTGCAGTCATACCCAGCCTCTCATTTTCCTGGGCGTCGTTGGGAAGACTGTACTCTGCGCTCTGTTAGCAATGGTAATGGACTTGACAAACCTTTGGGAGAAACAATCAACTCACTTCCTTCTTTGAATCGATGATAAGTCCGTCCGTTTTCGCGACGGTAGTCAAGAATGGAGCTTGACAAGCTTTGGGTTGAAGATTCGGCATCCTGCAACAAATGAAAACACAATCAGCCATCTTCCGCTCCAATTTTCAACGAACAGGCGAGAAGGATCCATACATCACCAATTGAGGAGTCCCCGTCATCCATGACCTGAGTAGAGGGTCAGTGTATCCTCAGTCGATAGCGCGGGTGAATAAACCTCGTCATCAGGCACCACGACAGGGTTCAGGTCTTCAGTTGCCATGATACCACGACTACCTTTCTCAAAGTTACTGAGTCCGCTTGCTGATTGAGTTGTTTTATGTGCACCAACTAAACTTCCTGTTACCCCTCAACTTCGCGGGGTCGGAGTCTTTAAGACCACCACGGCCCGCTTCAGACTGACAAGGGTTTCGGCAAGGTCGGTGGACACTGGTCTGAATCATATGATATCTGCTCCTCTCTTGTCTTTCCGTCTGCCTTCCGATTCGTCTCAGACTAGGGTCCTTGCAATACCGACCAACCTAATTGGCCACGAACCACCCGACACAACCAACACAACATCTGGCTGCATTTACCCTTGTATCACTCGTGCAGAGGCCAGACTGCCACCATATCATTTCTCTCTGCTATAGTTCATCCAAGCTAGCGATTGTTTAAAACCGTTCTGATCCTTGGAAGCTGGAAGGTGGCATCTAGACACACGATATCACAGCCGTCAAACGTTAGTATCTCGGGGTGTTATTCTCGCCCCATTTATGTACATTTGCAGAGACAAGGAAATAGGTTTAGAGCAGTAGATTCAACGCCACCATACGCAGCTGAATATGCATTATCGAGTTGCATGGCAAGTCCCGGGAATAACTCCTTGAAGCCAATGAACTGGGTTACTACCTGACACCGAAATTCCAAATAGGCTACTATGCCAAGAGCTAATAAGACACGTCCAAAATTCAGACTATGTATTTCTTTCAGACATTTTTTCCAGGCTCGCAAACAGAGACAATTTCTTCATGCCATCATTACATGACAAGCGAACCCATGTTGCTATGGGACGCTGCAGGCCGGCAAGCTAGGCCCTAGTGAGTTGGTGGTGCGGTGTGACGAATGTGACAGGGAGGGAGAATGGTGCAGCACAAACCAGTGAAATGGTCGCACCACAATCCAAGCACAATCTGAAGGGAAGGGTTTGGGGGACAGGCACAGGCTTCGCAGAACGAAATGACATTATCGTTAAAGCTCAGCTGAGTCAGGAGAGCCAGTTTTCATCATTATTAGAGGCATCCTGTTAACATTACCCGCGTTCGCTATTTTCCATCATCATAACTTCCTCATAATCCATAGATAACTTTCTCACACCTACGCATCAGATTCTCTCCGGGGATTTGGCTTGATCAATCGGATTTCCTCCTGGCGTCCAACTCCAACTAGCGGCCTTTGTCTCCGTGTCAGGTGAGTGTAGCCATATCGAACCCGCTGATCCTTGAGAACAAATGCTATATCAACCCCGTTCATCCTTCCAATATCAGGGTGTAAGTCCATGTAACGGGAGTCACGTATCACCGTCGAGGCAAAACCGAGCACTTCCGGTCCAATGGCTAAATGAGCGAATACAACGCTAAGAACGCCGCTAACTAACAGAACGACACAGGATATATATGAAATTGCTGCCCACAATCGAGGTACGTAGTAGACTCTAGCCAAATCGTGTATCTCAGCTGTTGTCGTTTCGTGGGCCGAGGAGTTTGCATGGAGGTTACCATTGCCGGCCATCAAGTTGTCCATTGGGATCTGGTTGACAAGGAGATATGAGTTGATAATTTGGCCCAAGCGGAAACTAAAGACTTTTGCGGCGATGTCTTCCAAACCTACATCAGTACCACCTGTGATCGTCTTAAAGGCAGACGAGTACTTGATGTAGTTTAAAGAGAGGTCGCTCCGTGATTTCGAGTCTCCTGCAGCTTGGGGGAGATTGAGGGAGATTTTCTCAAATATCAGTGGAAAGGAGAGATAGGATATTGATCCAGGTAGATGTTTCTTCTTGGAAGGCTGTTGAGCAACCACACTGCAGTTTTGTCGCGTTTCGGGGGATATCCGTGAACATTTAATCTTGGACTGAACATGTTTTTGAAAGACTTTGCATTTGGATTTGACAATGTGGCCAAGATCGCCAAAACCCGGTTTTGTGGCGGCAATGAATCGTCCTTGAAAGAATAGATTTGCTGGGTTTGCCTTTATCTTCGTCTGATTCACCAGTAATGGACCAAGCTGATCATCGCCATTACTCCACATCTCGTCCACAAACCGATCGAGTGCGAGATTCCAATTACCGCTGTCCAGTGAGCTATTTTGTTGAAATCCATTCCAGGTTCCATTGGCTGGCCATTGGTTTTTGGTGCTGTTTATTCCCGTTGCGTTGAACAATGTTTCATATGTGGATATCACATACGATCCGGCTGAACCAGCTTTTTTCGGGTGAGTACATTCAAGGTGAACGTAGCTCGATTCTATAGCAAATGTCGTGTTTCCCGTTGAGATGTTTGCTATCGGAATGCCCACCAAGGCAGAATATTCCAAATTCTGGCCAGGAGTAATATGTTGCCACTCGGAGTCGTTAGGAACGCCGTATGACTCGAGAAAGGGAATTTTAACGTTGCCCCAGATATCCATGGTATCATTTCTGATTAAGTCCGGTGTCAGAAGAGCAGTGACGTATGTTGAGTCTCCAACTGAATTCTTGACGTTCTCTTTGACGAGATAAGTCGGGAACTCAACATCATAATACGTAATGCTAGAATCGACAGGGGGTGACTGTAGCTCCAGGAGCCGCAAGAGCGATTGACCTCCAAGGGGTGAGAATATCCAGGCGAGTAGTAGCGTAAGGCTAAGAGCATTGAAAGCTCGTAGTTCAAATTGAGTGAGGAAGGTAGATCCTAAGGTTCGGCTTCCCATCAACTGTTCGAGTGTACCCAACGAAACGCCTGTCTCGAGTTTCCAGCGGGCGATTTGGTACATGAGCCGACCCATTATTGATGCAAATATAATGGGAAACATGGTTGCAAGCTAGGTTTATCTGTCAGGCCCAATTCCGATTTCCATGAACAACAGAACTTACAATAGTGATGACATCCTGAAATCCGTCGTAGTATTGATCTCTAGGGCGGCCATTGGCGCACACAACCATCGACACAAACACACGAGAAGCGCCAGTGGCACGAATATAGCACTGAGATCCGTGTAGATTGTCAACAAGCCATGCAGTTCTAGTTCGCGGTTGTATGGCGCTTTGCCAACCGGAACCGCTTCTTTGGATCCGGCGTGGTCGAGCAACGAGCTTGAAGGCTTTTGAGACTGAAATTCGGTTTCCGCAGGACTTGGAGGTATGAGGCTCCAGACCATAGCATCAGGAGAGGTTGGTGTTGAGGACGTTATTTCATCCTCGTCCAAGTCGGACACCAGTGGCGATGAGGGCGGTCGAGACATGGTGAATTTGGTCAACAGACACTAACGAGAATTTTTCAGCCCGGTTTCTTTCCAGGACGAGAGTGAGGTTCCGTTATTAACTGTCTGTTGCTGATGGCCCCCAACATTCGGTCAGAGACACGGCCGCCACCAACTTGTGAATACGAAGTGGTGCAGATGCGGCGGCCAATAGACAATTTTACTCACAGCCTGATGCACCAGCTGGGTCAGTGCACACAAAAGCAGTAAGTCCAGCCGGCCTTGGCGTATTTCCGCAGCTCATCGATTCGGTTTAATGTGTGCAGAAGTGAAGATCCATGCGAAGGTGGGGGGGTCGGCATTGTTGAGTCTTACCAGCGCGAGGCAGGCTGTCAATATTGTCCACTCTTATCACAAGATTTTATGCATCTTTCAGCCATGCCATTATTTATAGATGCCTAATAGCAGGTCAGGCTGATCCTACGGAAGAAAAGGCCCGATTGATAATGTCTAGTTTTAGCCTCATCCCAGAGGCTAGAATTCCACAGTGCGATGTAGCCAGCTCTTGGATAAGCCTCCTACTAATCCAATCTCTGATCGCCATGCTTGTGGTCATCGGGTTGGCATGGCTAGCACTCAGAAACACGCTCGTATCGGGAATATATCGTCCGTCTGTACCCCAGACCTTCCCATCCTGGTTGACTACTTCGTTACTTTCTCTTGTACTCATCCGACACGGGCTCATCTGGTGCGTGGAACACATTCGGCATTTGCAGTCTTGGGATCTGTCAAGCGTCCGGTTCTAATTATACCCAAGTTCGATTAGGCATTTTTTCCGGCCCAATTACTCGCGACTCTAAAAGATATGCCTTGGATCTGAGTGACAGATGGTGCGCTTGTGTTGAGGATGTCAAACTCGGGAATGGTCTAGGGTAGGTTCGCTCTAATTTATCGGAACATATCGAACCACTTCTGAGACAACGAAATTAAATTAAAAAAAGGCTGGGGCGGCCGTAATTTCCGCCGTGATGGACTGGCCCGAACACTTTGCCCCTCACGCGCTCGCTCTCACCAAATCATCCATTGATCAATCAACCTCACACCTATTTCTTGCAAATTTCGGATCGTAACGGGGGACAGTTTGAAGTACTTACGGTCTATATTTCGCCCCACTTATCTAAGTGATCATTCGTCCTCCCAACCTTCCTTCGCTAAGATGCTGCCCAATTCCTTGGTCAGCGTCTATCAGGAATACAAGAAGGATACCGATTCGGTCGCCTCATGGCTTGTATCCAATGCCAAGAAACATGGCTATACAGAACCTTTGCACTCACCTGTCGGTAACCAACCGGAAGAAGGTGGACCATCGAAAGGGCAGGCCAGGTGGCAGGACAAACAGCAGGGCAAGGCATCGAAACCCCACCGCTACCAAGGGCGTTGCCAAGCACATCATCGCCATCAGAGATTTTATCCCACTTGCGATATTCATCTCCAGGGTTTGGGAACCTGAAATCTTGGTCCCGGACTCCTTTGCAAGAACGATCAATAGAGTCATTGCTGCGAGATCCAGGTTCGGCACTCAACTGAGTAACCATGGACGGGGGCCCACCCCCAGATCAGACTCCAAGCATTCCTACTTTGTCAGGGTTCTCGAGACAGTGAAACAAATCCTCAGACCTCTGATGTCCCCAATGGCCAAAGCCAATTTCGACAACTCATTCGACACCATGGCCATTCGGTTCACCGGCGTCTCCGGCGTTTATGAGCCGTCTCAAGAGGCCCAAGATGCGCTCGACTTTCAACGACCAGAGAACGCCAGTGGAGACGACACCATTTACCAAGCTGAGCAACAAACCTCACTGGAGGATGCCGTCTGCGCTTTCGCCATGATGTCGAATGATCTGAACAAAATTCGAACACGCATCAAGTGGATCTGGACGAATTACTGTGATGGATCGTTTGACCTCGCTGTTTCGGCCGTGGCAACCAACACAGCCATAGAACTCGCCCGACAGCTCGTGGAAGATATATCGCCAATATTCAAAGCTCACGGGGACGCGTTTGTGGTTTGTGAAGAGTTTTTCTACCAGAGTGCCCTTGATCGGGGTTATTCTATGACGGAGAGTGTGGCCTGGGTTCAACGAACCTCTCGTTTCCGTCCAATCCCTCCCATGACCGCACGGCACGAACGCTACAATACTGCAGTACATTCGGCACAGGACGAACTCTACGACATTGCCGTCAAAACTTACTTCAATTCGGCGCGCATCCTTGTGTGTCTTGCCACTGCCCTCTCGCCAGGCCAGCTCCCGGTCTTCAACGAGAATATATTCGGCATCTATGATCCTCAAAGCAGTCGGGATGGCAAAACCGATCACGAGAAGTTCATCGAAGACGAGATAATTCTAGGCGAATTCTTCCGTGAAGCAATTTACCTTGTTCGCCTTGTCCCTGATTATCCTGTGGAGGACGAGTTTATTCGCGGAATAAAGCAGCTGGACCAGACGCGGGTAGTCCCTCTATTCCTCCTCTTCGCGGCACAGGTACTCCTCGATATTCACCACAGACTGAGAGATGGTGTGGCGGATGCGGTTGGGCTCCTAATGCATCAAGTGTCAAAGATGAGAGATACTCTCTGGAATTATTTCAAGCTGCACAACAATTTGAAACCCAGAAATTGGCGTGCATCCGATGACCATGCCCTGCAGGAACTCCACAAGTCCATCTCTAATTTCGTACTTGACCCAGTCCACAGTGCTAAGGAGAAGGCTTCACCTTGGTTGACTTTCTCAACTGTGGGAGAGAAACACCTTTTACTTAAGCATTCTCCGATTTTAGCTGGACTGGCCCTGTATAATTTCCGTGCTGGTATGTACGACTCTGGAATTGCGATTACCAACGCATGGGGGTCGACTGCCAGCCTTGCCCATCTATACAACGCTGTGAAGCAGGAGGGGTTGATAAAAATCCCATGGTCGACCATGGAAAGGTTTATCGCTGCCGTCGGGGACTCAAACCTTTTCGCCATACAGAGGCCTCGGCACACAACCGACTATCTCAAGCAGTTCCTGTCGCAGATGGGAGTTGATACGTCATTTCCGGCTTTCCGCTACGATTGGATATCCGGGAGAGACCGAAGAATGCAGGACTTTTTATCTTCTAATGGACCACGCCGGATCAAGGACGGAGTTCCTGTTTCGTGCATGTTTATGGAAAGAAATCGGAGAAAGACAGGGCAAGTCGATTGGACACCACAGAAAGTCTACGATATCGTCCCACGCAGCGAATGCGAGATTTGGGGTCGTGAACAGAATGACACCTTGATCCAAGGCCAAAACTATGGCCCAGAATGGCCAATAAGGAAGACGAACCAGGTACCTTGGGAGCAGTCGAAGGAGGGAGGGAGGAAGATTTCCCACTCCGGTTGGGTCTCTCCCGAGCAGCTCGTGACATCGCTCGCCTTAGCACTGCAATCCGAAACCCTCGAATTCACTTTCCCCTACATCGCCATGCACCGTCTGAGCTGGCTATCCCTCCAGGGTATGAGAGACCTCTGTCATCACCGCCTAAGCCAGGTATTCGCACCAGATTATGTCACGCACATGAGCGAACTCCCGTTTGTGGTTGGATATATTTTTATGTTGGCTGACGGAGTCAATGGCCACAACGAGAACACGCTCTTACGGATGGCGGCGGAATACTTTGATCTTATTGCTGAGTCCAAGTCCAAGGGCTTCGCAGCGAAGATAGTAGAGGGACACAACGGCTCATATGTAAATATTTCTGTAAGGGGTACATTCGATGTCTAGATCGTCCCCGACCGTGTGAAAGGATATTCTATAATAAGCTTCTCGGTGCTTGACCAAGTGTAAGATGAGACGGGGTCGGAGAGCGGAAGCCGGGTTTAACTACCATGACTTGGATATCATACTGTCTTTACTTATCTTTCTACTTTCAAGCTTTAGGTTGGTGGAGAGGCAGGACGACCGACACTGGGTGGCACCTCGCACAATGCGGGGTCCTAAATTACGTCGGTGTCCTTCTGCATGAGAACAGCAACTGTTATTGACAATATAAATAAATACGTCAAGGGGGTGGGGAGAGCCCGCACCATGTTGGATAAATTTCCATGCTCGTACATGGTCGTCGCTTGTGTTAATAATTGATATTTGATAATTCGCTCATCGACAAAAGGACGACACCAACTCCACGTGTTTCCTGGGCGAAAGACATGCGCTTCTCGCACAAAGCAGACGGGACTTTGCAGTGTTCATGGATTGCAATGATCGGCATCAAACAGGGGTATAACAGGAAACCCGGTAAATGCGATCTCTGGGGAACTGGCTTGGTCGTCGCCATGAACCACCGGGGTTAAGCGTGCATCGGTACAGTCGTATCGTGGCTTTGGTACGTACTTGGTGGTCGCCGAAAGAGGAAGTGCACAGCATCGCGGTCCAGTTTTTAACCATACATATTAGATTCAGTTTTTCAGATAAGGAAGACAGAACTTTTATTAGGTTCAGGAAAACACGGCATCAGATAAAGGACCGAGTCAGTACGAAGTGTACATTGTCATAGCCTGATAAGCACGCGCTCCGCTGTCGGAGACTCGTGTTAGCGTTGGAGGACTTGGCCCAGACCCGTGCTAGGATAGTGAGTAGGCCAGCGACTCAGGAGTTATTAGGCTCGCGACTCAGGCGGCCGGCGACTTTGGGGTGCAGTTTTGAGCTGACACAGAGGATTTGGAAATGGAGCAAAGGGCGCAAACAGCGATGGGTGCGGCTTGAGAGAAAGCGAAATTAACATATCAATTGGGATAAGGCCGAGTTTCGTTACACTTTGGCCGAAGAACGTTGTGTGAACCTTGAAGTTCCTCCAACGAAGCTGTCCAAAGGGGGAAGGCAGGGCTGCAGAGAGATGGGGCTGCTGAGGTAATTGGCTCGCAGCCTAAAGCATGCGGGCCAGCAGCAGGGCAAGCGGCAGGGCACACAGCACGTGAGGGTTTCGAGTGGGAACAATTCCAGAAGAAACAACAACAATAACATCGACGCGAAATCTCGATGGCATGGCCGCGCAGCATTCCGGACAGTACATGACGGTCTTCATTCCCCCAAGCGCAAGGCAACATGGCCCCCTCGCATCATTCTCGCTGACACGCAACAGACTGAAAACCAGCCAGCACCGATCAGCTGGAAGCTCAGGCAGACCTTGCAGAGTGGGTACCAGACCCCGCGTTTTTCGGATGACGGAGGCGAGGAGGGTATGGTGGCTGGCGTATGACGGTGCGGCGCAGGACCAAAACGAGCAACGAATGGGGAGCGTGTGATAAGAAACCCCAGACCAGCCCAGGTCTAGCCAACTTTTCCGTCGCAGTCCGTCATCAACTGATCGGGCGAGTGAACGGGACACGAGCGAGGCCCCCCCAGCCCGGACACCCATCCCGGACACCCAGTGCGGAAGTGGCGGGAGGTATTGAACCCAAATTCACGCCTTGGTTCGCAGGACCTGCTTTGGTGCTCACCCTGTTGCAACAAGGCCGATTAGAATGACAGGCCCGCGTGACCAAGTCCATGCGCACCCTCTGGGTGTCACTGGTGATGTCACCGCGGGATGAAGCATTCAAGGCCTTGGATAAGATGCTAGAAGCACAATAGTTGTGTGTGTCAAGGCACAGTACGACCACGGCTCCGCGGATGTCCTTCCAGCAGGAATACGGGTGGGCGGTTTGCAGGAGGGAACGAGACGACGACTGGGATGCCTGATGATGCAGGTCCTACCGCGTTTGTCTTTGCGCATCGCGCCCTAAGATAAGATGGTGGCCCCCTTCAATCCAATGGATAAATCGGAATTCATCGTGGGTGAAGGTATGGAAGCCACTGCCCCCCCTCCCCTCGGCAAGGGACTCACACGAGAGACATGGCGCTGGATTATTGTCTCAGTTGGCTTGTTCCCTCCGCCCAGACCTTGCAGGCGAGGCCAGACATTGGACGGGACATGAGGGTTTGTTGGCCCTTCGCTTACTGCTCAGAGAGGGTCCGAATGGAAAGGAGACGGCAGGCAGGGACAGCGCGACTCTTGAGTGGATGCGGCGGCACTGGTCCTTTTGTGCTGCGTTGCTGCCAGAGGAGGCAGGCAGGCAAGGTCGAATCTTGATAAGCATCGCTTCCCATCCGAGGGCCCGGTCGGGTTGGTCGGAGAAGAATCGGGAGTTCGCCGATGGCTCCGTTGGGTTCAACGGCAGCTTGTCACACATATCTGGGCCTGACGTTGACTCAGGCTCACTGCAAACGCGAGATCCGAGTCTGTTGACCGCTGGAGGAACGCACATCCCACGCGCTCACATTTCACGTTGCACACAGCACGGGATGATGGATAAACCCCCAGGGATGACTCTGGGGTGTTGTGTGAATTGCCGGCCGATGACCATGGAAAAGAAGGCAGGTCATTGGAAAGCCAGCGAGTAGCTTCTCGGCTGCGCGTGCATCCCGCCTCTCCCCATATCATCCCGCTTCTCCCCATGCCGTCTGTCCTATCCCATCCAGTTCCATCCCATGTCGACCCGCTTGGGGGAGGTAAATTGCTTATCAGCAGTCGGGGGTGTGTGAAAGTAAGGGTGGTGGAGCGCCGCTGGCTCTATCGTTATCTCTACCTACTACGTTGTGTGCAGTGGTGATACCACCGAATCGAGAAGCCCATAGCTCTGACCTGACCGCCGCCATGGAAAGCGTATTCGCACCAAGGAACCGGCATGGATAAAGAGGCAGAGAGGCAGAGAGATACAGGTGGTCCGGATATAAGGAGGGAAGCAGGCCCGAAAGGGCTGTCGACGACTGTTGTTATGCCATCTGGCTCCTGTGGTATTGCCTGCGTATTCACCCATAGCCTGATCCCTCTTGTCGCCTACTCGCCCAGTCATCCATCTAGTCATTCATCCATCCATCCATCCACGACCTCACCCAACCGGCTCTCAGTCCCTTTCTGCCGTTTTGTGATCTGCCCCTGCTCGTGTCACCGAGGCCTGCCCTATTATTCCCTTGCTCGGGCGGATGTCTGTTGGGCTGACTCTCTGTGACTGACCCCGTGGATTGCGCTCAACCACAGACACGCTGCTTGGCGCCTCATCAATCAGCTCGCCCCATCAAGCACACTCCGTATCGATACACGATTACACCCCCCTTCCCCGTGCTCTCCCCCACGCCACGGCCTCGGGGCACTCGCGACCCGGCTTCGAAATAAGTATTCGCTATCACCGCCGACCTTGGAACAAGTCTGGCTGGGAGAAACCTCTCGAGTCTCTCTTTCTACGGTGGTCTTTCTGTTGCTTCGAGGTTCACTTTCCACGCGCTACCAATCAACCAGCAACCACACCCTACCGATATGGTTGACCAGATCTCCGCGGCCCCACGATTCGACGACGCCCCGACCGGTACCATTCGCGCAAGCGCACGCGCTCCCCGTCCTCAGACAGCCCCCGACCGGAGCATCATACTACGTACTCCAGAAACGTTCAGAAGTCGAGCTGCAAGGAACGACCCGCAACCTAGCGCCTTTGCATAGCTCATCGGAGGACGTACAGCGACATCGTGATTCGCTCCCGTGATCTTTGGATTTATCGTTGCCCTTGGCCTTCGTTGGTCCTCACAGTTGCCCTTGGTCGCCGGCCAATCCAAGGGTTGGTTTTACGTACTCAGAACCGCCGGACAAGACGCGGCCATCCCCGAACGGCTTCACGGACCCTTCGTCTCTCTGGTCCGGGTCTCATGCCCGGGGTTGGCTGGAGGGGTCTGGATCATTCGCGTTTCCCCCCTTCGGAGCAGACAAAGCCAAGCGGGGAGAGCGACGCGGAAAGAGGGAATCGCTGAGAGAAACCGAGACTTGGGCTGGCTGAGTCTGACTCTGCGCTGAGTGAGGGTGTGCCCGGGATTGATTCCAATCCAGCAGCAGCTCAGGCTGACGCGAAACGCCCCCGGCCCAGCTGAAGCGCCGTGCACGCCACTGAAAGTCCCCTGGAGCACCGCCCTACAGTGCACCGAACGCGCTGGAATCCGGGTGCCTTACCACCCTTCCCCGCTGACGCGCGCGAGACATGCTAACCGGACCACGCTTGGCTCCCCACCCGCCAACACCTGCCTGCCGCACTCGTCTCGCCCCGGGGTCTCGGTACTAGTGCAAGTGCCACTATGATGTCTCCACGCTCCTTCCTGCTCGCCCACCGCCAGGGCCAGCACATTGCTCCTGCCCCGGCTCCCTCAGCTGCTCCGGGCACTCACACTCACATTACTTCTTCTGGTAATAATAATAATACATCCTCTCCCACTCATCCTCCCTCTCCCTCCTATTCCTCCCTTTCTTCGACCATTCCCTCCGCGTCGAATAAAAACTCCACCAACCTCGCACCTTACGCCGCCACCACGACGACAACGCCTCCGACCTTCTCCCCTCTGCGCTGGTCGCCCAAGTATGACAACGACAAGACCAACATCGCCGTCACTATCACTCCCATACCCGTACCGCCAAACTCCGATGCCAACATGGGCAAACGCAAGGACAGGCGAGAGACTCTATGTCTCTCCCCATCAAGCCCGCCAACAACTACTACGAGTTTAACCACGCGACCGACAACCCCCACCAGCCCTGTCAAGATCCCTATCACCAACGGCAGCCGCCCCATCGCCCACCCGCAGAAGCGACACACGTCGCAGCGCAGACGACCCCGGGATTCGTTCTCCCCCGACTCCATTTCCCCGTCGCTTGTCGCCCTCCTTGCTGTTACGGATATCCCACGACCCAGGCAACTTCGGCGTCGCCGCCGAACCGTCAAGTCCCTGACGGTGGACGAGGTCATGGATTGCGGCCATGGTTCCGAGAAGGACCTGAGCTGGTCACTTAGCCGGAGCCCGCTTGACATGCTCCTCTCACCACCCCAGGATGCCATGGATGACGATGACAGCGTGAGCGACTGTAACATTGGCTCTGCCATGTCCACCAGGACATATTCCATGGATTCTATCCCGTCGTTGGACGAATCCTTTACTAGCGACGGCCTCTCGTTTGACACCCCCAGGACCCCTAGCCCGTTGTCGCGCAGGAGCAGGTCTTCCCCTATGCGCAAGTCTCTAGAGCCTGTTGTGTCACCTCCGGGCTCTGTTGACGAGCATCCTTTAGCCAGCGGGGATCTTGATGGCGATGAATTTGAGATCAAATCATCAACGCAACCGGAAGAGACTGCCTCCAAGTCCCAGTTTCTCAAGCCCTTTAAGCCACTCAGGTCCGTCTTCAAGTCTAACCTGACTGCCTCACTGCGAGCTCTGAGGTCGGCCGCCAAGTCCTTCTCTGCCATCAACTTTCCCTCTATCCCACCGGACGACTTCCTGACCCGGTCGATTCTCACCATCGATCCCAACGTGCCCTACACGGATGAGCGACGACCCCCTGTTCTCGAGGAGATCCCTTCGGAAGCCATGCGCCGCTATCTTAACCCTACTACGAACTCGCGCATTGAGTCACCATCAAAGACCTTTAGGACTGGAACCTTTGCAGCATCAATTCAAATGCGCACCTACAAGATCCAACGATCCCGGTCCACTCCGCCGTCGTCCCGGAACCCTTATCCATCCACGTCGCTTCAAACGTCGCCTGCACCTCAGCAGCCACAGCCGCAAGCCCCCACCCAGACTGCCGTCGCACCACCCCCTGGCATGCGTCAGCGTGAGATGCGTGAGAATTCCGACTTTATCCGGATCGCTGTCATGGAAATGGCCATGCGCAAGCGCGGCAAACTGGATGACCAGCGACCAGGCCGCGCCCGATGGGCGCTACCCCCCAGAAAGATGACGACCAAGCCTTACGAGGTTGCATCTGATGGTGTCCCGGTCCGGTGGATCCCCCTTTCACTGAATGGGTGAATGCCCATGTGTCGGGCAACCAACGGGGAACCATGACACCCCAGACGCAGGCAGGGCGTTGACACGTCATGTGCCTGAACAGGGTTCCTTTGCAATTCCGATTTGGGCAGGACGACAACCGGATGCCTGCCGACCGCTATCCCTACCGCTCGGGTCACTCTACCAATCCATTGGTAATATGATGCAAATTTTTCTTCGGTGGAAGGGTCATAGAAGGCCAGCACGCGAGCCAGCGGTTCCACAACCCGGGCCTTGTCCCAATGCAGGGAATAGCCACTGACATGACGAAATCAATTAATCAAGACCTGACTCGAAGGGGGGTTAGCCGACACACCACTATCCGTTCGGACCAAACAACCGACCGACCGACGGCTCTGAACAATCGAAATTCGAGGGCGTCGCGCTCATGAACCCAACCTCGGCAATTGAATGCGATCGACATCCTCATCACCACCAACCAACCAACCACCCATCAACCCACATCTGAAATTGGGTTCATCATTTAGCAGCGATTGGCATTCTTGGAGTTTTTTCCTTTTTGTCTCATCACGAAAATCACAAGCCAGCATATTGCACGGTGTCAGGAATTGCTTCTTTCTGCATTTTTCACATTTGAGTCACAGCCTTAGTGCCATGACTCCACCAGAGCGGGGGATTTTTTTTTTTTCTTACGAGAGCGCGAAAGAGTGAAATGGCTCATGCCGGAGTTTTGAGACGCGTCTGGGGAAGGAGCATTTTGGAGAGGAGGAAGAATCTGCGGTGCAATAACCGACATTGCATTTGTTGAGGCGGCACATGTTTTGAATGGCTGGGATTGGGCACATTTTTTTGGACTCGGCGAAGTCACGGAAGATATCAACAGAACGGACATAGCACAGGTGTTTCTAACTGTACGAATGAGGAAGCATAGGTCATTGGCGCAGGAGATGAGCATAGCATGATGGACAAGGGTAGACATTGTTCTCCCTCGACATGGATTTACACATTTTAACAATTTTTGGACCCTTTGCACTGAGTGTCAAGACGACTCTGTGACCCGACTGAGACGCGGAGTGGGCTCTGAGAATTTCCTGCCGCGTGGAGAAATGGACACGATCGGCAGGGCCGAAGTTTGGCGGCGGTGGGAGCGGCTGAGGCTTCGTCTAGCTCGGATTGGTGATGGCATGCAGGCGTGCCCAACGGCTGGCAGGATGGTAGGACTGGCAGCGTTGAGTTGGCGTTGGGGCTTGTTGTGGTCATTTCCCTTGGTCGGACTCCCTCTAATCGGAACAGCGGAACGGACGCCGAGAATGTTTCACCGAAACTTGACATTTCGGGAGGCTGGCAGGACGCTGAGAAACGCGTAATGGGGAGATGGGGGAGATTGGAGTGCATGGTGCAGCAGATACAGCAGATACAGCACACGCACACGCAACATGGCAGTGGACACGACACGGGCCCGGCGGGATGGATGGGGGATCCGTCATCGACTCCGACTGGTACCGACTCTGCTGCTCCGACGACACACGCCTTGGGTACCGATATCCTGGCCCTGCGAAGGACATGACACCCGCCATCTCGTGGGGGTCGCGGACCCGGAAAATTAGGGGTCTGGACGCGGAAGATTTGGACTTGGTGGGAGATCAGGACGCCTTCTAGAAGGTGAGAGCCCACATCCGTCGTGTGGGGTGAGTGAGCCTGAGCCGACCTATACTTACTGCGGACTACGGGAGCGCTGCTAATTATGAGGACTAGTTATCTCGTGCGCTAGGGCTATGTGCGACGTGCTAGTTAGTTAGTTCACAGCAACTGGGCTCGACCCTCGAATCGGACGGCAACTGCGCGATATTTTATTCCCGCCCGGTGGTTCGGATTCCGATCCGGGCTCTCCCACATTCTCAGGGTCCTTTCGTCAGGGTCCTCCGTAACTCCAAAAACATGGGGGGACCCGGCGGTGGAGACACAGTCAGTCATAGCGGAGGACAAACTGCGCGTTCTGGGCCCAACCGGCGGGTTTCGTTGCCGACTGCCATGTGATTCCGCCGGCGGCTGGGGCGGTGTGTCGTGGTGTTTTTGCTCGTGTGCTTTGTTGTTTCTGTTGTGGGGAGGAGGAGTTGGGCAGAATAACTGGCATAGGGCCGCCGGGGTCTTGATGCAGTGCGTGCATGCATGGCGGATGCAGGCATCGCGACGAGACGACAACATTTTTCCCCTTCACAACAATTTTTTTTTTTTTTTTTTTTTGGTTTTCTTGTTTTCCCGCTTGGGTTAATCAGTTTCCCGCGGCTTCGGCGGCCACACCACGTCGTTCCTTGCCGGCCGTTCGTCCGTCGTGGCTCCTCCCGCCCCCGACTTGCAGGCGTAACTTTGACTCGACAGATGGACCCCTGCTCTCTGACAGGCCATGATCCATGCCCGCGGCCAGGTCGCGCTCCCAATTACCAATCCAGGCTGGGCCGGCGGTGTAACTAAGGGAAGCGTGGCACTACGTGGTAAGGAGGAGATCTGCCTACTGCACTGTACAGAGTCAGGGCCGTAGCAGAGTTCCGTCGCTCGCGCAGTAACCCACGGGAAAACGCTTCAGAGTCACATCGTCCTCCGTCGGAACCGCACGCAATTCGCTGCCCCCCGCCCCCCCGTTTTCTTATCAACGGGGGCCTCACGCTCCCTAAAATTCCCTAATTAGGACACGGTGCGGTCATGTCATGGTAGTGCACATGGGCGTCCGCGCCGGCAATGCCCGCACCGGCGTTGTCCGGGCCTTGTTCTGCCAGACCTTCCCGATCGAGCAGGTAGCCGGAGGACTCCTCCGCCCCGGCACCGTATCCACTACGGAGTGGCGAGCGTCGCCGAGGACGGCGCGGGACGGAGGCTGGCTGGAGGAAGGTAATAGCTAGATTCGTAGTTGCTCTGTGAGGCGAGAGTTTTCGTTGAGCGTTGGACAAGGTCAAGCTCAGTTCTGAGACACGGGTTGTCCAACCATGGAAAATATCATCAAGTGGAGCGACGATCCATTCAACGTCACTTGGCAAATACAAACTCACAAATCTCAATCAACATAAACCCATGTATCTTCTAGCTTCTGTATTACATACGGAACCTATCCCGAGGTGCTGCCTCTGCTTCTTTTACAAACAGTGCACCTCCCAAACGTATTTTTGCGGTTGTCCTTGTCCATTCATCCACCCATCCAAGGGCCGCTCGCTATACAGTAAAAAAAAAAAAAAAAAGAGGTATTGCCAACGCCCCCCTTGCATGTGCTGTGTCCCTTACGAATATTCCTCCGTGAGATAGCATGTATAGGACAAGTGGGGGGAATAAAAACAACTCCTCCGTGTCCCAGCCGTGCGCCTATGCCCTTTGTTTCTATACTATACTACACGTCCTCCTTCTAACCTTTTGTGAGAGAGCCATGTTGCTTGATCACGCTCTTCATCCCTTTGATCTTCCCGTGACCCAGCTGAGCCTCCTCGTTCTCTGCTGCGTAGGAGGAGGGATTTCTTCATCCACTTCAGGTTCATCTTCCTGCTCGCTTGAGTCACGATGGCTCATGCGATACGTGAGGGCGCTGAGCTTGTCCTTGAGGTTGTTGGTACCATTCTTCCTCCGCACACCGGCCTCATAATTACTCATGCTAGTCATGGGACGCTCGATGCCTGTGGCCATCCGCCTGAAGGCTTGATGGTTCTGCGTTGGCGCTGTGCTGTGTCCACTGCTCGTTCCTGGACGGAGAAGATCCATGCCTTGGTTGTGCCGAAGACTGCGGTTGTCTTCGATGGGTGTCGGGGGTGTCATCATCAGGTAAGTCGGGACGTTGGGCCCATGTGCTCCGGAACCGCCATTGCGACGGGACGTGCGGCTGGTAACGCTGGAACTGCGACTTCGCCGGCGGGATGTGGTAGACGGTGGGATACTGCTGTGGGTGCTGCCGCGGATGGAGCGAGGCGGCGAGCGGGAGAAGTCGACTGGCGAGGAGCCATATATGCTGGAGGAGTCGTCGCTGTCGTTGAGGCTGCCAGGGTAGTGTTGTGAGCCTCCCGATGACGACGGCGCAATCAGCACGGAGCTGCTAGCCAACTCCCTGAGCTTGTTGCGCTGCTCAGCATTGGGTCGATGCTTGGAGAACTTGTTACCGATGAGAGCACCCGTGTGGGAAATGAGCGCCTTCATCACGGCCTTTTTGAGCGCCAAAGCCAGGTCCAAGTTCGACCACGTCTTGTTCTGCCACTCAATCGTCGGCATCCTGAAGACAAAGTCGTGAACGTCCTCAAAGTTGCGCTGGTCCTTGCCCTTGTAGCTCAGGCAAAGCACCACGGACGGCATCTTGATGGAGGCAAATGTCATAAAGTGGCTCGCGCGAGTCATCATCTTGGTGAGATCATCCGATGCTTGCTTGTCCTTGTCTTCGGCCTGCTGCTTCTTCCCAAGTGTGAATCGAGGGATCCGCTTCTCACTGCCCGCAATAGATTCGCGACCGTCCTTTGATTCAAAGCCCGTATTGCTGCGTCCAAGTGCTCGAGGAGTGGCGCCCGATCGCAAAGACTCGTGCGAAGCCTTCTTTAGTAGGGTCCTGGATGTTCCTGGCGTGCGGAACAGGCGGAACGAATGGCCCTCGCCTGTGTTCACGCTGAGAGCCTTCTTCGAGGAGCGCTCCGACTTCGTGCTGGAGGTCAAGGTTGGATGGAGTCGGAGTTCTAGCGATCCGGGACGGGTTGAGAAAGATGACGAGTCCTTCTCAAACGAAGTTGAATCTGAGCGGCCATTCGCGCTGGACAACGAATCGCCATCTTCCTCATCTCCATCGCCCAGTTGCTTCAACATAAATGGTGAGTCGTTCTTCTCGCCAGTCATCTTGTCCTCGTCCATACCGGGGAAGATGTATTCAAACAATCGCTTGCCCACTTCACGCTCCAGCTGGACCTTGATGGGCAAAACGTTGACCTCGAAGCGGTCCATGACGGTAATTCCAGCAATTGCCTCCAGCATGTACCAGTAAACACGAATCATTTCCTTCTCGCTTTCCGGGCCCAGGGTTCGTTCAGGGTCGGCGTGAGGAGCGACCATCTCTGGGTACGTAGCATCCGGAAGGAGATTCAGGCCCAGCACTTTGCCCACTCGGATGAGGTTCACGTGGGAGCCGTCCGAGTTGTCAGTGCGGTCGTACTCCAGGTCCTTCAATTGAAACTCCACGAGCGCCTCGTTGGAATCCTGCATCAGGTGCCAGACGATATCTCGAACCGAGATGTTCCATCTCACCAAGGCTGTGCTGTCCGAGTTGACGTTCAATTTTCTCTGTGAGGTTGTGATAGCCTTCATCATGAAGAACAACTCATCCTCACAAGCAGCCAGGTCTCGCTCCAGGTGCAGACGGTCTTCCCAGCCCCTCTTGTCGAGGTACTTAGAGTAGATTTGGAAGTGTTCCTTGATCTCCTCCATCTGCCTGATTCGCTGCTGGAGCTTCTGTACCATGGCCGGGGCTCCGCTCAGGTCACTAAAGTCAGACGCCAGAATAATCTTTTCCAGTCGCTCGCTTCTTGTCTTCTCCAATGGTTCATTGTACATGAGAAGATCAAGCACAATGACGTAGAGAGCGTAGTATTGTGACGAGTTGCAGAGTGCTCGGGCTTGAGGGAACTCAACCAAAGGTTGTCCATTCGGGTCTCTGCGTTTTCTGTAGAAGCCTCGTTGGTTGCATCGGTGTTGACCTCATCATTGTACTTGAGACGCAGAGTATTGTACTTGTCGTACCGGATCATGGCTGAAGTCTTCTGCACGACTCGCTTGAAACCGAAGGGATCTGCCTGGAAGTCGAACACAACTTCGATGGGGACCCAAGGCGGCCAGGATGACCCGCTTGGCGTTCCGTACTTGCTCCCGACGTACATCGATAGGAGGTTGGTGAGGAACCATTTCTGATGGGTGACGAAGAACTGGATGCTGTCCATGTTGACCAAGAACCGGCGTTGTACGAGACCACTGACGGTATCGGAGATTCTCTCCTTGTCCATGACCTCCATCACCTTTAGTTCCATTCCCTTTGCCGTAGCCAGTACCACATGCTTCTTGTTCTTGTCACTCTGCAGCTGGATCTGCGGCGCGATAATTCGGATGTGGTAGCTGCTTTGAGGAGTGAACTCTTCGGAAATTCCGTTCACGAGATCCTCAATCGACCCTTCCATAACGCTGTCCGCGTTGGTACTCCAAGTGGCACTCGTAAATTTCCGGCCGTCGCCGATGATTTTCTTGATTCGGTCCTCGATATCTTGAGCGGTATCGCTCTCGTTGATGCTTGGGTCCTTTGACGAGGTGCCGCCACGGCCGGTATGTGTTGACTTGGGCTTGCTATTGGCCTTCGCTTTGTTCTGTTCCTCCACAATGTCCAGAATAAACTTGATGGCCGGGCGTGAGAGATAGTAGACGAATCCACGTCGTTGGCTGTTCTGGTGGAAGTAGCGAAGTACAATGTTTCGCAACAAGTTGTTCCACTTCAGTTGCATATTGTGGATGACGAACCGGTTGTTGAACTCGCTTTCGAACTCCGTGCTTGGTGGAATGTGGAGAGTCTCGTCATGAATGCCAATCGAGCCCACAGATCGCTTCCGGTCTCCACTCATTCGTTGGCTACTCCATGATGGCTTTGCCTCTGTCTGGCTCAGCAGGGATTCCAGGAACTCCTTCTTCTCGCGCAAAACACTGGTATGCTTCCGCAATGCTTCAAAGTCTTGCACCAACTCGGGGTCTTTCCCATCAGACCTGATAACCTTCAACTCCGCTTCGCCCACGTTACGGGCATGCGTCTGTATCTGGACACCAAGTTGGTCGAGTCGCTCCTGGATAAGTTGGCCTTGGACTCGGATTGGATCGTTGTCGTGGTTCAGGATGCAAAAGTGTGTGGGTTCGTTGCCAAATGGACTCGTTCGCGTTGGGTCTCCAGCAATGACCCCACCAATGTCAGTTTGGCGGAAGTAGGTTAATCGAGGGGCGTAGACGAGAGGCAGGATCTTGGTGTCAGGATGCGGTTCGGTTGGCAGAATCCAATCCAACTCGACAAAGTCATCCATATCAATCCAGCTAAAGTCATTGTCCGGGATCGTGAAGCGGGACAAATCTGGCTTATCTTCTGTATCGCTCATCAAGGTTGCAATCGATCCCTTCTTGATGGCCTCCGTAGTCGTTCCCTTCAAACTTGCCGACACGGCACGGATGTCTGCGCTGACGAGATCCAACTGAGCGGCGTGGATCTTGATCCCAGAGGTTCGAGCCGTTTCAGTGTTTCCGCCCTTTCCAAGCGTGTTGAACTCTTCTCTTCTTTGATGCAGATCCAAGGAGAAACTGTCAAAGCGGACCTTGACACCAGTGGCGGAAACGGCATTCTCCGAGTAGTCCTCTACGTCCTTGTGTTTGTAGATGTGACTCAGGAACAGTGGTGCTAGGAGAAGGTTATACTTGACAGTCGCCAGATGTCGGCCAAACTTCTTGCTGTTCTTCTCGCGGCCGGGGAAGAGGCTACCTTGGCGAATGGGTAGCGACAAAGGCTGGCCGAAGAGGCCCCACCAAGCAAAGAAGTGCGTGAAGAAGCGAGGGGTAAGATGGACTGTGTTGTAACTCCGCGATGGTTCTGGGTTTTCGGATAACCAATCACGGTCAACTGGGGCCCGGACTGCGATTGACAAATGAATATGTCGACTCCTGAAACCACGCATTGCGTCGTACGGAAGACCGTCTTCGTCTTTCGCAAAGTGCGGGTTCTTGAGAACAATGTCGTAGTGAGGTCTGAATTCAAAACTGCGCAGTCCATCCTCGATGGCACGCTCGAAGATGAGACCAAGTAGGAACTGGACTTTACCCGAAAGTTTCATCACGACCTTCTTAAACGTGGCCTCGGTCTTGAACTTGTCTTCGGGCGTATGCCTCTCAAGCTCATTCTGCTGTCGCGCTGCTTCCCGGACTTCGTGGCTGTAGTCCGGAATCGCAAGAACATACTCGCTACTTTCGACAGCGATGAATCGCTTCGGATCGTCATCTGCGTTGACGTTCCACTTGACATCATTGCGCCAACACATGAGGAAGCCTGCGCCATTTCCTGTGACCTGGTATGGATCGCGTGTGCCCTTTAGCGCAAGGTGCACGTCGCCGTCACCCTTCCAAGCTGCGTGTATCTTGGAATGGAAGTTGAGTCGGAGCTTGTCCCAGAAGCCAACCCTCTCAGACGGATCGAATTGAGGCTTCGTGAAGGACTCGATGACCATCATCATATCCTGGACAGCTGGCTGATAGCAGGGACCCCAAGTGAAGCGGGTCGGCAGAGCAGTGTTGACATCCATATACACATCGGAGTATGACTTGACAGGGCCGATTGTACGACGGACCTCGATTGCAAAGCTACCCTCGCCCGATGCGTTCCTAGGAGGGATGACGTTGACTCGAACTCGGCGAGTCGACTCGACTCCTCGGAATTCTTCAGCAATGACGAAGTTCGACTTCAGCGACACAGACTGAAGCTTCGGAGACTGCCCGTACTTCATGGGAGGAATGTGCAAGAACGGCAACGGGTAGTCGCGCAGCGTGACCTTGGCCTCACCCATCTCGATGCCGACATGCATCGGCACAAGCAGACTATACTGCATATCCCTGGGCATTCCCTTTCCGATCTTATGCACAAAGTCCGGAAGGTCCTTCATCGGGAACGTTGGTTTATCGAGGGTAAAATGCAGATCATTAATTAGTGTAGACATCAATGCTGGTCGTGGGGGAACCTCAAGGAGATTCTCAGCCTCTTCGAAATCGTCCGGAAGTTGGCTAGGGCCCCAAAACTGGCTTCGAGCCTCCTTGACGTTATTCTGACACAACTGGTAGGCCTTTTCGATGCGCTTCTTCCAGCTCTGGCCATTGAACACATCCAAGTGGTACCGAGCAGCGTGCTCAGAAACCTTGGAGTATCCGTTGACCGCAAAGTTCTCCGACTCAGGGTCGTATCTAGGAACCCTTCCGCGGTGGGTGCCATTGTGGCCGTTTGACCCGCTTATCCCATCCAGGCTTCGACTGCGGACTGAGGACGTAGAAGGCGCATCGGGTCTTCCTCGTGGGAAAGTCGATCGTGATCGAATCTTGCTATTTCCTCTCCGAATCTCGTCCTCGCGAACTCTCTTCAGCTTGACCCGGAAGGCGTCCTCTCGAGCAATTCGCTGTACTTGCTCGATACGGCCGGTTCGATAAATCATGCCGAGTTTCCACTCAAAGGCGCCATCTTCCAGTTCAAAGAGGAAATTCCGAGCTCTGACAGAAACCTTTGGCACCGTCTTGGGGCCTTCGGGCTTCTTTTCGAGAATGTATTCGTTGGTTCCTGTCTTGAAGCGATGGTGCAGCTGCTGCACTGCCTTGATGACGTTGATGATGTTGTCGCTGATGCGACTGAGGATGACCTCGTGCGGAATACCAATGCGGACAGCCTCCGTCACAATGTCAATCATCTTCTCTTCAATGACAGCGCCTTGTGGTGACTTCCGTCTGGACTCGCGGAAATCAAGGCGGCCCGTCTTGATGCTGACTACTCTAGCCCAGACATTCCGCATTCGTGGGGGTTCAGTGTACAGTCGAACAAGTTTCGCGGCAATGTAGGGAGTAGACCATCTCTGCCGGCCCATCTCCAGACCATACATGTGTAGCATCATGGCTGGGTCGTGTGGCATCTCAGCCTTCAGCTGCACCAGGGCCGCCTTGAAGTCGAATGTAACCATCTCTGGGGTGTTTGTAGATCGCGAACCGCCGTCATCTTGGGCAGAGCCTGGGGGCGCTAGACGACTGGAAGGCGGAGATAGGTTCTTCGGGTTGCTGTCATGCCTGCGTCGTGGAAGGTCACGGCCTGTCTGCATAAAGGCCTTCCGCAGGGTCATGACAGCTACTCCAACGGCATAGTGTCGATAGAGGGAGTACTGGGCAAGAATGGTCCGCACCGTCACTTGAATGTTGAATGTGGGCCCATGAGCATCGCTTGCCGCAGATAGCAACAGCTCGAGACGGGGGATGCTAAAGAAGGGCTCTGGTTCCAGACTGTCAATGGCGTCCATGATCTGTGCCTCAATTTCCTCGGGCATGCAAGGTAAGTCGGCGACCATCTCCAATGTTCTGCGGCTTCTTCTTGGGCCGGGGGGAGCCGGACGGAGGCGTCAGGTCAGAGTCAGACTGCGTCATGGATCGGCTATTGGCGCGTCTTCGAGACACCCGTCTCTGCAGACCATCAAATCGATGAGCGCGGTACTCGGCCGATGCATGGTCCCAGTGTAGGAAAATTCCGCGGGTGTCGTCCGAAATGTCTTCGTCAATCCCGGCAATCTCGACACTGAAGTCAGTTATGTCAACCTGGTAGCGGAGAAGCCAGCTCGGCGCTGAGCGAAGGAAATTATGGCCCCTTGAGGCTTTAACAACCGTGCCCTTCTCCGGTTCCACGTCGAATCGTAACTCTCGGACAATCTGACGGAGGCCATCTGTGATTTCAGGTCTGACCATGCTGATAGCGGCGGACTGAATGTTTCCTGTCATTTCGACATAGACATCGGGCCTTGCGCCCAGATGCACTTTCATATCAAATGACTCGGTAGTAATGAGATTAAATCGGTCGCCCGTATTAGTTTGGTAATAAAGATCATGAGATTGAAGGCGCAAGGCGCCATCTAGGGAGTAGTGAATGTCCTCAATGATAGAATGGGAGGATTCCATGTCGATGGAGATTGATGAAATAGATGAGATGATGAGGTCGAAGTCGTCTGGGTCCTCCGTCTTCTGCAATGGCTTGAGTTTGATGCGCACGACTGGCTCATGCATGGAGAACTTGATATTCGCTTTGGGTAGGAGGCGTGAGATTATATGGCGGTTGTTGGTTTGTGCTTTTTGAGCCTTTGGTTTCGACTTCATAAGAGCAAGAAGGAGGGGGATGTGGCGGGGATCGAGGTCGACAGATGGCGAGGTGACGACGGAGTTGGCAAACATGATGTTTGCGTTCCTCTCTTCGGCCTTTCCGCCTTGCAAGACCTCCACGGTTTTGGACAGCAGTGTTGTCTTGACCGTTGTCGTGGCCATCGGGATATAAATGAGACGATCAGACTGACCGTTGCCGTCATCTAGGCCAACGGAAATCGACAGAGCGGCGCCCAACGCCTCGTGCGCAATTGCCTCAGGGGGGAAGTACATCCTGTGGGCAGGGGACTTGGGATCAAGTCGGTGAAGATCAATACCGACCTCTTTCATCGCAGCATTCAGCAAGATGGGAGTGGCTCCAGCTTTGACAGGCTGGACCTTGGACGTCAGACCTAGGAAACTGACTGCCAATTGAACTTCCTTTATGCCTCGCAAGATGGAGCTGAAGAACTCCTTGGAATCGGACACGGTCCTCATCAAGTCCGCATTCGTGCTACCTGGTTCATCCACCTCCTGCACCACCTTTCCTAGGAAAATGTCAATGGGCTCATCCACGCCCGGAGACTTCGGGTCCTTGCGACATTGTTTTAGTTTGGTAAGGCAGGTTTGCATGTCGTCAAGGGGGATGTGAAGTCGTCCAAGCTTCAAAGATACCGCGGCATCCCGCAATCCTTCCCTTGACTTGTACAAGAATCCGTGGATGTTAAGGAATAGGTGGTCCAGCAATTCCATCGATTCGTTTCCATCGGCCGTGAACAGGACACTCCGAACGGTCATTGTCCACTCGGCCTGTCGATCCTTGCTTGGTGAATGCTTTCCTTGGACAAAGAACCGCGCACGATCCACCATCTTGGGCCGGGTGTCGACGGACACCGTGAAGCTTCCAACCTGGATATTGCCGACATCCACAATATTGATAATGGAGTTGGTAGCGACCACATCGATCAGCCTGAGCCAGTTGATGTTCTTGTGGAGCCTTTTGATCTTATCCTTGACATTAGTGAGCTTCTTCCATGTCTCGCTTCGAATGATTGTGTGTGCGCCCTGCCGGGATGATCGTGATCGGGGTATAGGATTAGATTTGGCGTCGGATGTCTTATTCTTGTCCGTATCCGTATCGCTCGATTCGCCATCTGATTCGGCAGGCTTGTTTCCTTCCAGCTCTCGGATGTCCAGTGTGACGATGAGCTCACTCATGACCAGGCTCACCCATGTCGGTTGGGCGAATGTCGGGCGATGGACGTTGAGTCCGAGCCCTCGAATCTCAATCCTGCATCCATCTCGAGGGGTGTAGGCCAGGCGTCGCAGGGAGAAGTAGCCGATTCGCTGGATGGATATTCCCGTGAGAATTCGAAGGACCGCAAGGAGGACGAAGGACGACAAATAGAGCAGCACGATTAGACCGAACACGAAGGTCGGATTGAGGAGAGCCATGATTTACAGGCTCTCGCAAGCCTCGCTGCTGGGTTGACTGCGCAATGAGCACACAACATTAGTACAAGGGCGGTGTAAACAAGGTGGCGTGGTATCCTCAGCTTACAGGTCTTCCTAACAGAAGAGGTACGAAGCCCTCCCTTTCACTCAAGTCGTCATGAAGGGGGGCTACGCCATCGCCGCGGGTCCGGATATGCGAATGGTTGTGCGATGCCGAACTTCCGGTGCGTCCCACAACTTCCGTCGCTCGACCTCCTGGACAACCGAGGGGCAGCTTCCCGCGCAAACGACGCAATGGATGCGACTCGAGTGTGGCGATGCTCGAATGCCGTGGTGTTTTAGACTAGGAAGGTTCGGCGTGGAGTCGAGCTCAAGGGGTGACGAGTCAGGATTGGCGGCGGGTTGGAGCCAGATAAGTCGAAGCTCAGAGGGACGGCTAGGAATCGTGACGTCAAGGGCGCCGGTCGCGGTGGAGGAAAAGGGGCGGCGAGATAGCTCGGAGCTGGGGCGCGCAAGGCCAGGATCGCAGTCGACAACGACGCCGGGGGAGAGCTGCGAGGCGGTGGGAGAGGAGGAGGGAGAGTTGAAGGGGCGTCGAGGGGCCTGCGACAAAAGATACGTCGAGTTGGAGAAGATGGAAATGGCCCGGGAAGTTCAGTGATGGATGGAGTAAGCCATCTACCAGCCAATGTCGCTGGGTACAGAAGGTACGTACCTAGGTATCTCTGGTGGGTGGGCTTGCGTTCGCTCAGGCCAGCCCCTGTCCCAGTTGGCCAGTCTCATTAGCTAGAGGGCCGCCGTCAGAGCGCTACCTGGTAATCCGCGTACCTAAGGTAGCTACAGAGGCCAGGCGCAGGGCTGTAATAGGTTCTGATGCTCCCTGTAAGTAGCCCCAATTCCGCCGACTCCCGGCGAGCTGTTGCCAGTTGTGGCAGTGGCAGGGAGGTCCCCAGCGAACGAGGGGTACGTACTGCACGCACTGGCGCCTCCCGTCTGGCGTCGCTTGGGAAGGGCACGGGCCATCCCACACCACCATGTAACATTTCCCGGTGCATTTTTCCAGGAGTGCGTTTGCTGCGGTACGTACCATTTCCCGAAATGCCCATGTGTCGTTGCTTTGTACAAGCCATTTGATGCGCCCCGGATCCATTCTTTAGCACACATATATCAATCTCTGTCATCTCGGCCGGATCCTCGACCGAGCCAGCCAAGAGAATTTCGGATTCCAGGTGCCTCCCTTCATCCAAGTTGGTTTCTGGCCAATATCGAAATAAACACTACGGACGGATGTGCGAGTACGCACGGCATCGATCGCTCATCAACACCAAAAGTCACACTCAGGCGGTCTGCAGTCAGCACTCAGTGTCTTGGCGGATCAAGCGTTACGCTCAAACGACCGTTTCCTTTTGGCCTGGTGCTTCTAGCGGGTCGTTTCCTACGAAACTCTCACGTCAGTCTACTTTCCAATGGTGCCCGCTGCCCTCATCTACACGGAAATCACCAATACTATCACCTTGCGGCACTTCTTTGCATCTCTCTGCATTCGCCCCGAATTCGTCATTGGTGGTCACAGTCACTCATGTTCGACTTCGGTGCGGGGAAGGTGAAGCACACACCGTTATTTGTTCCCTTGTTGGTAGTGGCACTGGACGAAGTCCAGTAGTTTTCGCTCTAACTCTACCCTACACGTCTAGACACCTAGAGTACAAAAGTAGTGTCTAGGGCAGTTTTGCCGCTGCAACCCTCGGCGACTGTCCGAACATCTACACCACCCACATCATTTATCGGTAAACCATTCCTGCAGCCTATCTTTCCCTATTTACGGACATGTGGTACATGATTTTCGCCCACTGATCTCTGTGCATTTTCTTAGCGTCTACCTTCTCGCCAAGGTTGGGGAGCCCTGGCGGGAGATCGACTACTGAACTAAAAGGCGTCTGTGGCCGTGCCACCCTCTGCTCTGATATCAAGCCGAACCATGCGCCCTTGGCTCGCCGACTATTGATGACAAGGCTAGAGACACCGTTTGCAAGCCACACCACGTCCATGGCGGGCCCAATCTATCGATAGCTCCCTCCGACATGCAAATCACGTCCCATGCAAGATGTCTCATCCTTGTTTCCTTCAGTAGGTTGCTTTCTGGGCGTATCCTCTTACGGTGGCGTGTCATAGCGTACGCTCCTAACATTTGCCAATTATCTTCACTCATCATTACTATGTCATGCTATGCGATGCCATGTCACCCTTTGTGTTTCGGTGTCCGGGGACGCATTCTGCCGTACTGATTGGCTAGAGGCTATCGAAGTTGTTGGGGAACGGAGGTTTGTTGGTGAGGCTCCGTGCAATCCTGGAAGGGCGGGGTTGAAATGATACGCAGCTAGTAATCATCCGAGAGTCCAGTGCGTACTCCATGTGCCGATGCGTGGCACATGGCATTTGGACAGAGCCACTTCAGCCGCCTTTCTACATACCCAACAGTCACCAATGAGACGTCAAGGATCTCCCCCTCGATTTTCACTGCTGATATGGATCTCCGGGGGTAAAACAGGACGATAAGTTCCCCGCGTGCTTTGCATGGTGAGTATTTTTGTCTATCAGGAAGAAGGGGTATCTGGTCATGTCTGCTCCTGGGCTGTCTTCTCCGCAATCCTCAGATCAGCAATGCGATCATCAACAAGCGCAATGTCTGCGTCTACCCTCAAAATTTTCTCCTCCATCAAGTCGATGTATTCTGCGTCTGTAAGTTTCTTGAGAGGACTCCATTTAGATCGGAACCAGCTGTCGTTCTCGTCTTTGACTTTGGGCTCGCGCGTCGCCATGCGATTCACAATCATCTGCCCTCCAGCACCAAAAGCTGTCCAGCAAACTACGGCCGGGAGGATGTTCGATGGCCCGCCTGTGAAGTGTGAATAAAATGCCAAATCTTTCATGAGGGGTCAAACGTACGAATTAAGCCTCCCACCGCGCCAGCCACTGTACCAGCAATCGCGCTGGCCTTGATTTTTTCAGAGGGCGTCACCTGTTTTTCACCACCCCATGCTTGAATCGTGATGCTCCTTGTGACTTGAGAATTGTGAGTAAGGGTCATGAAAAAAAAGCACACGGTACGACAACTTACACCAGAAGCTGGTTCCAAGAGTGAACCACTGAAACCCGGAAACTGCACCCCAGATTACGGGGTTGCCTTCTTTAAAGATGGAGCCTCCAACACCAGCTAGCACACCGGCAGTTCCTGAGAGAGTAGGTGAGCATGCTGTTATTGTTTGCTTAATCGTGACTATGAGACGTACCAGCCCAGCCGCCCACTTTGAGAGGAGGGAGGAAAAGGTCGACAATCTCGGGGGCAAAGATACCACGAGGCGAATTGCGGCGGCTAACGGGGGCCAGTTGGGGATCTCGACTGCTGCTATCGGCCATGATGATGATGCGGCTCTGTGGTGAGGATGAGAGGCGAGGAGATGGTGAGGCGGGGTTCAGCGGATCGAGGATCGAGGAGGAGCGCTGGGAGAAAAAGACACAAGGCTGATATAATTACAAAAATGGGGCTTGATACAATACAATTACATGGCTTGTGAGACGGCTGCTCTCGTTACGGTGGTCGTCGCGGAAGATATCAAAGACGGTACGAGCTGAATGGAGAAGGCAGAGGACGAATGAAATGCTGTCAAAAACCCGTGACATCGGCGGGTGCCCAAGCCCAAGGCTGCTCCTTCCTGGTCGCGGAGGGAAAACCTGCAAGCGAGAAAGGGGACCGGCGGGTGAAACTAACGCTCTTTAGGGCTAGCGCCTCCCACTCCTGGCCGGGCAAAATTAAGGCAACCCTCACAGGCGCCTCCATCATCATTTTTTCCCTACGCCGAGCAAATTTCGACTCGTCAACCCCCAGACACGGCAACATTCGTCGGGGCCAACACATCTCACGACCGTCTCCGCCCTCCGCAAGCGCTGCCATACCGCCCTTTACCGGACTGGCCGACTCCCGCCTTCGCCTCCGACTCCGTCCTCGACTCCCTCGTCCCCCGCGCCCAACTCCCGCCGCGAGGACAGCCAACCCCGGGTCGGCTTTCCCTCTGCAGTCTACGCGCATCGGTCGTCGAATCGCTGCGCGTGTCCGCCTAAGCCGCAATCATGGGTGAGTCCCTCCGCTCCCTGCTGCTGAGATGGCTACTGACGACCCCTCGCCCGCAGCTCCCAAAAAGAAGGAACAGCAGAAGATGTCCCTCGGGGACTTTCTGTCTGATGGAGCAGGAGCAGGTTCGTTGCCCCTCGTCCGTGTCGCATTGCTGCCCGCGCCCCGCCGCACGCACACACATCGCCATGCCACCCCACCGATCACCACCACATACTGACTCCCCTCACAGGATTTGGTGGAGGCTCTTGGGCCGATGAGGTTGAGGAAACTTACGGTACGTCGTCTCCTTCCGAGCCATGCTGTCGCTGTCGCTGTCTCCTCCGTGTTGTCTATATGCTAACTCCCTCACAGTCACCGGTAGGCGCCATTTTTGACCCCTCGCCACGAATCTTTCGGTGAACTGACCATATTCTCCTAGGCACTCAGCCCCTGCCCTCCGGCGACCGAGGTCGCTACACCTCCGGCTCCGCCTCTGCCTGGCAAGATCGGGGTATGTCACACCTATATTCCAAGTCTGCTCACCGACGCTGACTTGCTCAGGATACTCGGTCCGCGAGCGCTCTCCCCAGAGAATCCCCTCCCAGCCTCCCTATACCGCCCATCTGGGCAACCTTGCCTATGATATCACCAACGAGGCCGTCAACGAGTTCTTCGAAGGCTGTGAGGTCGCCAGCGTCCGCCTGATCGAGGACCGTGAGACCATGCGCCCCAAGGGCTTTGGCTACGTTGAGTTTGCCACTGTCGCGGGCTTGGAGAAGGCCCTGACCCTTGATGGAGAGTCGTTCCAGGGTCGAACTGTCAGGATCAAGGTTGCCGATCCTCGTAAGCTACACTCTACTCCATAGCTGTCGATATCCACTGACATCCCTTAGCTCGCGGCGGTGATAGCGGCAGGGGCGATTCCATCCGAGAGATGGGTGACTGGACTCGCAAGGGTCCTCTCAGTGGCCCTGACCCTTCTAGGCGTTCCGACTATGGCGAGCGCAGCCGTCCCGAGTTCGGTGGCGATCGTAGCCGCCCCGAGTTTGGCGAGCGTGGTCCCCCGCGCGATCGCGATTCTGGTTTTGAGGCCCGTCCTACTCGTGAGTTGACTTGGGAGCGACGTGGACCTTTGTCTCCTGTGGCCAAGGAGGAAGGCTCCGGATCCCGAGATGGCAGCCGTCCCGCCCCGGAGGTATGGGTGAGCGAAGCGAGTCCCACCGAGGAGGTCGCCGTGATGCTCCCCCTGCTTGGGGCGAGCCGCGAGAGGAGGGTTCACGCCCCCCTCGCCGAGATTATCCCGAACGCGCGGAGCGAACTGTTACCGCCGCTGAGAAGGATATGCAGTGGCGAGATCGCATGCGCCCCGAGTCTGCCAAGCCCACTTCTCCCGACGGCAGCGCTCCTCCCTCTCCTGCTCTTTCGTCTGCCGCCCCCGCTCCAGGTGGCCGGCCTCGCTTGAACCTGGCGAAGCGAACCGTATCTGAGGCCGCCGAGTCTGGTTCTGCTTCCGCCGGCTCCAGCTCCAAGGCTAGCCCCTTTGGTGCTGCCCGTCCCATCGATACCGCTGCGAAGGAGAAGTTGATTGAGGAGAAGAGACTGCAGGCTGTGCAGGAGAAGAAGGAGGCTGATGAGAAGGCTAAGGAGGAGCGACGCATTGCGAAGGAGGCCGCTGCTAAAGCTGAAGCCGAGGCTGCCGCTGCCGCTGAGGCCCAGGCTGAGGCCCAGGCTGAGGCCGACGCTGAGGCCGACGCTGAGGCTGCTAAGCAAGCAGAGGAGGCCGCTGCCGCCGCCGCTGAGTCTGCCGAGAAGGCTGAGTCTGCTGAGAAGGCCGAGTCTGCTGAGAAGGCCAACGGAGAGCAGAAGGTTCCCGTCCGAACCCGTGAGCCCCGTGAGCCCCGTGAGCCCCGCGAGCCCCGTGAGCCCCGAGACAACGTCAAGTCACGGGCTGCTGAGGCCTCCAGCTGGCGATCTGCCGGCAGCGAGCGTGGACGTGGAGGTCGAGGTGGCCGAGGCGGCGGCGCTGCCCGCGGCTCCCGCATGGACTCTCGGACTGACTCCCGAACCGACGCCCGGACTGACGCGCGACCTGCCCGCGCCAACGGATCGTCCGCTCAGCCCGCCGCTTCCACCGGCGCCGATTCTGAGCCCTCCACTCCCGCCGTGGAGGATGATGGCTGGACCACAGTGCCCAACAAGAAGGGCCGCGGGGGCCGGGCCTAACTCAAAAATGTGTACATATAGCCCCGTTTCCTTCCGGTTTCACGACTAGAAATGCCCGTCGCAAGATGTACCGTGGTGCGGGCCTCACTCCCCTCTTTGGACAACGCGATTACCTCTTGGACTCTGCTACCCTTCTCACAAACAACTCCGTCTTCTCGAACCCTCCAGCAACGAGCATCACCGGAGCACGGTGCCGTGTGAGCATGGGCCCTGGTTTTGCATTCGCATGCTAGCCTCGCCGTGCCCAAGACGGTGGGAATTCAGGGCTCAGGGGTAATCAAATTCCTATGCCTGGGTCATCTTTCGATCTGGGGCATGTTTATTTCCTCGTCTGACCCGCCTCCAAGTTGGACTCGACAAGCTTCTGTGCTCCCTTTCCTCGTTTCCTTGAGACGGGAGGGAGATGGTGGACGCTTTTTGAGCATGAGCCCTCGGCGTTTCGAGACACAAAAGTTAAAAGAATGGCGGCGAATGGATGGATGAATGGATGGATGGAAACGTGGCATGCGTTGATGATAGCTCTCTCTTAAACGATTTCTTTTCATGTTGATGAAATGCGGGAAGAAAAGGAGGGACTGGATTCTTTTTTCTTCAATGTTTTGATGACGATCAGGCCAGCTTAGCGCAGCGAACCACCCCAACTCGGTTTCTTTTTTTCTGGAGTGGAATGGGGTAAGGGGGTTCTATATGCTAGGCGATTTACGGATCAATGAAATGTGTTGTGCTTTTTTTCCTATTAATACGTCTTGGTCTTTATCGTGGTCTCTTGTGGTGTGGTAGACGTGGGGAAGTGCTGGTCTGGTCGGTCGTCGAGGATGGATGGCGTCGGTTTTGTGTCGTGGAGATTGTTTCATGGACGATGGCTCCGTAGACGATCGGATGGCAGCTCAATGAGGGCACGGAGAGAACACTTCGTCAACTAACTCTATACTTCTATCTTTTCCGTCTATCGTCTTGTCTCGTGAAGCATCCCGACTAACACGCAGACTCTGAAGCATCCCGACTAACACGCAGACTCTGAAGCATCCCGACTAACACGCAGGCTCGGGAGCCATCACTGAGCCTCTTCCCACAGCCGGAACCCTTCCAACACGGTCCGCCGCACGCCCTCGCTCACAAAGTCCAACTCGCGGCCGTCGGCAAACTTGCGCAGCCGCGCCTCCTCCTGCGTGACCCACGCCCACTCGGCGTGCTCGTCGGCGCGCACCACGACGGCCTCGCACGTCTCGACGTCGACCCACGCCGTGAGCTTGGCCCAGACGTTGCCGGTTTCGCGGAAGAGGCACACGTCGCCCTTCATCTGCAAGTCGACTTCGCCGTCGCCGGCCGCCTCCGTCTTCGGCTCAGACTCGCCGGCCTCGGCCTCGGAGAGCAACCGCACGGCGGCCTTGACACGGGTGGCCCGCAGGCCCGACTCCTCCCACAGCTCGCGCACAGCAGCAGCAACGAAGCTGGCGTCGGTGGCGTCGACGCAGCCGCCGGGGACTTCCCACTTGAGCGGCCACGAGTCCGTCGGGGCGCGGCGCAGCAGCAGGATGCGGCCCTGCGCGTTGGTGACGAGCGCGCCGGCGATGAGGTTGTCGATGTCGGCGTTGGCCGCCAGGAAGGCGCTCGGCGACGTTGAGGCGTGCGCCTGCAGCGAGGGCGAGACTGTGTAGGATGTCGGGGGTTGGTCTGCCATTGTTGCGGGGGGAATTGGTGAGATTGGGCGGTTTTGGAGTTGATTTTTGGTGGTGGATGTGGTTGAAGCTGGCTTGTCGTGAGACTCAACGTTGGGAGTTGAGTTGCAGGAAGCTAGCGTATGTATACTGCCGGATGAGGGAATACCACACCGATGATTCATCCACAACCACACAACAATAGAATCTGCGCGCCGCACAACTATTGAGTTTATATACCCACCTCCCAATGGGCAATTCACAACCAAGGGCTTACATTCTCAGTCTGCTAGACTCAGTTCAGGCAGCGAAATCGACACTGCGAACGAGAGTCATGGGTTATTCTGCTGCCTTGCCTTTCACCTACCGAGTCAGCCTGGCCGTTGAGTCAACTCCACTATTTCGCCAGGCACCTTTAAAAGACACTATGCCGAACAACCGGACGGCTCTAAGGAAACAAGGCTGGAATTCTTCGGATAGCTTATTTCCATGTACCGGCATGTTTTCCAGCCAAGATTTGGGGTTGGTGCATATGCAGTGAGATGGTATGCAGGTGCCTAAAAGACACGCATCATATGAACTACTATACGTCCAATTCGATCCCCTGCTCCCACATAGCAAATCGCGAACCCCGCGCAGGCTCGTTGACATGATGTATACTTACATCAGGTTTCCAGAGGAGAATATCCCACATAGGAAGCCAAAGTGATGCTGCCGCCGTTCCTGTGGCTCCGCCAGTTCAGCTCGCGTACAGCATAACCCTGGCATAAACTCATGCTAGTAGACGAAGTGTATAAGTGAGCGATTCAGTAATTCAACATTATTAGGGAAACTCACTGGATGTGCCATGGGTTGTAAGCCAAACCAGGGGGGCAGAAACGCCGGGCCAGGATCGTAGAAGTTACAGCCCCAGAAGTAGCCAAAAGAACTGGGAGGGGGATCGAAGGCAACGTATCGGCCTTCATGGTCGTCCAGCATATCCTCAAGACCCTTGAGCACAACTCGAAGCCACTGGATGCGTTTCTCGTGCCCGCCGCTCTCGTCGTCCTCGAGGAAGAACCGCCGCGCAACTTCGATCCTCCAATGCAGAGCCGCATAGCCACCAACCAGATGCTGTCACCTCAGCTCCCAATCACGGCTTGCAGCGAGTGAGAGCACCAATTAAGAATCAGAAAAATTGGTATTCAGTTCATTATATGCTCCTTCACCCAAAGCCGGGGTACATGCTTTCCCAACTAGCAGAATCCGCCTTCCGTTCCCCGTGCTCCCCCTAAACGCCAAAGCCGTAGGCTCCATTTCTGCAAGTATTCGTACACAACTCAGCATTCCGCTAAGTGTCGCTTGCTTCACTGCTTCACAAAGGACTCGGATCCTAGGACCGCTTGGCCCCCATCTCTTCCATCCCAAAGTCATCCCACTCCTCGTCTCCGCTCAGCTTCCGCCCAACCCAGATGCCTATTGCGGTTCCCAGACTGCCCAGCAGGAACCAGCCCTCAAACCACCCGTCCACGAACCCGGGACTCAGCGCACCGCGGAGTACGCTCCCGACCGCCGAGCCCAGCGCTGTGGGCAGTTGGCTGCGCAGCAGCAGCGACGAGGAGATGACGTACGTGGCGGCGATCTGGCCAACGACGAGCGCCAGGTTTGCCTGCGCCTGGCGGAGAAGACCCGGCGTCCACTTGGCAAAGAGGTGAAACGTCTGGACGACGCTGTTGGCGCTCGCGAGCAAGATGACGCCGCTGAGGGCGAAGCTGATGAGACGCGCCCAGGCCAGTTGGTCCAGCTTCGGGTCCCAGTGCCGAGCGAGCAGGGAGAGGAACCGGTTGATGGGGTCGCTGCTGGCGAAGCTCGTTGAGGGCGAAGATGCTCGCCGTAGAGTAGTAAGGGACGTCGCCACGATGCGGTAGAGACAGTAGAAGCTGAAGAGATATGACGGCACGAAGAAGAGGCGTCCCACGATTGTGCCAGCGCGGGCGGAGGCAGCACGGTGGGTCTTCAATAGTGAGAGGCCAGACGCCAGGTTCGCTTCCATGATTTCCAGCCCGGCGATCTCAATCCGCAATCCCTTCATCTCGGCCTCCTCCGCAGAGCCACCTCGTAGAGAGCCCATTACCTTGCCAACTAGCCCGCTGCCCTTGGCCGACGCTACGCCTTGCCTATCTGCCGCCTTGCGCTCGAGATACTGCAATCGATGGCGCTTCGTCAAAAGCATCTCGTTGGTAGCGTCCAACCCGGCCTGTTTCCGGTTGATGTCGGCTTCGGTGACGGGTCGCTTGCGCCGCACCGAAGCATCGGCAAAGGTGTGCCACGGAGACGATACAGCAGCGAAGCCTGAGAGCAGCGCCATGAGCGTGATGCCCACGACGCCGATGCGCTCGAGGCAGCCCCGGGTCAGCCACTCGGAAAAGCCAGTTTCATCGGGCATGATCCTCATGGCATGCTTAGGAACGGCCTGGCCCACGGACCAGAAGGCGAAGAGCCATCCCGCGAAGAGCGCAAAGTGCATTCCCCACGCAACCCGAGGGAACTTGCCCTTGGCTGTCCGCTGGAAACTCCACCCAGCGCTGGTGACCATCGAGCGGCACTCGAGCCAGGGCACGAGAACGACTAGTACGAACAGCAGTGCCGGGACCGTGATCCTGAGGGCCAGATTCCTCGATGTCGGATTCGCCAACTCCATAATCTCGTCCATGATCAACGCGCCCAGTGTCGCCGCCAATCCAACCGTCACTCCAAACGTCCACGCAGCGCCGCGGCGCTGCCAGCTCTTCGAGCCGTGCTCGGCATGGGCCGCGCGCAAGGCCGGCGGTGCGTGTGATGGCAGCACATGGTCTTCGCCGTCGCGGGCCTCGGCGGCGCGGTTGAGGCGGGGGAAGACATGGCGGACGACGAGGATGGTGACAGTGGCGAAGATAACGAGGAAAGGGAGGGCGGAGATGATGACGGAGGTGGTGATGGCGCGCGGGTTGACGGCCTCACAGGCGTCTGCGCCGCATCTCGTGAAGGGCCACATTTATAAAAGTAGAGTCTTATCGAGGTTGTGATGATGTATCGTCGACTTGGGTTCCGGCCGTCCGTCCTTGGACGTTATCGTCGTCGATCGTGGTGGGTTCTCGGCCCCGTTGCTTTCCTCCTGTCTATCGTCTTAATCGTCTATCGAATTCGAATTCGTCGCTATTGCAGTCGCTATCATTAACCCTCATAAACCGAGGCAACTCCGAAAAGCCAGTCGTGGTCCCGCGTTGCCACGCGCGCGAGCAGTGATCAACGACGTCACCAGTGGAAGCGAAACGGCGCTGTCACGGTCGCAGTTGAAATCCGACCCTGTTGGCTTCGTCGTCGCGGGATGCCCCAGTACAATCCGTCCGCAGAGTCAAAACCGAGATGCATCCGGGATTATGTCGCAGCTGTCGAAATGGTGATTGCGCTTCTATGGCTGGTGTTTTACGCAAGTTTGGAAGATTGAAGATTGAGGCTGACGTGTTGGGTTGCGCAGGCATCACCCGTGGCTCTGCGCCTCCTGCCCTTGCGTTCCTTCTCGTTCCTGCCCCCCATCGTCACTAAGCGGAGCGCCCGTGCCCGGCTTGCACTAGCCCCTAGTCACATACCTTCGGAACGTGCATTTGATGCAGGAAAATTCCCCCAACCGCCGTCACTTGACTTGACAGCCCTCGCAACCCTTGAGCCCTTGAGCCCTTGAGGCCTTGAGGCCTTGAGCCCTAGGGCCCTTGCAGACGACGACGTCAGGGCAGTCCATTGCGCTGACTCGTCCCTGCTGCGCCGAGCAAAACGTTTCGGCCCCGCGCAATCCGCTGACGCCCAAGCGATCCAGGCCCTGTAATTGGTCGCTGGATGCCTGCACCGCGTTTCGCCTTTAGTGAGAGCACATGGCTCCTTCCACGGCAGGAGCGGGGACCGAGGGGCCATGTATGCGCCGCACTCTATCAGAGGCCATGCCCCGCGACACAACGTGGGAGCGAAACAGTCACTGTCACGAGTCGCGCCAGACTCATCATAGTGACTCAAAAGAACTGTCACTTCAGTGGCGTTGCCGACTATTCCCCTAGGCTTTGCTGTATGCGTTGTAATGGACTTTGTCTCATCGTCGGCTGATTGTCATTCACTCTTAAATTGCAAAATCTGCGTTGAGGTGGATCTTGTACAATCTGCTCTTCCAACGGCTTTCCCTTACATCAATATGGATGCACACTGCGTATCACGTTAAGAGCAATTTGCATAAATCCATGGTAGTCAATCGCTAAAGGTAGTCGAATGTGTCTTCAACTTGACACGCTAATGTACATAAGCCAGCTTAGACAGCCTGTGCGAACCTTCGCCATTCCATGGTGCTGTGAGGCTTTGGACATGTTTCAGTCCTCAATCCGTCTATAGCCCCAACAACAACAGCACCCTGCCAACCATGCCTACGGCTTCTCAGGGGCTTCGACAACTTCCTCATCCATGCCGTTCCTCTGTTCGACACCTTCTACTCGCCCTTCGCTGCCTGGCATCCTGGATTCATCATCCCCCTGATCCTCGGCTGCGTCACCAGCGGACGGAGCAAAATCTCGAACTGAGACACCGTGTCGCACAAGGTCGCCCTGATGATGGGCTGCGTTCTCCTCTTCCACCCGACGCCGTACGTCTTTCCTCAGTAGACCAAAGAGCCGTCGGTTCACTTTCCTGGCATGGGCAGCATAGTCAGGATGCGCCTCTTGGACGTTTTCGGATATGCCTGGGCCACGGTTGATCCTGCTGCTTTGTGAACGAGCTAAGCTGGACGGCTGTTGCCTCGTAGAAACAGTTTTTCGCCTCGTGCTAGCCTCTTCCTTCAAGGGGACATTTTCTCCGCCAGGGCGAGAGACGAGCTGAGCCTCCACGTCTGTTGTTGGGTTCCCAGCACCCGCCATGTCTTCTTGCGCCTTGGTGTCTTCTTCGTCGGCTCGCGTCGTGTCAAGTGCTTCTCCATCAAAATTATACTCTCTAACCAGAGGCGGATAAAGCAGCTCCAACTCGATTCCCTCACTCCCGTCCTATATGTCGCGATTCTTTGAGTGGCGATTGTCGACCCCCCGCGCTAGCTCCAACTCGATTCCATCATGCACTGTCATGTTCTCCTTGCCACTGCTCGAGGGCTCCACAATGTCATGAGTCTGTTCATGATCGAGCCGGGTTGGTAGTGGTAGACTTTGGTGGTCCTGAGATCTCTCTCTATCAAGGAGAGCAGAGAGTTCGCGCTTGTTCGTGCTTCGGATGTTTGTGGTACTTTTGCTGCTTTGGCCAGCCTTCATCTTCTATGATGTGGCCTTATGCTCCAGTGAGCCTTCGTCCTCATCATCCTCTTCGTCCTCGACCTTCATCTTAAAAGCAGCCGCTTCGCCAACCTCCATCTTGTGCAACTGTTCCAGTTTCTGCTTATCCAGCGCTTGCTGGCCAGTCATCACATCGAATTCGGCAGAGTCGTCATCGTCATCATCATCACTCTCCGGAGCCGCAATATTGTCCTTGAGGACAGGTTGTTCCTCCGGGACTTCATTGATGCTAGCAGGTCCAGGAGATCGAGTAAAGGGCCGTAGACCAGGGCTGATGGGCTTAATCGTGGGGTCGAAGGCGGCAGGAAGACCAAGAACGCGTGCAACTTGGTGTGCCTCTTCGTCGGGGGAGTTGTGGATCTCAAGCTCATATGTGCTGCTGGCTTCGCTATCGGCCTCGTGCTTACCATGGGTCGCGGCCAACATGCTGATATATGTCTGCCGAGTCGAGTCATTGGCTCGCTTCGTCTTCTTCTTCATGCGCTTCTCTGTCGGTCGGACTACGACAACTGGCACAGGAGAATACTGGAGGCAGTACTTGGAGAAGGAGTTGCGGGTGTTGACCAGGCCCTGAAGTCCTCCGAGAGAGCGACCTCTGGTTCCGACGATGAGCATCGCGGGCTGGTACATTTGGATCTGTGCGTGGTTAGAATTCTCTTCCAGTCTGAAAATGGAACGGGAGTGCCAACCAATTTTTGGAATGTGGCATGAAGTTTACCAACAGCATATTCGAGAACAATGCTAACAGCGCGGTTAGAGCCGTTGCGCTCCAAGATGCCATGCATGACAGATTGAGCATCATCTTGGTATTGTTTATCGGAGAAGCGAATCTCCTTCTCGATTACTCGGACACACACGATCTCGTCGCCGTCATCAACAAGCTCCTCGAGGAGCCATTGTAGGGCGTAGTCGGAGTAGGCGTGTTCATCGACGCCAACCATAAAGGTACGCGACCTTCGGCGTGGTTGGTAGCCCTTGTGTCGGACATTGAGAGTCAATGAGATGGCATTATTCTTAGTGGGCTCGCCTGCGGGGAGGTTGTCGAAGGCGATATGACGTTGGAACCTATTGGGCGCGGTCTCGGTTAGCGTCGCCATCGTTGTACAGTTGCCACGGTACGTGTGCACGGGACGATAAGAGTTAAGTGCGGGTGAAGAGAAGCAGCCCAGAAAGAGCAGTAGAACAAGAGTAATCAGATGGATCAGGAAGAGGAAAATGGTGACGACAAAGAGGAGTCAGCGCTCTGCGGGAATTTGCGGCTAAAAGAGCCACAGCACGGTCACAGTGCCTGTGATGGATGGCCTGACCCAAGCGAAGCGACTAGCTTATTGCATGGACTTGCCGACGAGACTTTCGGACATTCCCATGGCCAAGATTCGAGAACAGCGGGGTAATGGAGGCAGTCGTGGTGGGGACCAAAGGCTAGAACCAGCGAAATGGGCGAGGCCCGTAATCTAGGTCCCACCTAGATTTGAATCGAGTATGTCTGGAGTCGGCTGACCATTCAAGGCCATACACGACCGTCCACGCTATGTCGAGGGATTGTTCGTCGATAATCCGGTGACACCGAAGCCGACTTTTGGACCTCGGCCAATACGCCGAATCAATTGACTTTGACGTCCCTGCATCGTACAACACCCACTGCGCAGCACCATGCCATGGCAGCGCATAAAACGGCGAAGAATGCCGGTCCACCCGAGACCTTGACCGATCCGGGGTACGACTGGCCGAGACGGTGATTCAGACGAGATGAGTGACACCATTCGACCCTGCGAGTGTGGGAGAGATCGTCGAGAGGTCGGCATATGGGATCCGAGACGAGTGTTGGGTAGGCATGTGCAACCGGCCAATATAAACCGAATGGCATTCTTCATCGGGTATTGGCGTCGTCAAGTGTTCAAGCCACGGTTTGAGTGATTGGATGCCTAGGAACAACCTCCAATAGGCAACCCCAGCGAAACAGAAGATCGGCTTGACCAGACTTTGGGGACGGATATGGTGGGGGGCTGAAACAAGAACGACAGACATAAAGGCAACAGACAGGAAGGGAGAGACAAAAGGCGAGACAACAACCGATTCGGGAAAAAGACCAGACAAGAGGAACAGTTGTTTGCTTACCTTTGATGAGGTGGCGAGCTCGCCCTGATGCGTGAACCGGTGGTGTGTTGGGGGTTGCCCTGTGGCAGCGATGGATTGCGCGGTCGGCGAAAGGTGACACTGCTAATCGACGCCTTCCGCGCCATGACCTCATTCACTTTCGTAGACGCGTCGTCGTCGGTGCTACCGATGCTGGAGCTGTGGGCGGTCGCTGGGTCGGCAGCGTAAGAGATGCTAGACTTGCGTGCTGACGACTCGTCGCCGTCACTGGCCCTCACGCTGGTTCCGGAGCCATCGACGGTGGTTATATCGGCGGGGAAATATTCATCCTTGGAGGCGCGCGGCACGGATGTCTTGGGCGAAACGTCGTCGGAATTGGAACGGTGGACGGTTGGGAGCAGGACAAGCGAGGCCGTCGTCGCCATGTCTGTTTCGGTGGGAGTGGGAGGTGGGAGGAAGAAACGAGCCGCCAGTGGCGTATTGCTTGCTTGCTTCTTATGGTCACGACGGTCGAAATTCGAAAATAGAAGAATGCAAATATGCGATGCTGGGTGGTCGGCTGCTGCGCAAGGAAGAAAGATAGGCCAATACCCAGGAAAAGTTGAAGCAGGCAACCCCAAGTCGGATAGATATGTATGTCTGGCTGCGGCAGGGCTGAAGTTGGTAGCTCGCACTAGAACTCCTATAACGTTTGGCACTCTGCAGGATGACGATCTACGCCACCAAAAACCAAGGCAGGAAGGTCGATAAGAAAGTTGTTTTGTCTGGGTTGACTGGGGTCGGGGGTCGCGAGTCGCGAATCGTAGGCGCACGGGCGAGACAGCGAAAGCGCGAGGCGTTGATGGCGCGATAGGCGAGAGCTGGAGGAAGGGGCGGTTCCGGGTTTTGGAGTGGTTGAAGTGATTGGAGTGATTGGAGGGAAGCAGCGAACCGTTCAGACGCCCTCACAAGCAAACTGCAGATGCAGGCAGGGGTGGCGGGGAAGCAACGAATGCGACGGGCCGTGAGTTGGTGGGCAGTTTATCAGTCGGTCAAAGATTGGCGAGACCGAGTGCGGTGACCCCGGTGTAGGAGAGTAGACGGGGAAGGAAGTAGTCGAGGAGGAAATCTGGCTCACAGCAAGCGGGAGTGGCGCCAGTTGAGACTTGAGAAGAGAAAAAGAAACGAGATGCAAGCAGTGCAGCAAGCAAGTACAGTCGAGCGCGGCAGTTGGGCCAAAAGGCTGAGAGGGCCGAGGAGATTAGATCGCGGCCAAATGTGGAGATGTGGGAGATGCGACGGACGTCAACGACGGGAGGGAAACGGGGAACCCCTTTGTGTGAGCGGTGCGGTGCGGTGCGATGCGTGAGTGTGTGTATGTGTGTGCGCGCGCGTGTGTGTGGAAAAAATAGGTGAAGGGCTGGCTGTCAAGTCTGTGTGTCAAGCGATGCGACGAGTTGACGAACAAAGCGTGCGACTCTCGGACACGGCCAAGGCGCAGGTCAGCCCAGATGCCGTCCAAGGTAAGGTTACAGTCAGGCAAGGAATGGGGAGGGAGGGTTGGAGACTTGGAGACTTGGAGGGGGGGTGATGGATTGCTAGTGGGAGGAGGGTACGCAGTAAGACGAGGGCGACGAGGGCGTGTGGATACTAGGGCCGTGATGCGATGCGTAGACGATGCCCAGACCTATTGTTCTCCAGGCGAAATACGTACGTGCACGCGCAAGATATACGGTTCTCTCCTTCGGGGGCAGACTTGGCATCAGATGGAGGGGGACGGATGTGGCATGGCATCAGTGTGGGTTTTTTCTACCGAGGGGCGCGCCCACTTTTCCGCCGACGAGACGGGCATGGCACGGAACGCCGCATGGGGACTTCTGCTCTGCAATGGATGGAGTCGACGCAGTGCAGAGCCATCGAAAGTGGGTTGGGAGGCGAGATCCCAAGAGCGACGGCTCCAGACGGATCGGGCCTTGGTCCACGTCACAACCCTCGACCGGAGAGAGGCAGAGAGGCCAAGGCGAGATACCGAGGGAGTGGCAACCGACATGGAGGCCAAGCAGACGGAGACTGGGCCGGAAGGGATCCTGGTTGTGGGATGAGGGCAAGAGAAGGACAAGAGAAGGAGAAGCAACTGGCAACGAACTTCATTGAACCGAAGCGATGCACTAATCCTCTTTCTCTTCTTTAGCCTCTTGTTTCGCTGTCCTTCGTTTCTTTTTCTTTCTTCAGCTCTCTCGTGTGCGGCGGCACGAAGCACACGGCAGTTCTCCGTACGCAACGGGAAGTTGCCGAATCTTACTCGCTAAAAAGACGGATGACAAAACCAAAACTGCAGAGCTAGAGTTAGGATTCCCAGTCATCGTCACTATGGTGGTGTCGTCGTCCTGCGCGTTCCTCCTCCTCCCCTTGCCGGGCCTGGTCTGGCCTCAGCTGCCATTCAGACCGCAGCACAAACACAAACCCATGCAGGCCAAGGCGGCAAGATGGACGATTGAACGGCCGGGATGGCTGCTGCTGCACGGCGAAAGCATGCGCCAGCGGCGGGGAACAATTGGCTGGGCGCCCATGGATGTGCATGGTTGTCCGGTGGTGGGTGTATGTGAGATGGCGAAATTTCGTTATCAACTCCGAACTGTCAAAACCTGCCAAGGAGCGTTTTGCGTTTTGCACCAGGGGGAGGCAGCCCGTTCCATGGTAACAAATTCATTACCCTCTTACATGCGGTGTACCACCCTAGGCGAAATGAGCCTGAGAAGTGCGTCCGGGGGATCATAGGCGATGCGCGCCGTCGAGGCCGTCCGTGGTTATCACCAGAAGACGACACACGGTCGTCCTACGTGTACGCACAGTCATAGCTACGTACTACGTACTATGGTACATACTACGTAGTAGTACGGCGCACGCGCGCACACCCCCCTAGCTTTGTGATTCATCGTCCCTGATCACATGGAAGCTGATCCTATTTTCCAAAGCCTCGATAGGGCGCTGGGCTGTGTGCGCGAGCCCACTTAATTACCTTGGTGGTCCCGGAGCCACTAATGCCACCTTGTTTCCTTTTGGGCTGCGCATCCCGCCGGAGCGGCCCCCCAGTTGCACCACCAAAACACCACCAAACACCCAAGGTGTACCACCACCCAGCCCCCCAACCCCAAACGCGCCCCGAGGCAATCTCAGACCGAGCAAAGAGCTAGCAGCTTTTCGGATTCGGCGGAGCCCAATGCCCGAATCCCCACGTCCCTGTCTAGGTTGGAAGTTGGGGTACGCCGTTAGGGGCCCTCCCTGACAAATCCGGCCTCCGGGTACCGACCCGACGTCCGAGGAACCCGGCGTTGCGAACCTCCGAGTTGTTTCGGCACTGGGCCTGCGAGCTGGTTGTTGGCCAACCACACGCAACGGGCACACCCTCTCTTGGTCGTCTCTCGCAGATAGAGTTTGGGCGTACGACATACTACGCAGTGACATTTCGGGGGCTGTATTGGACGGTTTTAATTAGGGATCGGACCGGCGAGGCCGCCCATCAAGCCCGTGGCTTACGAATGACGTTTAATCTCCCGTTTCTGGTTACTTCGACTCCTCCCAAAGTCCAAAGTCCGCTGCGTACGCGTAGCACGTACGTACCAGCGCCGTAATTCGCAGCCTCCTCCATCGCGAGATCCCAAGGACCTGGGCACGGGAGCTTCGACCACGCGCGCCTGGAAGCCCGCAGCCCCGGGTGGGGTGCCTATGGCCCTCGGAAACGGAACGCTGGTCCTGGTGGGGTAAGAGGAGGGCTAGCTGCTTGTTAGTGTCGGCGGACTGGAGAAAGCTGAGAGGGATGAGATGTCGTCGGTTCTAGCATCCAGAGGGATCTTGCTTTGATAATTTCTTCGGAAGTGTACGGAGAAAGAGTGACAGGAAATGCAGGGCAAGATAACGAAACGGAAGAAGGTGGCTGCATTCGCAGATCTCGGCGACCTGAAACTACAAGATGCGCGTCCATACATATCCATCACATACAAAGTACATAGTACAGCTTGTATGCACATGCGAGCTGTGGGATTGTGATCGAGACCCTCCCTTCTCCATGTCCAGTCCTCACCTCACACCGCCCCCCCAGCGCATCCCTCCCTCCAACGAACCAGTCGCCATAGGTCATCAACCGATCATGTCGTATCAGACCATGAACTCTCACTCTCGGTAGCGACATACCAGGCCCCATCAACTTCGGAGTTTACTTCCCTTGCATCCCCGCCCTTCTTCGCCGCGATATCCCACCACTCAGTCCGCTCGCCCGTCGCACATGAGATACCTCAACCGCCGTCTGCCCTTTGATGCACCCTGGCTGAGGCTGACGGTCCAACCGCCGCCCTGGGTGGCTTAAGCCATGGGTGTCACGGACGGTATCTCCTGTCAGCACTCGTCCTCGATGGCACTTGGAGAGCATCTCACGCGGGCACGGGGGCTCTCACAGGGCTTGATTAAATAAACAAATAAAAAGCAACCAACAATCGGACGGCACATGGGTAACCAACGGCCAGGATCAATATGGTTCTAGTTGCCGCGAGAAGAGGGGCTCTAGTCCAACCCTGGATCATCTGTGCCCTCCTCTCACAACCTTCGTGTACGTTTTGCTAGATCGACCTACATAGCCTAAACGGGCACGTGGTCGTGCGGTGAGACACCAAGACAATTAGACGGCTTCTCGTCCACACACACAATCTGCGCTTCCGTTATCGCTCTCGCTTCTAGATCTCGCCAGATATGTCGGTCTGGGCAGACCGAATTTAATACATAGTACGTATATAGTAGTGCTCCAGTTTCCAGGTCACTGGTGGTCTGAATGCCTGTCGCATCCTGCTGCAATGCACTCTATCTTGGCAGAAGCAAATACACACCTCACGTAGATCCATCCCATGTCTCCGGCAGTCGACAGCCCCAGCGAGGCGCCTCGACTTCAGCTAATTCTTGGCTAATTCTTGGCATCTGTCATACACCTCCACGGCCAAGGCGGAGTCCGGCACTTGTAGCCCCTCCCTATGGGCACATCGTATTCACCGCGGCTTGGCAGACAGTTCCCAGTGGCACAATACACAACGCACAATACCCAGTAACATCGAATCATGAATTAATTCACCTCGTTTCTTTCTTTTAGATTTGTCCTCCAGGTTCCCATGCCTCTAACATGCCTCTAAGAGGATGTTCCATCTCTACCACATACAGCCAATCTCGAGAAATTCCTCAAGCTTTTGCACGAGCATCACCAACTCCGAGACGCCGTTGCCATGCCATGTATCCTACCAGTTGGCCTGCATAACGCATCACCAGCCCCAACTGTTCAGCCCCGCCTTGGCCCTCGAAATTCACCTTCTTCGTAGTGTTCCAAGACTCTGGGCGAACGGGAAATGTGGCTTGCCAAGTCTACCTTCCTACCTTAGTTGTAGGTGCGGGACAGGTTGCGGAGATACCAGTCCACGAGCTTTCGGCCAACCTTGGCCTCAGAGATGTGGATCAGGTCCTATCAATATTCATTAGCTTCCACATCATAAAATTTACATCAATGACTACGCCGCCGTAACACGGAAGCCTAGTCATTCTTGGGCGGTGTGGAGGAGTCTACTTACACCCTGAAGAGCATAGTCGAGGTCGCTAACGTTAACCAGCTCACCCTCGAGCAGGCCCTGGTCTTGCCATCGCAGCTGCTTGGTGCGCTGCTTGGTGACCAGGAGCCACGAACGCAGCTCCTCGGGCTTGACCTCGAGGAAGCCAGCCAGCTTGCTGAGGTCCATGGTGGTGTAAAGTCGAAGGTACGACTTAATGGTGGGGCTCCACATGTTGGTCTTGACCTCGTCCATGAAGATGGCGAGGTGGTGCTCCACGGGGTCAATGTTGGACTCGGGGTTCTCAAAGTCCGGGGGCACGGGGGAGATGAACTTGGGGCACGCGGTGCGGAAGAGCTCCTCGAAGATGGGGAGGGACTCGGGGCCACCACGCTGCAGCTTAAGCAGCTGGTCGCCGTACTTCTCCCGGAGGGCGGTGTGGATGGTGTCGTCAAGACGAGTGGGCTGGAAGGCGACACAGATGGCGATCAGGGCGTACATCTGCTCGTTCTTCTTGGTGATAGAGTCGTACTGAGCGCTCTTCTGGAAGTTCTTGGTCCTCGAGACGTAGACGAGGATGTGGCTGAACATCTTGATGGCATCGGCGTAGCGGTGCATCATCATGTACGAGAAACCCACGTAGTAGTAGGTGGTGAAGTGAGCCGCCATGACACGGGCGAACATGGCCTTCTTGTTGAGCTCAATATCATCGAGCGTCTTGAGCGCCAAGCTGAAGTCTCCCAGCAGGCAGTGCACACGGAGAAGACCGATGATAGAGAAGTATCCCAACATTCGGTACAGGTTCTTGTTACCATACTCGCCAGCGACGGTCATGGGGTCCTCGTTGCGCTTCATGACGGCCAGCTGCTCCGTGATCTGGGATCGCTGGATGAGGGAGTAGAGGACGTTGAGGACGCTGTAGCAGCCCCAGGTGTTGGGGTTCTCGCGGAGAGCCTGGCGCTCCTCTTCGTTCGTCGTTTGCCTGGCAATTCGCATTCGGTATGAGGAGAACGAGTTGAACTGGTAGATGAACTCGTCGATGACATCCCAAGCCCAGTAGTACTATCAAGTAATAGTCAGTCCCAACCGTCCGGGCCAATCACAGTTGGATGAAATATCCGGGGGTAAACCAACCGACGGGGGCTCGAGGTCGACGGGACCCTCGGAGTTGAGGATGTAGTGGAACAAGCTGCAGTAGGCGTCGTAGCTCTGGAACTTGGTCTCGAGGGGAGCCTGGAAGTCGAGGGGCTGAGCGGCCTGGACGAGGCGAGCCTGGATGTCGTCCGTCTGATGGGTCATGTTCAACGAGGTGGTGCGGCTCAGCTCGTCGCCGTCCTCGTACTGGACCTGCTCCTTGTACTCGGCCACCAGGGCCTCCTCCTCGACGTCGCTGTCGTCAGCCATGGCGCGGGCCGGAGCCACGCCGTTTTGGTAGGTAGCCATCGTGTGCGATCGCTCGTAGTCGTGGTGTTGGCCGCTCCGTCTACGTCGTCGTGTGAGGGGTATCGAAATTTTACGCACGCCGAGGGGCCCAGCGCATCTCGCGAATTTTCGTGAGCTTAGGGCTTGTGGTGGGAGGATTGCGATAAGCGGGGCTGTGGGTCTGGGTAAGTGCTTATCGATTACGCTGTATCGGGGTTGTGATGGTGGGGTGAGAGAAGCTGCGAAGCGGGGCAGCGAAGGGATGGCGATGTCTTGGGTCTGGCGGCTTGGTGAGGCTCACTGTTGCACATTTGCTACTAGAAACAAGTATCTCGCAGATCACGATATCTCAGGTACGTACATATGAGTCATTATCAGTCATTTTGCATTATCCCTTGGCGGAGCGTGCCTGAGCCAGTATTATGCTGACTCTTCGTAGTGATAAAGGACCCAGAGGCGGGATTAGTCACACGCTGCGAGCAAGCCGCAGACAACTCCGCCACTACGGCGAATGATCATCCAGGCATTCTGACGTCTTCAAAAACGCCAGGGGCCCCAGTTTACCCGTCTCAAGAAGCTTCGGATCCTCTTTAGTCTCGAGGAATTTTTCACATTTTAGATCAAGGCCTGTTGCTCCCAGAAGCAGAGACTGTTCGCCATTATGCCAGTGGTTACCCCAGAGAGACTGGCTAGTCTCCAACGACAGTCAAACGATATCCGAAATGTATGCCAAGGAATATCTAAAGTTTATGCTCGGCCTACTAACTCGCGGTAGATCTGTATCCTAGCTCATGTTGACCATGGCAAGACCTCTCTTACAGACGCCCTCCTCGCCACCAACGGCATCATCTCCCCCAAGTTGGCCGGCAAGATCCGGTACCTAGACTCAAGGCCTGATGAACAAACCAGAGGAATCACGATGGAGTCGTCTGCTATCTCATTATATTTCTCGATGCTTCGGAGATCAGCCCCTGACGCTACCCCTGAGGCCAAGGAGTACCTTATCAACCTGATCGACTCTCCCGGACACATCGACTTCAGCAGCGAAGTGTCTGTCGCCTCAAGATTGTGTGACGGCGCTGTGGTTCTAGTTGATGCCGTTGAAGGAGTTTGCAGTCAAACAGTTACAGTCCTACGCCAGACCTGGACTGAGAAGCTGAAGCCTGTGCTCGTCATCAACAAAATGGACAGACTAGTTACAGAGCTTAAGATGACCCCCGCGGAAGCATACGTCCACTTGAACAATTTGGTGGGACAGGTCAATGCCGTTCTGGGAAGCTTTTTCCAGGGTGAACGAATGGAGGAGGATCTCAACTGGAGGGAGAAGATGGAGGAGCGTGCCAACGCAGCAGCGGCAGCCAAGGAATCTGCCATAGCCGACCAGTTCACGGACGCGGGTGAGCTTCAATTCGAGGAGAAGGACGACGAAGACATCTACTTTGCCCCGGAGAAGAACAATGTCATTTTCAGCAGTGCCATCGACGGCTGGGCATTCACCTGCCGCCAGTTCGCCAGCTTGTACGAGAAGAAGCTCGGGATCAAGAGGGGAATAATGGAAAAGGTGTTGTGGGGCAACTTTTACTTGGATCCCAAAACAAAGAAGATTTTGGGACCCAAGCATCTGAAGGGTCGAAGCCTCAAGCCCATGTTCGTGCAACTCGTTCTGGAGCCTGTATGGACCGTCTACCAAGCGACGACTGGTGGTGACAGTGGCAAAGGCGACCCTGCCCTCTTGGAAAAGGTCACCAAGTCGCTGGGAATTACGATATCACCTCACGTTATCAGAGCTCGGGATCCTCGGTTGCTGATGACGACAGTCTTTGCCAACTGGCTACCATTGTCGACTGCCCTCCTCGTCTCCGTCGTGGAATACTTGCCCTCTCCTCCCAAAGCACAAGCCCAGCGTCTACCTGAACTACTCGAAGATTCCCCAGGTTCTCACTCCATCGACAGCGCCATCAAGGATGCCATGATTTCCTTCAAGCACGAAAAGTCCGACCCCGTCGTTGCCTACGTCAGCAAGATGGTTTCTGTACCCGAGAGCGAACTTCCAGAGAACAAGCGACGCCCTGGAGTAACAAATGAGTGGCGAAGAGGCTAGGGATCTCGCTCGCAAGAAGAGAGCGGAGGCCTTGAGGGCACAGGTTGCGGCGGGCGAAAGTGAGGTGGACAGCATGTCCACTGCGCTAGAATCTGTCAACATCGACAACATTGCCCCTGAGTTGGATGAGAAGACTGTGGACCCCGAGCATCTCATCGGTTTTGCACGAATGTACTCCGGTACTCTTACTGTTGGTGACAAACTCTACGTCATCCCCCGAAGTGGTCCCCAGCCGAACCGGACGCCGGCCCTGCGCCCCAGGAGGTCACCGTCACGGCTCTCTACATGCTGATGGGAAGGAATTTGGAGGCTCTAGAATCTGTCCCAGCAGGTGTAGTGTTTGGAATCGGAGGCCTGGAAGGAAAGATCCTGAAGTCCGGAACTCTTTGCAGTCAACTCCCAGGCGCTGTCAATCTTGCTGGTGTTAACATGGCTGGGAAGCCCATTGTCCGGGTTGCCTTGGAGCCCGTCAACCCCGGCGATTTGGATAAGATGATCGAAGGGTTGCACCTCCTGGTGCAGAGTGACCCTTGTGCAGAGTATGAGCAGTTTGAGAGTGGCGAGCACGTCTTGCTGACCGCTGGCGAACTGCATCTCGAGCGATGCCTAACGGATTTGAAGGAGAGATTCGCCCGCTGCGATATCCAGGCCGGTGCCCCAATCGTTCCTTACCGAGAGACGATTGTCCGAGCTGAAGAGATGCGACCTCCTGTAAACAAGGACCTTGGCCGTGGTGCGGTCGTAGCTACCACCAGCTCCAAGCAGGTCACCATTTCTCTCCGCGTTCAGCCCCTGCCTGCCCAGGTGACTGAGTTTCTTGTCAAGAATGGAGATGCTGTCAAGCGACTGTACTCCGACCGCAAGTCAAAAGACGACGAAGGCGACGAGAAGATCGACTTGGAGACAGACCGCGCTGCTGGCAACACAATGTCACTAGAGGACTTCAAGAAGCAGCTCCAAGAGAAACTTGAGAAAGGCAAGGGCCGAGAAAATTGGAAGGACCGAATTGACCAGATAGTGGCTTTCGGCCCTCGCCGAATAGGACCGAATATCTTGATCGATGCCACCGCCGATGGCATTCTTCCCAGAGCCTTTGCCGGTGAGAAGTCTGCAGAATCTGCTCCTCGAGCAGGAGAAGCTCTCCACCCCAGCCATCTGGCTGACAAGATCACCTACGCCTTCCAGCTCACCGCGGCGCAAGGTCCCCTGTGCAACGAGCCCCTCCAGGGCGTTGCTGTCTTCGTTGAGGACGTCACCCTCAACATCCCCGAGGATGAAGCGGCCTCCGCCCGCGACAAGGTCGGTCGCCTCACGGGCGAGATCATCAAGACATTCCAGTCGGCTCTGCGTGTTGGCTTCCTCGACTGGTCCCCTCGCCTGATGCTTGCCATGTACAGCGTCGAAATCCAAGCCTCTACCGAGGTCCTCGGCCGCGTGTATGACGTCCTGACCCGACGCCGTGGCCGCGTTGGTGCCGAGATCATGAAGGAGGGCACGCCTTTCTTCACCATCCAAGCAGTACTTCCCGTCGCGGAGAGTTTTGGCTTCGCAGATGAGATGCGGAAGCGCACCAGCGGTGCCGCCCAGCCACAGCTCATCTTCGCTGGCTTTGAGATCCTGGATGAAGACCCCTTCTGGGTGCCCTTTACCGAAGACGACCTGGAGGATCTGGGCGAGTTGGCGGACAAGGAGAACGTGGCGAAGCGGTACATGGATGGAGTGAGGCGGAAGAAGGGCTTGCTGGTTGAGGGAAGAAATGTGGCAACTGATGCGGAGAAGCAAAAGACTTTGAAGAGGTAGAACACTCTTCATTAGAAGCGACGTCGGAGTAGGGAAGAAAAAGTGCGTGCTTCAGAATAGATCTTGCGTCCTCATGTTTCTGTATCCACGAATGTACGAGATAACTTCTTCCCAAAGGTGCCTACCAACTCCGCACCACGAAACCACATTGAGGATGCAAGCTGTCGTGATTGGATCTCATAGACGAAGAATGCGAAATCGTGGTCAGACTTCCCCGATGCTTCTCAGCCTCGGTGATCAAAACCCGAGTTATGTACAAATCTCATCCGCCGTCTCAGTCTCCGTAGCATCATCAATCCGATTCTCATTATTGGTGCTCAGTGTCCGAAATCCATGCATTGTCATCCGACCTGATGATTTCTTTATCAACTTGTAGCAGTCAACGTGTGCTTCATCCCCATGCTTCAGTAGTCCTCATATGCCTCCCAGTCCGAATCCCAGGAAATGTACTCAACCAAAGAACGAATCCTTTCGTGGTCGAGTTCCGAGACAGTAAAGTCCACGTTCGCCTTCCGAAAGTTTTCCTCGACACCCTGCTCTTCCAAAATAGCGTACGTCTCGTTCCGTAAGTCATAGCCTTCCATATCCATACCCGAAATGCATTCCACCTCTTTGAGATTGACATACTGAGACAGGCTCTGGCTCAACCGGGCAAGGATCCACATGTGTAACTTATCCACAATGAAAATCCACAGCTTCTCTAATGAATAGGGAAGCGCGAGGCGATACTCCTTCAATTTCGAGATTTTCCCCTTCTCACCATCCGTCTCAAACAAGTCTTGGATATGACAATGAAGTCTGAGGTCTTTGAGGTTTGCGAAGTGGCTGAGTAAAGTAAAGTCAATAAAAAAGAAATCAGACTCGATATAAATCTCCGTCAACTCGGATTTTCGCACAAGAAGCTGCGACAAAAGCTCAACTTCTGGATTCATTCTTAGATGCGGGTCGAACCAGTCGAATCCAGTCAGCTTTGGTATTTCTTTCGCAAGTATTCTGATGCTGTTCTCTGGGATGCCATAGCTTTCGATATCGGGTTGAATACTGAGCCGGTGAATGTGAGATACGAGATCAAGGACATCATGGTGAGCAACGTCGAACAGATTCCACTTCTCTAACCACATTCGCTTGAGCAGCGGTGCAGCATTCAGGCCCCTTTCGCCTTTGGGATAAGTCAGACTCAGTGGCATCCAATCTTTTGGTCGCTGAAGATGTAGATCCTTCAACTGGGGTAGATCGATTGCAGGCATACGCCAGCCTTCTTCAATTTCGATGGACAGCTCTTCCAAGTTTTCCGCCCGCGATAAGACTATGTCGAATAGAGATCGATGGAGCTTCAAGTCTTCAATTTCCGAGGTGGTGTCCGGGAAAAGTCCAGGTTCAACTTCCCTCCAGTCGGCATCTTGGCTCCACGGCTCCGGTTTATAACGGATGCGTCGAATATGGCCTGCCAACTCGGGTCTCTGGAGTAGAATCTCCGAGAATGGTTCCAGCCGGTGCTGTGGCTGATCGTCCTCACAGAAAAAGAAATGATACAAGACTGGTTCTGCTGCATCTCTCATGGCTCGAGATGTGAGGCACAGGCTCGCCAGAGGTCTGTAGCGAGGCTTGAAGGTTGGGTGCTGGGGAATTGTCGTCTTGCAGTGGTCGCATAGATACTCGCAGATCTCTCGTTTCAGCTCCAGCGGCAATGGGGTGAACAAATCAACAAGATTTCCTCCGCCGTTGGCTGGATGGCTTTTATACACATCGGCATTCGTGTGAGCGAATCGACGCTTCTGGGTTTGGCCATCCGGAACCACCTGTTGAGCCATGGCGGCCTTGGCACGGGACTCGGTGGCTGTTCGAGGCGGTGGAAGACGTGGTGATGTCGATGATGATGAAGACAAGATCGTAACAGGCGGCGTGTCTTTGAAGGGTAGACCACCCGTAAAGAGATATGGTGCACAAACTCCCAGATTCCGTGGCGTTGATGTGGAATCCAGGTTCAAGAGTCTGGAGAAAGTTGTAGGGGGCGCGTGAGGGCCAGTGGAAGGAAAGAAGGAAGCACCTGAGAGGGGGCAAGCACCTGGCTTCCAGCTGTAGGCAGCTGCCAGCTTCCTTCCTTCCTTCCACTTCACTGAGAAAAAATAAGAATTGGCCTGTTGTTTCGCCAACACGGCGACAATGCCGTCTACGCCATGACAAGCCACACAATAATCACTGAGAGGCGCATGGCACCCAGCACAAATGAGGCCATCGAGGTGCGTGATTCAGGCACCAACTGTAGAAGACTCAAATGTCATAATGCCTAAGTCTGAGCTGAATCAATTTACATAGGTACCTATGCAGTCAAGCCTAACAGGCTATGGGAATAATTAAATTAAATAAAGTACAACCACTGCCGTGAGCGATAATTGCAAAGAACCAGTCTTGGTAAATTACCTCTACCAAAATACATTCGGTACGTTATTGGTGATTATGTTTAGGACTGGGGCATATCTTTGTGTGCAATAGCAAGATGCACGCGCACATAACAATACTCAACTAAACATGAAAGCATCACAATAATACAGCCACCATGTAAGACATTTCCGAAGTGGTACAGCAACTCACATGGGATTTTTCGATGCCAAGCTCAAAGGTGATGTGGCAATGATTCACATTCCGATCTTTAGCCCTTGAACTTCCGCACAAGCACGATGACGCAGTCGTTGAAAGCGGTTCCGGACCACACCAAGCTGCATGAATATCAACCGCACACTGAGTCGCACTTGGAAACCTAATGTTTTCTTTTTCTTAAGACCAATACTGGCTTTCGAAGACTATATGGGGCCGAAGGCGAAGGGCAACAATCAATCAGGGGTAGCGCGTGACAGGGTATTGAAGCGATTGTCTAAGCCTACCATGTTTGCTTTGGTGGGATAGAAACTGGGTTCGCTTAACTAGCTCGGTGCAACACCAAGGGAAGAAGATCTGTCAGTTCTCACAACGGCGAAATATATTGGATCTCGGTCGCATCTGTCCAGCCACCTCTGCAAAGCATGATGGTGTCATCGTGAGTGGCTGCAGCCAGCCGTTCCCGATGTTTAGCGGTGACATCTCAAACAGCCACATTCGGGATCCATGACCAGTCATCCACTTTGTCACAGTTTTCATCCGAAAAGTTACGTGATGCCGACCCAACGAACATCTAATCCCGCGACTTGGCCCGATGGTGGGAGTCTCTAGGGTAGGGGCCTGCCGTGACGTACTTGGCTTGGAGAAACGTGGTGGCGCATATTAGAATGACGCATCCGAGTGGGTAATCCTTCCACGGCTGGAATTCCAGACTTTTGCGTAGCGGGTGGCGGAGTTTGCTAAAATAGAGAGAATTTTGTTAGTCGGCCGCTGAGAGTCGCAGAGACTACCCGTTGAAGCACAAATGGCGAATATCACTAGTTTAGACGTCGTGGTCTGTGTTTGATGTGTTTGATGTGCCTGCAATCACGCACGTCCATTACGCACATCCATGCAGGGACTGCCTTGGAGCTGCTGATGGTTTGTTTGACAGGAGGCTTTCGCCACAAGACGCTCTAGCCAGACGCTGTCAAAACGCGTGTCAAGACGCTTGCCAAATCGCTCTCTCAGAAGGGGGGGACCAAATCCCAACGGGATGGCTCACTTCGAAGCTTGTTGAATTTCCAAAAGGCTATTGCTACTGCTGTTGCTGTTGCTATATTCCCACCCTTCCGCGCCATGCGATGGCTGTGGCTACCCATGAGTAGCCCTAACGGCCACCCTCCCGTGTCCAAATAAAGACTCAGGTCCAACGGTTCCGCAACCGTGATCGGCACCTGAACGATGCTTCCGCGGAGGTCGCTTAGCGGTTAAAAGACATGTAACTGTGTGCGATCGAGCGGGCGATACTCCCTTGCCCCGGTGATTCAGGGGTAGACCTCCCAGCGTCACATCGGCCATGCTTGCGAGATACCCGACTAAGGTCACTGACAAGGGATGCGTACCACGGTACCTACCGTAGTCTGGACGCTTCAGGCCACTTCTGCGAACCATGGCGATTCACAAGCGGTCCTAATGCACAAGATGGCCGGGCTACGGCAATACCTGCCGGCACCAGTCCAGTGAATACTACGCACATACGTACAGTACAGTAATTTAGTAGCGCTGTGAGCAAGTCAGCGCCCGGTCAACGAGGAAAAGTCTCATCAGCCCATGTTGGTGGCAGCTTCACATATTCGGGACCCCTTCGTCTCATCGTCGCCCATCAATCACTATCAAAACCCGGGGAAGTCGGTTCCCGGAAGCGAGGCACGGCTCCGTCCAGCAGCGCACTGGCAAACTCAAACAAAGATCAAGTCTCGAAAAGCCGATCCAGCTGCAGGGCGCCGACTGCCGTACCTAGGTGAGACAGTCTCGGTGCCGGCGAGCGCGCGCTCCGTTGAGTGTGTGCGACCCTTGGGCTAAGAGTGACACCGAGACGTTCCTTTTTCCTTCTGCCCTTCTACGCCCGACGCCCGACGCCCGTGGGCTGGATCATCAAGCCGCCACACGTGCATATCAGACATGTCAATATGTACTACGTAGTAGTATGGGTGGTATATGGAGAACCAGGCACGTACGCGTACTTTGCACTGGTTGACTCGGTCCTAGCTCCCTTTATTCAGCCGCGCGACCCCAATGTTTCTGCTAGCTGTTAGCGGCTGCTGGCGTCGTCCATAGCACTGCTAGCACGCAGTTATCTCCAGGCGTTCGTTGCTGGACCTGAAGTCATGGTCCTGGGCCTATCTCCAAAATGGACCAGCTCTGACCAGCTCTGGGGTTCGTGGCTGGGCGAAACCGAGATATGGCGTGTTCCTCGTCAAGGCGTTCTCGTTAAAGAGCAGACCTAACCAAGACGAGCCCAGCGCTCTAGCCCTGGCTGAGGACAGCGGTCGCACGCACCAAGACCCGGTCCTAGTCGACGGCAGCTAGGGACCTGACCCGCCGTGGTAGTTTCTTTTGCGCCCCTGCTGCGAAACAGACGGCTTCATCGAGCCTTTCTCGTTCGGGACGGCGACGCTGTGGGGACGCGGTGACGGACTTGCTCTGGCGCCGCGGGAGGCGACGCTGCGGTTGTCACGGACGGGGTTATCAGTCAGGACAGTACTACAGTCGCATTTGGAGGGCGATGGACTCCGACACCAGTGATGCAGAGGACTGGGTCCCCGGATAGCTCGCGGGTCGGGACTGAGAGAATTTGGTCCTTCTATGCAGGGCATCCGCCGTAGTACACCCGGCATTATGTTTCGCTCTTATTCTCCGGCTGGGCTTTCTTATACCGGCCTGCGTCCTGCCGTGCCTGAGGGATCCAGTCTGTCGGATTTCCTCCTCGTCTTGGTGTGTTGGGTCTCCAAGTCTGTCTATCCAGTATCCACCGGTGCAGCCATGTCTTCCAACAGTACGAGTTCCGAGGCAGAGGCCGCCGCTGCTGCTGCACAGGCCGCTGCAATGGCTGCCTTGAAGGCCTTCAACATCGAGGCCTTTACACTGCTAGGAGTTGCTCTGTTGATTACTGGACTGCGGTGCTTCATCCGTATCCGCTCCGTGGGGTTCAAGGGTCTGTGGGCGGATGACTACCTGGCAGTTCTAGCTGCTGTAAGTCGCATGTCTGTCATGTCTGTTTACCATCGTGCTAATGCAGAGCGCTAGATTACTTACTCGGCGGAAACTGGACTGGCCTACTCTGTGGGCAACATCGCTCATGGCCTAGCAAACAACTCGATGACGGATGCTGAGCGAAAGGCCCTGGATCCCAGCAGCGAAGAATATGCGCTGAGGTAGGTCTGCTAACAACCACCACTCAAGACTCATTGTACTGACTGAAGCAGGATTCTTGGCTCTCAGATCCAGCTTGCAGGATGGTCGACCTACTCATTCCTCTTGTGGGTGCTCAAGGCATGCATGTGCACCTTCTACTACCGCTTGACCAAGGACCTCGACGGTTACCGATCGAAAATCTACTTTGGCTTCGGCTTCATCATCGCCAGCTGGGTCGCCGTCCAGCTCAACATCCTCCTGAGCTGCCGCCCGTCCTTCAGCATGTGGTGGCAGATCTATCCCGACCCCGGCGAGTTCTGCCACCCGGCCATCTCTCCGTCCATCGTCTGGACCGGCCTCGCTCTCAACGTCGCCACGGATCTCTATCTCATCATGATCCCCATGCCCATGCTGTGGAAGGCGGCCATGCCCTGGGTCCAGAAGTTCTGGCTGATTGCCCTCTTCAGCTGCGGTCTCTTCGTCACTATGGCCGCCATCCTTCGTGTTGTTCTTCTTGTGTCGGTATGTTCCTCCAACGCCCCTCCTTCACAATGGTTGGTATTAACAACCTCATCCAGGACCCTGTCAACGGTGCCATGCTCGCTGGCTCATGGGCAGTTCGCGAGACATTCACTGCCGTCGTCACTACCAACATCCCTATGCTCTTCCCACACTTCAAGAAGGCGATTGGCCCGATCGTCTCCCGCGTGGGATCCTCCCTTGGCTTCTCTCGAAACAGCAAGTCCGGCGGAACGGGAACTAGCTTCTCCAAGGGAACACTCGATACCTGGAGGCGCAAGAACGACCGACACGGCTCTATCCCGCTACGCGGAAACACCATGTCGGGTGATCGACAGAGCGACGAGAGCGAGACATTCATGATCGACCTCCCCCAGATGAACAAGGGGAACGATCACTCCAACAAGAACAACAACAAAACCGGGAGGCCGGGCATCCACCGCGACGTCGAGGTGTCCGTCTTCGAGATGAAGAATCAGGGAGAGCAACAGCAGCGACTGCAGCGAACACACACACAGAACGTAAACTACTCGACAACCCGGGTAGGCTCCCAGGTTCAGGCACCACAGCCGGCAGCGCAGTCCAGGTCCTACCACAACCACGTTCACCATGACGGCTACTATAACAGGGACTAAGAAGCCACCAAGATTCTCTAGGGTGTCCTGCCACTAGGCTACCACCACAACATTTATCACGGGCATTGACTTGCACTGTTCTCTACTGTATGAATTTGACACCTGTCACCATGTGTACAAAAGGATAAGGCACACAAAACGGACGTTCTGGGTTTGGAGTATTTTCTTTTTTAGGATTAGGATTTAGGCGATGATATCAGGATTGATACCTTTCGGTGTTCGGCAATTTGGCTCACATGCTCAAGTAACAATTATTAGCTTACCAAAAAAGCATTCTCGATCAACATTCAATACATTTCGTAAACTCGCCTAATTTACCCCGTTTGTCCCATCTGCGATTAGAAAGTCACTGGACAGACAGTACCGACGTTGACAGCTAACTGCCAACTGCCGACGACCGGCTCAAGCAGCTAAACGGATATTTTTCTTCCCGGCTGGGTTGGGAGCGGAGCCTGACGTCTCCGGGTTTTGGCGATCCCAATGCGTTGGAGCCGGGGTGGGTTTTAGTATTGACTGATCGACATCGCACCTAAATAACCGAGTCGGAGGCACGACTGTGGAGGGAGAGAGATCTGATCCATGCTCAGAGAGGCAGGTGCTCCGCCAGGTTGGCGGGAATGTCGGGGATTAACCCATGCAAGGTCACATTTTGTTTCAACGACGAGAAACACGTTCGTCACAAGGACAAGGGCGATAATTTATTTGGCCATGTGCATCTCGTTGACATAAAGTCCCGGTGCTCAAATGGGGTCAAGGGTCCAGTTATCTTGGTGGTGTTGAGGGGTGACTCGACTTTGATCGGCAGTGTCAGTTCTATCCTCAGTTCTGATTCGGGGAGCGACCCTGTCTGTTTCCCGATGCGAGGGGTATTAAGCTAAGAGTCGATCCATTGTCATATCCAGAGTGTCATGCCTAGTACGTATACATCTGACGGGCTATGATTGTATTGCACCTCTGGAGAAACAGCTATGATCAAGTTCTAGGCTCTACCGACTGATCTTAACACTTAGGGATGGTTTTGTTATCTTGGGGGTGAGGGTCTCTTGGACTAACAATGCTAAAGAGATGGTCGATTTGGGATGGTTCGTCTCGAAGTGGAATATGTGTCATCAGGTTGGATAGCCTTTTGCAAGCCAACGCCCGGGGTTGGATTGTGTAAGTGAGAACAAAGGGAACAAAGAGATACTCGAAGGATGATGCATCTAGCAGCACCCGTGCATCAACAATGATAAACTAGCTCTGCTAAGGGTTATATGACAGACAATAACAATAATTTCCATTGAATGGTATAAATTAAGCACGAAACCAGTTCAAATATGGTAAGCCATGATCAAGGGGGCTTCCCATCCTTTCCTTACGTCGGGTTGACAAGCGAATTCCAAGTCCAGACGCGTCTAGGGTAGGCACGCGACTAAGGCACAGCCCCCCACGGACTAATGGGTATTGTGCCCCACCTTAGCCGTTTGGACCATTCACGTGTCCCAGTTCCCCCCGCCCCAGCCATGTACGTCCCGTAATTACTGCGCGTGCAGGGCGATGCTGGGGCAGGCGCGGTCGGCCCCAGGGCACCTGCCACCGCGACTGCCAGCCCCGGCCGGCTGATGTAAGGCTTCATGCACCCAAGGCAACCATGCGTCTCCCGCCTCGCCTGGACTTCCCTACTGCCACGATGCCATTCTAACGGACTCAACAGCCCGGGCTCGCGACTCCAGCAACAACCCCTTCGACTGGCCGCTTTTTTGGTTGCATTACGTATCTCTTCTATTCGCCTTCCGTTCTATCCATTCCTTTACATCTCTGCCTTATTTTTAGCCCGCCACTGCGCGACATTGCCGAGCGACACGACGCACGCCACCGCGAACCCCTCCATCCCTGACCCGTCGTCCGGGTCCCCGTCTCTCTCTCTCACTCTCTCACCCTTCGCCACTGGAGCACTCCCCGAAGAGCTCAAGGCTCTTGACCGGAATCATGCGTCTGTTTGGAAGCAAAAACAACAAGTTCAAGGTCGACCCCCCAAGATCCGGATCGAAAAAGTCGTCGTCGATCGCCCCTCCCCGAAGCCCAAGCCCAAGCCAAATCCAGCCGCCCTCAGCGGCTCCGCGTCCCGATCCTCGTCTTCCCACCGCCCCTCTCCGAAGCCGGTCGCTCGCCAGAAGAGCCACTCACCCTATCCCTCCTCCTCCGACGAGAAGCGGCTCGAGCGCAAGCGCAAGGCTGGCAGCGCCTCCGTGTCGCGTCGATCTCCGGCCAGTGAGCGCATCGAATTCGATAAGGACAGCGACGCGGAAGACGATGGCTGGATGAACCTCGATGCCAACAAGAGGCAGCGCAAGAGCACTGAAGATGGCTACCTCGACTCTAACCGGAAGCTCCGGAGCGCGAGGGCGTTTGAGGACCGCGTAGATGGGCTAAGCTTTATCCATGCCGTGGATGTAGCCTCACTCGAGCTGAAATGTGTCCCCGTCATGGGCGCCCAAAAGGAGGACGTGGCCATTGAGTTACAATATCCCAGCTTACAGCCACGCGAGAAGTGAGTTCTGTCCTCGTGATCGTTTGTGCAACCCAGTGCTAACATGCGGTATAGATACGAGTTGGTATGGGGCAAGGACAAGATCGACGCTGTCGAAGCCAGCATAAGAGTAGTTCGACATGTAGCCGAGACATACCTCACCGATGACGAAGCCGAGCCGTTCACCAACCCCAACGGGGGCATCATACGGCGCTTGGAAAAGGCGTCAAACCGTAATATTCAAGATCTTATGGGGTTCAAGACGGCACTACGCGAGTATAACGAGAAGCTCTTGAATCTGGTCGAGGACGGCATTATTGCCAAGAACCTTGATAACCAGCACGAGCTGCCTCAGAACCTCGTTGCCTTTATCCTGGACCAAATATACGACCGCACCGTCGCCCTCAAGGTGGAACTCCTCTCCAAATACGAGAACGGAACCGACTATGTCTATGGCGAACTCCTCCATCCCTTCATCTCGAAGATCTTACTGGAGCAGACCAAGATGACATCGGGACAGGTCTTTGTGGACCTGGGCTCGGGCGTGGGGAATGTCGTCTTGCAAGCGGCGCTGGAGATTGGGTGTGAGAGTTGGGGCTGCGAGATGATGGAGAATGCGTGCAACTTGGGCGAGGCGCAGAAGAAGGAGTTTGATGCGCGGTGTATGCTCTGGGGCATCAAGCCTGGCAAGGTGCACCTGGAGCGTGGCGATTTCCGCAAGAATGCGGCCATCCACGACGCTCTTAAGCGGGCCGACGTGATTCTGGTCAACAACAAGGCCTTCACCTCGCAGCTCAACGACGACCTTGTCCGCATGTTCCTCGACTTGAAGTCGGGATGCAAGATCATCTCACTCAAGTCGTTCGTCGCGGACTTGAAGAGCAACAACCACAACATCAACGACGTTGGCAGTACGATTCTCGAGGTTGAGGAGTGCACATACCCTGAGGGTTATGTGAGCTGGACCAATGCCGGAGGGTCGTACTTTATCTCGACGCGAAAGTAGACTAATAGAGCTTCATCAGCACAGGGTACGAATTTTGAATATGGAATGAGATTGGGAATTGGGGGCATCAGCGTGGGAGATAGGGTTGTTTAGGCTTACAGGATACTCCATATAGCACTTCGTTTTGTCATGCTGCCGCATCCTTCGTGTTCCTCCGTGAGTGCTGGTAAAAATAAGTGTAGGGATGGGCCGGTATTATCGTCCCTTTTCGAAAATGGGTTCGTTGGCGAGGTTCATGGCGTCGGCTTCCTGGGCCATTCTCTTCATCCATCGGTCGACGAGTTCCTTGTTCTCTTTCTTAACACGATCCCTCTCTTTTTCTGCCATGGCCATCTGGAGGTTTAGCGCAATCATCTCATCTTGGACTTCCTGTTTCCCCGTTGTTAGCCACGTCATGTCCTCAACGGTCCAACGACGGGGAGTCACGATGACGAACCTCGATCAGCTTCCGCTTCTCCCTCAGCTCGTAGTCTCGATCTTTCAGTCTGGTGGTGAGTGAGGACCTGTCGGCGGTCAAATCTCTGACAGATTTCGTGTCGCTTTTCGATTTGGAGCGGAGCTTGGAGAGTTCCTCCTCGGCGGTGCGTAATCGTGTTTCGGTGACGCCCTTGGAGCGCAGGGCTTCGGCGAGATCTTGTTTCAGCTGGGCGACGCCGGGATCGTTGGAGGATGGCTCGGCGGATTGCGTGGTCTTTTTCCCGCTGGTGGAAATGAGCGACTCTAGGGACGACTTTTCGGCTTCGAGGGCTGATATGCGATCGGCCATCTGGGAGCCTTTTGCTTATTATGTCAGTCCCCTCGCTCGCTTTGACGTTGCGGTCGGAGATAGGAGGGGTATTGTGGGGTACGGACAGGTCTGGACGAGGTCCATGTTGACGGGATTGCTGAGCTCGGCATCCTTAAGGGATGAGAGGTACTGGTCGCGCCAGTTGGGCATGGTGACGGCAGCGAGGAACTGTGAAGGGCGAGTGTGAAGTAGGATGGGAGAAGCAAAGATTAATCCGTCTTGGGTGAGACGCTGAGAATTAAGTAAGTTACCTGATAAGCCCGGGGGCGTTGAATTGTGCCACCCATTCCTGTCCAGTGGTGTCGAGTGCCCTGTGGGATGATGCAACGGCTTGTTTGGCGGGGCGCTTACTGACGGTGAGCTGGTTTAGCCGAGGAATAGCCCCCGGGCCATCTGCCTAGCGACGTGCGGTTACGTCGATTAGCGTCAGTGGAAGCTCCCCAACCTCGCTGGAGCTGCTCCCTACTCGAGACTCGACGGAACGCGCATCAACACGCAGGACTGACGTGCGGACGGACATCAAGAAGCAAAAACCCGGCATCTTCACAATGAGATAGTGCAGAATGGACACGCTTCACCCGAGAGCCGATTGGGAGAGTGTCGGGGACAAGTGGTTCCGGAAGACGCAGCTGTACACGGCCGTCTTTGACCAGGACCTGGATCTGGACAATTACATTGTCACGGGAGCTCCATATGCGGGTGCACTGGGTGAGTCTGATTTTTTTTGCCGTATATGAGTGAGACATTGCGATTCTGTTTATCTTTTGGCTCGGAAGAGTTACCAGCGGCATCTGCGGCGTCTCATCCTCACATGCTCGCGACGAAGCGGGAATGAGCTTAAGCATGAGCATAAGCTAACGCCACCGCAGCACTATGGCGTGACGACTCGAAGCTCCTGGCCTACCAGCCGGGCAGAGGATCAAAGCCGGCGATAGACATCTACAGCCTCGCTGGCAAGAAGTTGCGTAGCATCGCCTGGGACAAGGGCCAGATCAAGGGCCTCGGCTGGTCAGAGGACGAGACCCTCTTGGTCGTCACCGCCGAAGGGACAGTTCGTTGCTACGACTTACAGGGGGACTTTACGCAGTTCTCTTTGGGTCATGGTGCCGACAATTATGGCGTTGAATCATGCCGGTAAGAGTGCTCGGCCCACTATTGGGAATGTCACTGACTGGTGGTAGATTTTATGATCATGGCATGGTGGCGCTTCTGGGTAACAACTCCTTGGTGGCAGTCTCGTCATACTCTGAGCCTCGGCCCAAGGCCCTTGCAACCACTCCAGAGGGCACGATCCACTCATGGGCCCTCGTTTCACCGAACCACACATTGTCTAGATCGGTAGAGGTCTTGTTGAGCGTGGAACAGACTGTCTATGTCGTCGATGCCACGGACTGCGAAGACCGGTTCCTCGATATTGGCCCCTTCAGCCACATTAGTGTATCACCAGATGGTCGATACGTCAACCTTTATGCCAAGAACGGAAAGGCCCATGTTATTTCCAGCGACTTCCAGGAGCGACTCTTCGAGCACGACTCTGATTCCAAGACACCGCCCAAGTATGTTGAATGGTGCGGGAGTGATGCCCTCATTGCTTGGGAGGACGAGGTCCACATTATTGGACCTGGCGATGTCTCATCATCATATATTTACGACAGCACGAGGGTGCATGTCATCTCAGGTAAGCCTCTTGATGGCTCTATCGTTGCACTTTACTGACTGTGCATAGAGCACGATGGTGCTCGATTAATTACCAACGACTTTTGCGAATTCCTAGAGAGAATCCCGCGAGACACACTCGAGGTGTTTGGCCAGGCATCGGACTCCTCACCGGCGTCAATTCTTTTGGACGCCGTGGGCCAGCTGGAGCTCCAGTCTCCCAAGGCCGATGACTACATCCAGCTCATCAGACCGAATCTCACCGAGGCCGTGGACACTTGCATTAACGCTGCAGGACGCGAATTTGATGCTCACTGGCAGAAACGGCTACTGAAGGCTGCTTCCTTCGGAAAGTCGGTCCTTGATATCTACAATAGCGACGACTTTGTCGACATGTGCGAGACCCTCCGAGTCCTGAATGCGGTGCGATTCTACGAGGTTGGAATTCCCCTGTCATTCGAGCAATACCATCGTTTGACGCCGGAGGCGCTTATTCGACGACTTCTGAACCGCCACGAGTACCTGCTGGCATTGAAGATTGCGGGACATCTTAAGTTGCCTTCTGACCGAATCTACGTGCACTGGGCGTCCAGCAAAGTCCGCGTGGGAGGCGAGGACGATGACACAATCTGTCGTTTGATCGTCGAGAGACTATCAGGAAAGCCCGGAATCTCGTTTGAGGAGATTGCACGAGCTGCGTACCAGGAGGGCCGAGGCCGCCTTGCGACTGAGCTCTTGAACCACGAACCTCGAGGAGGCAGACAAGTCCCCCTCCTTCTGAGCATGGAGGAAGACGAGCTGGCCCTCGACAAGGCCGTTGAGAGCGGTGACACGGATCTCATGCTCTCAGTCCTGATACAGCTAAAGAAGAAACTGCCGCTTGCTGCCTTCTTCCGTGTGATTAACGCACGACCGACGGCGACGGCGATTGTCGAGTCATCAGCGATGGAGGATGGAGATAACACGCTCCTTAAAGATCTCTACTATCAGGACGACCGGCGTGTGGATGGAGCCAATGTCTTTATCCGCGAGTCACTCCGTCAGCCTGACGCTCGAACGGCATCGGACAAGCTTGCCCTTGCCGCTAAGCTACTCTCTGACTCGAGAGAGGCATCGTTTGAGATGCACGCACTAAAGGAGGCTACAACACTCCTGCGGCTGCAGGAAGCATTTGATCGCGATTTAACGGACACGTTTACGGGGCTGAGCGTCAATGAGACCATGTTCAAACTGATCCGGCTCGGGTATCACGGACGAGCCAAGAAGATCCAGAGCGAGTTCAAGGTACCGGAGAATGTGGCATGGTGGATTCGGTAAGTGGATCACGGCAGACACAAGACATGGGACGACACCCGGGATTTGGACGATGGCTAACACGGATTGTCCCCGCAGGTTGAGAGCGCTAGTTGCGAAGCGGGAGTGGAACGAGATTGAAGAGATCGCGCGGGCCAAGCGGAGCCCTATTGGATGGCAGGTGAGTAACTCCCGAGTAAACGTCCGTCGTATCGCGGGGGCATAGGCTAACAGGACATCTACCTAGCCGTTCTATAACTTGACACTCCAGGCAGGCAACCCACGACTTGCGGCCGTGTTCATACCCAAGTGCGTTGGATTGGAGCCTGGAGAGACTATCACGATGTACGAGAAGTGTGGCATGCGAGTCAAGGCAGCGCAGGAGGCTGTGAGGTTGAAGGATGTTGAGTCATGGGAGCGACTGCTGGAGGCGGCGGGCAGGGGTACACAAGAAGGACGGGGAGATTGAGCGGCTAGGACAAACGGTGTTTAAGAAGTAGAATTGTATAATGTGGTGGCTTTGGTGGCCATGGGCGTGTTTGATGTGAGGGCATTCATAGATAAACCATATATTACCTTTGGGACGTTGTAGAATGGAACAGTGAGGTTGATACTCAGGCCTCCGCTTATTTTGCATCTGTGGAATGGTTGGAATATACTGACACTTGTCAGCATCATGGAGTCATGACTAGGTAGCTGGTTAGAGAAACCTGGCTGCATTCTGTGGCTTTAGGCTACAACACCAGGCGATGCCGAGCTGAGGCTTGTGTTGAGACGCCTGAATCAAGACTGGAATGCAACACCACACAGCCCTGAGCCAACAGATGTCTACCGGTACTTACAAGTCCCCACGATGGACCCTCCCCCGGCGGTTTCACCTCTCCTTCTCGCTAGGCCTCCCGTCCTACATGCCATCCCGATCGATCCGCACCATGTCCAATTTGACAGCCTCGTGGACGCCAGTGGCGAGATGACGGTTCACGTGCGTAGCGCTGCGGTGGGACACGGCCATAACGGAGGGACCCCCCCGGCGCGGCGCAGGGGATCGTGGGACGGCGCCCGGGATGGGGTGGGTGATCGGGGGATCCCGATGGTTTGGGGACGATACGGCATTTTTTAGAGTGTGTGTGTGTGGTACATACGTAGGCCGGAACAAGCAGTGGTTCGGGATTTGCAGGTGCAGTAGTGTTGCGATGACCTAGGCAGATGATGTTCGCATGAGCTTGCGCGAGTGGCATGACCGAGGGTTTGGTGGGGAGGTGTGATGATATCATGGGTTCCTCGTCATGAGTGTGGGCGGGGCCGTTTGTCGTGGTAGAAACATGGCGATTCCCGCCGCATCCGCCAGACCAGTAACGACGACAAACGTTGACGATTAGAAAGAAGGATGGGAGATCGGACTAGGGAAGATAATGCCATGAGCATGGCTGATGGGAATCCCCGAGGATCCATCTTTTTTGCTGGCAACTCCCGGCCCGCCGATTGACTCTTTTGGAAGCACATACTTCGTCTAACTCATGTTAGACCTCCCAGGGCCTGGACCGGGCCAGGCCTGGAATTGTTTGTCAGGCGGTGGCGAGCGGGCTGCAAGCCTGTTACAAAGTACCGGAGGGCCGGCGTCCACGCACACGCACAAGCGCAAATAATTCCATCTTTTTCGAGGGACTGGAATGAGGGTCTGGATATGGAATCTGGGTCTGGGTCTGGGTGAGGCGGGTCTCTTGATCTTGACTAGGCGGGTGGACCGCACGACGTGAGACATGTAGGGTTGAGACAGCTTCTAGAACGCTGTGGGCAAGGACACGAGGGAAGTGCTTTGTACGGGGTGATTCTTAAATCCTCAGATCACGACGTTCGGTGTGTGTACTCGCATCATGGCGGATTTGATAGCCCTGCTTTATTACACAGACAGCAATACGTACCCGGCTCACACCGAAGACCCGGAGATAGTGCCCTGAGCGCCCGCCACCCGCCGCCTGCTGTGCGGTACACGTGCGGTGCACAACCACTACAGCGCGGGCGTGGTTTAGCGGGTTCACTGACAGGCGCCAGGCCCGAGTCAGCGCCGCGGCCTGGCCAAGTCCACTGTTTCTTCAGTGGTCGGGCGCCAATCCGGGGTGTGTGTTCGAATTGAGTCCAACTGCACCTCAGCTGCAGCACCCCCGCGCTCTCGCGCGCGAGAGAGCACCTGAGCCACCCTCGCAGCGGCCTGTCTGTCGGTCGATTGCAGAACAGGGCGGGCTGTCACTTTGGCCCGTGGAGGACTTGAGCTACGGGGCCGGTTTGGCGGTTCATCGGGCTCTGGCAGTGGGGTTTTAGGCTTCGCAGCGGCTGCTTCGTAGCGGCTGGCTCCACTGTAAGCCGGAGGAGAATGAGATCTATTGCGGTACTCGAAGCTCCATGCTCTCGTATCCAGATCTCGCTCTCTCCCATCGTCGTCGAATCCTCCATCTGACACGCATCTCGCACCTTGGCTGCAGAGGACCCGCGATACGAATAACATGGCCCTCTTTACGAGCACCTTTCTCGTTCCCCTCACAGCCCCTCACAGGCCGTCATGCATGCAGCAGAAGGTCGAGGAAAACGGAATTAACTCGTGCCCCCTGCGAAGCCGCAACCCCCTCTCCCACCTTCTGGGCCAGTCCGGATCGGGGGATGCGTCCTTGGCCACCCACCACCCACCCGCGACCCCTTTCGTCGGCTGCCAAGCGGCAAGCCTCCCCAGCTTAAGCCAACTCCACTGCTGGCGTGCGGCGGGCATTCCGAATTAAACGCATGCGACTGTTTGGTAGGTTCTGGCACTTGCCGTGTTGGTTTGGGGTGCAAAAGGGTGAGCGGGCGTGAGCCCACTGTCGTTGCGTGTTTGCGAGAGAGGGCAGCATGTTACACGTGCAGATATGTGTGTATGTGTACATGCGTGCGTATTGTGCGTGTAATGTGTGGAGATGGTGGACTGAATCGGCAGATAGAGAGGGTCGCAGTGGATAATGCCATAGTATCATATCATCCACAAAGGCCCGGAGAATGACGACAGGCGGAGAGCACAAGGAAGTCAACACGGGCATGAGGGCGGGAACAATACAATGCACAAGGCACAAGGCACAGACACAGACACAGACACAGACTCGTGGAAACACGAAGACTAAACTTGGAGATCCAGCTCCATGCCACGACCATGCTACGGCCATGCTACGGCCATGTCCCTGGCCCTGGATGATTGATGGCTGCTAATCCCGCCCGTCATCCATGATCCTCTGGACCAGGACCTGGACCTGGAACCTGGTGGAACCGCCGCTGGCCTGGCAGGGGGATGGCCGCTCTGTGGTACGGGCTCAAGAGCTAATTAGGCTGGCTGGTGGTTGTTTGTTGATGCTGCTCTAATTGCTGTGTATTCGTAGTCTGTAATATTGGTTGCTTGGTTGCGTCCTTGCTTCCCTCCTTGCTTCCCTCCTTGTCAAGCATAGATAGGCATGCCATGGATGATGCCTTTGCTGGCTTGACGCTTGATACGCCTAAAATGTTCCGGGCTTTCATCGTGGTGTTGTGCTGTGCGTGCCTCGGCCATGCCATCCTTGCCATCCATTCCCATCCCATGTCCCATTGCCGTTTTCCCTCCATCTCCCCATGGGCCATGGCGACACTGACACACATTGTCGCCATCCCCCTCTCGCGCAAACCAATCCCTGCCGCCCCCCGTCGCAATCCCCGTCCGCCACCGGCTCCATATTTTTAACGACTCCATTCAAGCCATCCCATTGTTTGTGCTGCGCGCTGTTTGCTGCGTGCTGGGCTTTACTGAGCTTAGGCGGGTAGGGGATGGGGTCCGGCCACCACTACTACTCACTACCAACCACGGCCAGGCTAAAAAAACCCACCCGCCGCCGCCGCCTTGGCCGACCTAAGTTACCTACTTTAACCAGGTCGACGAACCGACCGCGACCAACCCGGCGGCCTATCCCATGTACATGATCCCCATCCCATCTTTCTCCCGCTCGCCGCCGCAATCCCTCCCCTTCTCCTCCCCTTCCACTTTTGCTGCAATCGCGATTTCTGGCTCCTCCCATTTCCCCCGGCCGTCGTCTTGTCTTCCTTCGTGTCCCCGGATCCCGAGACGGAAGCCACTGGTCCGCACGTGCGAGGACGAACGCAAGGCTCCTGGAACAACACCACCACCGCCCGCTGGACGAACCACGGCTCGCGCGAGAGATTCATTAATTAGCTGGGGGAACCCACACCTCCCTGCAGGCCCGACCAACTGATTGCAGCGGCTGCTCCATTACAGCGACCTCGGGGGGAAACCAGGGGAATCAACATCCACCAGCACCACATCGCGACCGAGCGGCAGAGGCGAACAAGCGACGATAGAAGACCGCATTCCCCTCCGTCTCTGGCATTGCCACGCCCCTCCTCCGTTCAGCCTTGGACCCTCGTCTGCGCGCACATCCCGCCCAATTTTCTGTCTCAGGCGCCCCCCGTCTCAGCCTCTCCGTCCCGTCTCCATCGCCGGGTTCAGCTTGTCCGCCGCGGCTCCATCACCGGACGAGAGCGAGAAACAGGATCAAAGCGAGCAATCGTTCGCAACGTGAGCTGAGCTTTCCCGTCGGCTTGGCCTTGGATCCTCTCTCCTTTGACTAAAAGGGATCGCCCAGTCCTATTTTTTTCTCCGTGCTTGTCAAACACCTGTCCAAGACACTCCCTGTCCTCTCGGCTTTGTCACCCTTGCGTCCAGGCGGCCGCCATCCGCGACCATTCAGTCCACTGCGTTTCCTGGACTTCCAGGCGCCTACACCCCAATGTTCACGCAGCCGGTCTCGTCGCCGCCTCCAGGCCCGTCGCCCGCGGCCTCGACAGCAACATCACGCCCCAGCCGTCTGCGCGGCCTCAGCTACCTGCGCAACTACACCCAGAACCACCTGCTTTCCCCGCGACGGCCACCACAGCGCCGGTGTCAGTGCCAGTGCGAGTGGCAGCGGGAGCACGTCCCCTAGCCGACACACGGCCAACCTCACGCGATCGCTCAGCCATTCGCCAACCACGACTGGTCCACCGCCGCCCGCCCAGATCAACCACTTGACCCTCGTCAGTTCCACGCCCGACCCCGTGAGGATTTCTCTGGCAGCCGCGACGTCAGCCTCATCCACCACCACGCCGCCTGTGCCCGCTCTTTCTTCGCCCGTTCCCCTTGCATCGCCCACGGCGCCGTCGACTTCTTCTTCATCGCTGCAGCAGACCCATTCGGCCTCCGACGCCCAGAACCCCGCTGCCGCAGACTCCTCGCCCGCCGCTGCAGATCTCGCCACGACGTCCACCACCGACGACCAGGCCGCCATGACGAGAAATAGAGCCTCGACCGCCGGCGACGCCGTTTCCAACGCCCCCGACACCATGCCTTCCATCCGCTTCTCCGCCTACTACGACCCGCGATCCACCCGCCCGTCCCTCACATTCCCGCCAATCTCCAGGACCCTACCCACCGGATCGGAAAAGATCCGCGTCGGTCGTTACTCTGAGCGGGACAGCCATTCCATGGCCAACCTGCCTGGCAACCAGCCCTCCGCCGCCCCGGTCGGCTTCAAGAGCAAGGTCGTCAGTCGCCGACACTGCGAGTTCTGGTACGAGGATGGCAAGTGGTACATCAAGGACGTCAAGAGTTCATCCGGCACCTTTCTGAACCACATCCGCCTGAGTCCTCCCTCTCAGGAGAGCAAGGCCTTCCCCGTCAACGATGGTGACATCGTCCAGCTGGGTATTGATTTCAAGGGCGGCGAGGAGATGATCTTCCGCTGCGTGAAGATGCGTCTGGAACTCAACAGGGGATGGCAGAACAAGCTCAACACCTTCAAGTACGTATTTTTGACACCTGGTCATTCCCATCTGCCAGACTACAATGCTGACATCCTTTGGTAGCATGGCGGCCCACAAGAGACTGCAGACCATGGCCACCAGTGGAGCCGCCGGCTCCAGCTCTCAGGATTGCTCAATATGCTTGAGTTCCATCGCAGTAAGTTTCACAAGAAGCCCGTCCCTACGGGTGTCGACATAATCCCCTGCTGACAGGTCTCTAGCCTTGCCAATCCCTGTTCGTGGCACCTTGCTCTCACACTTGGCATTTCAAGTGCGTGAGATCGCTGCTCATGTCACCCCAATACCCCATTTTCATCTGCCCCAACTGCCGCGCCGGCGCCGATCTCGAAGCCGACGTGGACGAACTAGCCGAAGAGTGGGAACAGTTGAAGAGCGAAGGGGAGGCGGAAGCAGAAGCGGAGACTGGAGTTGACGCTACACCTGGGACCGAGACAGCGCCTGCAGTGCCTGTCGCAACACCCCCAGAGCCCGCAACGCCAGAGCCTGAACTCTCGGACGCCCACGATATCGATGCCATGGACGTGACGGTCAATATTACACCAGAAAGCCCGCAGCGAGGCAACCTACCGCACGCCGTCTCCGAACCTCTCCCGATTAGAAACTCGGCATCAGGGGCCGGTCGGCACATTGCCCTGCGAGATAGCCGCACGCCGTCACCGCCAGGACTGACGCCTGGCGTCGAGGGACCCATTACTCCGAGGAACAACGCCGGACCCTGGGTCTTTGATGGGAGCGCCGGCCGCAACGCAGATGCGACGACTGCAGAGATGCGGAGCCTGGATGCTGCTGCAGATATGGACGTGAACGGATCTCGTCCCAGCGACGACTCAGGCTCCCGATAGGAATGGGAGACCAAACGACGCCGAGTGTGACCTTCACCTTTGTTGCATAGAAAAGTTTTCACCGATGTTGGCATATTTGATTTCCTACTCTTGGGCGCACACCGGCGGCATCTAACCTTTTCTGACATCATGGCGGCGGCGCCCTTTTGCTATTCCTCCTTGGGGTCTACATCATGCAAAGCACAGGCGTTGGGGGAGTTTTTTGCCTTTTTATTATTATTTGGTTTGATGAGGACTTCGACTGGCACTGATGGGAGAGCAAACAACACTGGAGATTTCTTGATGGGATGATGGCCCTGCCTATGGGCATGGCGGCACAGCGATCTTGTGATCGACAGACTGCCTGAGTTTTTGGGTTTGCGGGGTGGAAGATAACCGGACTTATTATATATCGTGGTTGGGATGGTGGTGGATGGATTACTGGAAGGTTGATAATGAGATGGATTACATATAAATAACCACGTCGATTCCCTCTTAAATTTTGTGCATATAGAGCTTCTGTGGGAGAGTGCTGGGAGAAACATTACTTGTTCTATGAGCATTGCTATTCGCACACATGCAACTTACTATTCGTGCACACAAGTATATGCTCTAATCCTAAAGATAATTGGCAACAATACACCTGATACGGCAGTTTAAGAAATACCATTTATCATTCTAGAATTAATATTTATCCCTAAACAATATTCATTATATATATATATATATTCCCCAGCTTTACTCAATATCATCAGATAATCAAAGCCATGTAGTATTTTCAAACAATAGAGATATTCATTATATATATTAAGTAAGTTTTTTAATCAAGGTAGGCCTAGTAATAAGGCCCCAGAACGTACCCTTTGACTTGATATATATTGGGTATATTAATTTACGTGAGGTTTACCTGAAGGACTCGTGCCTGTATGCGAATAGCCATATTCCTCTATTAAATAAGCTCTCCACTTATACATGTCTACTTTCTCGAAAATGCTCAAAGTACCAAGGCAATCTTTGAACAAATGACAAACAAAAGAAACCGGATGATCATCGCAAGTCCAACCCACGGAGGAACTGTCACATCGAATCAAGGCTCGACTGACCGCGAGCCTCATGTAGCGCCATTACAGTTAGCTCCAGCAAGACCAGCTGTCGAGTCAAGTCCAAGAAAGATACGGTACCATTTTTCCCACCTCTTTTTTCCCCGTGAGCTGCACCTTTTTGGATGCCGTTCCGGAGGACTCCTAATGAACTCTGTCAACGGATCGGAACAATTAGGTTCCCTAGAGGCTTCCCTATGCACTCCGCCCCTCAACATTGATCGCCGTTGAATGAGTGTTCGACCTGCAACGGTCTGCGACAGTACTGGCACCGTTGATGTTGGTAGTGATGCTTGAATAGATGGAGTCTTGTGAAATGTGTCAGGATCTAAGCCGAGTGCTTCAGTTCGGAAGCGGACTGCACTTACGACACATTGTCAAAAGTCGTCATACGGGACGAAGGGCCGCTGCAAGCATCAAAGGGTTCGTATGGTGCATGGTCGTAGGTATAAAAACGACATGCGAATTCCCCACCACTTGGTGCTATTCTTTCCTGTATTTCTCGATGTCGAAGTTGAGTGCTTGTATCTGACGGGGTGGCTGCTGGTCGTGACGGCGTCGTTGTGCGGGCCGGAAAAGGGCATTGTGGCGGGGAGCTTCTGAAAGTAGCGACATGGTTGCCGAGGTAGCCTCTCGATACGGTTGGAGCCGATGAGGCATTGGGATGCTGAATGGTCCATTGTCGCTTCGAGTGGGAGGGCAAAATGTGACTGGATATTTTCTTGTGACTTTGGAGGACGAAGATGGCTGCAGACATCAGACACAGACCGAGAACCAATAGTGCAACATTGACTCGGAACATAAAGGCGTCAATGATAGTCGTTACGAAATCGACCGAATAGTTGCTGAACCCTCGTTTAGGAATCGGGTGAATATGGGATATAGGAGTTGCCTCCGCGTGTGGAGGTGGAGGTAGTGGCTTGTTGATGGCTTCCTCACAGTCCGGAGACGGCGAGCCTTGTGCTGCGGGGAGTGTTGGTCAAAATTTTATGGACTCCGAATGGCGGGTGAGAGGGAGAGCAACCGAAGGTTCCACGCAATGCTCCCTGAAGTCCTTGAGAGCCGTCCACTCCGTAATATCAAGGGATTTCTCTGAAAGATGTTGACTCCGGAATGTCGGAAAGACACAGATGATCGTCATGACCAAGGCAACAAGAGCGATGAACAAGCCTGCCACTCTAACGTGGGATGAGAGCCATGTTTTGAAACGAGTGCCAAAAGTGGGTGACGGTTGTCGAGATCCCTGGGATCGCGATGGGGGATGTGCTACAATGGCTCGGGAACACCGGGCGGTAGTGGGTGGCGAAGGAGTAGCCATTTGGTGAGATATGAATACACTTCAAGTTATCAAATAGTCCCTTGAGACTGATGAATTTGGATATCAAGGGCTGAAGGAACTGATGCGCTACGCATTGCTCTCATTATGGGGGATAGGCTGGGCGAGGCACCCTTTTAAAGTAACGAGCTTGAGCCGCAATGAAGAGCTTGAGCTCGTTCCTAGATGTCACTTCAAGTGTGGTAAGGCCCCAGTACGGTCACTCCAGGGATGTTCAACCGGTTCAGAGAAATGCTGAGAGGTACATTATTTGTCCACCTATTTTGGGTGACTGCAGAAGTCTCGTTTACTCTTTTGACGTTACGAGGATATACCGGCTCAGAGCCACCCGACAACAACATAACTTAATAAGTGCTATTGAGCCGGGCAGACGGAAATGAAAGGGAGCTAGCGAGCCAAGGCCGTGGAGGGGCTAGGTTCAAGCTCTGGTTGGTTGTTGACCGCGCAGCAGGTTGGTTGATGACGAAACAAGCAGTTTGTCACTGATGGAAGAGGTTCTAAGACAAGTGAGAGACTCAATCTGGGGAATGAATTAGGTTGAAGCTTAGGTACCTCGGAGGTACCTGAGCCGCGTACAACGACTCCGGCATACTGATGGGAAAGCGCGGTAAGGTAGATTGGCATCGTGTACCTAGGTAGGCAGTTGATTCAACAAGTACTTGACGTCTTGTAACCTAACGACACGCGGCATAGAGGGTTCTCTCCCTCTGGCTGGTCGCACACTCATGATCATCAAGGGAACACTTACATGTAGAATGATAGCCCCAGGAGAGAGCCTGAGATCCACGAACTATTTCCTGCAAGCAGTTTCCTGGGCGAGACTGACTGGTTTGGAGTTCGGCAGGGCTGGCAGAGGTTCTCCTGGGAGAATTGCATGTAATGACCGGTTGGTGTCACCCAAAAAAGAGAGCGACACGCCCCTTCTTCCACAGCTTTCATGACGTCAGGTGCTGAAGCACTGGTCATGTCCATTAGCTGCCATGCAACCAGGACTGGTGAGACTTGCGGAAACCTTTGAAGCAGCATGGCCCACTGCTAAACCTCAGTCAGCGTTGCTGCGCCCTGTTTTCGGCCATAAAATACAGTGCTTTGTAGGATGGGTACTTGGTTTGGTTGTGCTAATCAGCCACCTACCTAAATTAAGTACGGGCAGTGTGCGAGTCCCTGCAGCATGGGTCACTCCACCTGTGTCACCCGCTGAGAGTCTCCATGATGCTGCGCGTGCGTGCATCACCCCCAGAAAAACAACCCCAGGGAGCCAGGGAAAATTACACGCCGTCCTGGCTTGCCTAAATTTGTAGCGCAATCTCTGACCTGCTAGTGTCCTGGCGATCATGACATGAGGAAAGAGTTGAGCGTAACAGCGGCACACACGTACGGAACATCCGCTTGTGCGCCCACACTGGGCTTAAGGTAGTACTTTTGCTCTTGAAACTCTCAAGCAAAATATTGGTCTCTATTGGTGACCGATCCTAGAGAACTTGTCTGCGTTTGAACTGATCCTGCCGTACTGGAGAACCCAGAGCTTATTCGATTCACTTAGACACGTTTGGAAGCTGGCAACCATGATCACGCGGCTCGGATGGAGGTAAGAACCACTACTGACCAACTATCTAGCCAGAGTACACAGCCGATATAGAAATAGTTTTTATGATGCAAGATAGACGACTGAGAACGATGGGAGGAAGATACCTACTAGCAGTCGTGCGATCATTGCCGAAGTCTCAACCTCAATTAGGCAATTCAAGCATGTCGGGGAAGCTGGAGCATTATGTCATCAACAACGTCCCCGGCACCGAAATGATCCGGCCTATCGCCGAACCGATATCGCGGGCTTTTTTGTGGCACTCGGCTGGGGTGGCCATTTTTTTACGGGCCGAGTCCGCGCCTAGTCGCAAACTTGTTGCTAATCCGCAGTCCACCAAAGGCACGCCAGCATTGCACCGCACCGCATTGCTGCAGAGCCATCTTCACACATCACCCCTTCGTCGGGCCAGCAGTGCGAACATGTTGCGACAATTCAGTGCATGCCTTCCCGGCCGGGTTCGAGCGTCGGGCTCCCGCCTCTTGGCGCGGTCTCCCAGATGGTCCCTGTCCAGCCGGAGGTCGATGGCTTCAGTTGGCAAGGTACGACTCATATCGAGCAATGCGAAGGATGACCGCTAATAATTGGAATCTCAGGATCCCACTGAGCTAGACCAACTCACCACTCTCCCCAACGGCCTCCGTGTCGCCTCCGAAGCCCTCCCCGGCTCCTTCTCCGGCGTGGGCGTCTACGTCGAGGGCGGTTCCCGCTTCGAAAACGAAGCCCTCCGCGGCGTTTCCCACATCATGGACCGCCTCGCCTTCAAATCCACCGCCAAGCACTCCGCTGACGACATGCTCGAACGGGTCGAGGCCCTCGGCGGCAACATCCAGTGCGCCAGCTCCCGCGAGTCCATGATGTACCAGGCCGCCACCTTCAACAACGCCGTGCCCCAGACCGTCGAGCTACTCGCCGAGACGATCCGCGAGCCCCAGATGACCGACGACGAGGTCGCCGAGCAGATCGAGACAGCCCGCTATGAGATCCGCGAGATCTGGAGCAAGCCCGAGCTCATCTTGCCCGAGCTCGTCCACACAGCCGCCTACAAGGACAACACGCTGGGAAACCCGCTGCTGTGCCCGGAGGATCGGTTGGGCAGCATCAACCGCCACAGCGTCCAGATGTACCGCGACTTGTTCTACCGCCCAGAGCGTATGGTGGTGGCTTTTGCCGGTGTTGAGCACAGCGAGGCCGTCCGGTTGACGGAGAAGTTCTTTGGTGACATGGAGAACGCCCCCTCAGTATCACAGACGGGCTCGGAGACGAGCGAGAGCGAACTGTCCGATAGCGAGGCCAGCACGTCGCCCTCTCTCTTCATCACCCTCCTCTTCTTCGTCCCCCAACTTGCTCTCCAAGATTCCCTTCTTCAAGAACATCTCCACCTCGGCCGCCAAGAACGCTGCCGTCCTCAACACTCCCCCCTCTCAGCTCGACATCCAGCGACCCGCACACTACACCGGCGGCTTCCTCTCTCTGCCGGCGCAGCCCCCTGCGCTCAACGGCCTCCCTACCTTCACTCACATCCACGTCGCCTTTGAGGGTCTGCCCGTCTCTTCCGAGGACATCTACGCCCTCGCAACCCTTCAGACGCTGCTTGGCGGTGGCGGCTCCTTCTCCGCCGGCGGGCCCGGCAAGGGCATGTACTCGCGTCTGTACACTAACGTCCTCAACCAGTACGGCTGGGTAGAGTCTTGCGTTGCCTTTAACCACTCCTACACCGACTCGGGTCTCTTCGGCATTTCGGCTTCTTGCCTCCCCGGTCGTACCTCCGCCATGATTGACGTCATCTGCCAGGAGTTGCGGTCCCTCACCCTCGAGACCGGCTTCTCGCGTCTGCAGAGCGTCGAGGTTGGCCGTGCCAAGGCCCAGCTGCGTTCTAGCCTGCTGATGAACCTCGAGAGCCGCATGGTTGAGCTCGAGGACCTTGGCCGCTCCATCCAGGTCCACGGCCGCAAGATCCCCGTCCACGACATGTGCAAGAAGATCGAGGCGGTGTCCATCGACGACCTGCGCCGCGTGGCCAAGATGGTCCTCACTGGCCAGACGAACAACGCTGGAAAGGGCAGCGGTGCGCCTACCGTCGTGCTGCAGGAGGCCCAGGCGTATGGCGTGAGCAACCATACCATGACTTGGGACCAGATCCAGGACCGCATCGAGAGCTGGAAGCTTGGCAGCCGTTAGACAACTCGGCGCAGCTCTATCTATCGGCGCCAAGTGTCGTCAACAACCGATAGCCCTGTGACACAGCAATGGCCAACCGTGTAGGGGGAACGACTTAATCCTAATAGCGGGATATAGAAACGCCGCGAGGCACCCACCACTGCCGTCATGAAAAGGAGGATGATGTATTATATAGTTCTTGTACGCATATAACGGACGGAATGAATCAACGGTCGTGGCGTGGCGAGGCGGGCACAGCGCAAGCGATGATGGGTTGGTACCCAACACTCACGTATATGAAGGAACTGTCATGTAAAATAACACCACTGAATGTTTCTACTAGACCAAATGAATTTGTACACCAAGCGATGCTGAAAGGCAAATCAATGTTGAATGAAGAGTCTTATGCTATCATGTATAACCACTACCGTGTAACCAAAACTCCGAGCATTTCCTCGCTCATCGCTGTAAGTTCCCAATCTACCTGTAAGCTGTACGCCTTCAATACGATCCTTTCCTTGCTCCTTGTCCGTATTCGTTGGTATATTTGCGCCAAAGTATCAATATTTATCACTGGTGAGAGTTTCCCTGTATGAGGGCGATAATGCGGCCGTTATAGTTTGGACCGGAGTGCTTCGAGGCGGTACTTGACGTCCTTGAGAGCTTTGTTGGTGGGTTTCCAGTCGTCGAACTGGTGCAACAGCTCATCAGCCTCGTTGTGGAGCTCCGTCCGTACAAATTTCTCCTCGAGCAGACCACGCATGATCCACGGGAGGACGTAGGGGTTGGGGGAGGTGAGTGGTCCCTGACGTGTGGATATGTCGCAGGGTGGCGGGGAGTGGGCGGGGGCAGTCTCGAGGGCGTGTGAGATGGCGAGATCGTAGACGGCTTCATCAAAATAGATGCGGGAGTGGCCTGCGCCGGAGTAGAGAGAACCGGCGAGGGGGATCGAGAGCTCGCGGATGAGGCCGTGATCGGAGACGCCGAGGTTGCGGAGTTTGAGGGCGAAGCCGATGAGGTGGGCGATGAAATCGGGGGCGTGGACGCGACCGTCGATAAAGACGGCGCGGTAGATGTAGGGATGGTTGGCAGGTGAGTAAACGGCAGACTGTAATCATATTAGTGGGTATGGTAGAAAGGCAGAACGTGATAACTTACCTCCATGGGGACCAGCTGATCATCGATGCTTCCGATGAAGGTGATGCGGGCTCCATGGTCTAGGACGTGTTTAAGTGACGCCTCAAACCGCTTCGAGTTTTCGCTTTCAGCATTCCCAAAGTCCCAAAGCTCGGCCGCTGAGCCCATTAGGAGGCTGGACTTGATATCCGGAAAGGGTCCAAGTGAGACGCCAGCCATGGCACAGACACCGATCTTGGCGTTGGTGATAATTCCAAGATCAATGAGCTTCTCAAGCAGCATGATGCTCACTGGAACACCCTGGGAGTGACATGCGATGACAACAAGATCTGCGCTCCGAATGTGATCGATCCAGTTCAACATGAGCTTCCAGAGATTCTCCACACGGTCCTTGATCTTGCCCTCGCCCTCGAGAGCAACCTTTTCGATCTGACAGTCACCACACCCGTGATTTTCCGCCCATCGTCGGATGGACTCGGCGCAGAGGTTGGCGAATCGCAAGGAGGTGCCAGTGGGCTGACCGATCATGGGGCGGAGATAGCTGGCGGGGAAAAGGCCGTGGACGCCAATGGCAATGGCCTTTTGAATCTTGGGCGGATCTTTGACGCGGACGACGTGGTGTGCTGGTGACTGTTGAGAACGGAGGAGAAACTGTGTAATTTGCTTCAGAATTGACGGGTTTTCCTTCATTCGGTAGGTGCTGGAGAATGATGGGAGTAAAAGGTTATTGGTGAGCTTCGTTGAAAATTCAGAGTCAGCAATAGACTGATTTGACGAATCAACCCGTGCAGGTGGTATCGTGGGCTTGTTAATGTCATGCAACTGAGGTGTTGTGCCAGTTGGTGTGGATGCACCGGACGGTGAAGTTGATGGAGAATCGATTTCCATGGACTGTGGCCGAAGTCGCTTGGTTCTCTCCCAAGTTGATCTGCCCGTGGGCTGGATATCATTAGGCTTGGTACCTCCTTTGGGCGCCTTGCATGGTGTTTGAGACACATCGCACTCCTCCATGGGCTTGGGTTGAGCCTCGGAGCGATCTCCGATGACCGCAATCTCCCCAGATTCCTCAAGGGCAGGTTTGACTTTCGCTTTGGGTGAGTCCTTGGACCAGAAGGCCCATGTTGAGCCCGCTTGAGGCGGTGGTGCATGCTTGTGAGGAGGAGGCGGTGGTGGTGTGTCTGTCATAGCGACGTCCTCGGGAGCAGGTTCGGCTGCTGGCTCAGGTTCGGCATCAGGCTTCGGGTTTGCATCCTTAGATTGCTCAGTGGTAGCGTGCCAGAACCCAAACCATGATGTGGCTGGCGCGCTTTTGGCAACCTGTGGCGAGTCGGGCTCAGACGGTCCGGTCTGAGCTGGAGGAGTGGCCGGCCGAGGTTGTTCGATTTCCTTCGTGGGATCAGGGCTTATTTCCATCATTTCGGGTTGCGCTGGAAGTGTTGAGGCCTGGGTTTCTGTAAATGGAGTCCTAGATAGCCAGCCAAGCCAGCCAGATGATGTAGTTGGCCGAGCGGGAGTAGCGGTAGTTGAACAGGTTTCGAGGGTCGATTTGGTATCGTCGTTGGAGGGTTTGGGGACTTCTGATGGGGGGATCTCAGGGTCGGGCTGCTGGCCTTCCGGGTTGTGAGTATCGTCCTTCGCAATCGCTTCGTCCGGCTTCGCTTCGGGGAATTTTGGGTAATCCTCGAGCGGTCCCGGTCACGCTGGAGATGCTGGCCGCGTCGTCTCCCTTCTTAGACTCGAAGCGACTTAGGTCGGACGCCTTGGTTGATTTGACAGTGCCGCCGAGGATGTTTTCTCTGGCTACCGACGTGGACGCGGTCGCCTTCGGGGGTGCTGGCCAGGAGCCGTACCAGCTCTTAGTCTTGCGGATCTAACAAGGCGGACACACGTTAAACCGAGCAGATGGAAGGACGGGATTGGGTGGTAAAGAGCTCCTACCTCGTGCTGCTTCTCCTGCCCCGCCAACGCTGCGCTGTTCGCGTTGGCGTGTCGCGAAGCTGGCGATTGCTGGTCGCTATGCGAGCGTTCCGAGGTTGCTGGGGCTTGTGACAGTGACGTAGCGGCGATAGCGTTCTCCGCTGTTGGGACGGGGCTCGCCATCGTCTTTGGAGTTGTCGGTGCCGGGTTTGGGCGAGCCCTCTTACGGGGACTCATCGCGACAGAGACGGAGAGCGAGAAACGTCCATGGAAGTGGGAGATGCGAGACGTGGCCTGGCGTCTGGGTCGTCATGGATGTCTCTGTAGCGCCATACTCCGTAGAGGTAGTCTAGGTTCCCGTGTTAATGGGCGTAGCCTAGCGATGACGGTTTGTAAGGGTGCCTTATCGGCCCCTCGCTTTCCCCCCTCGGCTGGATCCGGCTTAGATCGCCACGCGGTACTAGGTACGTACATGGAGCGGGCGCCCGGTGGACAGTGCACCGGAGCCGGGAAAACAAGTCACCTGCTATCGGCATGCGCATTGCTATCGCCTTATCGCCCTATCGCCTTATCGGCCGTCCCGCCGTCGAAAAAAAATTCGAGCCATGATTTTCTAGGTACAATCCCACTCTCAGAAGCGACGAAGCAGTTGGTGTTGCGCCAGCCCTTTTCGCAATGAGCAACCTCAAACGAAAGGATGCCCCCGGAGGCAATCCTCCTTCTAAATCAGCAAAGAACACCAAGGAAGCGAGACCCTCCAAAAAGGACGCCTCCAGCAAGGATGCGAAGTCCGCTGCAAAGTCCCCCAAGCCCAAGACGAGCTCCGCCGAGGTTCCTGCAAAGGCCCCCGTCACCTCCGTCTTGAAGGATGAGGAGCCAATGTTCCCCCGAGGTGGTGGCAGCGTCCTCACACCCCTCGAACAGAAGCAGATTCAGCTCGAGGCCAAGGCTGATGCCATCCGCGACGAGGAATTCAACACCGGCGGCAAGGCACTCAAGAAGAAGAAGCGGAAGTCGGCACTGAAGAGTGAGAAGAAGGGCGAGAAGAAGGGCGCCGAGGATGAAGAGGATAATATTCGGGTTGAAAGTCTCAGCTTCAAGGTAGGCTACGACGCCGGCTCAAGTCCTGGTTCACTACTGACATTTGCCAATAGCGACTGGTCAAGGGCTCTCTCGTCCTCGGACAGGTCTCACGGATCAACAGCCTCGATATCGAAGTCGCCCTCCCCAACAACCTGACTGGCCATGTTTCAATTGTTGCCGTATCGGAGCAACTGACGGAGCGATTGCAAAAGGATGCTGTCGAGAATGACGCCGACAACGACGAGGAAGATGATGAGGAGGAGGATGGCATCGACCTCAAGTCCATTTTCGCAATTGGCCAATACCTTCGACTCTCTGTTATCTCCACCATGGATGAGTCGGTCACCGGAAAGAACAAACGACGAATCGAGCTTTCACTGCGACCTGCGGAGACCAACGCTGGACTGGAGAAGACCGATGTCGTGGCCAACAGCACCGTCATGGCGTCAGTTGTCAGTGTTGAGGACCGAGGATTCGTGATGGACCTTGGAATCCCTAAGCTCAGCGCCTTCCTCCCCAAAACCGAAGTTGACTCGGACATGGATGAACAGAGACTGCAGCCCGGAGCCGTCTTCCTTTGCCAGGTCACCACCAAGGGTGCGAATGGCAAGATTGCCCAGCTGTCGCTGCTGCAAAAGAAGCTCGGTGACCCTAAGGCCGTCCCCAACGACGCAAACACCATCAGCGCTTTCCTCCCCGGTACCATCGCCGATGTCCTCGTCTCCAACACCGACCGAAGAGGACTTGCTGGAAAGGTTTTGGGAACTCTCGACGTTACAGCCGATCTTATCCACTCTGGTGTTGGTCCCTCGGGAGTCAGCCTCGACTCTGCCTATAAGATCGGTTCAAGGGTCAAGGCCAGAGTTATTTGCAACTTCCCCACGGCCAAGGAGCCTAAGCTCGGAATTTCTCTGCTTCCTCACATTACTTCCCTCGAACAGAAGCGCCCCACGAAGAAGACCGACGCCAAGAAGCTCCCTACTGAGTTGCTACCGATATCCTCTCTCGTCGAGAAGTGCACTGTCCGCCACGTCGAGGCTGAGATTGGTCTGTACGTCGACATCGGCATCCCCGGCCTCAGCGGCTTTGTCCACATCTCCCGAGTCAAGGATGGCAAGGTCGATGCGTTGTATGAGACGAGCGGTCCCTACAAGGTTGGATCTGAGCACAAGGGCCGAGTTATCGGATACAATGAGGTGGATGGTGTCTTCCAGATCTCTTTCGAAAAGACAGTCCTGGAGCAGCAGTACCTGCGCCTCGAGGATGTCCCCGTCGCCGCGGTCGTCACTTGCGAGATCGAAAAGGTTGTCATTAACGAGAATGGAGTTGGCGGTCTGATCCTCAAGGTTGCTGAGGGCATTACCGGCTTCGTTCCCGAGGGCCACCTGTCTGATGTCCACCTTCAGCATCCCGAGAAGAAGTTCCGACAGGGTATGAAGGTCAAGGCTCGAGTCCTTTCCACGAACCTGTCCAAGAAGCAGATGCGCCTTACCCTCAAGAAGACCCTGGTCAACTCGGAAGCGCCTGTCATCAAGTCATACGAGGATGTTAGTGTTGGTATGCAGGTTCCCGGTACCATCGTCAAGATCCATGCCACCGGTGCCTTTATTCAGTTCTTCGGCTCGATCAGGGGCTACCTACCCGTCTCTGAGATGAGCGAAGCCTACATCCGCGACCCTAACGAGCACTTCCGTGTTGGCCAAGTTGTCAGCGTTCACGCCCTGGATGTTGACCCTGAGACGAAGAGGTTTGTGGTATCCTGCAAGGACCCCTCAGCGTTTGGCTTGGACAAGCAGAATGCCCTGAAGGCCTTGCAACTCGGAGACATCATCTCTGCCAAGGTTACCCAAAAGACCGAGGACCAAGTCTTTGTCGAGCTGGACAGCGGATTGAAGGCCATCCTCCCCGCTGGTCACCTTACCGACAAGTCGGCCTCCAAGAACCAGTATGCCTTGAAGCGAATCTCTGTTGGCCAGACCATCTCCGACCTGATGGTTATCGACAAGAACGAGAAGCGCCGAGCCATTATCCTCACCCAAAAGCCCAGCCTTATCAACGCCTCCACGAATAAGTCCCTGCTCACCAGCTTTGAAGATGCTAAGGAAGGCAAGGTCCTTGCTGGATTTGTGCGAAATGTCACCCTCACCGCCATCTTTGTTCAATTTGCCGGTGCCCTCAATGCTCTGCTACCTAAGTCCCGCCTATCTGCCGATGTACAGGCACTCCCTGATTTCGGTATGCAGAAGTATCAGTCTATTGAGGTCAAGGTCATCTCTACGATCCCGGATCTTAAGCGAATTATGGTTGCCCCTACCGATTACGATGAGAAGGCCGATTCGAACAAGAAGTCCAAAGACAGGGCCCCTGTTGATGACTTGACAGTCGGAAGCGTTACTGAGGCCAAGATTACCTCAATCAAGGACACCCAACTTAACGTACAACTTGTCGATACTCAAACTCAAGGACGAATTGACGTGTCTCAAGTTTTCGATAACTGGGAAGACATTGTCAACTCCAAGGACCCTCTCGACAAATTCAACAAGAAGCAGGTCCTCAAGGTCCGTGTCCTGGGAGTTCACGATGCCAAGGATCATCGTTTCCTACCTTTCTCCCACCGTTCCGTTCACTCTGTCCTCGAGTTGACCGCCAAGCCTAGCGATTTCGAGGCCGACACTCTTAAGCCTTTGTCGCTTGACCAGCTCAAGGTTGGAGACAGCTACATCGCCTATGTCAACAACTCTACAGCTCAATACCTTTGGGTCAACCTGTCACCTTCGGTCCGCGGTCGCATTTCCGCAATGGAAGCTTCCGACGACTTGTCTCAACTCAACGACCTGGAGGCCAATTTCCCGATTGGCTCAGCCTTGAAGGTTAGAGTCACTGCCGTTGACGTCCGAAACAACCGTCTGGATCTGTCTGCCCGTTCTTCTAGCGCCTCTGAGGCGATTAACTGGAGTGCTCTCAAGCAGAACATGGTTCTTCCTGGACGAGTGACGAAGATCAACGAGCGACAGATCCTCGTTAAGCTTAGTGAGCTTGTTTCCGGCCCCGTCCATCTCCCCGATATGGCCGATAACTACGACGATGTCAACACCCTCAACTACAAGAAGAACGACATTGTTCGCATCTCAATTGTTGAGCTAGACCAGAGCAACAAGAGGCTCCGACTATCTACCCGCCCCTCCCGCATCATGAGCTCTACTCTCCCCGTCAAGGACAAGGAGGTCAACGAGGTGTCTCAGATCAACAACGGAGACATCGTTCGAGGCTTCGTGAAGAATGTCTCTGACAAGGGCCTGTTCGTCCTCCTTGGTGGCCAAGTCACTGCTCTCGTCAAGATCTCCAACCTGTCTGATAGGTTCATCAAAGAATGGAAGGATCACTTCCAAGTTGATCAACTCGTCAAGGGTAGAGTTATTGCTGTCGATGCTATCACTCGCCATGTGGAACTGAGCCTTAAGTCTTCCGTTGTCGATGAGGACTACACTCCTCTTATCACCCTTAACGATATCAAGGAGGGTCAGGTAGTGACCGGCAAGGTTCGCAAGGTTGAGGAATTTGGAGCCTTCATTCTCATCGACAACTCGGCGAATGTCAGTGGTCTCTGCCATCGTTCTCAGATGGCCGAGAAGTCCGTTCAGGATGCCACCAAATTGTACAAGGAGGGCGATGCCGTTAAGGCTAGGGTTCTCGAAGTTGACGTTAAGAAGAGGCGAATCACCTTCGGCTTGAAGCCTTCTCTCTTTGATGATGAGGACTCTGATATGGAATCGGATGGTTCCGAACAGGGTGCTGCCCTCGAGGATGATGACGAAGACAGTGATGAAGATATCGAGATGGGTGATGGAGGTGTAGAGATTCTCGGTACCGACAACGCGGACGACTCCGACGAAGACGAAGAGGATGATGACGAGGAGGACGAAGAGGGCGACGATGAAGATGATGAGGATGAGGAGATGGAGGACCGACCTACCAAGAAAACCAAGGGACTTGGTGCTGGCAAGAAGTCAGAGTGGGCTGCTGATCCTTTCGCCAACTCTGAGTCTGAGTCCGAGGAGAAGTCCAAGGAGAAGTC